>CANUEZ040000105.1:1375000-2575000 GCA_948099385.1 Fasciola hepatica | reverse complement strand
TGGATGAATAAATGAATGAAATGAATGTATCTGGCTTCACAATTACTACATCCAATCACCTGGTAGGCGAGTCTCTCTGCACCCGAACTCGGAAGTCTCACACGTCCTACTTGGCCGAGTCCATTGGTCAAGATTCTCATACCATTTTGTCATGTCATTTACTGACCACTTCGACCTACCCTCCAACCTCTAACTGTCTTCGAGTACAACGTACGAAAAGGGAGACGGTCGATCGACGTGCATAACACATGTTCGAGCCATCTTGGTCGTTTGGATTTATTAGATTTGATTTTGCCATGCGCGCATTTGCTACTTGTTGTGTATGTTGTGCCGGTCATGCTCGCTCAGTTTAAGTGTTGTTTTTGGGCAAAATGTGCGAAGCCCGGGAATCGAACCCGGATCGATTGCTTGGAAGGCAACCATGATAACCATTACACCAGCTTCGCACCCAACGTTTACTACCTAAGCACCATACATACCACTTGATCCATCTTGAACAGGAATCGGGATACAACGGAGAACAACTTGTATGAACAGTATCGAACGGAACCGAACGGAACGGAATGCATGTCGATATCATGTGACTCGATCGACCGATTCAGTAGTATGAGAGGGAATAGAACGCGTGACAGCATATCAAGTGGGAACGCAGCATAAGAGGTCACCTGTGCTAATAGTAGTAGTAGTAGTAGTAGTAGTAGTAGTAGTAGTAGTATTAGTAGTAGTAGTAGTAGTAGTGTCGTAGTAGTATTATTAGTGGTATTAGTAGTAATAGAAGTAGTAGTAGTAGTATTCTTAGTAGTAGTGTTAGTAATATTAATGGTGGTAGTATTAGTATTAGTAGTAGTAATAGTGGTACTAATAATTGTAGTAGTAGTAGTAGTACCAGTAGTAGTATTTGTAGTAGTAATAGTATAATTTGTAGTAGTAGTTGTAGTAGTAGTGGTGGTGGTGGTGGTAGTGGTAGTGGTAGTATTAGCAGTAGTGTTGTGGTGTGTATATACTACTTGGTAAATAGTTGAGTGCTGAAAACGGAATTATGGACAATTTTGGATCAACGAAGGCCGCTATTTTCAACACTGCAAACACATTGAGGTAAAGGACGAAATGCAAACCACACGACTGCTCTTCCGTCTGATAATGATTGTCTTCGAGTGAACAAAACAGGCTTCGTGCAAAGAAGCATGTTTGTAATATATATGGTTAATTTTGTCGATGTCCGAACGAGGTCGTGGAAATAAACAACCTATTAATGAGAAATGTCTTGCTCGTGTTGTTCTTCCTATTTATTCGGGCATCGCATGTCTATGGTTGTTGTATGGTGAGTGATTATGATTGGACTATTCGGGCGTGGTCTATTGGTTAGGAGTGCTGGCTGTGACCCAGGCGACCAAGGTTCGATTCCCGGTGCGGCAGTGTCATCATCTTAGCGCGTTCGACCACACCAAATGTGCAACTATGATCATGAAAGACAGCCAGGCAAATGTCACACAGTCAGTTCACTATCTAAATGATTGGATGAATAAATGAATGAAATCAATGTATCTGGCTTCACAATTACTACATCCAATCACCTGGTAGGCGAGTCTCTCTGCACCCGAACTCGGAAGTCTCACACGTCCTACTTGGCCGAGTCCATTGGTCAAGATTCTCATACCATTTTGTCATGTCATTTACTGACCACTTCGACCTACCCTCCAACCTCTAACTGTCTTCGAGTACAACGTGCGAAAAGGGAGACGGTCGATCGACGTGCATAACACATGTTCGAGCCATCTTGGTCGTTTGGATTTATTAGATTTGATTTTGCCATGCGCGCATTTGCTACTTGTTGTGTATGTTGTGCCGGTCATGCTCGCTCAGTTTAAGTGTTGTTTTTGGGCAAAATGTGCGAAGCCCGGGAATCGAACCCGGATCGATTGCTTGGAAGGCAACCATGATAACCATTACACCAGCTTCGCACCCAACGTTTACTACCTAAGCACCATACATACCACTTGATCTATCTTGAACAGGAATCGGGATACAACGGAGAACAACTTGTATGAACAGTATCGAACGGAACCGAACGGAACGGAATGCATGTCGATATCATGTGACTCGATCGACCGATTCAGTAGTATGAGAGGGAATAGAACGCGTGACAGCATATCAAGTGGGAACGCAGCATAAGAGGTCACCTGTGCTAATAGTAGTAGTAGTAGTAGTAGTAGTAGTAGTAGTAGTAGTAGTAGTAGTAGTGTCGTAGTAGTATTATTAGTGGTATTATTAGTAATAGAAGTAGTAGTAGTAGTATTCTTAGTAGTAGTGTTAGTAATATTAATGGTGGTAGTATTAGTATTAGTAGTAGTAATAGTGGTACTAATAATTGTAGTAGTAGTAGTACTAGTAGTAGTATTTGTAGTAGTAATAGTAGTATTTGTAGTAGTAGTAGTAGTAGTAGTATTAGTGGTGGTGGTGGTAGTGGTAGTGGTAGTATTAGCAGTAGTGTTGTGGTGTGTATATACTACTTGGTAAATAGTTGAGTGCTGAAAACGGAATTATGGACAATTTTGGATCAACGAAGGCCGCTATTTTCAACACTGCAAACACATTGAGGTAAAGGACGAAATGCAAACCACACGACTGCTCTTCCGTCTGATAATGATTGTCTTCGAGTGAACAAAACAGGCTTCGTGCAAAGAAGCATGTTTGTAATATATATGGTTAATTTTGTCGATGTCCGAACGAGGTCGTGGAAATAAACAACCTATTAATGAGAAATGTCTTGCTCGTGTTGTTCTTCCTATTTATTCGGGCATCGCATGTCTATGGTTGTTGTATGGTGAGTGATTATGATTGGACTATTCGGGCGTGGTCTATTGGTTAGGAGTGCTGGCTGTGACCCAGGCGACCAGGGTTCGATTCCCGGTGCGGCAGTGTCATCATCTTAGCGCGTTCGACCACACCAAATGTGCAACTATGATCATGAAAGACAGCCAGGCAAATGTCACACAGTCAGTTCACTATCTAAATGATTGGATGAATAAATGAATGAAATGAATGTATCTGGCTTCACAATTACTACATCCAATCACCTGGTAGGCGAGTCTCTCTGCACCCGAACTCGGAAGTCTCACACGTCCTACTTGGCCGAGTCCATTGGTCAAGATTCTCATACCATTTTGTCATGTCATTTACTGACCACTTCGACCTACCCTCCAACCTCTAACTGTCTTCGAGTACAACGTACGAAAAGGGAGACGGTCGATCGACGTGCATAACACATGTTCGAGCCATCTTGGTCGTTTGGATTTATTAGATTTGATTTTGCCATGCGCGCATTTGCTACTTGTTGTGTATGTTGTGCAGGTCATGCTCGCTCAGTTTAAGTGTTGTTTTTGGGCAAAATGTGCGAAGCCCGGGAATCGAACCCGGATCGATTGCTTGGAAGGCAACCATGATAACCATTACACCAGCTTCGCACCCAACGTTTACTACCTAAGCACCATACATACCACTTGATCCATCTTGAACAGGAATCGGGATACAACGGAGAACAACTTGTATGAACAGTATCGAACGGAACCGAACGGAACGGAATGCATGTCGATATCATGTGACTCGATCGACCGATTCAGTAGTATGAGAGGGAATAGAACGCGTGACAGCATATCAAGTGGGAACGCAGCATAAGAGGTCACCTGTGCTAATAGTAGTAGTAGTAGTAGTAGTAGTAGTAGTAGTAGTAGTAGTAGTAGTAGTAGTAGTAGTGTCGTAGTAGTATTATTAGTGGTATTAGTAGTAATAGAAGTAGTAGTAGTAGTATTCTTAGTAGTAGTGTTAGTAATATTAATGGTGGTAGTATTAGTATTAGTAGTAGTAATAGTGGTACTAATAATTGTAGTAGTAGTAGTACTAGTAGTAGTATTTGTAGTAGTAATAGTAGTATTTGTAGTAGTAGTAGTAGTAGTAGTATTAGTGGTGGTGGTGGTAGTGGTAGTGGTAGTATTAGCAGTAGTGTTGTGGTGTGTATATACTACTTGGTAAATAGTTGAGTGCTGAAAACGGAATTATGGACAATTTTGGATCAACGAAGGCCGCTATTTTCAACACTGCAAACACATTGAGGTAAAGGACGAAATGCAAACCACACGACTGCTCTTCCGTCTGATAATGATTGTCTTCGAGTGAACAAAACAGGCTTCGTGCAAAGAAGCATGTTTGTAATATATATGGTTAATTTTGTCGATGTCCGAACGAGGTCGTGGAAATAAACAACCTATTAATGAGAAATGTCTTGCTCGTGTTGTTCTTCCTATTTATTCGGGCATCGCATGTCTATGGTTGTTGTATGGTGAGTGATTATGATTGGACTATTCGGGCGTGGTCTATTGGTTAGGAGTGCTGGCTGTGACCCAGGCGACCAAGGTTCGATTCCCGGTGCGGCAGTGTCATCATCTTAGCGCGTTCGACCACACCAAATGTGCAACTATGATCATGAAAGACAGCCAGGCAAATGTCACACAGTCAGTTAACTATCTAAATGATTGGATGAATAAATGAATGAAATCAATGTATCTGGCTTCACAATTACTACATCCAATCACCTGGTAGGCGAGTCTCTCTGCACCCGAACTCGGAAGTCTCACACGTCCTACTTGGCCGAGTCCATTGGTCAAGATTCTCATACCATTTTGTCATGTCATTTACTGACCACTTCGACCTACCCTCCAACCTCTAACTGTCTTCGAGTACAACGTGCGAAAAGGGAGACGGTCGATCGACGTGCATAACACATGTTCGAGCCATCTTGGTCGTTTGGATTTATTAGATTTGATTTTGCCATGCGCGCATTTGCTACTTGTTGTGTATGTTGTGCCGGTCATGCTCACTCAGTTTAAGTGTTGTTTTTAGGCAAAATGTGCGAAGCCCGGGAATCGAACCCGGATCGATTGCTTGGAAGGCAACCATGATAACCATTACACCAGCTTCGCACCCGACGTTTACTACCTAAGCACCATACATACCACTTGATCCATCTTGAACAGGAATCGGGATACAACGGAGAACAACTTGTATGAACAGTATCGAACGGAACCGAACGGAACGGAATGCATGTCGATATCATGTGACTCGATCGACCGATTCAGTAGTATGAGAGGGAATAGAACGCGTGACAGCATATCAAGTGGGAACGCAGCATAAGAGGTCACCTGTGCTAATAGTAGTAGTAGTAGTAGTAGTAGTAGTAGTAGTAGTAGTAGTAGTAGTAGTAGTGTCGTAGTAGTATTATTAGTGGTATTATTAGTAATAGAAGTAGTAGTAGTAGTATTCTTAGTAGTAGTGTTAGTAATATTAATGGTGGTAGTATTAGTATTAGTAGTAGTAATAGTGGTACTAATAATTGTAGTAGTAGTAGTACCAGTAGTAGTATTTGTAGTAGTAATAGTATAATTTGTAGTAGTAGTTGTAGTAGTAGTGGTGGTGGTGGTGGTAGTGGTAGTGGTAGTATTAGCAGTAGTGTTGTGGTGTGTATATACTACTTGGTAAATAGTTGAGTGCTGAAAACGGAATTATGGACAATTTTGGATCAACGAAGGCCGCTATTTTCAACACTGCAAACACATTGAGGTAAAGGACGAAATGCAAACCACACGACTGCTCTTCCGTCTGATAATGATTGTCTTCGAGTGAACAAAACAGGCTTCGTGCAAAGAAGCATGTTTGTAATATATATGGTTAATTTTGTCGATGTCCGAACGAGGTCGTGGAAATAAACAACCTATTAATGAGAAATGTCTTGCTCGTGTTGTTCTTCCTATTTATTCGGGCATCGCATGTCTATGGTTGTTGTATGGTGAGTGATTATGATTGGACTATTCGGGCGTGGTCTATTGGTTAGGAGTGCTGGCTGTGACCCAGGCGACCAAGGTTCGATTCCCGGTGCGGCAGTGTCATCATCTTAGCGCGTTCGACCACACCAAATGTGCAACTATGATCATGAAAGACAGCCAGGCAAATGTCACACAGTCAGTTCACTATCTAAATGATTGGATGAATAAATGAATGAAATCAATGTATCTGGCTTCACAATTACTACATCCAATCACCTGGTAGGCGAGTCTCTCTGCACCCGAACTCGGAAGTCTCACACGTCCTACTTGGCCGAGTCCATTGGTCAAGATTCTCATACCATTTTGTCATGTCATTTACTGACCACTTCGACCTACCCTCCAACCTCTAACTGTCTTCGAGTACAACGTACGAAAAGGGAGACGGTCGATCGACGTGCATAACACATGTTCGAGCCATCTTGGTCGTTTGGATTTATTAGATTTGATTTTGCCATGCGCGCATTTGCTACTTGTTGTGTATGTTGTGCAGGTCATGCTCGCTCAGTTTAAGTGTTGTTTTTGGGCAAAATGTGCGAAGCCCGGGAATCGAACCCGGATCGATTGCTTGGAAGGCAACCATGATAACCATTACACCAGCTTCGCACCCAACGTTTACTACCTAAGCACCATACATACCACTTGATCCATCTTGAACAGGAATCGGGATACAACGGAGAACAACTTGTATGAACAGTATCGAACGGAACCGAACGGAACGGAATGCATGTCGATATCATGTGACTCGATCGACCGATTCAGTAGTATGAGAGGGAATAGAACGCGTGACAGCATATCAAGTGGGAACGCAGCATAAGAGGTCACCTGTGCTAATAGTAGTAGTAGTAGTAGTAGTAGTAGTAGTAGTAGTAGTAGTAGTAGTAGTAGTAGTAGTAGTGTCGTAGTAGTATTATTAGTGGTATTAGTAGTAATAGAAGTAGTAGTAGTAGTATTCTTAGTAGTAGTGTTAGTAATATTAATGGTGGTAGTATTAGTATTAGTAGTAGTAATAGTGGTACTAATAATTGTAGTAGTAGTAGTACTAGTAGTAGTATTTGTAGTAGTAATAGTAGTATTTGTAGTAGTAGTAGTAGTAGTAGTATTAGTGGTGGTGGTGGTAGTGGTAGTGGTAGTATTAGCAGTAGTGTTGTGGTGTGTATATACTACTTGGTAAATAGTTGAGTGCTGAAAACGGAATTATGGACAATTTTGGATCAACGAAGGCCGCTATTTTCAACACTGCAAACACATTGAGGTAAAGGACGAAATGCAAACCACACGACTGCTCTTCCGTCTGATAATGATTGTCTTCGAGTGAACAAAACAGGCTTCGTGCAAAGAAGCATGTTTGTAATATATATGGTTAATTTTGTCGATGTCCGAACGAGGTCGTGGAAATAAACAACCTATTAATGAGAAATGTCTTGCTCGTGTTGTTCTTCCTATTTATTCGGGCATCGCATGTCTATGGTTGTTGTATGGTGAGTGATTATGATTGGACTATTCGGGCGTGGTCTATTGGTTAGGAGTGCTGGCTGTGACCCAGGCGACCAAGGTTCGATTCCCGGTGCGGCAGTGTCATCATCTTAGCGCGTTCGACCACACCAAATGTGCAACTATGATCATGAAAGACAGCCAGGCAAATGTCACACAGTCAGTTCACTATCTAAATGATTGGATGAATAAATGAATGAAATCAATGTATCTGGCTTCACAATTACTACATCCAATCACCTGGTAGGCGAGTCTCTCTGCACCCGAACTCGGAAGTCTCACACGTCCTACTTGGCCGAGTCCATTGGTCAAGATTCTCATACCATTTTGTCATGTCATTTACTGACCACTTCGACCTACCCTCCAACCTCTAACTGTCTTCGAGTACAACGTGCGAAAAGGGAGACGGTCGATCGACGTGCATAACACATGTTCGAGCCATCTTGGTCGTTTGGATTTATTAGATTTGATTTTGCCATGCGCGCATTTGCTACTTGTTGTGTATGTTGTGCCGGTCATGCTCACTCAGTTTAAGTGTTGTTTTTAGGCAAAATGTGCGAAGCCCGGGAATCGAACCCGGATCGATTGCTTGGAAGGCAACCATGATAACCATTACACCAGCTTCGCACCCAACGTTTACTACCTAAGCACCATACATACCACTTGATCCATCTTGAACAGGAATCGGGATACAACGGAGAACAACTTGTATGAACAGTATCGAACGGAACCGAACGGAACGGAATGCATGTCGATATCATGTGACTCGATCGACCGATTCAGTAGTATGAGAGGGAATAGAACGCGTGACAGCATATCAAGTGGGAACGCAGCATAAGAGGTCACCTGTGCTAATAGTAGTAGTAGTAGTAGTAGTAGTAGTAGTAGTAGTAGTAGTAGTAGTGTCGTAGTAGTATTATTAGTGGTATTAGTAGTAATAGAAGTAGTAGTAGTAGTATTCTTAGTAGTAGTGTTAGTAATATTAATGGTGGTAGTATTAGTATTAGTAGTAGTAATAGTGGTACTAATAATTGTAGTAGTAGTAGTACTAGTAGTAGTATTTGTAGTAGTAATAGTATAATTTGTAGTAGTAGTTGTAGTAGTAGTGGTGGTGGTGGTGGTAGTGGTAGTGGTAGTATTAGCAGTAGTGTTGTGGTGTGTATATACTACTTGGTAAATAGTTGAGTGCTGAAAACGGAATTATGGACAATTTTGGATCAACGAAGGCCGCTATTTTCAACACTGCAAACACATTGAGGTAAAGGACGAAATGCAAACCACACGACTGCTCTTCCGTCTGATAATGATTGTCTTCGAGTGAACAAAACAGGCTTCGTGCAAAGAAGCATGTTTGTAATATATATGGTTAATTTTGTCGATGTCCGAACGAGGTCGTGGAAATAAACAACCTATTAATGAGAAATGTCTTGCTCGTGTTGTTCTTCCTATTTATTCGGGCATCGCATGTCTATGGTTGTTGTATGGTGAGTGATTATGATTGGACTATTCGGGCGTGGTCTATTGGTTAGGAGTGCTGGCTGTGACCCAGGCGACCAGGGTTCGATTCCCGGTGCGGCAGTGTCATCGTCTTAGCGCGTTCGACCACACCAAATGTGCAACTATGATCATGAAAGACAGCCAGGCAAATGTCACACAGTCAGTTCACTATCTAAATGATTGGATGAATAAATGAATGAAATGAATGTATCTGGCTTCACAATTACTACATCCAATCACCTGGTAGGCGAGTCTCTCTGCACCCGAACTCGGAAGTCTCACACGTCCTACTTGGCCGAGTCCATTGGTCAAGATTCTCATACCATTTTGTCATGTCATTTACTGACCACTTCGACCTACCCTCCAACCTCTAACTGTCTTCGAGTACAACGTACGAAAAGGGAGACGGTCGATCGACGTGCATAACACATGTTCGAGCCATCTTGGTCGTTTGGATTTATTAGATTTGATTTTGCCATGCGCGCATTTGCTACTTGTTGTGTATGTTGTGCCGGTCATGCTCGCTCAGTTTAAGTGTTGTTTTTGGGCAAAATGTGCGAAGCCCGGGAATCGAACCCGGATCGATTGCTTGGAAGGCAACCATGATAACCATTACACCAGCTTCGCACCCAACGTTTACTACCTAAGCACCATACATACCACTTGATCCATCTTGAACAGGAATCGGGATACAACGGAGAACAACTTGTATGAACAGTATCGAACGGAACCGAACGGAACGGAATGCATGTCGATATCATGTAACTCGATCGACCGATTCAGTAGTATGAGAGGGAATAGAACGCGTGACAGCATATCAAGTGGGAACGCAGCATAAGAGGTCACCTGTGCTAATAGTAGTAGTAGTAGTAGTAGTAGTAGTAGTAGTAGTAGTAGTAGTAGTAGTAGTGTCGTAGTAGTATTATTAGTGGTATTATTAGTAATAGAAGTAGTAGTAGTAGTATTCTTAGTAGTAGTGTTAGTAATATTAATGGTGGTAGTATTAGTATTAGTAGTAGTAATAGTGGTACTAATAATTGTAGTAGTAGTAGTACCAGTAGTAGTATTTGTAGTAGTAATAGTAGTATTTGTAGTAGTAGTAGTAGTAGTATTAGTGGTGGTGGTGGTAGTGGTAGTGGTAGTATTAGCAGTAGTGTTGTGGTGTGTATATACTACTTGGTAAATAGTTGAGTGCTGAAAACGGAATTATGGACAATTTTGGATCAACGAAGGCCGCTATTTTCAACACTGCAAACACATTGAGGTAAAGGACGAAATGCAAACCACACGACTGCTCTTCCGTCTGATAATGATTGTCTTCGAGTGAACAAAACAGGCTTCGTGCAAAGAAGCATGTTTGTAATATATATGGTTAATTTTGTCGATGTCCGAACGAGGTCGTGGAAATAAACAACCTATTAATGAGAAATGTCTTGCTCGTGTTGTTCTTCCTATTTATTCGGGCATCGCATGTCTATGGTTGTTGTATGGTGAGTGATTATGATTGGACTATTCGGGCGTGGTCTATTGGTTAGGAGTGCTGGCTGTGACCCAGGCGACCAGGGTTCGATTCCCGGTGCGGCAGTGTCATCGTCTTAGCGCGTTCGACCACACCAAATGTGCAACTATGATCATGAAAGACAGCCAGGCAAATGTCACACAGTCAGTTCACTATCTAAATGATTGGATGAATAAATGAATGAAATGAATGTATCTAGCTTCACAATTACTACATCCAATCACCTGGTAGGCGAGTCTCTCTGCACCCGAACTCGGAAGTCTCACACGTCCTACTTGGCCGAGTCCATTGGTCAAGATTCTCATACCATTTTGTCATGTCATTTACTGACCACTTCGACCTACCCTCCAACCTCTAACTGTCTTCGAGTACAACGTACGAAAAGGGAGACGGTCGATCGACGTGCATAACACATGTTCGAGCCATCTTGGTCGTTTGGATTTATTAGATTTGATTTTGCCATGCGCGCATTTGCTACTTGTTGTGTATGTTGTGCCGGTCATGCTCGCTCAGTTTAAGTGTTGTTTTTGGGCAAAATGTGCGAAGCCCGGGAATCGAACCCGGATCGATTGCTTGGAAGTCAACCATGATAACCATTACACCAGCTTCGCACCCAACGTTTACTACCTAAGCACCATACATACCACTTGATCCATCTTGAACAGGAATCGGGATACAACGGAGAACAACTTGTATGAACAGTATCGAACGGAACCGAACGGAACGGAATGCATGTCGATATCATGTAACTCGATCGACCGATTCAGTAGTATGAGAGGGAATAGAACGCGTGACAGCATATCAAGTGGGAACGCAGCATAAGAGGTCACCTGTGCTAATAATAGTAGTAGTAGTAGTAGTAGTAGTAGTAGTAGTAGTAGTAGTAGTAGTAGTGTCGCAGTAGTAGTAGTGTCGTAGTAGTATTATTAGTGGTATTAGTAGTAATAGAAGTAGTAGTAGTAGTATTCTTAGTAGTAGTGTTAGTAATATTAATGGTGGTAGTATTAGTATTAGTAGTAGTAATAGTGGTACTAATAATTGTAGTAGTAGTAGTACCAGTAGTAGTATTTGTAGTAGTAAAGGTAGTATTTGTATCAGTATTAGTAGTAGTAGTATTAGTGGTGGTGGTGGTAGTGGTAGTGGTAGTATTAGCAGTAGTGTTGTGGTGTGTATATACTACTTGGTAAATAGTTGAGTGCTGAAAACGGAATTATGGACAATTTTGGATCAACGAAGGCCGCTATTTTCAACACTGCAAACACATTGAGGTAAAGGACGAAATGCAAACCACACGACTGCTCTTCCGTCTGATAATGATTGTCTTCGAGTGAACAAAACAGGCTTCGTGCAAAGAAGCATGTTTGTAATATATATGGTTAATTTTGTCGATGTCCGAACGAGGTCGTGGAAATAAACAACCTATTAATGAGAAATGTCTTGCTCGTGTTGTTCTTCCTATTTATTCGGGCATCGCATGTCTATGGTTGTTGTATGGTGAGTGATTATGATTGGACTATTCGGGCGTGGTCTATTGGTTAGGAGTGCTGGCTGTGACCCAGGCGACCAAGGTTCGATTCCCGGTGCGGCAGTGTCATCATCTTAGCGCGTTCGACCACACCAAATGTGCAACTATGATCATGAAAGACAGCCAGGCAAATGTCACACAGTCAGTTCACTATCTAAATGATTGGATGAATAAATGAATGAAATGAATGTATCTGGCTTCACAATTACTACATCCAATCACCTGGTAGGCGAGTCTCTCTGCACCCGAACTCGGAAGTCTCACACGTCCTACTTGGCCGAGTCCATTGGTCAAGATTCTCATACCATTTTGTCATGTCATTTACTGACCACTTCGACCTACCCTCCAACCTCTAACTGTCTTCGAGTACAACGTACGAAAAGGGAGACGGTCGATCGACGTGCATAACACATGTTCGAGCCATCTTGGTCGTTTGGATTTATTAGATTTGATTTTGCCATGCGCGCATTTGCTACTTGTTGTGTATGTTGTGCCGGTCATGCTCGCTCAGTTTAAGTGTTGTTTTTGGGCAAAATGTGCGAAGCCCGGGAATCGAACCCGGATCGATTGCTTGGAAGTCAACCATGATAACCATTACACCAGCTTCGCACCCAACGTTTACTACCTAAGCACCATACATACCACTTGATCCATCTTGAACAGGAATCGGGATACAACGGAGAACAACTTGTATGAACAGTATCGAACGGAACCGAACGGAACGGAATGCATGTCGATATCATGTAACTCGATCGACCGATTCAGTAGTATGAGAGGGAATAGAACGCGTGACAGCATATCAAGTGGGAACGCAGCATAAGAGGTCACCTGTGCTAATAGTAGTAGTAGTAGTAGTAGTAGTAGTAGTAGTAGTAGTAGTAGTAGTAGTAGTAGTGTCGTAGTAGTATTATTAGTGGTATTATTAGTAATAGAAGTAGTAGTAGTAGTATTCTTAGTAGTAGTGTTAGTAATATTAATGGTGGTAGTATTAGTATTAGTAGTAGTAATAGTGGTACTAATAATTGTAGTAGTAGTAGTACCAGTAGTAGTATTTGTAGTAGTAATAGTAGTATTTGTAGTAGTAGTAGTAGTAGTATTAGTGGTGGTGGTGGTAGTGGTAGTGGTAGTATTAGCAGTAGTGTTGTGGTGTGTATATACTACTTGGTAAATAGTTGAGTGCTGAAAACGGAATTATGGACAATTTTGGATCAACGAAGGCCGCTATTTTCAACACTGCAAACACATTGAGGTAAAGGACGAAATGCAAACCACACGACTGCTCTTCCGTCTGATAATGATTGTCTTCGAGTGAACAAAACAGGCTTCGTGCAAAGAAGCATGTTTGTAATATATATGGTTAATTTTGTCGATGTCCGAACGAGGTCGTGGAAATAAACAACCTATTAATGAGAAATGTCTTGCTCGTGTTGTTCTTCCTATTTATTCGGGCATCGCATGTCTATGGTTGTTGTATGGTGAGTGATTATGATTGGACTATTCGGGCGTGGTCTATTGGTTAGGAGTGCTGGCTGTGACCCAGGCGACCAAGGTTCGATTCCCGGTGCGGCAGTGTCATCATCTTAGCGCGTTCGACCACACCAAATGTGCAACTATGATCATGAAAGACAGCCAGGCAAATGTCACACAGTCAGTTCACTATCTAAATGATTGGATGAATAAATGAATGAAATGAATGTATCTGGCTTCACAATTACTACATCCAATCACCTGGTAGGCGAGTCTCTCTGCACCCGAACTCGGAAGTCTCACACGTCCTACTTGGCCGAGTCCATTGGTCAAGATTCTCATACCATTTTGTCATGTCATTTACTGACCACTTCGACCTACCCTCCAACCTCTAACTGTCTTCGAGTACAACGTACGAAAAGGGAGACGGTCGATCGACGTGCATAACACATGTTCGAGCCATCTTGGTCGTTTGGATTTATTAGATTTGATTTTGCCATGCGCGCATTTGCTACTTGTTGTGTATGTTGTGCCGGTCATGCTCGCTCAGTTTAAGTGTTGTTTTTGGGCAAAATGTGCGAAGCCCGGGAATCGAACCCGGATCGATTGCTTGGAAGGCAACCATGATAACCATTACACCAGCTTCGCACCCAACGTTTACTACCTAAGCACCATACATACCACTTGATCCATCTTGAACAGGAATCGGGATACAACGGAGAACAACTTGTATGAACAGTATCGAACGGAACCGAACGGAACGGAATGCATGTCGATATCATGTGACTCGATCGACCGATTCAGTAGTATGAGAGGGAATAGAACGCGTGACAGCATATCAAGTGGGAACGCAGCATAAGAGGTCACCTGTGCTAATAGTAGTAGTAGTAGTAGTAGTAGTAGTAGTAGTAGTAGTAGTAGTGAGAGTGGTGTCGTAGTAGTATTATTAGTGGTATTAGTAGTAATAGAAGTAGTAGTAGTAGTATTCTTAGTAGTAGTGTTAGTAATATTAATGGTGGTAGTATTAGTATTAGTAGTAGTAATAGTGGTACTAATAATTGTAGTAGTAGTAGTACCAGTAGTAGTATTTGTAGTAGTAATAGTAGTATTTGTAGTAGTAGTAGTAGTAGTAGTAGTATTAGTGGTGGTGGTGGTAGTGGTAGTGGTAGTATTAGCAGTAGTGTTGTGGTGTGTATATACTACTTGGTAAATAGTTGAGTGCTGAAAACGGAATTATGGACAATTTTGGATCAACGAAGGCCGCTATTTTCAACACTGCAAACACATTGAGGTAAAGGACGAAATGCAAACCACACGACTGCTCTTCCGTCTGATAATGATTGTCTTCGAGTGAACAAAACAGGCTTCGTGCAAAGAAGCATGTTTGTAATATATATGGTTAATTTTGTCGATGTCCGAACGAGGTCGTGGAAATAAACAACCTATTAATGAGAAATGTCTTGCTCGTGTTGTTCTTCCTATTTATTCGGGCATCGCATGTCTATGGTTGTTGTATGGTGAGTGATTATGATTGGACTATTCGGGCGTGGTCTATTGGTTAGGAGTGCTGGCTGTGACCCAGGCGACCAAGGTTCGATTCCCGGTGCGGCAGTGTCATCATCTTAGCGCGTTCGACCACACCAAATGTGCAACTATGATCATGAAAGACAGCCAGGCAAATGTCACACAGTCAGTTCACTATCTAAATGATTGGATGAATAAATGAATGAAATGAATGTATCTGGCTTCACAATTACTACATCCAATCACCTGGTAGGCGAGTCTCTCTGCACCCGAACTCGGAAGTCTCACACGTCCTACTTGGCCGAGTCCATTGGTCAAGATTCTCATACCATTTTGTCATGTCATTTACTGACCACTTCGACCTACCCTCCAACCTCTAACTGTCTTCGAGTACAACGTACGAAAAGGGAGACGGTCGATCGACGTGCATAACACATGTTCGAGCCATCTTGGTCGTTTGGATTTATTAGATTTGATTTTGCCATGCGCGCATTTGCTACTTGTTGTGTATGTTGTGCCGGTCATGCTCGCTCAGTTTAAGTGTTGTTTTTGGGCAAAATGTGCGAAGCCCGGGAATCGAACCCGGATCGATTGCTTGGAAGGCAACCATGATAACCATTACACCAGCTTCGCACCCAACGTTTACTACCTAAGCACCATACATACCACTTGATCCATCTTGAACAGGAATCGGGATACAACGGAGAACAACTTGTATGAACAGTATCGAACGGAACCGAACGGAACGGAATGCATGTCGATATCATGTGACTCGATCGACCGATTCAGTAGTATGAGGGGGAATAGAACGCGTGACAGCATATCAAGTGGGAACGCAGCATAAGAGGTCACCTGTGCTAATAGTAGTAGTAGTAGTAGTAGTAGTAGTAGCAGTAGTAGTAGTGTCGTAGTAGTATTATTAGTGGTATTAGTAGTAATAGAAGTAGTAGTAGTAGTATTCTTAGTAGTAGTGTTAGTAATATTAATGGTGGTAGTATTAGTATTAGTAGTAGTAATAGTGGTACTAATAATTGTAGTAGTAGTAGTACCAGTAGTAGTATTTGTAGTAGTAATAGTAGTATTTGTAGTAGTAGTAGTAGTAGTAGTATTAGTGGTGGTGGTGGTAGTGGTAGTGGTAGTATTAGCAGTAGTGTTGTGGTGTGTATATACTACTTGGTAAATAGTTGAGTGCTGAAAACGGAATTATGGACAATTTTGGATCAACGAAGGCCGCTATTTTCAACACTCCAAACACATTGAGGTAAAGGACGAAATGCAAACCACACGACTGCTCTTCCGTCTGATAATGATTGTCTTCGAGTGAACAAAACAGGCTTCGTGCAAAGAAGCATGTTTGTAATATATATGGTTAATTTTGTCGATGTCCGAACGAGGTCGTGGAAATAAACAACCTATTAATGAGAAATGTCTTGCTCGTGTTGTTCTTCCTATTTATTCGGGCATCGCATGTCTATGGTTGTTGTATGGTGAGTGATTATGATTGGACTATTCGGGCGTGGTCTATTGGTTAGGAGTGCTGGCTGTGACCCAGGCGACCAAGGTTCGATTCCCGGTGCGGCAGTGTCATCATCTTAGCGCGTTCGACCACACCAAATGTGCAACTATGATCATGAAAGACAGCCAGGCAAATGTCACACAGTCAGTTCACTATCTAAATGATTGGATGAATAAATGAATGAAATGAATGTATCTGGCTTCACAATTACTACATCCAATCACCTGGTAGGCGAGTCTCTCTGCACCCGAACTCGGAAGTCTCACACGTCCTACTTGGCCGAGTCCATTGGTCAAGATTCTCATACCATTTTGTCATGTCATTTACTGACCACTTCGACCTACCCTCCAACCTCTAACTGTCTTCGAGTACAACGTACGAAAAGGGAGACGGTCGATCGACGTGCATAACACATGTTCGAGCCATCTTGGTCGTTTGGATTTATTAGATTTGATTTTGCCATGCGCGCATTTGCTACTTGTTGTGTATGTTGTGCCGGTCATGCTCGCTCAGTTTAAGTGTTGTTTTTTTTGGGCAAAGTGTGCGAAGCCCGGGAATCGAACCCGGATCGATTGCTTGGAAGGCAACCATGATAACCATTACACCAGCTTCGCACCCAACGTTTACTACCTAAGCACCATACATACCACTTGATCCATCTTGAACAGGAATCGGGATACAACGGAGAACAACTTGTATGAACAGTATCGAACGGAACCGAACGGAACGGAATGCATGTCGATATCATGTGACTCGATCGACCGATTCAGTAGTATGAGGGGGAATAGAACGCGTGACAGCATATCAAGTGGGAACGCAGCATAAGAGGTCACCTGTGCTAATAGTAGTAGTAGTAGTAGTAGTAGTAGTAGTAGTAGTAGTAGTAGTGAGAGTGGTGTCGTAGTAGTATTATTAGTGGTATTAGTAGTAATAGAAGTAGTAGTAGTAGTATTCTTAGTAGTAGTGTTAGTAATATTAATGGTGGCAGTATTAGTATTAGTAGTAGTAATAGTGGTACTAATAATTGTAGTAGTAGTAGTACCAGTAGTAGTATTTGTAGTAGTAATAGTAGTATTTGTAGTAGTAGTAGTAGTAGTAGTAGTATTAGTGGTGGTGGTGGTAGTGGTAGTGGTAGTATTAGCAGTAGTGTTGTGGTGTGTATATACTACTTGGTAAATAGTTGAGTGCTGAAAACGGAATTATGGACAATTTTGGATCAACGAAGGCCGCTATTTTCAACACTGCAAACACATTGAGGTAAAGGACGAAATGCAAACCACACGACTGCTCTTCCGTCTGATAATGATTGTCTTCGAGTGAACAAAACAGGCTTCGTGCAAAGAAGCATGTTTGTAATATATATGGTTAATTTTGTCGATGTCCGAACGAGGTCGTGGAAATAAACAACCTATTAATGAGAAATGTCTTGCTCGTGTTGTTCTTCCTATTTATTCGGGCATCGCATGTCTATGGTTGTTGTATGGTGAGTGATTATGATTGGACTATTCGGGCGTGGTCTATTGGTTAGGAGTGCTGGCTGTGACCCAGGCGACCAAGGTTCGATTCCCGGTGCGGCAGTGTCATCATCTTAGCGCGTTCGACCACACCAAATGTGCAACTATGATCATGGAAGACAGCCAGGCAAATGTCACACAGTCAGTTCACTATCTAAATGATTGGATGAATAAATGAATGAAATGAATGTATCTGGCTTCACAATTACTACATCCAATCACCTGGTAGGCGAGTCTCTCTGCACCCGAACTCGGAAGTCTCACACGTCCTACTTGGCTGAGTCCATTGGTCAAGATTCTCATACCATTTTGTCATGTCATTTACTGACCACTTCGACCTACCCTCCAACCTCTAACTGTCTTCGAGTACAACGTACGAAAAGGGAGACGGTCGATCGACGTGCATAACACATGTTCGAGCCATCTTGGTCGTTTGGATTTATTAGATTTGATTTTGCCATGCGCGCATTTGCTACTTGTTGTGTATGTTGTGCCGGTCATGCTCGCTCAGTTTAAGTGTTGTTTTTTTTGGGCAAAGTGTGCGAAGCCCGGGAATCGAACCCGGATCGATTGCTTGGAAGGCAACCATGATAACCATTACACCAGCTTCGCACCCAACGTTTACTACCTAAGCACCATACATACCACTTGATCCATCTTGAACAGGAATCGGGATACAACGGAGAACAACTTGTATGAACAGTATCGAACGGAACCGAACGGAACGGAATGCATGTCGATATCATGTGACTCGATCGACCGATTCAGTAGTATGAGGGGGAATAGAACGCGTGACAGCATATCAAGTGGGAACGCAGCATAAGAGGTCACCTGTGCTAATAGTAGTAGTAGTAGTAGTAGTAGTAGTAGTAGTAGTAGTAGTAGTGAGAGTGGTGTCGTAGTAGTATTATTAGTGGTATTAGTAGTAATAGAAGTAGTAGTAGTAGTATTCTTAGTAGTAGTGTTAGTAATATTAATGGTGGTAGTATTAGTATTAGTAGTAGTAATAGTGGTACTAATAATTGTAGTAGTAGTAGTACCAGTAGTAGTATTTGTAGTAGTAATAGTAGTATTTGTAGTAGTAGTAGTAGTAGTAGTAGTATTAGTGGTGGTGGTGGTAGTGGTAGTGGTAGTATTAGCAGTAGTGTTGTGGTGTGTATATACTACTTGGTAAATAGTTGAGTGCTGAAAACGGAATTATGGACAATTTTGGATCAACGAAGGCCGCTATTTTCAACACTGCAAACACATTGAGGTAAAGGACGAAATGCAAACCACACGACTGCTCTTCCGTCTGATAATGATTGTCTTCGAGTGAACAAAACAGGCTTCGTGCAAAGAAGCATGTTTGTAATATATATGGTTAATTTTGTCGATGTCCGAACGAGGTCGTGGAAATAAACAACCTATTAATGAGAAATGTCTTGCTCGTGTTGTTCTTCCTATTTATTCGGGCATCGCATGTCTATGGTTGTTGTATGGTGAGTGATTATGATTGGACTATTCGGGCGTGGTCTATTGGTTAGGAGTGCTGGCTGTGACCCAGGCGACCAAGGTTCGATTCCCGGTGCGGCAGTGTCATCATCTTAGCGCGTTCGACCACACCAAATGTGCAACTATGATCATGGAAGACAGCCAGGCAAATGTCACACAGTCAGTTCACTATCTAAATGATTGGATGAATAAATGAATGAAATGAATGTATCTGGCTTCACAATTACTACATCCAATCACCTGGTAGGCGAGTCTCTCTGCACCCGAACTCGGAAGTCTCACACGTCCTACTTGGCTGAGTCCATTGGTCAAGATTCTCATACCATTTTGTCATGTCATTTACTGACCACTTCGACCTACCCTCCAACCTCTAACTGTCTTCGAGTACAACGTACGAAAAGGGAGACGGTCGATCGACGTGCATAACACATGTTCGAGCCATCTTGGTCGTTTGGATTTATTAGATTTGATTTTGCCATGCGCGCATTTGCTACTTGTTGTGTATGTTGTGCCGGTCATGCTCGCTCAGTTTAAGTGTTGTTTTTGGGCAAAATGTGCGAAGCCCGGGAATCGAACCCGGATCGATTGCTTGGAAGGCAACCATGATAACCATTACACCAGCTTCGCACCCAACGTTTACTACCTAAGCACCATACATACCACTTGATCCATCTTGAACAGGAATCGGGATACAACGGAGAACAACTTGTATGAACAGTATCGAACGGAACCGAACGGAACGGAATGCATGTCGATATCATGTGACTCGATCGACCGATTCAGTAGTATGAGGGGGAATAGAACGCGTGACAGCATATCAAGTGGGAACGCAGCATAAGAGGTCACCTGTGCTAATAGTAGTAGTAGTAGTAGTAGTAGTAGTAGTATTATTAGTGGTATTAGTAGTAATAGAAGTAGTAGTAGTAGTATTCTTAGTAGTAGTGTTAGTAATATTAATGGTGGTAGTATTAGTATTAGTAGTAGTAATAGTGGTACTAATAATTGTAGTAGTAGTAGTACTAGTAGTAGTATTTGTAGTAGTAATAGTAGTATTTGTAGTAGTAGTAGTAGTAGTAGTATTAGTGGTGGTGGTGGTAGTGGTAGTGGTAGTATTAGCAGTAGTGTTGTGGTGTGTATATACTACTTGGTAAATAGTTGAGTGCTGAAAACGGAATTATGGACAATTTTGGATCAACGAAGGCCGCTATTTTCAACACTGCAAACACATTGAGGTAAAGGACGAAATGCAAACCACACGACTGCTCTTCCGTCTGATAATGATTGTCTTCGAGTGAACAAAACAGGCTTCGTGCAAAGAAGCATGTTTGTAATATATATGGTTAATTTTGTCGATGTCCGAACGAGGTCGTGGAAATAAACAACCTATTAATGAGAAATGTCTTGCTCGTGTTGTTCTTCCTATTTATTCGGGCATCGCATGTCTATGGTTGTTGTATGGTGAGTGATTATGATTGGACTATTCGGGCGTGGTCTATTGGTTAGGAGTGCTGGCTGTGACCCAGGCGACCAAGGTTCGATTCCCGGTGCGGCAGTGTCATCATCTTAGCGCGTTCGACCACACCAAATGTGCAACTATGATCATGAAAGACAGCCAGGCAAATGTCACACAGTCAGTTCACTATCTAAATGATTGGATGAATAAATGAATGAAATGAATGTATCTGGCTTCACAATTACTACATCCAATCACCTGGTAGGCGAGTCTCTCTGCACCCGAACTCGGAAGTCTCACACGTCCTACTTGGCCGAGTCCATTGGTCAAGATTCTCATACCATTTTGTCATGTCATTTACTGACCACTTCGACCTACCCTCCAACCTCTAACTGTCTTCGAGTACAACGTACGAAAAGGGAGACGGTCGATCGACGTGCATAACACATGTTCGAGCCATCTTGGTCGTTTGGATTTATTAGATTTGATTTTGCCATGCGCGCATTTGCTACTTGTTGTGTATGTTGTGCCGGTCATGCTCACTTAGTTTAAGTGTTGTTTTTGGGCAAAATGTGCGAAGCCCGGGAATCGAACACGGATCGATTGCTTGGAAGGCAACCATGATAACCATTACACCAGCTTCGCACCCAACGTTTACTACCTAAGCACCATACATACCACTTGATCCATCTTGAACAGGAATCGGGATACAACGGAGAACAACTTGTATGAACAGTATCGAACGGAACCGAACGGAACGGAATGCATGTCGATATCATGTGACTCGATCGACCGATTCAGTAGTATGAGGGGGAATAGAACGCGTGACAGCATATCAAGTGGGAACGCAGCATAAGAGGTCACCTGTGCTAATAGTAGTAGTAGTAGTAGTAGTAGTAGTAGTAGTAGTAGTAGTAGTAGTAGTAGTGTCGTAGTAGTATTATTAGTGGTATTAGTAGTAATAGTAGTAGTAGTAGTAGTATTCTTAGTAGTAGTGTTAGTAATATTAATGGTGGTAGTATTAGTATTAGTAGTAGTAATAGTGGTACTAATAATTGTAGTAGTAGTAGTACCAGTAGTAGTATTTGTAGTAGTAATAGTAGTATTTGTAGTAGTAGTAGTAGTAGTAGTAGTATTAGTGGTGGTGGTGGTAGTGGTAGTGGTAGTATTAGCAGTAGTGTTGTGGTGTGTATATACTACTTGGTAAATAGTTGAGTGCTGAAAACGGAATTATGGACAATTTTGGATCAACGAAGGCCGCTATTTTCAACACTGCAAACACATTGAGGTAAAGGACGAAATGCAAACCACACGACTGCTCTTCCGTCTGATAATGATTGTCTTCGAGTGAACAAAACAGGCTTCGTGCAAAGAAGCATGTTTGTAATATATATGGTTAATTTTGTCGATGTCCGAACGAGGTCGTGGAAATAAACAACCTATTAATGAGAAATGTCTTGCTCGTGTTGTTCTTCCTATTTATTCGGGCATCGCATGTCTATGGTTGTTGTATGGTGAGTGATTATGATTGGACTATTCGGGCGTGGTCTATTGGTTAGGAGTGCTGGCTGTGACCCAGGCGACCAGGGTTCGATTCCCGGTGCGGCAGTGTCATCATCTTAGCGCGTTCGACCACACCAAATGTGCAACTATGATCATGAAAGACAGCCAGGCAAATGTCACACAGTCAGTTCACTATCTAAATGATTGGATGAATAAATGAATGAAATGAATGTATCTGGCTTCACAATTACTACATCCAATCACCTGGTAGGCGAGTCTCTCTGCACCCGAACTCGGAAGTCTCACACGTCCTACTTGGCCGAGTCCATTGGTCAAGATTCTCATACCATTTTGTCATGTCATTTACTGACCACTTCGACCTACCCTCCAACCTCTAACTGTCTTCGAGTACAACGTACGAAAAGGGAGACGGTCGATCGACGTGCATAACACATGTTCGAGCCATCTTGGTCGTTTGGATTTATTAGATTTGATTTTGCCATGCGCGCATTTGCTACTTGTTGTGTATGTTGTGCCGGTCATGCTCGCTCAGTTTAAGTGTTGTTTTTGGGCAAAATGTGCGAAGCCCGGGAATCGAACCCGGATCGATTGCTTGGAAGGCAACCATGATAACCATTACACCAGCTTCGCACCCAACGTTTACTACCTAAGCACCATACATACCACTTGATCCATCTTGAACAGGAATCGGGATACAACGGAGAACAACTTGTATGAACAGTATCGAACGGAACCGAACGGAACGGAATGCATGTCGATATCATGTGACTCGATCGACCGATTCAGTAGTATGAGGGGGAATAGAACGCGTGACAGCATATCAAGTGGGAACGCAGCATAAGAGGTCACCTGTGCTAATAGTAGTAGTAGTAGTAGTAGTAGTAGTAGCAGTAGTAGTAGTGTCGTAGTAGTATTATTAGTGGTATTAGTAGTAATAGAAGTAGTAGTAGTAGTATTCTTAGTAGTAGTGTTAGTAATATTAATGGTGGTAGTATTAGTATTAGTAGTAGTAATAGTGGTACTAATAATTGTAGTAGTAGTAGTACCAGTAGTAGTATTTGTAGTAGTAATAGTAGTATTTGTAGTAGTAGTAGTAGTAGTATTAGTGGTGGTGGTGGTAGTGGTAGTGGTAGTATTAGCAGTAGTGTTGTGGTGTGTATATACTACTTGGTAAATAGTTGAGTGCTGAAAACGGAATTATGGACAATTTTGGATCAACGAAGGCCGCTATTTTCAACACTGCAAACACATTGAGGTAAAGGACGAAATGCAAACCACACGACTGCTCTTCCGTCTGATAATGATTGTCTTCGAGTGAACAAAACAGGCTTCGTGCAAAGAAGCATGTTTGTAATATATATGGTTAATTTTGTCGATGTCCGAACGAGGTCGTGGAAATAAACAACCTATTAATGAGAAATGTCTTGCTCGTGTTGTTCTTCCTATTTATTCGGGCATCGCATGTCTATGGTTGTTGTATGGTGAGTGATTATGATTGGACTATTCGGGCGTGGTCTATTGGTTAGGAGTGCTGGCTGTGACCCAGGCGACCAGGGTTCGATTCCCGGTGCGGCAGTGTCATCATCTTAGCGCGTTCGACCACACCAAATGTGCAACTATGATCATGGAAGACAGCCAGGCAAATGTCACACAGTCAGTTCACTATCTAAATGATTGGATGAATAAATGAATGAAATGAATGTATCTGGCTTCACAATTACTACATCCAATCACCTGGTAGGCGAGTCTCTCTGCACCCGAACTCGGAAGTCTCACACGTCCTACTTGGCCGAGTCCATTGGTCAAGATTCTCATACCATTTTGTCATGTCATTTACTGACCACTTCGACCTACCCTCCAACCTCTAACTGTCTTCGAGTACAACGTACGAAAAGGGAGACGGTCGATCGACGTGCATAACACATGTTCGAGCCATCTTGGTCGTTTGGATTTATTAGATTTGATTTTGCCATGCGCGCATTTGCTACTTGTTGTGTATGTTGTGCCGGTCATGCTCGCTCAGTTTAAGTGTTGTTTTTGGGCAAAATGTGCGAAGCCCGGGAATCGAACCCGGACCGATTGCTTGGAAGGCAACCATGATAACCATTACACCAGCTTCGCACCCAACGTTTACTACCTAAGCACCATACATACCACTTGATCCATCTTGAACAGGAATCGGGATACAACGGAGAACAACTTGTATGAACAGTATCGAACGGAACCGAACGGAACGGAATGCATGTCGATATCATGTGACTCGATCGACCGATTCAGTAGTATGAGGGGGAATAGAACGCGTGACAGCATATCAAGTGGGAACGCAGCATAAGAGGTCACCTGTGCTAATAGTAGTAGTAGTAGTAGTAGTAGTAGTAGTAGTAGTAGTGTCGTAGTAGTATTATTAGTGGTATTAGTAGTAATAGAAGTAGTAGTAGTAGTATTCTTAGTAGTAGTGTTAGTAATATTAATGGTGGTAGTATTAGTATTAGTAGTAGTAATAGTGGTACTAATAATTGTAGTAGTAGTAGTACCAGTAGTAGTATTTGTAGTAGTAATAGTAGTATTTGTAGTAGTAGTAGTAGTAGTATTAGTGGTGGTGGTGGTAGTGGTAGTGGTAGTATTAGCAGTAGTGTTGTGGTGTGTATATACTACTTGGTAAATAGTTGAGTGCTGAAAACGGAATTATGGACAATTTTGGATCAACGAAGGCCGCTATTTTCAACACTGCAAACACATTGAGGTAAAGGACGAAATGCAAACCACACGACTGCTCTTCCGTCTGATAATGATTGTCTTCGAGTGAACAAAACAGGCTTCGTGCAAAGAAGCATGTTTGTAATATATATGGTTAATTTTGTCGATGTCCGAACGAGGTCGTGGAAATAAACAACCTATTAATGAGAAATGTCTTGCTCGTGTTGTTCTTCCTATTTATTCGGGCATCGCATGTCTATGGTTGTTGTATGGTGAGTGATTATGATTGGACTATTCGGGCGTGGTCTATTGGTTAGGAGTGCTGGCTGTGACCCAGGCGACCAGGGTTCGATTCCCGGTGCGGCAGTGTCATCATCTTAGCGCGTTCGACCACACCAAATGTGCAACTATGATCATGAAAGACAGCCAGGCAAATGTCACACAGTCAGTTCACTATCTAAATGATTGGATGAATAAATGAATGAAATCAATGTATCTGGCTTCACAATTACTACATCCAATCACCTGGTAGGCGAGTCTCTCTGCACCCGAACTCGGAAGTCTCACACGTCTTACTTGGCCGAGTCCATTGGTCAAGATTCTCATACCATTTTGTCATGTCATTTACTGACCACTTCGACCTACCCTCCAACCTCTAACTGTCTTCGAGTACAACGTACGAAAAGGGAGACGGTCGATCGACGTGCATAACACATGTTCGAGCCATCTTGGTCGTTTGGATTTATTAGATTTGATTTTGCCATGCGCGCATTTGCTACTTGTTGTGTATGTTGTGCCGGTCATGCTCGCTCAGTTTAAGTGTTGTTTTTGGGCAAAATGTGCGAAGCCCGGGAATCGAACCCGGATCGATTGCTTGGAAGGCAACCATGATAACCATTACACCAGCTTCGCACCCAACGTTTACTACCTAAGCACCATACATACCACTTGATCCATCTTGAACAGGAATCGGGATACAACGGAGAACAACTTGTATGAACAGTATCGAACGGAACCGAACGGAACGGAATGCATGTCGATATCATGTGACTCGATCGACCGATTCAGTAGTATGAGGGGGAATAGAACGCGTGACAGCATATCAAGTGGGAACGCAGCATAAGAGTTCACCTGTGCTAATAGTAGTAGTAGTAGTAGTAGTAGTAGTAGTAGTAGTAGTAGTGTCGTAGTAGTATTATTAGTGGTATTAGTAGTAATAGAAGTAGTAGTAGTAGTATTCTTAGTAGTAGTGTTAGTAATATTAATGGTGGTAGTATTAGTATTAGTAGTAGTAATAGTGGTACTAATAATTGTAGTAGTAGTAGTACCAGTAGTAGTATTTGTAGTAGTAATAGTAGTATTTGTAGTAGTAGTAGTAGTAGTAGTAGTATTAGTGGTGGTGGTGGTAGTGGTAGTGGTAGTATTAGCAGTAGTGTTGTGGTGTGTATATACTACTTGGTAAATAGTTGAGTGCTGAAAACGGAATTATGGACAATTTTGGATCAACGAAGGCCGCTATTTTCAACACTGCAAACACATTGAGGTAAAGGACGAAATGCAAACCACACGACTGCTCTTCCGTCTGATAATGATTGTCTTCGAGTGAACAAAACAGGCTTCGTGCAAAGAAGCATGTTTGTAATATATATGGTTAATTTTGTCGATGTCCGAACGAGGTCGTGGAAATAAACAACCTATTAATGAGAAATGTCTTGCTCGTGTTGTTCTTCCTATTTATTCGGGCATCGCATGTCTATGGTTGTTGTATGGTGAGTGATTATGATTGGACTATTCGGGCGTGGTCTATTGGTTAGGAGTGCTGGCTGTGACCCAGGCGACCAGGGTTCGATTCCCGGTGCGGCAGTGTCATCATCTTAGCGCGTTCGACCACACCAAATGTGCAACTATGATCATGAAAGACAGCCAGGCAAATGTCACACAGTCAGTTCACTATCTAAATGATTGGATGAATAAATGAATGAAATGAATGTATCTGGCTTCACAATTACTACATCCAATCACCTGGTAGGCGAGTCTCTCTGCACCCGAACTCGGAAGTCTCACACGTCCTACTTGGCCGAGTCCATTGGTCAAGATTCTCATACCATTTTGTCATGTCATTTACTGACCACTTCGACCTACCCTCCAACCTCTAACTGTCTTCGAGTACAACGTACGAAAAGGGAGACGGTCGATCGACGTGCATAACACATGTTCGAGCCATCTTGGTCGTTTGGATTTATTAGATTTGATTTTGCCATGCGCGCATTTGCTACTTGTTGTGTATGTTGTGCCGGTCATGCTCGCTCAGTTTAAGTGTTGTTTTTGGGCAAAATGTGCGAAGCCCGGGAATCGAACCCGGATCGATTGCTTGGAAGGCAACCATGATAACCATTACACCAGCTTCGCACCCAACGTTTACTACCTAAGCACCATACATACCACTTGATCCATCTTGAACAGGAATCGGGATACAACGGAGAACAACTTGTATGAACAGTATCGAACGGAACCGAACGGAACGGAATGCATGTCGATATCATGTGACTCGATCGACCGATTCAGTAGTATGAGGGGGAATAGAACGCGTGACAGCATATCAAGTGGGAACGCAGCATAAGAGGTCACCTGTGCTAATAGTAGTAGTAGTAGTAGTAGTAGTAGTAGTAGTAGTAGTAGTAGTAGTAGTGTCGTAGTAGTATTATTAGTGGTATTAGTAGTAATAGAAGTAGTAGTAGTAGTATTCTTAGTAGTAGTGTTAGTAATATTAATGGTGGTAGTATTAGTATTAGTAGTAGTAATAGTGGTACTAATAATTGTAGTAGTAGTAGTAGTACCAGTAGTAGTATTTGTAGTAGTAATAGTAGTATTTGTAGTAGTAGTAGTAGTAGTAGTATTAGTGGTGGTGGTGGTAGTGGTAGTGGTAGTATTAGCAGTAGTGTTGTGGTGTGTATATACTACTTGGTAAATAGTTGAGTGCTGAAAACGGAATTATGGACAATTTTGGATCAACGAAGGCCGCTATTTTCAACACTGCAAACACATTGAGGTAAAGGACGAAATGCAAACCACACGACTGCTCTTCCGTCTGATAATGATTGTCTTCGAGTGAACAAAACAGGCTTCGTGCAAAGAAGCATGTTTGTAATATATATGGTTAATTTTGTCGATGTCCGAACGAGGTCGTGGAAATAAACAACCTATTAATGAGAAATGTCTTGCTCGTGTTGTTCTTCCTATTTATTCGGGCATCGCATGTCTATGGTTGTTGTATGGTGAGTGATTATGATTGGACTATTCGGGCGTGGTCTATTGGTTAGGAGTGCTGGCTGTGACCCAGGCGACCAGGGTTCGATTCCCGGTGCGGCAGTGTCATCATCTTAGCGCGTTCGACCACACCAAATGTGCAACTATGATCATGAAAGACAGCCAGGCAAATGTCACACAGTCAGTTCACTATCTAAATGATTGGATGAATAAATGAATGAAATCAATGTATCTGGCTTCACAATTACTACATCCAATCACCTGGTAGGCGAGTCTCTCTGCACCCGAACTCGGAAGTCTCACACGTCTTACTTGGCCGAGTCCATTGGTCAAGATTCTCATACCATTTTGTCATGTCATTTACTGACCACTTCGACCTACCCTCCAACCTCTAACTGTCTTCGAGTACAACGTACGAAAAGGGAGACGGTCGATCGACGTGCATAACACATGTTCGAGCCATCTTGGTCGTTTGGATTTATTAGATTTGATTTTGCCATGCGCGCATTTGCTACTTGTTGTGTATGTTGTGCCGGTCATGCTCGCTCAGTTTAAGTGTTGTTTTTGGGCAAAATGTGCGAAGCCCGGGAATCGAACCCGGATCGATTGCTTGGAAGGCAACCATGATAACCATTACACCAGCTTCGCACCCAACGTTTACTACCTAAGCACCATACATACCACTTGATCCATCTTGAACAGGAATCGGGATACAACGGAGAACAACTTGTATGAACAGTATCGAACGGAACCGAACGGAACGGAATGCATGTCGATATCATGTGACTCGATCGACCGATTCAGTAGTATGAGGGGGAATAGAACGCGTGACAGCATATCAAGTGGGAACGCAGCATAAGAGGTCACCTGTGCTAATAGTAGTAGTAGTAGTAGTAGTAGTAGTAGCAGTAGTAGTAGTGTCGTAGTAGTATTATTAGTGGTATTAGTAGTAATAGAAGTAGTAGTAGTAGTATTCTTAGTAGTAGTGTTAGTAATATTAATGGTGGTAGTATTAGTATTAGTAGTAGTAATAGTGGTACTAATAATTGTAGTAGTAGTAGTACTAGTAGTAGTATTTGTAGTAGTAATAGTAGTATTTGTAGTAGTAGTAGTAGTAGTAGTATTAGTGGTGGTGGTGGTAGTGGTAGTGGTAGTATTAGCAGTAGTGTTGTGGTGTGTATATACTACTTGGTAAATAGTTGAGTGCTGAAAACGGAATTATGGACAATTTTGGATCAACGAAGGCCGCTATTTTCAACACTGCAAACACATTGAGGTAAAGGACGAAATGCAAACCACACGACTGCTCTTCCGTCTGATAATGATTGTCTTCGAGTGAACAAAACAGGCTTCGTGCAAAGAAGCATGTTTGTAATATATATGGTTAATTTTGTCGATGTCCGAACGAGGTCGTGGAAATAAACAACCTATTAATGAGAAATGTCTTGCTCGTGTTGTTCTTCCTATTTATTCGGGCATCGCATGTCTATGGTTGTTGTATGGTGAGTGATTATGATTGGACTATTCGGGCGTGGTCTATTGGTTAGGAGTGCTGGCTGTGACCCAGGCGACCAGGGTTCGATTCCCGGTGCGGCAGTGTCATCATCTTAGCGCGTTCGACCACACCAAATGTGCAACTATGATCATGAAAGACAGCCAGGCAAATGTCACACAGTCAGTTCACTATCTAAATGATTGGATGAATAAATGAATGAAATCAATGTATCTGGCTTCACAATTACTACATCCAATCACCTGGTAGGCGAGTCTCTCTGCACCCGAACTCGGAAGTCTCACACGTCCTACTTGGCCGAGTCCATTGGTCAAGATTCTCATACCATTTTGTCATGTCATTTACTGACCACTTCGACCTACCCTCCAACCTCTAACTGTCTTCGAGTACAACGTACGAAAAGGGAGACGGTCGATCGACGTGCATAACACATGTTCGAGCCATCTTGGTCGTTTGGATTTATTAGATTTGATTTTGCCATGCGCGCATTTGCTACTTGTTGTGTATGTTGTGCCGGTCATGCTCGCTCAGTTTAAGTGTTGTTTTTGGGCAAAATGTGCGAAGCCCGGGAATCGAACCCGGATCGATTGCTTGGAAGGCAACCATGATAACCATTACACCAGCTTCGCACCCAACGTTTACTACCTAAGCACCATACATACCACTTGATCCATCTTGAACAGGAATCGGGATACAACGGAGAACAACTTGTATGAACAGTATCGAACGGAACCGAACGGAACGGAATGCATGTCGATATCATGTGACTCGATCGACCGATTCAGTAGTATGAGGGGGAATAGAACGCGTGACAGCATATCAAGTGGGAACGCAGCATAAGAGGTCACCTGTGCTAATAGTAGTAGTAGTAGTAGTAGTAGTAGTAGCAGTAGTAGTAGTGTCGTAGTAGTATTATTAGTGGTATTAGTAGTAATAGAAGTAGTAGTAGTAGTATTCTTAGTAGTAGTGTTAGTAATATTAATGGTGGTAGTATTAGTATTAGTAGTAGTAATAGTGGTACTAATAATTGTAGTAGTAGTAGTACCAGTAGTAGTATTTGTAGTAGTAATAGTAGTATTTGTAGTAGTAGTAGTAGTAGTAGTATTAGTGGTGGTGGTGGTAGTGGTAGTGGTAGTATTAGCAGTAGTGTTGTGGTGTGTATATACTACTTGGTAAATAGTTGAGTGCTGAAAACGGAATTATGGACAATTTTGGATCAACGAAGGCCGCTATTTTCAACACTGCAAACACATTGAGGTAAAGGACGAAATGCAAACCACACGACTGCTCTTCCGTCTGATAATGATTGTCTTCGAGTGAACAAAACAGGCTTCGTGCAAAGAAGCATGTTTGTAATATATATGGTTAATTTTGTCGATGTCCGAACGAGGTCGTGGAAATAAACAACCTATTAATGAGAAATGTCTTGCTCGTGTTGTTCTTCCTATTTATTCGGGCATCGCATGTCTATGGTTGTTGTATGGTGAGTGATTATGATTGGACTATTCGGGCGTGGTCTATTGGTTAGGAGTGCTGGCTGTGACCCAGGCGACCAAGGTTCGATTCCCGGTGCGGCAGTGTCATCATCTTAGCGCGTTCGACCACACCAAATGTGCAACTATGATCATGAAAGACAGCCAGGCAAATGTCACACAGTCAGTTCACTATCTAAATGATTGGATGAATAAATGAATGAAATGAATGTATCTGGCTTCACAATTACTACATCCAATCACCTGGTAGGCGAGTCTCTCTGCACCCGAACTCGGAAGTCTCACACGTCTTACTTGGCCGAGTCCATTGGTCAAGATTCTCATACCATTTTGTCATGTCATTTACTGACCACTTCGACCTACCCTCCAACCTCTAACTGTCTTCGAGTACAACGTACGAAAAGGGAGACGGTCGATCGACGTGCATAACACATGTTCGAGCCATCTTGGTCGTTTGGATTTATTAGATTTGATTTTGCCATGCGCGCATTTGCTACTTGTTGTGTATGTTGTGCCGGTCATGCTCGCTCAGTTTAAGTGTTGTTTTTGGGCAAAATGTGCGAAGCCCGGGAATCGAACCCGGATCGATTGCTTGGAAGGCAACCATGATAACCATTACACCAGCTTCGCACCCAACGTTTACTACCTAAGCACCATACATACCACTTGATCCATCTTGAACAGGAATCGGGATACAACGGAGAACAACTTGTATGAACAGTATCGAACGGAACCGAACGGAACGGAATGCATGTCGATATCATGTGACTCGATCGACCGATTCAGTAGTATGAGGGGGAATAGAACGCGTGACAGCATATCAAGTGGGAACGCAGCATAAGAGGTCACCTGTGCTAATAGTAGTAGTAGTAGTAGTAGTAGTAGTAGCAGTAGTAGTAGTGTCGTAGTAGTATTATTAGTGGTATTAGTAGTAATAGAAGTAGTAGTAGTAGTATTCTTAGTAGTAGTGTTAGTAATATTAATGGTGGTAGTATTAGTATTAGTAGTAGTAATAGTGGTACTAATAATTGTAGTAGTAGTAGTACTAGTAGTAGTATTTGTAGTAGTAATAGTAGTATTTGTAGTAGTAGTAGTAGTAGTAGTATTAGTGGTGGTGGTGGTAGTGGTAGTGGTAGTATTAGCAGTAGTGTTGTGGTGTGTATATACTACTTGGTAAATAGTTGAGTGCTGAAAACGGAATTATGGACAATTTTGGATCAACGAAGGCCGCTATTTTCAACACTGCAAACACATTGAGGTAAAGGACGAAATGCAAACCACACGACTGCTCTTCCGTCTGATAATGATTGTCTTCGAGTGAACAAAACAGGCTTCGTGCAAAGAAGCATGTTTGTAATATATATGGTTAATTTTGTCGATGTCCGAACGAGGTCGTGGAAATAAACAACCTATTAATGAGAAATGTCTTGCTCGTGTTGTTCTTCCTATTTATTCGGGCATCGCATGTCTATGGTTGTTGTATGGTGAGTGATTATGATTGGACTATTCGGGCGTGGTCTATTGGTTAGGAGTGCTGGCTGTGACCCAGGCGACCAAGGTTCGATTCCCGGTGCGGCAGTGTCATCATCTTAGCGCGTTCGACCACACCAAATGTGCAACTATGATCATGAAAGACAGCCAGGCAAATGTCACACAGTCAGTTCACTATCTAAATGATTGGATGAATAAATGAATGAAATGAATGTATCTGGCTTCACAATTACTACATCCAATCACCTGGTAGGCGAGTCTCTCTGCACCCGAACTCGGAAGTCTCACACGTCCTACTTGGCCGAGTCCATTGGTCAAGATTCTCATACCATTTTGTCATGTCATTTACTGACCACTTCGACCTACCCTCCAACCTCTAACTGTCTTCGAGTACAACGTACGAAAAGGGAGACGGTCGATCGACGTGCATAACACATGTTCGAGCCATCTTGGTCGTTTGGATTTATTAGATTTGATTTTGCCATGCGCGCATTTGCTACTTGTTGTGTATGTTGTGCCGGTCATGCTCGCTCAGTTTAAGTGTTGTTTTTGGGCAAAATGTGCGAAGCCCGGGAATCGAACCCGGATCGATTGCTTGGAAGGCAACCATGATAACCATTACACCAGCTTCGCACCCAACGTTTACTACCTAAGCACCATACATACCACTTGATCCATCTTGAACAGGAATCGGGATACAACGGAGAACAACTTGTATGAACAGTATCGAACGGAACCGAACGGAACGGAATGCATGTCGATATCATGTGACTCGATCGACCGATTCAGTAGTATGAGGGGGAATAGAACGCGTGACAGCATATCAAGTGGGAACGCAGCATAAGAGGTCACCTGTGCTAATAGTAGTAGTAGTAGTAGTAGTAGTAGTAGCAGTAGTAGTAGTGTCGTAGTAGTATTATTAGTGGTATTAGTAGTAATAGAAGTAGTAGTAGTAGTATTCTTAGTAGTAGTGTTAGTAATATTAATGGTGGTAGTATTAGTATTAGTAGTAGTAATAGTGGTACTAATAATTGTAGTAGTAGTAGTACCAGTAGTAGTATTTGTAGTAGTAATAGTAGTATTTGTAGTAGTAGTAGTAGTAGTAGTATTAGTGGTGGTGGTGGTAGTGGTAGTGGTAGTATTAGCAGTAGTGTTGTGGTGTGTATATACTACTTGGTAAATAGTTGAGTGCTGAAAACGGAATTATGGACAATTTTGGATCAACGAAGGCCGCTATTTTCAACACTGCAAACACATTGAGGTAAAGGACGAAATGCAAACCACACGACTGCTCTTCCGTCTGATAATGATTGTCTTCGAGTGAACAAAACAGGCTTCGTGCAAAGAAGCATGTTTGTAATATATATGGTTAATTTTGTCGATGTCCGAACGAGGTCGTGGAAATAAACAACCTATTAATGAGAAATGTCTTGCTCGTGTTGTTCTTCCTATTTATTCGGGCATCGCATGTCTATGGTTGTTGTATGGTGAGTGATTATGATTGGACTATTCGGGCGTGGTCTATTGGTTAGGAGTGCTGGCTGTGACCCAGGCGACCAAGGTTCGATTCCCGGTGCGGCAGTGTCATCATCTTAGCGCGTTCGACCACACCAAATGTGCAACTATGATCATGAAAGACAGCCAGGCAAATGTCACACAGTCAGTTCACTATCTAAATGATTGGATGAATAAATGAATGAAATCAATGTATCTGGCTTCACAATTACTACATCCAATCACCTGGTAGGCGAGTCTCTCTGCACCCGAACTCGGAAGTCTCACACGTCCTACTTGGCCGAGTCCATTGGTCAAGATTCTCATACCATTTTGTCATGTCATTTACTGACCACTTCGACCTACCCTCCAACCTCTAACTGTCTTCGAGTACAACGTACGAAAAGGGAGACGGTCGATCGACGTGCATAACACATGTTCGAGCCATCTTGGTCGTTTGGATTTATTAGATTTGATTTTGCCATGCGCGCATTTGCTACTTGTTGTGTATGTTGTGCCGGTCATGCTCGCTCAGTTTAAGTGTTGTTTTTGGGCAAAATGTGCGAAGCCCGGGAATCGAACCCGGATCGATTGCTTGGAAGGCAACCATGATAACCATTACACCAGCTTCGCACCCAACGTTTACTACCTAAGCACCATACATACCACTTGATCCATCTTGAACAGGAATCGGGATACAACGGAGAACAACTTGTATGAACAGTATCGAACGGAACCGAACGGAACGGAATGCATGTCGATATCATGTGACTCGATCGACCGATTCAGTAGTATGAGGGGGAATAGAACGCGTGACAGCATATCAAGTGGGAACGCAGCATAAGAGGTCACCTGTGCTAATAGTAGTAGTAGTAGTAGTAGTAGTAGTAGTAGTAGTAGTAGTAGTAGTGTCGTAGTAGTATTATTAGTGGTATTAGTAGTAATAGAAGTAGTAGTAGTAGTATTCTTAGTAGTAGTGTTAGTAATATTAATGGTGGTAGTATTAGTATTAGTAGTAGTAATAGTGGTACTAATAATTGTAGTAGTAGTAGTAGTACCAGTAGTAGTATTTGTAGTAGTAATAGTAGTATTTGTAGTAGTAGTAGTAGTAGTAGTATTAGTGGTGGTGGTGGTAGTGGTAGTGGTAGTATTAGCAGTAGTGTTGTGGTGTGTATATACTACTTGGTAAATAGTTGAGTGCTGAAAACGGAATTATGGACAATTTTGGATCAACGAAGGCCGCTATTTTCAACACTGCAAACACATTGAGGTAAAGGACGAAATGCAAACCACACGACTGCTCTTCCGTCTGATAATGATTGTCTTCGAGTGAACAAAACAGGCTTCGTGCAAAGAAGCATGTTTGTAATATATATGGTTAATTTTGTCGATGTCCGAACGAGGTCGTGGAAATAAACAACCTATTAATGAGAAATGTCTTGCTCGTGTTGTTCTTCCTATTTATTCGGGCATCGCATGTCTATGGTTGTTGTATGGTGAGTGATTATGATTGGACTATTCGGGCGTGGTCTATTGGTTAGGAGTGCTGGCTGTGACCCAGGCGACCAAGGTTCGATTCCCGGTGCGGCAGTGTCATCATCTTAGCGCGTTCGACCACACCAAATGTGCAACTATGATCATGAAAGACAGCCAGGCAAATGTCACACAGTCAGTTCACTATCTAAATGATTGGATGAATAAATGAATGAAATGAATGTATCTGGCTTCACAATTACTACATCCAATCACCTGGTAGGCGAGTCTCTCTGCACCCGAACTCGGAAGTCTCACACGTCCTACTTGGCCGAGTCCATTGGTCAAGATTCTCATACCATTTTGTCATGTCATTTACTGACCACTTCGACCTACCCTCCAACCTCTAACTGTCTTCGAGTACAACGTACGAAAAGGGAGACGGTCGATCGACGTGCATAACACATGTTCGAGCCATCTTGGTCGTTTGGATTTATTAGATTTGATTTTGCCATGCGCGCATTTGCTACTTGTTGTGTATGTTGTGCCGGTCATGCTCGCTCAGTTTAAGTGTTGTTTTTGGGCAAAATGTGCGAAGCCCGGGAATCGAACCCGGATCGATTGCTTGGAAGGCAACCATGATAACCATTACACCAGCTTCGCACCCAACGTTTACTACCTAAGCACCATACATACCACTTGATCCATCTTGAACAGGAATCGGGATACAACGGAGAACAACTTGTATGAACAGTATCGAACGGAACCGAACGGAACGGAATGCATGTCGATATCATGTGACTCGATCGACCGATTCAGTAGTATGAGGGGGAATAGAACGCGTGACAGCATATCAAGTGGGAACGCAGCATAAGAGGTCACCTGTGCTAATAGTAGTAGTAGTAGTAGTAGTAGTAGTAGTAGTAGTAGTAGTAGTAGTGTCGTAGTAGTATTATTAGTGGTATTAGTAGTAATAGAAGTAGTAGTAGTAGTATTCTTAGTAGTAGTGTTAGTAATATTAATGGTGGTAGTATTAGTATTAGTAGTAGTAATAGTGGTACTAATAATTGTAGTAGTAGTAGTAGTACCAGTAGTAGTATTTGTAGTAGTAATAGTAGTATTTGTAGTAGTAGTAGTAGTAGTAGTATTAGTGGTGGTGGTGGTAGTGGTAGTGGTAGTATTAGCAGTAGTGTTGTGGTGTGTATATACTACTTGGTAAATAGTTGAGTGCTGAAAACGGAATTATGGACAATTTTGGATCAACGAAGGCCGCTATTTTCAACACTGCAAACACATTGAGGTAAAGGACGAAATGCAAACCACACGACTGCTCTTCCGTCTGATAATGATTGTCTTCGAGTGAACAAAACAGGCTTCGTGCAAAGAAGCATGTTTGTAATATATATGGTTAATTTTGTCGATGTCCGAACGAGGTCGTGGAAATAAACAACCTATTAATGAGAAATGTCTTGCTCGTGTTGTTCTTCCTATTTATTCGGGCATCGCATGTCTATGGTTGTTGTATGGTGAGTGATTATGATTGGACTATTCGGGCGTGGTCTATTGGTTAGGAGTGCTGGCTGTGACCCAGGCGACCAGGGTTCGATTCCCGGTGCGGCAGTGTCATCATCTTAGCGCGTTCGACCACACCAAATGTGCAACTATGATCATGAAAGACAGCCAGGCAAATGTCACACAGTCAGTTCACTATCTAAATGATTGGATGAATAAATGAATGAAATCAATGTATCTGGCTTCACAATTACTACATCCAATCACCTGGTAGGCGAGTCTCTCTGCACCCGAACTCGGAAGTCTCACACGTCCTACTTGGCCGAGTCCATTGGTCAAGATTCTCATACCATTTTGTCATGTCATTTACTGACCACTTCGACCTACCCTCCAACCTCTAACTGTCTTCGAGTACAACGTACGAAAAGGGAGACGGTCGATCGACGTGCATAACACATGTTCGAGCCATCTTGGTCGTTTGGATTTATTAGATTTGATTTTGCCATGCGCGCATTTGCTACTTGTTGTGTATGTTGTGCCGGTCATGCTCGCTCAGTTTAAGTGTTGTTTTTGGGCAAAATGTGCGAAGCCCGGGAATCGAACCCGGATCGATTGCTTGGAAGGCAACCATGATAACCATTACACCAGCTTCGCACCCAACGTTTACTACCTAAGCACCATACATACCACTTGATCCATCTTGAACAGGAATCGGGATACAACGGAGAACAACTTGTATGAACAGTATCGAACGGAACCGAACGGAACGGAATGCATGTCGATATCATGTGACTCGATCGACCGATTCAGTAGTATGAGGGGGAATAGAACGCGTGACAGCATATCAAGTGGGAACGCAGCATAAGAGGTCACCTGTGCTAATAGTAGTAGTAGTAGTAGTAGTAGTAGTAGTAGTAGTAGTAGTGTCGTAGTAGTATTATTAGTGGTATTAGTAGTAATAGAAGTAGTAGTAGTAGTATTCTTAGTAGTAGTGTTAGTAATATTAATGGTGGTAGTATTAGTATTAGTAGTAGTAATAGTGGTACTAATAATTGTAGTAGTAGTAGTAGTACCAGTAGTAGTATTTGTAGTAGTAATAGTAGTATTTGTAGTAGTAGTAGTAGTAGTAGTATTAGTGGTGGTGGTGGTAGTGGTAGTGGTAGTATTAGCAGTAGTGTTGTGGTGTGTATATACTACTTGGTAAATAGTTGAGTGCTGAAAACGGAATTATGGACAATTTTGGATCAACGAAGGCCGCTATTTTCAACACTGCAAACACATTGAGGTAAAGGACGAAATGCAAACCACACGACTGCTCTTCCGTCTGATAATGATTGTCTTCGAGTGAACAAAACAGGCTTCGTGCAAAGAAGCATGTTTGTAATATATATGGTTAATTTTGTCGATGTCCGAACGAGGTCGTGGAAATAAACAACCTATTAATGAGAAATGTCTTGCTCGTGTTGTTCTTCCTATTTATTCGGGCATCGCATGTCTATGGTTGTTGTATGGTGAGTGATTATGATTGGACTATTCGGGCGTGGTCTATTGGTTAGGAGTGCTGGCTGTGACCCAGGCGACCAGGGTTCGATTCCCGGTGCGGCAGTGTCATCATCTTAGCGCGTTCGACCACACCAAATGTGCAACTATGATCATGAAAGACAGCCAGGCAAATGTCACACAGTCAGTTCACTATCTAAATGATTGGATGAATAAATGAATGAAATCAATGTATCTGGCTTCACAATTACTACATCCAATCACCTGGTAGGCGAGTCTCTCTGCACCCGAACTCGGAAGTCTCACACGTCCTACTTGGCCGAGTCCATTGGTCAAGATTCTCATACCATTTTGTCATGTCATTTACTGACCACTTCGACCTACCCTCCAACCTCTAACTGTCTTCGAGTACAACGTACGAAAAGGGAGACGGTCGATCGACGTGCATAACACATGTTCGAGCCATCTTGGTCGTTTGGATTTATTAGATTTGATTTTGCCATGCGCGCATTTGCTACTTGTTGTGTATGTTGTGCCGGTCATGCTCGCTCAGTTTAAGTGTTGTTTTTGGGCAAAATGTGCGAAGCCCGGGAATCGAACCCGGATCGATTGCTTGGAAGGCAACCATGATAACCATTACACCAGCTTCGCACCCAACGTTTACTACCTAAGCACCATACATACCACTTGATCCATCTTGAACAGGAATCGGGATACAACGGAGAACAACTTGTATGAACAGTATCGAACGGAACCGAACGGAACGGAATGCATGTCGATATCATGTGACTCGATCGACCGATTCAGTAGTATGAGGGGGAATAGAACGCGTGACAGCATATCAAGTGGGAACGCAGCATAAGAGGTCACCTGTGCTAATAGTAGTAGTAGTAGTAGTAGTAGTAGTAGCAGTAGTAGTAGTGTCGTAGTAGTATTATTAGTGGTATTAGTAGTAATAGAAGTAGTAGTAGTAGTATTCTTAGTAGTAGTGTTAGTAATATTAATGGTGGTAGTATTAGTATTAGTAGTAGTAATAGTGGTACTAATAATTGTAGTAGTAGTAGTAGTACCAGTAGTAGTATTTGTAGTAGTAATAGTAGTATTTGTAGTAGTAGTAGTAGTAGTAGTATTAGTGGTGGTGGTGGTAGTGGTAGTGGTAGTATTAGCAGTAGTGTTGTGGTGTGTATATACTACTTGGTAAATAGTTGAGTGCTGAAAACGGAATTATGGACAATTTTGGATCAACGAAGGCCGCTATTTTCAACACTGCAAACACATTGAGGTAAAGGACGAAATGCAAACCACACGACTGCTCTTCCGTCTGATAATGATTGTCTTCGAGTGAACAAAACAGGCTTCGTGCAAAGAAGCATGTTTGTAATATATATGGTTAATTTTGTCGATGTCCGAACGAGGTCGTGGAAATAAACAACCTATTAATGAGAAATGTCTTGCTCGTGTTGTTCTTCCTATTTATTCGGGCATCGCATGTCTATGGTTGTTGTATGGTGAGTGATTATGATTGGACTATTCGGGCGTGGTCTATTGGTTAGGAGTGCTGGCTGTGACCCAGGCGACCAGGGTTCGATTCCCGGTGCGGCAGTGTCATCATCTTAGCGCGTTCGACCACACCAAATGTGCAACTATGATCATGAAAGACAGCCAGGCAAATGTCACACAGTCAGTTCACTATCTAAATGATTGGATGAATAAATGAATGAAATCAATGTATCTGGCTTCACAATTACTACATCCAATCACCTGGTAGGCGAGTCTCTCTGCACCCGAACTCGGAAGTCTCACACGTCCTACTTGGCCGAGTCCATTGGTCAAGATTCTCATACCATTTTGTCATGTCATTTACTGACCACTTCGACCTACCCTCCAACCTCTAACTGTCTTCGAGTACAACGTACGAAAAGGGAGACGGTCGATCGACGTGCATAACACATGTTCGAGCCATCTTGGTCGTTTGGATTTATTAGATTTGATTTTGCCATGCGCGCATTTGCTACTTGTTGTGTATGTTGTGCCGGTCATGCTCGCTCAGTTTAAGTGTTGTTTTTGGGCAAAATGTGCGAAGCCCGGGAATCGAACCCGGATCGATTGCTTGGAAGGCAACCATGATAACCATTACACCAGCTTCGCACCCAACGTTTACTACCTAAGCACCATACATACCACTTGATCCATCTTGAACAGGAATCGGGATACAACGGAGAACAACTTGTATGAACAGTATCGAACGGAACCGAACGGAACGGAATGCATGTCGATATCATGTGACTCGATCGACCGATTCAGTAGTATGAGGGGGAATAGAACGCGTGACAGCATATCAAGTGGGAACGCAGCATAAGAGGTCACCTGTGCTAATAGTAGTAGTAGTAGTAGTAGTAGTAGTAGTAGTAGTAGTAGTAGTAGTAGTGTCGTAGTAGTATTATTAGTGGTATTAGTAGTAATAGAAGTAGTAGTAGTAGTATTCTTAGTAGTAGTGTTAGTAATATTAATGGTGGTAGTATTAGTATTAGTAGTAGTAATAGTGGTACTAATAATTGTAGTAGTAGTAGTAGTACCAGTAGTAGTATTTGTAGTAGTAATAGTAGTATTTGTAGTAGTAGTAGTAGTAGTAGTATTAGTGGTGGTGGTGGTAGTGGTAGTGGTAGTATTAGCAGTAGTGTTGTGGTGTGTATATACTACTTGGTAAATAGTTGAGTGCTGAAAACGGAATTATGGACAATTTTGGATCAACGAAGGCCGCTATTTTCAACACTGCAAACACATTGAGGTAAAGGACGAAATGCAAACCACACGACTGCTCTTCCGTCTGATAATGATTGTCTTCGAGTGAACAAAACAGGCTTCGTGCAAAGAAGCATGTTTGTAATATATATGGTTAATTTTGTCGATGTCCGAACGAGGTCGTGGAAATAAACAACCTATTAATGAGAAATGTCTTGCTCGTGTTGTTCTTCCTATTTATTCGGGCATCGCATGTCTATGGTTGTTGTATGGTGAGTGATTATGATTGGACTATTCGGGCGTGGTCTATTGGTTAGGAGTGCTGGCTGTGACCCAGGCGACCAGGGTTCGATTCCCGGTGCGGCAGTGTCATCATCTTAGCGCGTTCGACCACACCAAATGTGCAACTATGATCATGAAAGACAGCCAGGCAAATGTCACACAGTCAGTTCACTATCTAAATGATTGGATGAATAAATGAATGAAATCAATGTATCTGGCTTCACAATTACTACATCCAATCACCTGGTAGGCGAGTCTCTCTGCACCCGAACTCGGAAGTCTCACACGTCCTACTTGGCCGAGTCCATTGGTCAAGATTCTCATACCATTTTGTCATGTCATTTACTGACCACTTCGACCTACCCTCCAACCTCTAACTGTCTTCGAGTACAACGTACGAAAAGGGAGACGGTCGATCGACGTGCATAACACATGTTCGAGCCATCTTGGTCGTTTGGATTTATTAGATTTGATTTTGCCATGCGCGCATTTGCTACTTGTTGTGTATGTTGTGCCGGTCATGCTCGCTCAGTTTAAGTGTTGTTTTTGGGCAAAATGTGCGAAGCCCGGGAATCGAACCCGGATCGATTGCTTGGAAGGCAACCATGATAACCATTACACCAGCTTCGCACCCAACGTTTACTACCTAAGCACCATACATACCACTTGATCCATCTTGAACAGGAATCGGGATACAACGGAGAACAACTTGTATGAACAGTATCGAACGGAACCGAACGGAACGGAATGCATGTCGATATCATGTGACTCGATCGACCGATTCAGTAGTATGAGGGGGAATAGAACGCGTGACAGCATATCAAGTGGGAACGCAGCATAAGAGGTCACCTGTGCTAATAGTAGTAGTAGTAGTAGTAGTAGTAGTAGTAGTAGTAGTATTAGTAGTAGTAGTGTCGTAGTAGTATTATTAGTGGTATTATTAGTAATAGAAGTAGTAGTAGTAGTATTCTTAGTAGTAGTGTTAGTAATATTAATGGTGGTAGTATTAGTATTAGTAGTAGTAATAGTGGTACTAATAATTGTAGTAGTAGTAGTAGTACCAGTAGTAGTATTTGTAGTAGTAATAGTAGTATTTGTAGTAGTAGTAGTAGTAGTAGTATTAGTGGTGGTGGTGGTAGTGGTAGTGGTAGTATTAGCAGTAGTGTTGTGGTGTGTATATACTACTTGGTAAATAGTTGAGTGCTGAAAACGGAATTATGGACAATTTTGGATCAACGAAGGCCGCTATTTTCAACACTGCAAACACATTGAGGTAAAGGACGAAATGCAAACCACACGACTGCTCTTCCGTCTGATAATGATTGTCTTCGAGTGAACAAAACAGGCTTCGTGCAAAGAAGCATGTTTGTAATATATATGGTTAATTTTGTCGATGTCCGAACGAGGTCGTGGAAATAAACAACCTATTAATGAGAAATGTCTTGCTCGTGTTGTTCTTCCTATTTATTCGGGCATCGCATGTCTATGGTTGTTGTATGGTGAGTGATTATGATTGGACTATTCGGGCGTGGTCTATTGGTTAGGAGTGCTGGCTGTGACCCAGGCGACCAGGGTTCGATTCCCGGTGCGGCAGTGTCATCATCTTAGCGCGTTCGACCACACCAAATGTGCAACTATGATCATGAAAGACAGCCAGGCAAATGTCACACAGTCAGTTCACTATCTAAATGATTGGATGAATAAATGAATGAAATCAATGTATCTGGCTTCACAATTACTACATCCAATCACCTGGTAGGCGAGTCTCTCTGCACCCGAACTCGGAAGTCTCACACGTCCTACTTGGCCGAGTCCATTGGTCAAGATTCTCATACCATTTTGTCATGTCATTTACTGACCACTTCGACCTACCCTTCAACCTCTAACTGTCTTCGAGTACAACGTACGAAAAGGGAGACGGTCGATCGACGTGCATAACACATGTTCGAGCCATCTTGGTCGTTTGGATTTATTAGATTTGATTTTGCCATGCGCGCATTTGCTACTTGTTGTGTATGTTGTGCCAGTCATGCTCACTTAGTTTAAGTGTTGTTTTTGGGCAAAATGTGCGAAGCCCGGGAATCGAACACAGATCGATTGCTTGGAAGGCAACCATGATAACCATTACACCAGCTTCGCACCCAACGTTTACTACCTAAGCACCATACATACCACTTGATCCATCTTGAACAGGAATCGGGATACAACGGAGAACAACTTGTATGAACAGTATCGAACGGAACCGAACGGAACGGAATGCATGTCGATATCATGTGACTCGATCGACCGATTCAGTAGTATGAGGGGGAATAGAACGCGTGACAGCATATCAAGTGGGAACGCAGCATAAGAGGTCACCTGTGCTAATAGTAGTAGTAGTAGTAGTAGTAGTAGTAGTAGTAGTAGTAGTAGTAGTAGTAGTGTCGTAGTAGTATTATTAGTGGTATTATTAGTAATAGAAGTAGTAGTAGTAGTATTCTTAGTAGTAGTGTTAGTAATATTAATGGTGGTAGTATTAGTATTAGTAGTAGTAATAGTGGTACTAATAATTGTAGTAGTAGTAGTAGTACCAGTAGTAGTATTTGTAGTAGTAATAGTAGTATTTGTAGTAGTAGTAGTAGTAGTAGTATTAGTGGTGGTGGTGGTAGTGGTAGTGGTAGTATTAGCAGTAGTGTTGTGGTGTGTATATACTACTTGGTAAATAGTTGAGTGCTGTAAACGGAATTATGGACAATTTTGGATCAACGAAGGCCGCTATTTTCAACACTGCAAACACATTGAGGTAAAGGACGAAATGCAAACCACACGACTGCTCTTCCGTCTGATAATGATTGTCTTCGAGTGAACAAAACAGGCTTCGTGCAAAGAAGCATGTTTGTAATATATATGGTTAATTTTGTCGATGTCCGAACGAGGTCGTGGAAATAAACAACCTATTAATGAGAAATGTCTTGCTCGTGTTGTTCTTCCTATTTATTCGGGCATCGCATGTCTATGGTTGTTGTATGGTGAGTGATTATGATTGGACTATTCGGGCGTGGTCTATTGGTTAGGAGTGCTGGCTGTGACCCAGGCGACCAGGGTTCGATTCCCGGTGCGACAGTGTCATCATCTTAGCGCGTTCGACCACACCAAATGTGCAACTATGATCATGAAAGACAGCCAGGCAAATGTCACACAGTCAGTTCACTATCTAAATGATTGGATGAATAAATGAATGAAATCAATGTATCTGGCTTCACAATTACTACATCCAATCACCTGGTAGGCGAGTCTCTCTGCACCCGAACTCGGAAGTCTCACACGTCCTACTTGGCCGAGTCCATTGGTCAAGATTCTCATACCATTTTGTCATGTCATTTACTGACCACTTCGACCTACCCTCCAACCTCTAACTGTCTTCGAGTACAACGTACGAAAAGGGAGACGGTCGATCGACGTGCATAACACATGTTCGAGCCATCTTGGTCGTTTGGATTTATTAGATTTGATTTTGCCATGCGCGCATTTGCTACTTGTTGTGTATGTTGTGCCAGTCATGCTCACTTAGTTTAAGTGTTGTTTTTGGGCAAAATGTGCGAAGCCCGGGAATCGAACACAGATCGATTGCTTGGAAGGCAACCATGATAACCATTACACCAGCTTCGCACCCAACGTTTACTACCTAAGCACCATACATACCACTTGATCCATCTTGAACAGGAATCGGGATACAACGGAGAACAACTTGTATGAACAGTATCGAACGGAACCGAACGGAACGGAATGCATGTCGATATCATGTGACTCGATCGACCGATTCAGTAGTATGAGGGGGAATAGAACGCGTGACAGCATATCAAGTGGGAACGCAGCATAAGAGGTCACCTGTGCTAATAGTAGTAGTAGTAGTAGTAGTAGTAGTAGTAGTAGTAGTAGTAGTAGTAGTAGTGTCGTAGTAGTATTATTAGTGGTATTATTAGTAATAGAAGTAGTAGTAGTAGTATTCTTAGTAGTAGTGTTAGTAATATTAATGGTGGTAGTATTAGTATTAGTAGTAGTAATAGTGGTACTAATAATTGTAGTAGTAGTAGTAGTACCAGTAGTAGTATTTGTAGTAGTAATAGTAGTATTTGTAGTAGTAGTAGTAGTAGTAGTATTAGTGGTGGTGGTGGTAGTGGTAGTGGTAGTATTAGCAGTAGTGTTGTGGTGTGTATATACTACTTGGTAAATAGTTGAGTGCTGTAAACGGAATTATGGACAATTTTGGATCAACGAAGGCCGCTATTTTCAACACTGCAAACACATTGAGGTAAAGGACGAAATGCAAACCACACGACTGCTCTTCCGTCTGATAATGATTGTCTTCGAGTGAACAAAACAGGCTTCGTGCAAAGAAGCATGTTTGTAATATATATGGTTAATTTTGTCGATGTCCGAACGAGGTCGTGGAAATAAACAACCTATTAATGAGAAATGTCTTGCTCGTGTTGTTCTTCCTATTTATTCGGGCATCGCATGTCTATGGTTGTTGTATGGTGAGTGATTATGATTGGACTATTCGGGCGTGGTCTATTGGTTAGGAGTGCTGGCTGTGACCCAGGCGACCAGGGTTCGATTCCCGGTGCGACAGTGTCATCATCTTAGCGCGTTCGACCACACCAAATGTGCAACTATGATCATGAAAGACAGCCAGGCAAATGTCACACAGTCAGTTCACTATCTAAATGATTGGATGAATAAATGAATGAAATCAATGTATCTGGCTTCACAATTACTACATCCAATCACCTGGTAGGCGAGTCTCTCTGCACCCGAACTCGGAAGTCTCACACGTCCTACTTGGCCGAGTCCATTGGTCAAGATTCTCATACCATTTTGTCATGTCATTTACTGACCACTTCGACCTACCCTCCAACCTCTAACTGTCTTCGAGTACAACGTACGAAAAGGGAGACGGTCGATCGACGTGCATAACACATGTTCGAGCCATCTTGGTCGTTTGGATTTATTAGATTTGATTTTGCCATGCGCGCATTTGCTACTTGTTGTGTATGTTGTGCCGGTCATGCTCGCTCAGTTTAAGTGTTGTTTTTGGGCAAAATGTGCGAAGCCCGGGAATCGAACCCGGATCGATTGCTTGGAAGGCAACCATGATAACCATTACACCAGCTTCGCACCCAACGTTTACTACCTAAGCACCATACATACCACTTGATCCATCTTGAACAGGAATCGGGATACAACGGAGAACAACTTGTATGAACAGTATCGAACGGAACCGAACGGAACGGAATGCATGTCGATATCATGTGACTCGATCGACCGATTCAGTAGTATGAGAGGGAATAGAACGCGTGACAGCATATCAAGTGGGAACGCAGCATAAGAGGTCACCTGTGCTAATAGTAGTAGTAGTAGTAGTAGTAGTAGTAGTAGTAGTAGTAGTAGTGTCGTAGTAGTATTATTAGTGGTATTAGTAGTAATAGAAGTAGTAGTAGTAGTATTCTTAGTAGTAGTGTTAGTAATATTAATGGTGGTAGTATTAGTATTAGTAGTAGTAATAGTGGTACTAATAATTGTAGTAGTAGTAGTAGTACCAGTAGTAGTATTTGTAGTAGTAATAGTAGTATTTGTAGTAGTAGTAGTAGTAGTAGTATTAGTGGTGGTGGTGGTAGTGGTAGTGGTAGTATTAGCAGTAGTGTTGTGGTGTGTATATACTACTTGGTAAATAGTTGAGTGCTGAAAACGGAATTATGGACAATTTTGGATCAACGAAGGCCGCTATTTTCAACACTGCAAACACATTGAGGTAAAGGACGAAATGCAAACCACACGACTGCTCTTCCGTCTGATAATGATTGTCTTCGAGTGAACAAAACAGGCTTCGTGCAAAGAAGCATGTTTGTAATATATATGGTTAATTTTGTCGATGTCCGAACGAGGTCGTGGAAATAAACAACCTATTAATGAGAAATGTCTTGCTCGTGTTGTTCTTCCTATTTATTCGGGCATCGCATGTCTATGGTTGTTGTATGGTGAGTGATTATGATTGGACTATTCGGGCGTGGTCTATTGGTTAGGAGTGCTGGCTGTGACCCAGGCGACCAGGGTTCGATTCCCGGTGCGGCAGTGTCATCATCTTAGCGCGTTCGACCACACCAAATGTGCAACTATGATCATGAAAGACAGCCAGGCAAATGTCACACAGTCAGTTCACTATCTAAATGATTGGATGAATAAATGAATGAAATCAATGTATCTGGCTTCACAATTACTACATCCAATCACCTGGTAGGCGAGTCTCTCTGCACCCGAACTCGGAAGTCTCACACGTCCTACTTGGCCGAGTCCATTGGTCAAGATTCTCATACCATTTTGTCATGTCATTTACTGACCACTTCGACCTACCCTCCAACCTCTAACTGTCTTCGAGTACAACGTACGAAAAGGGAGACGGTCGATCGACGTGCATAACACATGTTCGAGCCATCTTGGTCGTTTGGATTTATTAGATTTGATTTTGCCATGCGCGCATTTGCTACTTGTTGTGTATGTTGTGCCGGTCATGCTCGCTCAGTTTAAGTGTTGTTTTTGGGCAAAATGTGCGAAGCCCGGGAATCGAACCCGGATCGATTGCTTGGAAGGCAACCATGATAACCATTACACCAGCTTCGCACCCAACGTTTACTACCTAAGCACCATACATACCACTTGATCCATCTTGAACAGGAATCGGGATACAACGGAGAACAACTTGTATGAACAGTATCGAACGGAACCGAACGGAACGGAATGCATGTCGATATCATGTGACTCGATCGACCGATTCAGTAGTATGAGAGGGAATAGAACGCGTGACAGCATATCAAGTGGGAACGCAGCATAAGAGGTCACCTGTGCTAATAGTAGTAGTAGTAGTAGTAGTAGTAGTGTCGTAGTAGTATTATTAGTGGTATTAGTAGTAATAGAAGTAGTAGTAGTAGTATTCTTAGTAGTAGTGTTAGTAATATTAATGGTGGTAGTATTAGTATTAGTAGTAGTAATAGTGGTACTAATAATTGTAGTAGTAGTAGTAGTACCAGTAGTAGTATTTGTAGTAGTAATAGTAGTATTTGTAGTAGTAGTAGTAGTAGTAGTATTAGTGGTGGTGGTGGTAGTGGTAGTGGTAGTATTAGCAGTAGTGTTGTGGTGTGTATATACTACTTGGTAAATAGTTGAGTGCTGAAAACGGAATTATGGACAATTTTGGATCAACGAAGGCCGCTATTTTCAACACTGCAAACACATTGAGGTAAAGGACGAAATGCAAACCACACGACTGCTCTTCCGTCTGATAATGATTGTCTTCGAGTGAACAAAACAGGCTTCGTGCAAAGAAGCATGTTTGTAATATATATGGTTAATTTTGTCGATGTCCGAACGAGGTCGTGGAAATAAACAACCTATTAATGAGAAATGTCTTGCTCGTGTTGTTCTTCCTATTTATTCGGGCATCGCATGTCTATGGTTGTTGTATGGTGAGTGATTATGATTGGACTATTCGGGCGTGGTCTATTGGTTAGGAGTGCTGGCTGTGACCCAGGCGACCAGGGTTCGATTCCCGGTGCGGCAGTGTCATCATCTTAGCGCGTTCGACCACACCAAATGTGCAACTATGATCATGAAAGACAGCCAGGCAAATGTCACACAGTCAGTTCACTATCTAAATGATTGGATGAATAAATGAATGAAATCAATGTATCTGGCTTCACAATTACTACATCCAATCACCTGGTAGGCGAGTCTCTCTGCACCCGAACTCGGAAGTCTCACACGTCCTACTTGGCCGAGTCCATTGGTCAAGATTCTCATACCATTTTGTCATGTCATTTACTGACCACTTCGACCTACCCTCCAACCTCTAACTGTCTTCGAGTACAACGTACGAAAAGGGAGACGGTCGATCGACGTGCATAACACATGTTCGAGCCATCTTGGTCGTTTGGATTTATTAGATTTGATTTTGCCATGCGCGCATTTGCTACTTGTTGTGTATGTTGTGCCAGTCATGCTCACTTAGTTTAAGTGTTGTTTTTGGGCAAAATGTGCGAAGCCCGGGAATCGAACACAGATCGATTGCTTGGAAGGCAACCATGATAACCATTACACCAGCTTCGCACCCAACGTTTACTACCTAAGCACCATACATACCACTTGATCCATCTTGAACAGGAATCGGGATACAACGGAGAACAACTTGTATGAACAGTATCGAACGGAACCGAACGGAACGGAATGCATGTCGATATCATGTGACTCGATCGACCGATTCAGTAGTATGAGGGGGAATAGAACGCGTGACAGCATATCAAGTGGGAACGCAGCATAAGAGGTCACCTGTGCTAATAGTAGTAGTAGTAGTAGTAGTAGTAGTAGTAGTAGTAGTAGTAGTAGTAGTAGTGTCGTAGTAGTATTATTAGTGGTATTATTAGTAATAGAAGTAGTAGTAGTAGTATTCTTAGTAGTAGTGTTAGTAATATTAATGGTGGTAGTATTAGTATTAGTAGTAGTAATAGTGGTACTAATAATTGTAGTAGTAGTAGTAGTACCAGTAGTAGTATTTGTAGTAGTAATAGTAGTATTTGTAGTAGTAGTAGTAGTAGTAGTATTAGTGGTGGTGGTGGTAGTGGTAGTGGTAGTATTAGCAGTAGTGTTGTGGTGTGTATATACTACTTGGTAAATAGTTGAGTGCTGTAAACGGAATTATGGACAATTTTGGATCAACGAAGGCCGCTATTTTCAACACTGCAAACACATTGAGGTAAAGGACGAAATGCAAACCACACGACTGCTCTTCCGTCTGATAATGATTGTCTTCGAGTGAACAAAACAGGCTTCGTGCAAAGAAGCATGTTTGTAATATATATGGTTAATTTTGTCGATGTCCGAACGAGGTCGTGGAAATAAACAACCTATTAATGAGAAATGTCTTGCTCGTGTTGTTCTTCCTATTTATTCGGGCATCGCATGTCTATGGTTGTTGTATGGTGAGTGATTATGATTGGACTATTCGGGCGTGGTCTATTGGTTAGGAGTGCTGGCTGTGACCCAGGCGACCAGGGTTCGATTCCCGGTGCGACAGTGTCATCATCTTAGCGCGTTCGACCACACCAAATGTGCAACTATGATCATGAAAGACAGCCAGGCAAATGTCACACAGTCAGTTCACTATCTAAATGATTGGATGAATAAATGAATGAAATCAATGTATCTGGCTTCACAATTACTACATCCAATCACCTGGTAGGCGAGTCTCTCTGCACCCGAACTCGGAAGTCTCACACGTCCTACTTGGCCGAGTCCATTGGTCAAGATTCTCATACCATTTTGTCATGTCATTTACTGACCACTTCGACCTACCCTCCAACCTCTAACTGTCTTCGAGTACAACGTACGAAAAGGGAGACGGTCGATCGACGTGCATAACACATGTTCGAGTCATCTTGGTCGTTTGGATTTATTAGATTTGATTTTGCCATGCGCGCATTTGCTACTTGTTGTGTATGTTGTGCCGGTCATGCTCACTTAGTTTAAGTGTTGTTTTTGGGCAAAATGTGCGAAGCCCGGGAATCGAACACGGATCGATTGCTTGGAAGGCAACCATGATAACCATTACACCAGCTTCGCACCCAACGTCTACTACCTAAGCACCATACATACCACTTGATCCATCTTGAACAGGAATCGGGATACAACGGAGAACAACTTGTATGAACAGTATCGAACGGAACCGAACGGAACGGAATGCATGTCGATATCATGTGACTCGATCGACCGATTCAGTAGTATGAGGGGGAATAGAACGCGTGACAGCATATCAAGTGGGAACGCAGCATAAGAGGTCACCTGTGCTAGTAGTAGTAGTAGTAGTAGTAGTAGTAGTAGTAGTAGTAGTAGTAGTAGTAGTAGTGTCGTAGTAGTATTATTAGTGGTATTATTAGTAATAGAAGTAGTAGTAGTAGTATTCTTAGTAGTAGTGTTAGTAATATTAATGGTGGTAGTATTAGTATTAGTAGTAGTAATAGTGGTACTAATAATTGTAGTAGTAGTAGTAGTACCAGTAGTAGTATTTGTAGTAGTAATAGTAGTATTTGTAGTAGTAGTAGTAGTAGTAGTATTAGTGGTGGTGGTGGTAGTGGTAGTGGTAGTATTAGCAGTAGTGTTGTGGTGTGTATATACTACTTGGTAAATAGTTGAGTGCTGTAAACGGAATTATGGACAATTTTGGATCAACGAAGGCCGCTATTTTCAACACTGCAAACACATTGAGGTAAAGGACGAAATGCAAACCACACGACTGCTCTTCCGTCTGATAATGATTGTCTTCGAGTGAACAAAACAGGCTTCGTGCAAAGAAGCATGTTTGTAATATATATGGTTAATTTTGTCGATGTCGAACGAGGTCGTGGAAATAAACAACCTATTAATGAGAAATGTCTTGCTCGTGTTGTTCTTCCTATTTATTCGGGCATCGCATGTCTATGGTTGTTGTATGGTGAGTGATTATGATTGGACTATTCGGGCGTGGTCTATTGGTTAGGAGTGCTGGCTGTGACCCAGGCGACCAGGGTTCGATTCCCGGTGCGACAGTGTCATCATCTTAGCGCGTTCGACCACACCAAATGTGCAACTATGATCATGAAAGACAGCCAGGCAAATGTCACACAGTCAGTTCACTATCTAAATGATTGGATGAATAAATGAATGAAATCAATGTATCTGGCTTCACAATTACTACATCCAATCACCTGGTAGGCGAGTCTCTCTGCACCCGAACTCGGAAGTCTCACACGTCCTACTTGCCGAGTCCATTGGTCAAGATTCTCATACCATTTTGTCATGTCATTTACTGACCACTTCGACCTACCCTCCAACCTCTAACTGTCTTCGAGTACAACGTACGAAAAGGGAGACGGTCGATCGACGTGCATAACACATGTTCGAGTCATCTTGGTCGTTTGGATTTATTAGATTTGATTTTGCCATGCGCGCATTTGCTACTTGTTGTGTATGTTGTGCCGGTCATGCTCACTTAGTTTAAGTGTTGTTTTTGGCAAAATGTGCGAAGCCCGGGATCGAACACGGATCGATTGCTTGGAAGGCAACCATGATAACCATTACACCAGCTTCGCACCCAACGTCTACTACCTAAGCACCATACATACCACTTGATCCATCTTGAACAGGATCGGGATACAACGGAGAACAACTTGTATGAACAGTATCGAACGGAACCGAACGGAACGGAATGCATGTCGATATCATGTGACTCGATCGACCGATTCAGTAGTATGAGAGGGAATAGAACGCGTGACAGCATATCAAGTGGGAACGCAGCATAAGAGGTCACCTGTGCTAGTAGTAGTAGTAGTAGTAGTAGTAGTAGTAGTAGTAGTAGTAGTAGTAGTAGTAGTAGTGTCGTAGTAGTATTATTAGGGGTATTAGTAGTAATAGAAGTAGTAGTAGTAGTATTCTTAGTAGTAGTGTTAGTAATATTAATGGTGGTAGTATTAGTATTAGTAGTAGTAATAGTGGTACTAATAATTGTAGTAGTAGTAGTACCAGTAGTAGTATTTGTAGTAGTAATAGTAGTATTTGTAGTAGTAGTAGATGTAGTAGTAGTATTAGTGGTGGTGGTGGTAGTGGTAGTGGTAGTATTAGCAGTAGTGTTGTGGTGTGTATATACTACTTGGTAAATAGTTGAGTGCTGAAAACGGAATTATGGACAATTTTGGATCAACGAAGGCCGCTATTTTCAACACTGCAAACACATTGAGGTAAAGGACGAAATGCAAACCACACGACTGCTCTTCCGTCTGATAATGATTGTCTTCGAGTGAACAAAACAGGCTTCGTGCAAAGAAGCATGTTTGTAATATATATGTTAATTTTGTCGATGTCCGAACGAGGTCGTGGAAATAAACAACCTATTAATGAGAAATGTCTTGCTCGTGTTGTTCTTCCTATTTATTCGGGCATCGCATGTCTATGGTTGTTGTATGGTGAGTGATTATGATTGGACTATTCGGGCGTGGTCTATTGGTTAGAAGTGCTGGCTGTGACCCAGGCGACCAGGGTTCGATTCCCGGTGCGACAGTGTCATCATCTTAGCGCGTTCGACCACACCAATGTGCAACTATGATCATGAAAGACAGCCAGGCAAATGTCACACAGTCAGTTCACTATCTAAATGATTGGATGAATAAATGAATGAAATCAATGTATCTGGCTTCACAATTACTACATCCAATCACCTGGTAGGCGAGTCTCTCTGCACCCGAACTCGGAAGTCTCACACGTCCTACTTGGCCGAGTCCATTGGTCAAGATTCTCATACCATTTTGTCATGTCATTTACTGACCACTTCGACCTACCCTCCAACCTCTAACTGTCTTCGAGTACAACGTACGAAAAGGGAGACGGTCGATCGACGTGCATAACACATGTTCGAGTCATCTTGGTCGTTTGGATTTATTAGATTTGATTTTGCCATGCGCGCATTTGCTACTTGTTGTGTATGTTGTGCCGGTCATGCTCACTTAGTTTAAGTGTTGTTTTTGGGCAAAATGTGCGAAGCCCGGGAATCGAACCCGGATCGATTGCTTGGTAGGTAACCATGATAACCATTACACCAGCTTCGCACCCAACGTCTACTACCTAAGCACCATACATACCACTTGATCCATCTTGAACAGGAATCGGGATACAACGGAGAACAACTTGTATGAACAGTATCGAACGGAACCGAACGGAACGGAATGCATGTCGATATCATGTGACTCGATCGACCGATTCAGTAGTATGAGAGGGAATAGAACGCGTGACAGCATATCAAGTGGGAACGCAGCATAAGAGGTCACCTGTGCTAATAGTAGTAGTAGTAGTAGTAGTAGTAGTAGTAGTAGTAGTAGTAGTAGTAGTAGTAGTAGTAGTGTCGTAGTAGTATTATTAGTGGTATTATTAGTAATAGAAGTAGTAGTAGTAGTATTCTTAGTAGTAGTGTTAGTAATATTAATGGTGGTATTATTATTATTCGTAGTAGTAATAGTGGTACTAATAATTGTAGTAGTAGTAGTACTAGTAGTAGTATTTGTAGTAGTAATAGTAGTATTTGTAGTAGTAGTAGTAGTAGTAGTAGTATTAGTGGTGGTGGTGGTAGTGGTAGTGGTAGTATTAGCAGTAGTGTTGTGGTGTGTATATACTACTTGGTAAATAGTTGAGTGCTGAAAACGGAATTATGGACAATTTTGGATCAACGAAGGCGCTATTTTCAACACTGCAAACACATTGAGGTAAAGGACGAAATGCAAACCACACGACTGCTCTTCCGTCTGATAATGATTGTCTTCGAGTGAACAAAACAGGCTTCGTGCAAAGAAGCATGTTTGTAATATATATGGTTAATTTTGTCGATGTCCGAACGAGGTCGTGGAAATAAACAACCTATTAATGAGAAATGTCTTGCTCGTGTTGTTCTTCCTATTTATTCGGGCATCGCATGTCTATGGTTGTTGTATGGTGAGTGATTATGATTGGACTATTCGGGCGTGGTCTATTGGTTAGGAGTGCTGGCTGTGACCCAGGCGACCAGGGTTCGATTCCCGGTGCGACAGTGTCATCATCTTAGCGCGTTCGACCACACCAAATGTGCAACTATGATCATGAAAGACAGCCAGGCAAATGTCACACAGTCAGTTCACTATCTAAATGATTGGATGAATAAATGAATGAAATGAATGTATCTGGCTTCACAATTACTACATCCAATCACCTGGTAGGCGAGTCTCTCTGCACCCGAACTCGGAAGTCTCACACGTCCTACTTGGCCGAGTCCATTGGTCAAGATTCTCATACCATTTTGTCATGTCATTTACTGACCACTTCGACCTACCCTCCAACCTCTAACTGTCTTCGAGTACAACGTACGAAAAGGGAGACGGTCGATCGACGTGCATAACACATGTTCGAGCCATCTTGGTCGTTTGGATTTATTAGATTTGATTTTGCCATGCGCGCATTTGCTACTTGTTGTGTATGTTGTGCCGGTCATGCTCACTTAGTTTAAGTGTTGTTTTTGGGCAAAATGTGCGAAGCCCGGGAATCGAACACGGATCGATTGCTTGGAAGGCAACCATGATAACCATTACACCAGCTTCGCACCCAACGTTTACTACCTAAGCACCATACATACCACTTGATCCATCTTGAACAGGAATCGGGATACAACGGAGAACAACTTGTATGAACAGTATCGAACGGAACCGAACGGAACGGAATGCATGTCGATATCATGTGACTCGATCGACCGATTCAGTAGTATGAGGGGGAATAGAACGCGTGACAGCATATCAAGTGGGAACGCAGCATAAGAGGTCACCTGTGCTAATAGTAGTAGTAGTAGTAGTAGTAGTAGTAGTAGTAGTAGTAGTAGTAGTAGTAGTAGTGTCGTAGTAGTATTATTAGTGGTATTAGTAGTAATAGAAGTAGTAGTAGTAGTATTCTTAGTAGTAGTGTTAGTAATATTAATGGTGGTAGTATTAGTATTAGTAGTAGTAATAGTGGTACTAATAATTGTAGTAGTAGTAGTACCAGTAGTAGTATTTGTAGTAGTAATAGTAGTATTTGTAGTAGTAGTAGTAGTAGTAGTAGTATTAGTGGTGGTGGTGGTAGTGGTAGTGGTAGTATTAGCAGTAGTGTTGTGGTGTGTATATACTACTTGGTAAATAGTTGAGTGCTGAAAACGGAATTATGGACAATTTTGGATCAACGAAGGCCGCTATTTTCAACACTGCAAACACATTGAGGTAAAGGACGAAATGCAAACCACACGACTGCTCTTCCGTCTGATAATGATTGTCTTCGAGTGAACAAAACAGGCTTCGTGCAAAGAAGCATGTTTGTAATATATATGGTTAATTTTGTCGATGTCCGAACGAGGTCGTGGAAATAAACAACCTATTAATGAGAAATGTCTTGCTCGTGTTGTTCTTCCTATTTATTCGGGCATCGCATGTCTATGGTTGTTGTATGGTGAGTGATTATGATTGGACTATTCGGGCGTGGTCTATTGGTTAGGAGTGCTGGCTGTGACCCAGGCGACCAGGGTTCGATTCCCGGTGCGGCAGTGTCATCATCTTAGCGCGTTCGACCACACCAAATGTGCAACTATGATCATGGAAGACAGCCAGGCAAATGTCACACAGTCAGTTCACTATCTAAATGATTGGATGAATAAATGAATGAAATGAATGTATCTGGCTTCACAATTACTACATCCAATCACCTGGTAGGCGAGTCTCTCTGCACCCGAACTCGGAAGTCTCACACGTCCTACTTGGCCGAGTCCATTGGTCAAGATTCTCATACCATTTTGTCATGTCATTTACTGACCACTTCGACCTACCCTCCAACCTCTAACTGTCTTCGAGTACAACGTACGAAAAGGGAGACGGTCGATCGACGTGCATAACACATGTTCGAGCCATCTTGGTCGTTTGGATTTATTAGATTTGATTTTGCCATGCGCGCATTTGCTACTTGTTGTGTATGTTGTGCCGGTCATGCTCGCTCAGTTTAAGTGTTGTTTTTGGGCAAAATGTGCGAAGCCCGGGAATCGAACCCGGACCGATTGCTTGGAAGGCAACCATGATAACCATTACACCAGCTTCGCACCCAACGTTTACTACCTAAGCACCATACATACCACTTGATCCATCTTGAACAGGAATCGGGATACAACGGAGAACAACTTGTATGAACAGTATCGAACGGAACCGAACGGAACGGAATGCATGTCGATATCATGTGACTCGATCGACCGATTCAGTAGTATGAGGGGGAATAGAACGCGTGACAGCATATCAAGTGGGAACGCAGCATAAGAGGTCACCTGTGCTAATAGTAGTAGTAGTAGTAGTAGTAGTAGTAGTAGTAGTAGTGTCGTAGTAGTATTATTAGTGGTATTAGTAGTAATAGAAGTAGTAGTAGTAGTATTCTTAGTAGTAGTGTTAGTAATATTAATGGTGGTAGTATTAGTATTAGTAGTAGTAATAGTGGTACTAATAATTGTAGTAGTAGTAGTACCAGTAGTAGTATTTGTAGTAGTAATAGTAGTATTTGTAGTAGTAGTAGTAGTAGTAGTATTAGTGGTGGTGGTGGTAGTGGTAGTGGTAGTATTAGCAGTAGTGTTGTGGTGTGTATATACTACTTGGTAAATAGTTGAGTGCTGAAAACGGAATTATGGACAATTTTGGATCAACGAAGGCCGCTATTTTCAACACTGCAAACACATTGAGGTAAAGGACGAAATGCAAACCACACGACTGCTCTTCCGTCTGATAATGATTGTCTTCGAGTGAACAAAACAGGCTTCGTGCAAAGAAGCATGTTTGTAATATATATGGTTAATTTTGTCGATGTCCGAACGAGGTCGTGGAAATAAACAACCTATTAATGAGAAATGTCTTGCTCGTGTTGTTCTTCCTATTTATTCGGGCATCGCATGTCTATGGTTGTTGTATGGTGAGTGATTATGATTGGACTATTCGGGCGTGGTCTATTGGTTAGGAGTGCTGGCTGTGACCCAGGCGACCAGGGTTCGATTCCCGGTGCGGCAGTGTCATCATCTTAGCGCGTTCGACCACACCAAATGTGCAACTATGATCATGAAAGACAGCCAGGCAAATGTCACACAGTCAGTTCACTATCTAAATGATTGGATGAATAAATGAATGAAATCAATGTATCTGGCTTCACAATTACTACATCCAATCACCTGGTAGGCGAGTCTCTCTGCACCCGAACTCGGAAGTCTCACACGTCTTACTTGGCCGAGTCCATTGGTCAAGATTCTCATACCATTTTGTCATGTCATTTACTGACCACTTCGACCTACCCTCCAACCTCTAACTGTCTTCGAGTACAACGTACGAAAAGGGAGACGGTCGATCGACGTGCATAACACATGTTCGAGCCATCTTGGTCGTTTGGATTTATTAGATTTGATTTTGCCATGCGCGCATTTGCTACTTGTTGTGTATGTTGTGCCGGTCATGCTCGCTCAGTTTAAGTGTTGTTTTTGGGCAAAATGTGCGAAGCCCGGGAATCGAACCCGGATCGATTGCTTGGAAGGCAACCATGATAACCATTACACCAGCTTCGCACCCAACGTTTACTACCTAAGCACCATACATACCACTTGATCCATCTTGAACAGGAATCGGGATACAACGGAGAACAACTTGTATGAACAGTATCGAACGGAACCGAACGGAACGGAATGCATGTCGATATCATGTGACTCGATCGACCGATTCAGTAGTATGAGGGGGAATAGAACGCGTGACAGCATATCAAGTGGGAACGCAGCATAAGAGTTCACCTGTGCTAATAGTAGTAGTAGTAGTAGTAGTAGTAGTAGTAGTAGTAGTAGTGTCGTAGTAGTATTATTAGTGGTATTAGTAGTAATAGAAGTAGTAGTAGTAGTATTCTTAGTAGTAGTGTTAGTAATATTAATGGTGGTAGTATTAGTATTAGTAGTAGTAATAGTGGTACTAATAATTGTAGTAGTAGTAGTACCAGTAGTAGTATTTGTAGTAGTAATAGTAGTATTTGTAGTAGTAGTAGTAGTAGTAGTAGTATTAGTGGTGGTGGTGGTAGTGGTAGTGGTAGTATTAGCAGTAGTGTTGTGGTGTGTATATACTACTTGGTAAATAGTTGAGTGCTGAAAACGGAATTATGGACAATTTTGGATCAACGAAGGCCGCTATTTTCAACACTGCAAACACATTGAGGTAAAGGACGAAATGCAAACCACACGACTGCTCTTCCGTCTGATAATGATTGTCTTCGAGTGAACAAAACAGGCTTCGTGCAAAGAAGCATGTTTGTAATATATATGGTTAATTTTGTCGATGTCCGAACGAGGTCGTGGAAATAAACAACCTATTAATGAGAAATGTCTTGCTCGTGTTGTTCTTCCTATTTATTCGGGCATCGCATGTCTATGGTTGTTGTATGGTGAGTGATTATGATTGGACTATTCGGGCGTGGTCTATTGGTTAGGAGTGCTGGCTGTGACCCAGGCGACCAGGGTTCGATTCCCGGTGCGGCAGTGTCATCATCTTAGCGCGTTCGACCACACCAAATGTGCAACTATGATCATGAAAGACAGCCAGGCAAATGTCACACAGTCAGTTCACTATCTAAATGATTGGATGAATAAATGAATGAAATGAATGTATCTGGCTTCACAATTACTACATCCAATCACCTGGTAGGCGAGTCTCTCTGCACCCGAACTCGGAAGTCTCACACGTCCTACTTGGCCGAGTCCATTGGTCAAGATTCTCATACCATTTTGTCATGTCATTTACTGACCACTTCGACCTACCCTCCAACCTCTAACTGTCTTCGAGTACAACGTACGAAAAGGGAGACGGTCGATCGACGTGCATAACACATGTTCGAGCCATCTTGGTCGTTTGGATTTATTAGATTTGATTTTGCCATGCGCGCATTTGCTACTTGTTGTGTATGTTGTGCCGGTCATGCTCGCTCAGTTTAAGTGTTGTTTTTGGGCAAAATGTGCGAAGCCCGGGAATCGAACCCGGATCGATTGCTTGGAAGGCAACCATGATAACCATTACACCAGCTTCGCACCCAACGTTTACTACCTAAGCACCATACATACCACTTGATCCATCTTGAACAGGAATCGGGATACAACGGAGAACAACTTGTATGAACAGTATCGAACGGAACCGAACGGAACGGAATGCATGTCGATATCATGTGACTCGATCGACCGATTCAGTAGTATGAGGGGGAATAGAACGCGTGACAGCATATCAAGTGGGAACGCAGCATAAGAGGTCACCTGTGCTAATAGTAGTAGTAGTAGTAGTAGTAGTAGTAGTAGTAGTAGTAGTAGTAGTAGTGTCGTAGTAGTATTATTAGTGGTATTAGTAGTAATAGAAGTAGTAGTAGTAGTATTCTTAGTAGTAGTGTTAGTAATATTAATGGTGGTAGTATTAGTATTAGTAGTAGTAATAGTGGTACTAATAATTGTAGTAGTAGTAGTAGTACCAGTAGTAGTATTTGTAGTAGTAATAGTAGTATTTGTAGTAGTAGTAGTAGTAGTAGTATTAGTGGTGGTGGTGGTAGTGGTAGTGGTAGTATTAGCAGTAGTGTTGTGGTGTGTATATACTACTTGGTAAATAGTTGAGTGCTGAAAACGGAATTATGGACAATTTTGGATCAACGAAGGCCGCTATTTTCAACACTGCAAACACATTGAGGTAAAGGACGAAATGCAAACCACACGACTGCTCTTCCGTCTGATAATGATTGTCTTCGAGTGAACAAAACAGGCTTCGTGCAAAGAAGCATGTTTGTAATATATATGGTTAATTTTGTCGATGTCCGAACGAGGTCGTGGAAATAAACAACCTATTAATGAGAAATGTCTTGCTCGTGTTGTTCTTCCTATTTATTCGGGCATCGCATGTCTATGGTTGTTGTATGGTGAGTGATTATGATTGGACTATTCGGGCGTGGTCTATTGGTTAGGAGTGCTGGCTGTGACCCAGGCGACCAGGGTTCGATTCCCGGTGCGGCAGTGTCATCATCTTAGCGCGTTCGACCACACCAAATGTGCAACTATGATCATGAAAGACAGCCAGGCAAATGTCACACAGTCAGTTCACTATCTAAATGATTGGATGAATAAATGAATGAAATCAATGTATCTGGCTTCACAATTACTACATCCAATCACCTGGTAGGCGAGTCTCTCTGCACCCGAACTCGGAAGTCTCACACGTCTTACTTGGCCGAGTCCATTGGTCAAGATTCTCATACCATTTTGTCATGTCATTTACTGACCACTTCGACCTACCCTCCAACCTCTAACTGTCTTCGAGTACAACGTACGAAAAGGGAGACGGTCGATCGACGTGCATAACACATGTTCGAGCCATCTTGGTCGTTTGGATTTATTAGATTTGATTTTGCCATGCGCGCATTTGCTACTTGTTGTGTATGTTGTGCCGGTCATGCTCGCTCAGTTTAAGTGTTGTTTTTGGGCAAAATGTGCGAAGCCCGGGAATCGAACCCGGATCGATTGCTTGGAAGGCAACCATGATAACCATTACACCAGCTTCGCACCCAACGTTTACTACCTAAGCACCATACATACCACTTGATCCATCTTGAACAGGAATCGGGATACAACGGAGAACAACTTGTATGAACAGTATCGAACGGAACCGAACGGAACGGAATGCATGTCGATATCATGTGACTCGATCGACCGATTCAGTAGTATGAGGGGGAATAGAACGCGTGACAGCATATCAAGTGGGAACGCAGCATAAGAGGTCACCTGTGCTAATAGTAGTAGTAGTAGTAGTAGTAGTAGTAGTAGCAGTAGTAGTAGTGTCGTAGTAGTATTATTAGTGGTATTAGTAGTAATAGAAGTAGTAGTAGTAGTATTCTTAGTAGTAGTGTTAGTAATATTAATGGTGGTAGTATTAGTATTAGTAGTAGTAATAGTGGTACTAATAATTGTAGTAGTAGTAGTACTAGTAGTAGTATTTGTAGTAGTAATAGTAGTATTTGTAGTAGTAGTAGTAGTAGTAGTATTAGTGGTGGTGGTGGTAGTGGTAGTGGTAGTATTAGCAGTAGTGTTGTGGTGTGTATATACTACTTGGTAAATAGTTGAGTGCTGAAAACGGAATTATGGACAATTTTGGATCAACGAAGGCCGCTATTTTCAACACTGCAAACACATTGAGGTAAAGGACGAAATGCAAACCACACGACTGCTCTTCCGTCTGATAATGATTGTCTTCGAGTGAACAAAACAGGCTTCGTGCAAAGAAGCATGTTTGTAATATATATGGTTAATTTTGTCGATGTCCGAACGAGGTCGTGGAAATAAACAACCTATTAATGAGAAATGTCTTGCTCGTGTTGTTCTTCCTATTTATTCGGGCATCGCATGTCTATGGTTGTTGTATGGTGAGTGATTATGATTGGACTATTCGGGCGTGGTCTATTGGTTAGGAGTGCTGGCTGTGACCCAGGCGACCAGGGTTCGATTCCCGGTGCGGCAGTGTCATCATCTTAGCGCGTTCGACCACACCAAATGTGCAACTATGATCATGAAAGACAGCCAGGCAAATGTCACACAGTCAGTTCACTATCTAAATGATTGGATGAATAAATGAATGAAATCAATGTATCTGGCTTCACAATTACTACATCCAATCACCTGGTAGGCGAGTCTCTCTGCACCCGAACTCGGAAGTCTCACACGTCCTACTTGGCCGAGTCCATTGGTCAAGATTCTCATACCATTTTGTCATGTCATTTACTGACCACTTCGACCTACCCTCCAACCTCTAACTGTCTTCGAGTACAACGTACGAAAAGGGAGACGGTCGATCGACGTGCATAACACATGTTCGAGCCATCTTGGTCGTTTGGATTTATTAGATTTGATTTTGCCATGCGCGCATTTGCTACTTGTTGTGTATGTTGTGCCGGTCATGCTCGCTCAGTTTAAGTGTTGTTTTTGGGCAAAATGTGCGAAGCCCGGGAATCGAACCCGGATCGATTGCTTGGAAGGCAACCATGATAACCATTACACCAGCTTCGCACCCAACGTTTACTACCTAAGCACCATACATACCACTTGATCCATCTTGAACAGGAATCGGGATACAACGGAGAACAACTTGTATGAACAGTATCGAACGGAACCGAACGGAACGGAATGCATGTCGATATCATGTGACTCGATCGACCGATTCAGTAGTATGAGGGGGAATAGAACGCGTGACAGCATATCAAGTGGGAACGCAGCATAAGAGGTCACCTGTGCTAATAGTAGTAGTAGTAGTAGTAGTAGTAGTAGCAGTAGTAGTAGTGTCGTAGTAGTATTATTAGTGGTATTAGTAGTAATAGAAGTAGTAGTAGTAGTATTCTTAGTAGTAGTGTTAGTAATATTAATGGTGGTAGTATTAGTATTAGTAGTAGTAATAGTGGTACTAATAATTGTAGTAGTAGTAGTAGTACCAGTAGTAGTATTTGTAGTAGTAATAGTATAATTTGTAGTAGTAGTTGTAGTAGTAGTGGTGGTGGTGGTGGTAGTGGTAGTGGTAGTATTAGCAGTAGTGTTGTGGTGTGTATATACTACTTGGTAAATAGTTGAGTGCTGAAAACGGAATTATGGACAATTTTGGATCAACGAAGGCCGCTATTTTCAACACTGCAAACACATTGAGGTAAAGGACGAAATGCAAACCACACGACTGCTCTTCCGTCTGATAATGATTGTCTTCGAGTGAACAAAACAGGCTTCGTGCAAAGAAGCATGTTTGTAATATATATGGTTAATTTTGTCGATGTCCGAACGAGGTCGTGGAAATAAACAACCTATTAATGAGAAATGTCTTGCTCGTGTTGTTCTTCCTATTTATTCGGGCATCGCATGTCTATGGTTGTTGTATGGTGAGTGATTATGATTGGACTATTCGGGCGTGGTCTATTGGTTAGGAGTGCTGGCTGTGACCCAGGCGACCAAGGTTCGATTCCCGGTGCGGCAGTGTCATCATCTTAGCGCGTTCGACCACACCAAATGTGCAACTATGATCATGAAAGACAGCCAGGCAAATGTCACACAGTCAGTTCACTATCTAAATGATTGGATGAATAAATGAATGAAATGAATGTATCTGGCTTCACAATTACTACATCCAATCACCTGGTAGGCGAGTCTCTCTGCACCCGAACTCGGAAGTCTCACACGTCTTACTTGGCCGAGTCCATTGGTCAAGATTCTCATACCATTTTGTCATGTCATTTACTGACCACTTCGACCTACCCTCCAACCTCTAACTGTCTTCGAGTACAACGTACGAAAAGGGAGACGGTCGATCGACGTGCATAACACATGTTCGAGCCATCTTGGTCGTTTGGATTTATTAGATTTGATTTTGCCATGCGCGCATTTGCTACTTGTTGTGTATGTTGTGCCGGTCATGCTCGCTCAGTTTAAGTGTTGTTTTTGGGCAAAATGTGCGAAGCCCGGGAATCGAACACGGATCGATTGCTTGGAAGGCAACCATGATAACCATTACACCAGCTTCGCACCCAACGTTTACTACCTAAGCACCATACATACCACTTGATCCATCTTGAACAGGAATCGGGATACAACGGAGAACAACTTGTATGAACAGTATCGAACGGAACCGAACGGAACGGAATGCATGTCGATATCATGTGACTCGATCGACCGATTCAGTAGTATGAGGGGGAATAGAACGCGTGACAGCATATCAAGTGGGAACGCAGCATAAGAGGTCACCTGTGCTAATAGTAGTAGTAGTAGTAGTAGTAGTAGTAGCAGTAGTAGTAGTGTCGTAGTAGTATTATTAGTGGTATTAGTAGTAATAGAAGTAGTAGTAGTAGTATTCTTAGTAGTAGTGTTAGTAATATTAATGGTGGTAGTATTAGTATTAGTAGTAGTAATAGTGGTACTAATAATTGTAGTAGTAGTAGTACCAGTAGTAGTATTTGTAGTAGTAATAGTAGTATTTGTAGTAGTAGTAGTAGTAGTAGTATTAGTGGTGGTGGTGGTAGTGGTAGTGGTAGTATTAGCAGTAGTGTTGTGGTGTGTATATACTACTTGGTAAATAGTTGAGTGCTGAAAACGGAATTATGGACAATTTTGGATCAACGAAGGCCGCTATTTTCAACACTGCAAACACATTGAGGTAAAGGACGAAATGCAAACCACACGACTGCTCTTCCGTCTGATAATGATTGTCTTCGAGTGAACAAAACAGGCTTCGTGCAAAGAAGCATGTTTGTAATATATATGGTTAATTTTGTCGATGTCCGAACGAGGTCGTGGAAATAAACAACCTATTAATGAGAAATGTCTTGCTCGTGTTGTTCTTCCTATTTATTCGGGCATCGCATGTCTATGGTTGTTGTATGGTGAGTGATTATGATTGGACTATTCGGGCGTGGTCTATTGGTTAGGAGTGCTGGCTGTGACCCAGGCGACCAAGGTTCGATTCCCGGTGCGGCAGTGTCATCATCTTAGCGCGTTCGACCACACCAAATGTGCAACTATGATCATGAAAGACAGCCAGGCAAATGTCACACAGTCAGTTCACTATCTAAATGATTGGATGAATAAATGAATGAAATGAATGTATCTGGCTTCACAATTACTACATCCAATCACCTGGTAGGCGAGTCTCTCTGCACCCGAACTCGGAAGTCTCACACGTCCTACTTGGCCGAGTCCATTGGTCAAGATTCTCATACCATTTTGTCATGTCATTTACTGACCACTTCGACCTACCCTCCAACCTCTAACTGTCTTCGAGTACAACGTACGAAAAGGGAGACGGTCGATCGACGTGCATAACACATGTTCGAGCCATCTTGGTCGTTTGGATTTATTAGATTTGATTTTGCCATGCGCGCATTTGCTACTTGTTGTGTATGTTGTGCCGGTCATGCTCGCTCAGTTTAAGTGTTGTTTTTGGGCAAAATGTGCGAAGCCCGGGAATCGAACCCGGATCGATTGCTTGGAAGGCAACCATGATAACCATTACACCAGCTTCGCACCCAACGTTTACTACCTAAGCACCATACATACCACTTGATCCATCTTGAACAGGAATCGGGATACAACGGAGAACAACTTGTATGAACAGTATCGAACGGAACCGAACGGAACGGAATGCATGTCGATATCATGTGACTCGATCGACCGATTCAGTAGTATGAGGGGGAATAGAACGCGTGACAGCATATCAAGTGGGAACGCAGCATAAGAGGTCACCTGTGCTAATAGTAGTAGTAGTAGTAGTAGTAGTAGTAGTAGTAGTAGTAGTAGTAGTAGTGTCGTAGTAGTATTATTAGTGGTATTAGTAGTAATAGAAGTAGTAGTAGTAGTATTCTTAGTAGTAGTGTTAGTAATATTAATGGTGGTAGTATTAGTATTAGTAGTAGTAATAGTGGTACTAATAATTGTAGTAGTAGTAGTAGTACCAGTAGTAGTATTTGTAGTAGTAATAGTAGTATTTGTAGTAGTAGTAGTAGTAGTAGTATTAGTGGTGGTGGTGGTAGTGGTAGTGGTAGTATTAGCAGTAGTGTTGTGGTGTGTATATACTACTTGGTAAATAGTTGAGTGCTGAAAACGGAATTATGGACAATTTTGGATCAACGAAGGCCGCTATTTTCAACACTGCAAACACATTGAGGTAAAGGACGAAATGCAAACCACACGACTGCTCTTCCGTCTGATAATGATTGTCTTCGAGTGAACAAAACAGGCTTCGTGCAAAGAAGCATGTTTGTAATATATATGGTTAATTTTGTCGATGTCCGAACGAGGTCGTGGAAATAAACAACCTATTAATGAGAAATGTCTTGCTCGTGTTGTTCTTCCTATTTATTCGGGCATCGCATGTCTATGGTTGTTGTATGGTGAGTGATTATGATTGGACTATTCGGGCGTGGTCTATTGGTTAGGAGTGCTGGCTGTGACCCAGGCGACCAGGGTTCGATTCCCGGTGCGGCAGTGTCATCATCTTAGCGCGTTCGACCACACCAAATGTGCAACTATGATCATGAAAGACAGCCAGGCAAATGTCACACAGTCAGTTCACTATCTAAATGATTGGATGAATAAATGAATGAAATCAATGTATCTGGCTTCACAATTACTACATCCAATCACCTGGTAGGCGAGTCTCTCTGCACCCGAACTCGGAAGTCTCACACGTCCTACTTGGCCGAGTCCATTGGTCAAGATTCTCATACCATTTTGTCATGTCATTTACTGACCACTTCGACCTACCCTCCAACCTCTAACTGTCTTCGAGTACAACGTACGAAAAGGGAGACGGTCGATCGACGTGCATAACACATGTTCGAGCCATCTTGGTCGTTTGGATTTATTAGATTTGATTTTGCCATGCGCGCATTTGCTACTTGTTGTGTATGTTGTGCCGGTCATGCTCGCTCAGTTTAAGTGTTGTTTTTGGGCAAAATGTGCGAAGCCCGGGAATCGAACCCGGATCGATTGCTTGGAAGGCAACCATGATAACCATTACACCAGCTTCGCACCCAACGTTTACTACCTAAGCACCATACATACCACTTGATCCATCTTGAACAGGAATCGGGATACAACGGAGAACAACTTGTATGAACAGTATCGAACGGAACCGAACGGAACGGAATGCATGTCGATATCATGTGACTCGATCGACCGATTCAGTAGTATGAGGGGGAATAGAACGCGTGACAGCATATCAAGTGGGAACGCAGCATAAGAGGTCACCTGTGCTAATAGTAGTAGTAGTAGTAGTAGTAGTAGTAGCAGTAGTAGTAGTGTCGTAGTAGTATTATTAGTGGTATTAGTAGTAATAGAAGTAGTAGTAGTAGTATTCTTAGTAGTAGTGTTAGTAATATTAATGGTGGTAGTATTAGTATTAGTAGTAGTAATAGTGGTACTAATAATTGTAGTAGTAGTAGTAGTACCAGTAGTAGTATTTGTAGTAGTAATAGTAGTATTTGTAGTAGTAGTAGTAGTAGTAGTATTAGTGGTGGTGGTGGTAGTGGTAGTGGTAGTATTAGCAGTAGTGTTGTGGTGTGTATATACTACTTGGTAAATAGTTGAGTGCTGAAAACGGAATTATGGACAATTTTGGATCAACGAAGGCCGCTATTTTCAACACTGCAAACACATTGAGGTAAAGGACGAAATGCAAACCACACGACTGCTCTTCCGTCTGATAATGATTGTCTTCGAGTGAACAAAACAGGCTTCGTGCAAAGAAGCATGTTTGTAATATATATGGTTAATTTTGTCGATGTCCGAACGAGGTCGTGGAAATAAACAACCTATTAATGAGAAATGTCTTGCTCGTGTTGTTCTTCCTATTTATTCGGGCATCGCATGTCTATGGTTGTTGTATGGTGAGTGATTATGATTGGACTATTCGGGCGTGGTCTATTGGTTAGGAGTGCTGGCTGTGACCCAGGCGACCAGGGTTCGATTCCCGGTGCGGCAGTGTCATCATCTTAGCGCGTTCGACCACACCAAATGTGCAACTATGATCATGAAAGACAGCCAGGCAAATGTCACACAGTCAGTTCACTATCTAAATGATTGGATGAATAAATGAATGAAATCAATGTATCTGGCTTCACAATTACTACATCCAATCACCTGGTAGGCGAGTCTCTCTGCACCCGAACTCGGAAGTCTCACACGTCCTACTTGGCCGAGTCCATTGGTCAAGATTCTCATACCATTTTGTCATGTCATTTACTGACCACTTCGACCTACCCTCCAACCTCTAACTGTCTTCGAGTACAACGTACGAAAAGGGAGACGGTCGATCGACGTGCATAACACATGTTCGAGCCATCTTGGTCGTTTGGATTTATTAGATTTGATTTTGCCATGCGCGCATTTGCTACTTGTTGTGTATGTTGTGCCGGTCATGCTCGCTCAGTTTAAGTGTTGTTTTTGGGCAAAATGTGCGAAGCCCGGGAATCGAACCCGGATCGATTGCTTGGAAGGCAACCATGATAACCATTACACCAGCTTCGCACCCAACGTTTACTACCTAAGCACCATACATACCACTTGATCCATCTTGAACAGGAATCGGGATACAACGGAGAACAACTTGTATGAACAGTATCGAACGGAACCGAACGGAACGGAATGCATGTCGATATCATGTGACTCGATCGACCGATTCAGTAGTATGAGGGGGAATAGAACGCGTGACAGCATATCAAGTGGGAACGCAGCATAAGAGGTCACCTGTGCTAATAGTAGTAGTAGTAGTAGTAGTAGTAGTAGCAGTAGTAGTAGTGTCGTAGTAGTATTATTAGTGGTATTAGTAGTAATAGAAGTAGTAGTAGTAGTATTCTTAGTAGTAGTGTTAGTAATATTAATGGTGGTAGTATTAGTATTAGTAGTAGTAATAGTGGTACTAATAATTGTAGTAGTAGTAGTAGTACCAGTAGTAGTATTTGTAGTAGTAATAGTAGTATTTGTAGTAGTAGTAGTAGTAGTAGTATTAGTGGTGGTGGTGGTAGTGGTAGTGGTAGTATTAGCAGTAGTGTTGTGGTGTGTATATACTACTTGGTAAATAGTTGAGTGCTGAAAACGGAATTATGGACAATTTTGGATCAACGAAGGCCGCTATTTTCAACACTGCAAACACATTGAGGTAAAGGACGAAATGCAAACCACACGACTGCTCTTCCGTCTGATAATGATTGTCTTCGAGTGAACAAAACAGGCTTCGTGCAAAGAAGCATGTTTGTAATATATATGGTTAATTTTGTCGATGTCCGAACGAGGTCGTGGAAATAAACAACCTATTAATGAGAAATGTCTTGCTCGTGTTGTTCTTCCTATTTATTCGGGCATCGCATGTCTATGGTTGTTGTATGGTGAGTGATTATGATTGGACTATTCGGGCGTGGTCTATTGGTTAGGAGTGCTGGCTGTGACCCAGGCGACCAGGGTTCGATTCCCGGTGCGGCAGTGTCATCATCTTAGCGCGTTCGACCACACCAAATGTGCAACTATGATCATGAAAGACAGCCAGGCAAATGTCACACAGTCAGTTCACTATCTAAATGATTGGATGAATAAATGAATGAAATCAATGTATCTGGCTTCACAATTACTACATCCAATCACCTGGTAGGCGAGTCTCTCTGCACCCGAACTCGGAAGTCTCACACGTCCTACTTGGCCGAGTCCATTGGTCAAGATTCTCATACCATTTTGTCATGTCATTTACTGACCACTTCGACCTACCCTCCAACCTCTAACTGTCTTCGAGTACAACGTACGAAAAGGGAGACGGTCGATCGACGTGCATAACACATGTTCGAGCCATCTTGGTCGTTTGGATTTATTAGATTTGATTTTGCCATGCGCGCATTTGCTACTTGTTGTGTATGTTGTGCCGGTCATGCTCGCTCAGTTTAAGTGTTGTTTTTGGGCAAAATGTGCGAAGCCCGGGAATCGAACCCGGATCGATTGCTTGGAAGGCAACCATGATAACCATTACACCAGCTTCGCACCCAACGTTTACTACCTAAGCACCATACATACCACTTGATCCATCTTGAACAGGAATCGGGATACAACGGAGAACAACTTGTATGAACAGTATCGAACGGAACCGAACGGAACGGAATGCATGTCGATATCATGTGACTCGATCGACCGATTCAGTAGTATGAGGGGGAATAGAACGCGTGACAGCATATCAAGTGGGAACGCAGCATAAGAGGTCACCTGTGCTAATAGTAGTAGTAGTAGTAGTAGTAGTAGTAGCAGTAGTAGTAGTGTCGTAGTAGTATTATTAGTGGTATTAGTAGTAATAGAAGTAGTAGTAGTAGTATTCTTAGTAGTAGTGTTAGTAATATTAATGGTGGTAGTATTAGTATTAGTAGTAGTAATAGTGGTACTAATAATTGTAGTAGTAGTAGTACCAGTAGTAGTATTTGTAGTAGTAATAGTAGTATTTGTAGTAGTAGTAGTAGTAGTAGTATTAGTGGTGGTGGTGGTAGTGGTAGTGGTAGTATTAGCAGTAGTGTTGTGGTGTGTATATACTACTTGGTAAATAGTTGAGTGCTGAAAACGGAATTATGGACAATTTTGGATCAACGAAGGCCGCTATTTTCAACACTGCAAACACATTGAGGTAAAGGACGAAATGCAAACCACACGACTGCTCTTCCGTCTGATAATGATTGTCTTCGAGTGAACAAAACAGGCTTCGTGCAAAGAAGCATGTTTGTAATATATATGGTTAATTTTGTCGATGTCCGAACGAGGTCGTGGAAATAAACAACCTATTAATGAGAAATGTCTTGCTCGTGTTGTTCTTCCTATTTATTCGGGCATCGCATGTCTATGGTTGTTGTATGGTGAGTGATTATGATTGGACTATTCGGGCGTGGTCTATTGGTTAGGAGTGCTGGCTGTGACCCAGGCGACCAGGGTTCGATTCCCGGTGCGGCAGTGTCATCATCTTAGCGCGTTCGACCACACCAAATGTGCAACTATGATCATGAAAGACAGCCAGGCAAATGTCACACAGTCAGTTCACTATCTAAATGATTGGATGAATAAATGAATGAAATCAATGTATCTGGCTTCACAATTACTACATCCAATCACCTGGTAGGCGAGTCTCTCTGCACCCGAACTCGGAAGTCTCACACGTCCTACTTGGCCGAGTCCATTGGTCAAGATTCTCATACCATTTTGTCATGTCATTTACTGACCACTTCGACCTACCCTCCAACCTCTAACTGTCTTCGAGTACAACGTACGAAAAGGGAGACGGTCGATCGACGTGCATAACACATGTTCGAGCCATCTTGGTCGTTTGGATTTATTAGATTTGATTTTGCCATGCGCGCATTTGCTACTTGTTGTGTATGTTGTGCCGGTCATGCTCGCTCAGTTTAAGTGTTGTTTTTGGGCAAAATGTGCGAAGCCCGGGAATCGAACCCGGATCGATTGCTTGGAAGGCAACCATGATAACCATTACACCAGCTTCGCACCCAACGTTTACTACCTAAGCACCATACATACCACTTGATCCATCTTGAACAGGAATCGGGATACAACGGAGAACAACTTGTATGAACAGTATCGAACGGAACCGAACGGAACGGAATGCATGTCGATATCATGTGACTCGATCGACCGATTCAGTAGTATGAGGGGGAATAGAACGCGTGACAGCATATCAAGTGGGAACGCAGCATAAGAGGTCACCTGTGCTAATAGTAGTAGTAGTAGTAGTAGTAGTAGTAGTAGTAGTAGTAGTAGTAGTAGTGTCGTAGTAGTATTATTAGTGGTATTAGTAGTAATAGAAGTAGTAGTAGTAGTATTCTTAGTAGTAGTGTTAGTAATATTAATGGTGGTAGTATTAGTATTAGTAGTAGTAATAGTGGTACTAATAATTGTAGTAGTAGTAGTAGTACCAGTAGTAGTATTTGTAGTAGTAATAGTAGTATTTGTAGTAGTAGTAGTAGTAGTAGTATTAGTGGTGGTGGTGGTAGTGGTAGTGGTAGTATTAGCAGTAGTGTTGTGGTGTGTATATACTACTTGGTAAATAGTTGAGTGCTGAAAACGGAATTATGGACAATTTTGGATCAACGAAGGCCGCTATTTTCAACACTGCAAACACATTGAGGTAAAGGACGAAATGCAAACCACACGACTGCTCTTCCGTCTGATAATGATTGTCTTCGAGTGAACAAAACAGGCTTCGTGCAAAGAAGCATGTTTGTAATATATATGGTTAATTTTGTCGATGTCCGAACGAGGTCGTGGAAATAAACAACCTATTAATGAGAAATGTCTTGCTCGTGTTGTTCTTCCTATTTATTCGGGCATCGCATGTCTATGGTTGTTGTATGGTGAGTGATTATGATTGGACTATTCGGGCGTGGTCTATTGGTTAGGAGTGCTGGCTGTGACCCAGGCGACCAGGGTTCGATTCCCGGTGCGGCAGTGTCATCATCTTAGCGCGTTCGACCACACCAAATGTGCAACTATGATCATGAAAGACAGCCAGGCAAATGTCACACAGTCAGTTCACTATCTAAATGATTGGATGAATAAATGAATGAAATCAATGTATCTGGCTTCACAATTACTACATCCAATCACCTGGTAGGCGAGTCTCTCTGCACCCGAACTCGGAAGTCTCACACGTCCTACTTGGCCGAGTCCATTGGTCAAGATTCTCATACCATTTTGTCATGTCATTTACTGACCACTTCGACCTACCCTCCAACCTCTAACTGTCTTCGAGTACAACGTACGAAAAGGGAGACGGTCGATCGACGTGCATAACACATGTTCGAGCCATCTTGGTCGTTTGGATTTATTAGATTTGATTTTGCCATGCGCGCATTTGCTACTTGTTGTGTATGTTGTGCCGGTCATGCTCGCTCAGTTTAAGTGTTGTTTTTGGGCAAAATGTGCGAAGCCCGGGAATCGAACCCGGATCGATTGCTTGGAAGGCAACCATGATAACCATTACACCAGCTTCGCACCCAACGTTTACTACCTAAGCACCATACATACCACTTGATCCATCTTGAACAGGAATCGGGATACAACGGAGAACAACTTGTATGAACAGTATCGAACGGAACCGAACGGAACGGAATGCATGTCGATATCATGTGACTCGATCGACCGATTCAGTAGTATGAGGGGGAATAGAACGCGTGACAGCATATCAAGTGGGAACGCAGCATAAGAGGTCACCTGTGCTAATAGTAGTAGTAGTAGTAGTAGTAGTAGTAGTAGTAGTATTAGTAGTAGTAGTGTCGTAGTAGTATTATTAGTGGTATTAGTAGTAATAGAAGTAGTAGTAGTAGTATTCTTAGTAGTAGTGTTAGTAATATTAATGGTGGTAGTATTAGTATTAGTAGTAGTAATAGTGGTACTAATAATTGTAGTAGTAGTAGTAGTACCAGTAGTAGTATTTGTAGTAGTAATAGTAGTATTTGTAGTAGTAGTAGTAGTAGTAGTATTAGTGGTGGTGGTGGTAGTGGTAGTGGTAGTATTAGCAGTAGTGTTGTGGTGTGTATATACTACTTGGTAAATAGTTGAGTGCTGAAAACGGAATTATGGACAATTTTGAATCAACGAAGGCCGCTATTTTCAACACTGCAAACACATTGAGGTAAAGGACGAAATGCAAACCACACGACTGCTCTTCCGTCTGATAATGATTGTCTTCGAGTGAACAAAACAGGCTTCGTGCAAAGAAGCATGTTTGTAATATATATGGTTAATTTTGTCGATGTCCGAACGAGGTCGTGGAAATAAACAACCTATTAATGAGAAATGTCTTGCTCGTGTTGTTCTTCCTATTTATTCGGGCATCGCATGTCTATGGTTGTTGTATGGTGAGTGATTATGATTGGACTATTCGGGCGTGGTCTATTGGTTAGGAGTGCTGGCTGTGACCCAGGCGACCAGGGTTCGATTCCCGGTGCGGCAGTGTCATCATCTTAGCGCGTTCGACCACACCAAATGTGCAACTATGATCATGAAAGACAGCCAGGCAAATGTCACACAGTCAGTTCACTATCTAAATGATTGGATGAATAAATGAATGAAATCAATGTATCTGGCTTCACAATTACTACATCCAATCACCTGGTAGGCGAGTCTCTCTGCACCCGAACTCGGAAGTCTCACACGTCCTACTTGGCCGAGTCCATTGGTCAAGATTCTCATACCATTTTGTCATGTCATTTACTGACCACTTCGACCTACCCTCCAACCTCTAACTGTCTTCGAGTACAACGTACGAAAAGGGAGACGGTCGATCGACGTGCATAACACATGTTCGAGCCATCTTGGTCGTTTGGATTTATTAGATTTGATTTTGCCATGCGCGCATTTGCTACTTGTTGTGTATGTTGTGCCGGTCATGCTCGCTCAGTTTAAGTGTTGTTTTTGGGCAAAATGTGCGAAGCCCGGGAATCGAACCCGGATCGATTGCTTGGAAGGCAACCATGATAACCATTACACCAGCTTCGCACCCAACGTTTACTACCTAAGCACCATACATACCACTTGATCCATCTTGAACAGGAATCGGGATACAACGGAGAACAACTTGTATGAACAGTATCGAACGGAACCGAACGGAACGGAATGCATGTCGATATCATGTGACTCGATCGACCGATTCAGTAGTATGAGAGGGAATAGAACGCGTGACAGCATATCAAGTGGGAACGCAGCATAAGAGGTCACCTGTGCTAATAGTAGTAGTAGTAGTAGTAGTAGTAGTAGTAGTAGTAGTAGTAGTGTCGTAGTAGTATTATTAGTGGTATTAGTAGTAATAGAAGTAGTAGTAGTAGTATTCTTAGTAGTAGTGTTAGTAATATTAATGGTGGTAGTATTAGTATTAGTAGTAGTAATAGTGGTACTAATAATTGTAGTAGTAGTAGTAGTACCAGTAGTAGTATTTGTAGTAGTAATAGTAGTATTTGTAGTAGTAGTAGTAGTAGTAGTATTAGTGGTGGTGGTGGTAGTGGTAGTGGTAGTATTAGCAGTAGTGTTGTGGTGTGTATATACTACTTGGTAAATAGTTGAGTGCTGAAAACGGAATTATGGACAATTTTGGATCAACGAAGGCCGCTATTTTCAACACTGCAAACACATTGAGGTAAAGGACGAAATGCAAACCACACGACTGCTCTTCCGTCTGATAATGATTGTCTTCGAGTGAACAAAACAGGCTTCGTGCAAAGAAGCATGTTTGTAATATATATGGTTAATTTTGTCGATGTCCGAACGAGGTCGTGGAAATAAACAACCTATTAATGAGAAATGTCTTGCTCGTGTTGTTCTTCCTATTTATTCGGGCATCGCATGTCTATGGTTGTTGTATGGTGAGTGATTATGATTGGACTATTCGGGCGTGGTCTATTGGTTAGGAGTGCTGGCTGTGACCCAGGCGACCAGGGTTCGATTCCCGGTGCGGCAGTGTCATCATCTTAGCGCGTTCGACCACACCAAATGTGCAACTATGATCATGAAAGACAGCCAGGCAAATGTCACACAGTCAGTTCACTATCTAAATGATTGGATGAATAAATGAATGAAATCAATGTATCTGGCTTCACAATTACTACATCCAATCACCTGGTAGGCGAGTCTCTCTGCACCCGAACTCGGAAGTCTCACACGTCCTACTTGGCCGAGTCCATTGGTCAAGATTCTCATACCATTTTGTCATGTCATTTACTGACCACTTCGACCTACCCTCCAACCTCTAACTGTCTTCGAGTACAACGTACGAAAAGGGAGACGGTCGATCGACGTGCATAACACATGTTCGAGCCATCTTGGTCGTTTGGATTTATTAGATTTGATTTTGCCATGCGCGCATTTGCTACTTGTTGTGTATGTTGTGCCGGTCATGCTCGCTCAGTTTAAGTGTTGTTTTTGGGCAAAATGTGCGAAGCCCGGGAATCGAACCCGGATCGATTGCTTGGAAGGCAACCATGATAACCATTACACCAGCTTCGCACCCAACGTTTACTACCTAAGCACCATACATACCACTTGATCCATCTTGAACAGGAATCGGGATACAACGGAGAACAACTTGTATGAACAGTATCGAACGGAACCGAACGGAACGGAATGCATGTCGATATCATGTGACTCGATCGACCGATTCAGTAGTATGAGAGGGAATAGAACGCGTGACAGCATATCAAGTGGGAACGCAGCATAAGAGGTCACCTGTGCTAATAGTAGTAGTAGTAGTAGTAGTAGTAGTAGTAGTAGTAGTAGTAGTGTCGTAGTAGTATTATTAGTGGTATTAGTAGTAATAGAAGTAGTAGTAGTAGTATTCTTAGTAGTAGTGTTAGTAATATTAATGGTGGTAGTATTAGTATTAGTAGTAGTAATAGTGGTACTAATAATTGTAGTAGTAGTAGTAGTACCAGTAGTAGTATTTGTAGTAGTAATAGTAGTATTTGTAGTAGTAGTAGTAGTAGTAGTATTAGTGGTGGTGGTGGTAGTGGTAGTGGTAGTATTAGCAGTAGTGTTGTGGTGTGTATATACTACTTGGTAAATAGTTGAGTGCTGAAAACGGAATTATGGACAATTTTGGATCAACGAAGGCCGCTATTTTCAACACTGCAAACACATTGAGGTAAAGGACGAAATGCAAACCACACGACTGCTCTTCCGTCTGATAATGATTGTCTTCGAGTGAACAAAACAGGCTTCGTGCAAAGAAGCATGTTTGTAATATATATGGTTAATTTTGTCGATGTCCGAACGAGGTCGTGGAAATAAACAACCTATTAATGAGAAATGTCTTGCTCGTGTTGTTCTTCCTATTTATTCGGGCATCGCATGTCTATGGTTGTTGTATGGTGAGTGATTATGATTGGACTATTCGGGCGTGGTCTATTGGTTAGGAGTGCTGGCTGTGACCCAGGCGACCAGGGTTCGATTCCCGGTGCGGCAGTGTCATCATCTTAGCGCGTTCGACCACACCAAATGTGCAACTATGATCATGAAAGACAGCCAGGCAAATGTCACACAGTCAGTTCACTATCTAAATGATTGGATGAATAAATGAATGAAATCAATGTATCTGGCTTCACAATTACTACATCCAATCACCTGGTAGGCGAGTCTCTCTGCACCCGAACTCGGAAGTCTCACACGTCCTACTTGGCCGAGTCCATTGGTCAAGATTCTCATACCATTTTGTCATGTCATTTACTGACCACTTCGACCTACCCTCCAACCTCTAACTGTCTTCGAGTACAACGTACGAAAAGGGAGACGGTCGATCGACGTGCATAACACATGTTCGAGCCATCTTGGTCGTTTGGATTTATTAGATTTGATTTTGCCATGCGCGCATTTGCTACTTGTTGTGTATGTTGTGCCGGTCATGCTCGCTCAGTTTAAGTGTTGTTTTTGGGCAAAATGTGCGAAGCCCGGGAATCGAACCCGGATCGATTGCTTGGAAGGCAACCATGATAACCATTACACCAGCTTCGCACCCAACGTTTACTACCTAAGCACCATACATACCACTTGATCCATCTTGAACAGGAATCGGGATACAACGGAGAACAACTTGTATGAACAGTATCGAACGGAACCGAACGGAACGGAATGCATGTCGATATCATGTGACTCGATCGACCGATTCAGTAGTATGAGAGGGAATAGAACGCGTGACAGCATATCAAGTGGGAACGCAGCATAAGAGGTCACCTGTGCTAATAGTAGTAGTAGTAGTAGTAGTAGTAGTAGTAGTAGTAGTAGTGTCGTAGTAGTATTATTAGTGGTATTAGTAGTAATAGAAGTAGTAGTAGTAGTATTCTTAGTAGTAGTGTTAGTAATATTAATGGTGGTAGTATTAGTATTAGTAGTAGTAATAGTGGTACTAATAATTGTAGTAGTAGTAGTAGTACCAGTAGTAGTATTTGTAGTAGTAATAGTAGTATTTGTAGTAGTAGTAGTAGTAGTAGTATTAGTGGTGGTGGTGGTAGTGGTAGTGGTAGTATTAGCAGTAGTGTTGTGGTGTGTATATACTACTTGGTAAATAGTTGAGTGCTGAAAACGGAATTATGGACAATTTTGGATCAACGAAGGCCGCTATTTTCAACACTGCAAACACATTGAGGTAAAGGACGAAATGCAAACCACACGACTGCTCTTCCGTCTGATAATGATTGTCTTCGAGTGAACAAAACAGGCTTCGTGCAAAGAAGCATGTTTGTAATATATATGGTTAATTTTGTCGATGTCCGAACGAGGTCGTGGAAATAAACAACCTATTAATGAGAAATGTCTTGCTCGTGTTGTTCTTCCTATTTATTCGGGCATCGCATGTCTATGGTTGTTGTATGGTGAGTGATTATGATTGGACTATTCGGGCGTGGTCTATTGGTTAGGAGTGCTGGCTGTGACCCAGGCGACCAGGGTTCGATTCCCGGTGCGGCAGTGTCATCATCTTAGCGCGTTCGACCACACCAAATGTGCAACTATGATCATGAAAGACAGCCAGGCAAATGTCACACAGTCAGTTCACTATCTAAATGATTGGATGAATAAATGAATGAAATCAATGTATCTGGCTTCACAATTACTACATCCAATCACCTGGTAGGCGAGTCTCTCTGCACCCGAACTCGGAAGTCTCACACGTCCTACTTGGCCGAGTCCATTGGTCAAGATTCTCATACCATTTTGTCATGTCATTTACTGACCACTTCGACCTACCCTCCAACCTCTAACTGTCTTCGAGTACAACGTACGAAAAGGGAGACGGTCGATCGACGTGCATAACACATGTTCGAGCCATCTTGGTCGTTTGGATTTATTAGATTTGATTTTGCCATGCGCGCATTTGCTACTTGTTGTGTATGTTGTGCCGGTCATGCTCGCTCAGTTTAAGTGTTGTTTTTGGGCAAAATGTGCGAAGCCCGGGAATCGAACCCGGATCGATTGCTTGGAAGGCAACCATGATAACCATTACACCAGCTTCGCACCCAACGTTTACTACCTAAGCACCATACATACCACTTGATCCATCTTGAACAGGAATCGGGATACAACGGAGAACAACTTGTATGAACAGTATCGAACGGAACCGAACGGAACGGAATGCATGTCGATATCATGTGACTCGATCGACCGATTCAGTAGTATGAGAGGGAATAGAACGCGTGACAGCATATCAAGTGGGAACGCAGCATAAGAGGTCACCTGTGCTAATAGTAGTAGTAGTAGTAGTAGTAGTAGTAGTAGTAGTAGTGTCGTAGTAGTATTATTAGTGGTATTAGTAGTAATAGAAGTAGTAGTAGTAGTATTCTTAGTAGTAGTGTTAGTAATATTAATGGTGGTAGTATTAGTATTAGTAGTAGTAATAGTGGTACTAATAATTGTAGTAGTAGTAGTAGTACCAGTAGTAGTATTTGTAGTAGTAATAGTAGTATTTGTAGTAGTAGTAGTAGTAGTAGTATTAGTGGTGGTGGTGGTAGTGGTAGTGGTAGTATTAGCAGTAGTGTTGTGGTGTGTATATACTACTTGGTAAATAGTTGAGTGCTGAAAACGGAATTATGGACAATTTTGGATCAACGAAGGCCGCTATTTTCAACACTGCAAACACATTGAGGTAAAGGACGAAATGCAAACCACACGACTGCTCTTCCGTCTGATAATGATTGTCTTCGAGTGAACAAAACAGGCTTCGTGCAAAGAAGCATGTTTGTAATATATATGGTTAATTTTGTCGATGTCCGAACGAGGTCGTGGAAATAAACAACCTATTAATGAGAAATGTCTTGCTCGTGTTGTTCTTCCTATTTATTCGGGCATCGCATGTCTATGGTTGTTGTATGGTGAGTGATTATGATTGGACTATTCGGGCGTGGTCTATTGGTTAGGAGTGCTGGCTGTGACCCAGGCGACCAGGGTTCGATTCCCGGTGCGGCAGTGTCATCATCTTAGCGCGTTCGACCACACCAAATGTGCAACTATGATCATGAAAGACAGCCAGGCAAATGTCACACAGTCAGTTCACTATCTAAATGATTGGATGAATAAATGAATGAAATCAATGTATCTGGCTTCACAATTACTACATCCAATCACCTGGTAGGCGAGTCTCTCTGCACCCGAACTCGGAAGTCTCACACGTCCTACTTGGCCGAGTCCATTGGTCAAGATTCTCATACCATTTTGTCATGTCATTTACTGACCACTTCGACCTACCCTCCAACCTCTAACTGTCTTCGAGTACAACGTACGAAAAGGGAGACGGTCGATCGACGTGCATAACACATGTTCGAGCCATCTTGGTCGTTTGGATTTATTAGATTTGATTTTGCCATGCGCGCATTTGCTACTTGTTGTGTATGTTGTGCCAGTCATGCTCACTTAGTTTAAGTGTTGTTTTTGGGCAAAATGTGCGAAGCCCGGGAATCGAACACAGATCGATTGCTTGGAAGGCAACCATGATAACCATTACACCAGCTTCGCACCCAACGTTTACTACCTAAGCACCATACATACCACTTGATCCATCTTGAACAGGAATCGGGATACAACGGAGAACAACTTGTATGAACAGTATCGAACGGAACCGAACGGAACGGAATGCATGTCGATATCATGTGACTCGATCGACCGATTCAGTAGTATGAGGGGGAATAGAACGCGTGACAGCATATCAAGTGGGAACGCAGCATAAGAGGTCACCTGTGCTAATAGTAGTAGTAGTAGTAGTAGTAGTAGTAGTAGTAGTAGTAGTAGTAGTAGTGTCGTAGTAGTATTATTAGTGGTATTATTAGTAATAGAAGTAGTAGTAGTAGTATTCTTAGTAGTAGTGTTAGTAATATTAATGGTGGTAGTATTAGTATTAGTAGTAGTAATAGTGGTACTAATAATTGTAGTAGTAGTAGTAGTACCAGTAGTAGTATTTGTAGTAGTAATAGTAGTATTTGTAGTAGTAGTAGTAGTAGTAGTATTAGTGGTGGTGGTGGTAGTGGTAGTGGTAGTATTAGCAGTAGTGTTGTGGTGTGTATATACTACTTGGTAAATAGTTGAGTGCTGTAAACGGAATTATGGACAATTTTGGATCAACGAAGGCCGCTATTTTCAACACTGCAAACACATTGAGGTAAAGGACGAAATGCAAACCACACGACTGCTCTTCCGTCTGATAATGATTGTCTTCGAGTGAACAAAACAGGCTTCGTGCAAAGAAGCATGTTTGTAATATATATGGTTAATTTTGTCGATGTCCGAACGAGGTCGTGGAAATAAACAACCTATTAATGAGAAATGTCTTGCTCGTGTTGTTCTTCCTATTTATTCGGGCATCGCATGTCTATGGTTGTTGTATGGTGAGTGATTATGATTGGACTATTCGGGCGTGGTCTATTGGTTAGGAGTGCTGGCTGTGACCCAGGCGACCAGGGTTCGATTCCCGGTGCGACAGTGTCATCATCTTAGCGCGTTCGACCACACCAAATGTGCAACTATGATCATGAAAGACAGCCAGGCAAATGTCACACAGTCAGTTCACTATCTAAATGATTGGATGAATAAATGAATGAAATCAATGTATCTGGCTTCACAATTACTACATCCAATCACCTGGTAGGCGAGTCTCTCTGCACCCGAACTCGGAAGTCTCACACGTCCTACTTGGCCGAGTCCATTGGTCAAGATTCTCATACCATTTTGTCATGTCATTTACTGACCACTTCGACCTACCCTCCAACCTCTAACTGTCTTCGAGTACAACGTACGAAAAGGGAGACGGTCGATCGACGTGCATAACACATGTTCGAGTCATCTTGGTCGTTTGGATTTATTAGATTTGATTTTGCCATGCGCGCATTTGCTACTTGTTGTGTATGTTGTGCCGGTCATGCTCACTTAGTTTAAGTGTTGTTTTTGGGCAAAATGTGCGAAGCCCGGGAATCGAACACGGATCGATTGCTTGGAAGGCAACCATGATAACCATTACACCAGCTTCGCACCCAACGTCTACTACCTAAGCACCATACATACCACTTGATCCATCTTGAACAGGAATCGGGATACAACGGAGAACAACTTGTATGAACAGTATCGAACGGAACCGAACGGAACGGAATGCATGTCGATATCATGTGACTCGATCGACCGATTCAGTAGTATGAGGGGGAATAGAACGCGTGACAGCATATCAAGTGGGAACGCAGCATAAGAGGTTACCTGTGCTAGTAGTAGTAGTAGTAGTAGTAGTAGTAGTAGTAGTAGTAGTAGTAGTAGTAGTAGTAGTAGTGTCGTAGTAGTATTATTAGTGGTATTATTAGTAATAGAAGTAGTAGTAGTAGTATTCTTAGTAGTAGTGTTAGTAATATTAATGGTGGTAGTATTAGTATTAGTAGTAGTAATAGTGGTACTAATAATTGTAGTAGTAGTAGTAGTACCAGCAGTAGTATTTGTAGTAGTAATAGTAGTATTTGTAGTAGTAGTAGTAGTAGTAGTATTAGTGGTGGTGGTGGTAGTGGTAGTGGTAGTATTAGCAGTAGTGTTGTGGTGTGTATATACTACTTGGTAAATAGTTGAGTGCTGTAAACGGAATTATGGACAATTTTGGATCAACGAAGGCCGCTATTTTCAACACTGCAAACACATTGAGGTAAAGGACGAAATGCAAACCACACGACTGCTCTTCCGTCTGATAATGATTGTCTTCGAGTGAACAAAACAGGCTTCGTGCAAAGAAGCATGTTTGTAATATATATGGTTAATTTTGTCGATGTCCGAACGAGGTCGTGGAAATAAACAACCTATTAATGAGAAATGTCTTGCTCGTGTTGTTCTTCCTATTTATTCGGGCATCGCATGTCTATGGTTGTTGTATGGTGAGTGATTATGATTGGACTATTCGGGCGTGGTCTATTGGTTAGGAGTGCTGGCTGTGACCCAGGCGACCAGGGTTCGATTCCCGGTGCGACAGTGTCATCATCTTAGCGCGTTCGACCACACCAAATGTGCAACTATGATCATGAAAGACAGCCAGGCAAATGTCACACAGTCAGTTCACTATCTAAATGATTGGATGAATAAATGAATGAAATCAATGTATCTGGCTTCACAATTACTACATCCAATCACCTGGTAGGCGAGTCTCTCTGCACCCGAACTCGGAAGTCTCACACGTCCTACTTGGCCGAGTCCATTGGTCAAGATTCTCATACCATTTTGTCATGTCATTTACTGACCACTTCGACCTACCCTCCAACCTCTAACTGTCTTCGAGTACAACGTACGAAAAGGGAGACGGTCGATCGACGTGCATAACACATGTTCGAGTCATCTTGGTCGTTTGGATTTATTAGATTTGATTTTGCCATGCGCGCATTTGCTACTTGTTGTGTATGTTGTGCCGGTCATGCTCACTTAGTTTAAGTGTTGTTTTTGGGCAAAATGTGCGAAGCCCGGGAATCGAACACGGATCGATTGCTTGGAAGGCAACCATGATAACCATTACACCAGCTTCGCACCCAACGTCTACTACCTAAGCACCATACATACCACTTGATCCATCTTGAACAGGAATCGGGATACAACGGAGAACAACTTGTATGAACAGTATCGAACGGAACCGAACGGAACGGAATGCATGTCGATATCATGTGACTCGATCGACCGATTCAGTAGTATGAGAGGGAATAGAACGCGTGACAGCATATCAAGTGGGAACGCAGCATAAGAGGTCACCTGTGCTAGTAGTAGTAGTAGTAGTAGTAGTAGTAGTAGTAGTAGTAGTAGTAGTAGTAGTAGTAGTAGTGTCGTAGTAGTATTATTAGTGGTATTAGTAGTAATAGAAGTAGTAGTAGTAGTATTCTTAGTAGTAGTGTTAGTAATATTAATGGTGGTAGTATTAGTATTAGTAGTAGTAATAGTGGTACTAATAATTGTAGTAGTAGTAGTACCAGTAGTAGTATTTGTAGTAGTAATAGTAGTATTTGTAGTAGTAGTAGTAGTAGTAGTAGTATTAGTGGTGGTGGTGGTAGTGGTAGTGGTAGTATTAGCAGTAGTGTTGTGGTGTGTATATACTACTTGGTAAATAGTTGAGTGCTGAAAACGGAATTATGGACAATTTTGGATCAACGAAGGCCGCTATTTTCAACACTGCAAACACATTGAGGTAAAGGACGAAATGCAAACCACACGACTGCTCTTCCGTCTGATAATGATTGTCTTCGAGTGAACAAAACAGGCTTCGTGCAAAGAAGCATGTTTGTAATATATATGGTTAATTTTGTCGATGTCCGAACGAGGTCGTGGAAATAAACAACCTATTAATGAGAAATGTCTTGCTCGTGTTGTTCTTCCTATTTATTCGGGCATCGCATGTCTATGGTTGTTGTATGGTGAGTGATTATGATTGGACTATTCGGGCGTGGTCTATTGGTTAGAAGTGCTGGCTGTGACCCAGGCGACCAGGGTTCGATTCCCGGTGCGACAGTGTCATCATCTTAGCGCGTTCGACCACACCAAATGTGCAACTATGATCATGAAAGACAGCCAGGCAAATGTCACACAGTCAGTTCACTATCTAAATGATTGGATGAATAAATGAATGAAATCAATGTATCTGGCTTCACAATTACTACATCCAATCACCTGGTAGGCGAGTCTCTCTGCACCCGAACTCGGAAGTCTCACACGTCCTACTTGGCCGAGTCCATTGGTCAAGATTCTCATACCATTTTGTCATGTCATTTACTGACCACTTCGACCTACCCTCCAACCTCTAACTGTCTTCGAGTACAACGTACGAAAAGGGAGACGGTCGATCGACGTGCATAACACATGTTCGAGTCATCTTGGTCGTTTGGATTTATTAGATTTGATTTTGCCATGCGCGCATTTGCTACTTGTTGTGTATGTTGTGCCGGTCATGCTCACTTAGTTTAAGTGTTGTTTTTGGGCAAAATGTGCGAAGCCCGGGAATCGAACACGGATCGATTGCTTGGAAGGCAACCATGATAACCATTACACCAGCTTCGCACCCAACGTCTACTACCTAAGCACCATACATACCACTTGATCCATCTTGAACAGGAATCGGGATACAACGGAGAACAACTTGTATGAACAGTATCGAACGGAACCGAACGGAACGGAATGCATGTCGATATCATGTGACTCGATCGACCGATTCAGTAGTATGAGAGGGAATAGAACGCGTGACAGCATATCAAGTGGGAACGCAGCATAAGAGGTCACCTGTGCTAATAGTAGTAGTAGTAGTAGTAGTAGTAGTAGTAGTAGTAGTAGTAGTAGTAGTAGTAGTAGTAGTAGTAGTGTCGTAGTAGTATTATTAGTGGTATTATTAGTAATAGAAGTAGTAGTAGTAGTATTCTTAGTAGTAGTGTTAGTAATATTAATGGTGGTATTATTATTATTCGTAGTAGTAATAGTGGTACTAATAATTGTAGTAGTAGTAGTACTAGTAGTAGTATTTGTAGTAGTAATAGTAGTATTTGTAGTAGTAGTAGTAGTAGTAGTAGTATTAGTGGTGGTGGTGGTAGTGGTAGTGGTAGTATTAGCAGTAGTGTTGTGGTGTGTATATACTACTTGGTAAATAGTTGAGTGCTGAAAACGGAATTATGGACAATTTTGGATCAACGAAGGCCGCTATTTTCAACACTGCAAACACATTGAGGTAAAGGACGAAATGCAAACCACACGACTGCTCTTCCGTCTGATAATGATTGTCTTCGAGTGAACAAAACAGGCTTCGTGCAAAGAAGCATGTTTGTAATATATATGGTTAATTTTGTCGATGTCCGAACGAGGTCGTGGAAATAAACAACCTATTAATGAGAAATGTCTTGCTCGTGTTGTTCTTCCTATTTATTCGGGCATCGCATGTCTATGGTTGTTGTATGGTGAGTGATTATGATTGGACTATTCGGGCGTGGTCTATTGGTTAGGAGTGCTGGCTGTGACCCAGGCGACCAGGGTTCGATTCCCGGTGCGACAGTGTCATCATCTTAGCGCGTTCGACCACACCAAATGTGCAACTATGATCATGAAAGACAGCCAGGCAAATGTCACACAGTCAGTTCACTATCTAAATGATTGGATGAATAAATGAATGAAATCAATGTATCTGGCTTCACAATTACTACATCCAATCACCTGGTAGGCGAGTCTCTCTGCACCCGAACTCGGAAGTCTCACACGTCCTACTTGGCCGAGTCCATTGGTCAAGATTCTCATACCATTTTGTCATGTCATTTACTGACCACTTCGACCTACCCTCCAACCTCTAACTGTCTTCGAGTACAACGTACGAAAAGGGAGACGGTCGATCGACGTGCATAACACATGTTCGAGCCATCTTGGTCGTTTGGATTTATTAGATTTGATTTTGCCATGCGCGCATTTGCTACTTGTTGTGTATGTTGTGCCGGTCATGCTCACTTAGTTTAAGTGTTGTTTTTGGGCAAAATGTGCGAAGCCCGGGAATCGAACACGGATCGATTGCTTGGAAGGCAACCATGATAACCATTACACCAGCTTCGCACCCAACGTTTACTACCTAAGCACCATACATACCACTTGATCCATCTTGAACAGGAATCGGGATACAACGGAGAACAACTTGTATGAACAGTATCGAACGGAACCGAACGGAACGGAATGCATGTCGATATCATGTGACTCGATCGACCGATTCAGTAGTATGAGGGGGAATAGAACGCGTGACAGCATATCAAGTGGGAACGCAGCATAAGAGGTCACCTGTGCTAATAGTAGTAGTAGTAGTAGTAGTAGTAGTAGTAGTAGTAGTAGTAGTAGTAGTGTCGTAGTAGTATTATTAGTGGTATTATTAGTAATAGAAGTAGTAGTAGTAGTATTCTTAGTAGTAGTGTTAGTAATATTAATGGTGGTAGTATTAGTATTAGTAGTAGTAATAGTGGTACTAATAATTGTAGTAGTAGTAGTACCAGTAGTAGTATTTGTAGTAGTAATAGTAGTATTTGTAGTAGTAGTAGTAGTAGTAGTATTAGTGGTGGTGGTGGTAGTGGTAGTGGTAGTATTAGCAGTAGTGTTGTGGTGTGTATATACTACTTGGTAAATAGTTGAGTGCTGTAAACGGAATTATGGACAATTTTGGATCAACGAAGGCCGCTATTTTCAACACTGCAAACACATTGAGGTAAAGGACGAAATGCAAACCACACGACTGCTCTTCCGTCTGATAATGATTGTCTTCGAGTGAACAAAACAGGCTTCGTGCAAAGAAGCATGTTTGTAATATATATGGTTAATTTTGTCGATGTCCGAACGAGGTCGTGGAAATAAACAACCTATTAATGAGAAATGTCTTGCTCGTGTTGTTCTTCCTATTTATTCGGGCATCGCATGTCTATGGTTGTTGTATGGTGAGTGATTATGATTGGACTATTCGGGCGTGGTCTATTGGTTAGGAGTGCTGGCTGTGACCCAGGCGACCAGGGTTCGATTCCCGGTGCGACAGTGTCATCATCTTAGCGCGTTCGACCACACCAAATGTGCAACTATGATCATGAAAGACAGCCAGGCAAATGTCACACAGTCAGTTCACTATCTAAATGATTGGATGAATAAATGAATGAAATCAATGTATCTGGCTTCACAATTACTACATCCAATCACCTGGTAGGCGAGTCTCTCTGCACCCGAACTCGGAAGTCTCACACGTCCTACTTGGCCGAGTCCATTGGTCAAGATTCTCATACCATTTTGGCATGTCATTTACTGACCACTTCGACCTACCCTCCAACCTCTAACTGTCTTCGAGTACAACGTACGAAAAGGGAGACGGTCGATCGACGTGCATAACACATGTTCGAGCCATCTTGGTCGTTTGGATTTATTAGATTTGATTTTGCCATGCGCGCATTTGCTACTTGTTGTGTATGTTGTGCCGGTCATGCTCGCTCAGTTTAAGTGTTGTTTTTGGGCAAAATGTGCGAAGCCCGGGAATCGAACCCGGATCGATTGCTTGGTAGGTAACCATGATAACCATTACACCAGCTTCGCACCCAACGTCTACTACCTAAGCACCATACATACCACTTGATCCATCTTGAACAGGAATCGGGATACAACGGAGAACAACTTGTATGAACAGTATCGAACGGAACCGAACGGAACGGAATGCATGTCGATATCATGTGACTCGATCGACCGATTCAGTAGTATGAGGGGGAATAGAACGCGTGACAGCATATCAAGTGGGAACGCAGCATAAGAGGTCACCTGTGCTAATAGTAGTAGTAGTAGTAGTAGTAGTAGTAGTAGTAGTAGTAGTAGTGTCGTAGTAGTATTATTAGTGGTATTAGTAGTAATAGAAGTAGTAGTAGTAGTATTCTTAGTAGTAGTGTTAGTAATATTAATGGTGGTAGTATTAGTATTAGTAGTAGTAATAGTGGTACTAATAATTGTAGTAGTAGTAGTAGTACCAGTAGTAGTATTTGTAGTAGTAATAGTAGTATTTGTAGTAGTAGTAGTAGTAGTAGTATTAGTGGTGGTGGTGGTAGTGGTAGTGGTAGTATTAGCAGTAGTGTTGTGGTGTGTATATACTACTTGGTAAATAGTTGAGTGCTGAAAACGGAATTATGGACAATTTTGGATCAACGAAGGCCGCTATTTTCAACACTGCAAACACATTGAGGTAAAGGACGAAATGCAAACCACACGACTGCTCTTCCGTCTGATAATGATTGTCTTCGAGTGAACAAAACAGGCTTCGTGCAAAGAAGCATGTTTGTAATATATATGGTTAATTTTGTCGATGTCCGAACGAGGTCGTGGAAATAAACAACCTATTAATGAGAAATGTCTTGCTCGTGTTGTTCTTCCTATTTATTCGGGCATCGCATGTCTATGGTTGTTGTATGGTGAGTGATTATGATTGGATTATTCGGGCGTGGTCTATTGGTTAGGAGTGCTGGCTGTGACCCAGGCGACCAAGGTTCGATTCCCGGTGCGGCAGTGTCATCATCTTAGCGCGTTCGACCACACCAAATGTGCAACTATGATCATGAAAGACAGCCAGGCAAATGTCACACAGTCAGTTCACTATCTAAATGATTGGATGAATAAATGAATGAAATGAATGTATCTGGCTTCACAATTACTACATCCAATCACCTGGTAGGCGAGTCTCTCTGCACCCGAACTCGGAAGTCTCACACGTCCTACTTGGCCGAGTCCATTGGTCAAGATTCTCATACCATTTTGTCATGTCATTTACTGACCACTTCGACCTACCCTCCAACCTCTAACTGTCTTCGAGTACAACGTACGAAAAGGGAGACGGTCGATCGACGTGCATAACACATGTTCGAGCCATCTTGGTCGTTTGGATTTATTAGATTTGATTTTGCCATGCGCGCATTTGCTACTTGTTGTGTATGTTGTGCCGGTCATGCTCGCTCAGTTTAAGTGTTGTTTTTGGGCAAGATGTGCGAAGCCCGGGAATCGAACCCGGATCGATTGCTTGGAAGGCAACCATGATAACCATTACACCAGCTTCGCACCCAACGTTTACTACCTAAGCACCATACATACCACTTGATCCATCTTGAACAGGAATCGGGATACAACGGAGAACAACTTGTATGAACAGTATCGAACGGAACCGAACGGAACGGAATGCATGTCGATATCATGTGACTCGATCGACCGATTCAGTAGTATGAGGGGGAATAGAACGCGTGACAGCATATCAAGTGGGAACGCAGCATAAGAGGTCACCTGTGCTAATAGTAGTAGTAGTAGTAGTAGTAGTAGTAGTAGTAGTAGTAGTAGTAGTAGTGTCGTAGTAGTATTATTAGTGGTATTATTAGTAATAGAAGTAGTAGTAGTAGTATTCTTAGTAGTAGTGTTAGTAATATTAATGGTGGTAGTATTAGTATTAGTAGTAGTAATAGTGGTACTAATAATTGTAGTAGTAGTAGTACCAGTAGTAGTATTTGTAGTAGTAATAGTAGTATTTGTAGTAGTAGTAGTAGTAGTAGTATTAGTGGTGGTGGTGGTAGTGGTAGTGGTAGTATTAGCAGTAGTGTTGTGGTGTGTATATACTACTTGGTAAATAGTTGAGTGCTGTAAACGGAATTATGGACAATTTTGGATCAACGAAGGCCGCTATTTTCAACACTGCAAACACATTGAGGTAAAGGACGAAATGCAAACCACACGACTGCTCTTCCGTCTGATAATGATTGTCTTCGAGTGAACAAAACAGGCTTCGTGCAAAGAAGCATGTTTGTAATATATATGGTTAATTTTGTCGATGTCCGAACGAGGTCGTGGAAATAAACAACCTATTAATGAGAAATGTCTTGCTCGTGTTGTTCTTCCTATTTATTCGGGCATCGCATGTCTATGGTTGTTGTATGGTGAGTGATTATGATTGGACTATTCGGGCGTGGTCTATTGGTTAGGAGTGCTGGCTGTGACCCAGGCGACCAGGGTTCGATTCCCGGTGCGACAGTGTCATCATCTTAGCGCGTTCGACCACACCAAATGTGCAACTATGATCATGAAAGACAGCCAGGCAAATGTCACACAGTCAGTTCACTATCTAAATGATTGGATGAATAAATGAATGAAATCAATGTATCTGGCTTCACAATTACTACATCCAATCACCTGGTAGGCGAGTCTCTCTGCACCCGAACTCGGAAGTCTCACACGTCCTACTTGGCCGAGTCCATTGGTCAAGATTCTCATACCATTTTGGCATGTCATTTACTGACCACTTCGACCTACCCTCCAACCTCTAACTGTCTTCGAGTACAACGTACGAAAAGGGAGACGGTCGATCGACGTGCATAACACATGTTCGAGCCATCTTGGTCGTTTGGATTTATTAGATTTGATTTTGCCATGCGCGCATTTGCTACTTGTTGTGTATGTTGTGCCGGTCATGCTCGCTCAGTTTAAGTGTTGTTTTTGGGCAAAATGTGCGAAGCCCGGGAATCGAACCCGGATCGATTGCTTGGTAGGTAACCATGATAACCATTACACCAGCTTCGCACCCAACGTCTACTACCTAAGCACCATACATACCACTTGATCCATCTTGAACAGGAATCGGGATACAACGGAGAACAACTTGTATGAACAGTATCGAACGGAACCGAACGGAACGGAATGCATGTCGATATCATGTGACTCGATCGACCGATTCAGTAGTATGAGGGGGAATAGAACGCGTGACAGCATATCAAGTGGGAACGCAGCATAAGAGGTCACCTGTGCTAATAGTAGTAGTAGTAGTAGTAGTAGTAGTAGTAGTAGTAGTAGTAGTGTCGTAGTAGTATTATTAGTGGTATTAGTAGTAATAGAAGTAGTAGTAGTAGTATTCTTAGTAGTAGTGTTAGTAATATTAATGGTGGTAGTATTAGTATTAGTAGTAGTAATAGTGGTACTAATAATTGTAGTAGTAGTAGTAGTACCAGTAGTAGTATTTGTAGTAGTAATAGTAGTATTTGTAGTAGTAGTAGTAGTAGTAGTATTAGTGGTGGTGGTGGTAGTGGTAGTGGTAGTATTAGCAGTAGTGTTGTGGTGTGTATATACTACTTGGTAAATAGTTGAGTGCTGAAAACGGAATTATGGACAATTTTGGATCAACGAAGGCCGCTATTTTCAACACTGCAAACACATTGAGGTAAAGGACGAAATGCAAACCACACGACTGCTCTTCCGTCTGATAATGATTGTCTTCGAGTGAACAAAACAGGCTTCGTGCAAAGAAGCATGTTTGTAATATATATGGTTAATTTTGTCGATGTCCGAACGAGGTCGTGGAAATAAACAACCTATTAATGAGAAATGTCTTGCTCGTGTTGTTCTTCCTATTTATTCGGGCATCGCATGTCTATGGTTGTTGTATGGTGAGTGATTATGATTGGATTATTCGGGCGTGGTCTATTGGTTAGGAGTGCTGGCTGTGACCCAGGCGACCAAGGTTCGATTCCCGGTGCGGCAGTGTCATCATCTTAGCGCGTTCGACCACACCAAATGTGCAACTATGATCATGAAAGACAGCCAGGCAAATGTCACACAGTCAGTTCACTATCTAAATGATTGGATGAATAAATGAATGAAATGAATGTATCTGGCTTCACAATTACTACATCCAATCACCTGGTAGGCGAGTCTCTCTGCACCCGAACTCGGAAGTCTCACACGTCCTACTTGGCCGAGTCCATTGGTCAAGATTCTCATACCATTTTGTCATGTCATTTACTGACCACTTCGACCTACCCTCCAACCTCTAACTGTCTTCGAGTACAACGTACGAAAAGGGAGACGGTCGATCGACGTGCATAACACATGTTCGAGCCATCTTGGTCGTTTGGATTTATTAGATTTGATTTTGCCATGCGCGCATTTGCTACTTGTTGTGTATGTTGTGCCGGTCATGCTCGCTCAGTTTAAGTGTTGTTTTTGGGCAAGATGTGCGAAGCCCGGGAATCGAACCCGGATCGATTGCTTGGAAGGCAACCATGATAACCATTACACCAGCTTCGCACCCAACGTTTACTACCTAAGCACCATACATACCACTTGATCCATCTTGAACAGGAATCGGGATACAACGGAGAACAACTTGTATGAACAGTATCGAACGGAACCGAACGGAACGGAATGCATGTCGATATCATGTGACTCGATCGACCGATTCAGTAGTATGAGAGGGAATAGAACGCGTGACAGCATATCAAGTGGGAACGCAGCATAAGAGTTCACCTGTGCTAATAGTAGTAGTAGTAGTAGTAGTAGTAGTAGTAGTAGTAGTAGTAGTAGTGTCGTAGTAGTATTATTAGTGGTATTATTAGTAATAGAAGTAGTAGTAGTAGTATTCTTAGTAGTAGTGTTAGTAATATTAATGGTGGTAGTATTAGTATTAGTAGTAGTAATAGTGGTACTAATAATTGTAGTAGTAGTAGTACCAGTAGTAGTATTTGTAGTAGTAATAGTAGTATTTGTAGTAGTAGTAGTAGTAGTAGTATTAGTGGTGGTGGTGGTAGTGGTAGTGGTAGTATTAGCAGTAGTGTTGTGGTGTGTATATACTACTTGGTAAATAGTTGAGTGCTGTAAACGGAATTATGGACAATTTTGGATCAACGAAGGCCGCTATTTTCAACACTGCAAACACATTGAGGTAAAGGACGAAATGCAAACCACACGACTGCTCTTCCGTCTGATAATGATTGTCTTCGAGTGAACAAAACAGGCTTCGTGCAAAGAAGCATGTTTGTAATATATATGGTTAATTTTGTCGATGTCCGAACGAGGTCGTGGAAATAAACAACCTATTAATGAGAAATGTCTTGCTCGTGTTGTTCTTCCTATTTATTCGGGCATCGCATGTCTATGGTTGTTGTATGGTGAGTGATTATGATTGGACTATTCGGGCGTGGTCTATTGGTTAGGAGTGCTGGCTGTGACCCAGGCGACCAGGGTTCGATTCCCGGTGCGACAGTGTCATCATCTTAGCGCGTTCGACCACACCAAATGTGCAACTATGATCATGAAAGACAGCCAGGCAAATGTCACACAGTCAGTTCACTATCTAAATGATTGGATGAATAAATGAATGAAATGAATGTATCTGGCTTCACAATTACTACATCCAATCACCTGGTAGGCGAGTCTCTCTGCACCCGAACTCGGAAGTCTCACACGTCCTACTTGGCCGAGTCCATTGGTCAAGATTCTCATACCATTTTGGCATGTCATTTACTGACCACTTCGACCTACCCTCCAACCTCTAACTGTCTTCGAGTACAACGTACGAAAAGGGAGACGGTCGATCGACGTGCATAACACATGTTCGAGCCATCTTGGTCGTTTGGATTTATTAGATTTGATTTTGCCATGCGCGCATTTGCTACTTGTTGTGTATGTTGTGCCGGTCATGCTCGCTCAGTTTAAGTGTTGTTTTTGGGCAAAATGTGCGAAGCCCGGGAATCGAACCCGGATCGATTGCTTGGTAGGTAACCATGATAACCATTACACCAGCTTCGCACCCAACGTCTACTACCTAAGCACCATACATACCACTTGATCCATCTTGAACAGGAATCGGGATACAACGGAGAACAACTTGTATGAACAGTATCGAACGGAACCGAACGGAACGGAATGCATGTCGATATCATGTGACTCGATCGACCGATTCAGTAGTATGAGGGGGAATAGAACGCGTGACAGCATATCAAGTGGGAACGCAGCATAAGAGTTCACCTGTGCTAATAGTAGTAGTAGTAGTAGTAGTAGTAGTAGTAGTAGTAGTGTCGTAGTAGTATTATTAGTGGTATTAGTAGTAATAGAAGTAGTAGTAGTAGTATTCTTAGTAGTAGTGTTAGTAATATTAATGGTGGTAGTATTAGTATTAGTAGTAGTAATAGTGGTACTAATAATTGTAGTAGTAGTAGTAGTACCAGTAGTAGTATTTGTAGTAGTAATAGTAGTATTTGTAGTAGTAGTAGTAGTAGTAGTATTAGTGGTGGTGGTGGTAGTGGTAGTGGTAGTATTAGCAGTAGTGTTGTGGTGTGTATATACTACTTGGTAAATAGTTGAGTGCTGAAAACGGAATTATGGACAATTTTGGATCAACGAAGGCCGCTATTTTCAACACTGCAAACACATTGAGGTAAAGGACGAAATGCAAACCACACGACTGCTCTTCCGTCTGATAATGATTGTCTTCGAGTGAACAAAACAGGCTTCGTGCAAAGAAGCATGTTTGTAATATATATGGTTAATTTTGTCGATGTCCGAACGAGGTCGTGGAAATAAACAACCTATTAATGAGAAATGTCTTGCTCGTGTTGTTCTTCCTATTTATTCGGGCATCGCATGTCTATGGTTGTTGTATGGTGAGTGATTATGATTGGATTATTCGGGCGTGGTCTATTGGTTAGGAGTGCTGGCTGTGACCCAGGCGACCAAGGTTCGATTCCCGGTGCGGCAGTGTCATCATCTTAGCGCGTTCGACCACACCAAATGTGCAACTATGATCATGAAAGACAGCCAGGCAAATGTCACACAGTCAGTTCACTATCTAAATGATTGGATGAATAAATGAATGAAATGAATGTATCTGGCTTCACAATTACTACATCCAATCACCTGGTAGGCGAGTCTCTCTGCACCCGAACTCGGAAGTCTCACACGTCCTACTTGGCCGAGTCCATTGGTCAAGATTCTCATACCATTTTGTCATGTCATTTACTGACCACTTCGACCTACCCTCCAACCTCTAACTGTCTTCGAGTACAACGTACGAAAAGGGAGACGGTCGATCGACGTGCATAACACATGTTCGAGCCATCTTGGTCGTTTGGATTTATTAGATTTGATTTTGCCATGCGCGCATTTGCTACTTGTTGTGTATGTTGTGCCGGTCATGCTCGCTCAGTTTAAGTGTTGTTTTTGGGCAAAATGTGCGAAGCCCGGGAATCGAACCCGGATCGATTGCTTGGAAGGCAACCATGATAACCATTACACCAGCTTCGCACCCAACGTTTACTACCTAAGCACCATACATACCACTTGATCCATCTTGAACAGGAATCGGGATACAACGGAGAACAACTTGTATGAACAGTATCGAACGGAACCGAACGGAACGGAATGCATGTCGATATCATGTGACTCGATCGACCGATTCAGTAGTATGAGGGGGAATAGAACGCGTGACAGCATATCAAGTGGGAACGCAGCATAAGAGTTCACCTGTGCTAATAGTAGTAGTAGTAGTAGTAGTAGTAGTAGTAGTAGTAGTGTCGTAGTAGTATTATTAGTGGTATTAGTAGTAATAGAAGTAGTAGTAGTAGTATTCTTAGTAGTAGTGTTAGTAATATTAATGGTGGTAGTATTAGTATTAGTAGTAGTAATAGTGGTACTAATAATTGTAGTAGTAGTAGTACCAGTAGTAGTATTTGTAGTAGTAATAGTAGTATTTGTAGTAGTAGTAGTAGTAGTATTAGTGGTGGTGGTGGTAGTGGTAGTGGTAGTATTAGCAGTAGTGTTGTGGTGTGTATATACTACTTGGTAAATAGTTGAGTGCTGAAAACGGAATTATGGACAATTTTGGATCAACGAAGGCCGCTATTTTCAACACTGCAAACACATTGAGGTAAAGGACGAAATGCAAACCACACGACTGCTCTTCCGTCTGATAATGATTGTCTTCGAGTGAACAAAACAGGCTTCGTGCAAAGAAGCATGTTTGTAATATATATGGTTAATTTTGTCGATGTCCGAACGAGGTCGTGGAAATAAACAACCTATTAATGAGAAATGTCTTGCTCGTGTTGTTCTTCCTATTTATTCGGGCATCGCATGTCTATGGTTGTTGTATGGTGAGTGATTATGATTGGACTATTCGGGCGTGGTCTATTGGTTAGGAGTGCTGGCTGTGACCCAGGCGACCAGGGTTCGATTCCCGGTGCGGCAGTGTCATCATCTTAGCGCGTTCGACCACACCAAATGTGCAACTATGATCATGAAAGACAGCCAGGCAAATGTCACACAGTCAGTTCACTATCTAAATGATTGGATGAATAAATGAATGAAATCAATGTATCTGGCTTCACAATTACTACATCCAATCACCTGGTAGGCGAGTCTCTCTGCACCCGAACTCGGAAGTCTCACACGTCCTACTTGGCCGAGTCCATTGGTCAAGATTCTCATACCATTTTGTCATGTCATTTACTGACCACTTCGACCTACCCTCCAACCTCTAACTGTCTTCGAGTACAACGTACGAAAAGGGAGACGGTCGATCGACGTGCATAACACATGTTCGAGCCATCTTGGTCGTTTGGATTTATTAGATTTGATTTTGCCATGCGCGCATTTGCTACTTGTTGTGTATGTTGTGCCGGTCATGCTCGCTCAGTTTAAGTGTTGTTTTTGGGCAAAATGTGCGAAGCCCGGGAATCGAACCCGGATCGATTGCTTGGAAGGCAACCATGATAACCATTACACCAGCTTCGCACCCAACGTTTACTACCTAAGCACCATACATACCACTTGATCCATCTTGAACAGGAATCGGGATACAACGGAGAACAACTTGTATGAACAGTATCGAACGGAACCGAACGGAACGGAATGCATGTCGATATCATGTGACTCGATCGACCGATTCAGTAGTATGAGGGGGAATAGAACGCGTGACAGCATATCAAGTGGGAACGCAGCATAAGAGGTCACCTGTGCTAATAGTAGTAGTAGTAGTAGTAGTAGTAGTAGTAGTAGTGGTAGTGGTGTCGTAGTAGTATTATTAGTGGTATTAGTAGTAATAGAAGTAGTAGTAGTAGTATTCTTAGTAGTAGTGTTAGTAATATTAATGGTGGTAGTATTAGTATTAGTAGTAGTAATAGTGGTACTAATAATTGTAGTAGTAGTAGTACTAGTAGTAGTATTTGTAGTAGTAATAGTAGTATTTGTAGTAGTAGTAGTAGTAGTATTAGTGGTGGTGGTGGTAGTGGTAGTGGTAGTATTAGCAGTAGTGTTGTGGTGTGTATATACTACTTGGTAAATAGTTGAGTGCTGAAAACGGAATTATGGACAATTTTGGATCAACGAAGGCCGCTATTTTCAACACTGCAAACACATTGAGGTAAAGGACGAAATGCAAACCACACGACTGCTCTTCCGTCTGATAATGATTGTCTTCGAGTGAACAAAACAGGCTTCGTGCAAAGAAGCATGTTTGTAATATATATGGTTAATTTTGTCGATGTCCGAACGAGGTCGTGGAAATAAACAACCTATTAATGAGAAATGTCTTGCTCGTGTTGTTCTTCCTATTTATTCGGGCATCGCATGTCTATGGTTGTTGTATGGTGAGTGATTATGATTGGACTATTCGGGCGTGGTCTATTGGTTAGGAGTGCTGGCTGTGACCCAGGCGACCAGGGTTCGATTCCCGGTGCGGCAGTGTCATCATCTTAGCGCGTTCGACCACACCAAATGTGCAACTATGATCATGAAAGACAGCCAGGCAAATGTCACACAGTCAGTTCACTATCTAAATGATTGGATGAATAAATGAATGAAATGAATGTATCTGGCTTCACAATTACTACATCCAATCACCTGGTAGGCGAGTCTCTCTGCACCCGAACTCGGAAGTCTCACACGTCCTACTTGGCCGAGTCCATTGGTCAAGATTCTCATACCATTTTGTCATGTCATTTACTGACCACTTCGACCTACCCTCCAACCTCTAACTGTCTTCGAGTACAACGTACGAAAAGGGAGACGGTCGATCGACGTGCATAACACATGTTCGAGCCATCTTGGTCGTTTGGATTTATTAGATTTGATTTTGCCATGCGCGCATTTGCTACTTGTTGTGTATGTTGTGCCGGTCATGCTCGCTCAGTTTAAGTGTTGTTTTTGGGCAAAATGTGCGAAGCCCGGGAATCGAACCCGGATCGATTGCTTGGAAGGCAACCATGATAACCATTACACCAGCTTCGCACCCAACGTCTACTACCTAAGCACCATACATACCACTTGATCCATCTTGAACAGGAATCGGGATACAACGGAGAACAACTTGTATGAACAGTATCGAACGGAACCGAACGGAACGGAATGCATGTCGATATCATGTGACTCGATCGACCGATTCAGTAGTATGAGGGGGAATAGAACGCGTGACAGCATATCAAGTGGGAACGCAGCATAAGAGGTCACCTGTGCTAATAGTAGTAGTAGTAGTAGTAGTAGTAGTAGTAGTAGTAGTAGTAGTGAGAGTGGTGTCGTAGTAGTATTATTAGTGGTATTAGTAGTAATAGAAGTAGTAGTAGTAGTATTCTTAGTAGTAGTGTTAGTAATATTAATGGTGGTAGTATTAGTATTAGTAGTAGTAATAGTGGTACTAATAATTGTAGTAGTAGTAGTACTAGTAGTAGTATTTGTAGTAGTAATAGTAGTATTTGTAGTAGTAGTAGTAGTAGTAGTGGTGGTGGTGGTGGTAGTGGTAGTGGTAGTATTAGCAGTAGTGTTGTGGTGTGTATATACTACTTGGTAAATAGTTGAGTGCTGAAAACGGAATTATGGACAATTTTGGATCAACGAAGGCCGCTATTTTCAACACTGCAAACACATTGAGGTAAAGGACGAAATGCAAACCACACGACTGCTCTTCCGTCTGATAATGATTGTCTTCGAGTGAAAAAAACAGGCTTCGTGCAAAGAAGCATGTTTGTAATATATATGGTTAATTTTGTCGATGTCCGAACGAGGTCGTGGAAATAAACAACCTATTAATGAGAAATGTCTTGCTCGTGTTGTTCTTCCTATTTATTCGGGCATCGCATGTCTATGGTTGTTGTATGGTGAGTGATTATGATTGGACTATTCGGGCGTGGTCTATTGGTTAGGAGTGCTGGCTGTGACCCAGGCGACCAGGGTTCGATTCCCGGTGCGACAGTGTCATCATCTTAGCGCGTTCGACCACACCAAATGTGCAACTATGATCATGAAAGACAGCCAGGCAAATGTCACACAGTCAGTTCACTATCTAAATGATTGGATGAATAAATGAATGAAATGAATGTATCTGGCTTCACAATTACTACATCCAATCACCTGGTAGGCGAGTCTCTCTGCACCCGAACTCGGAAGTCTCACACGTCCTACTTGGCCGAGTCCATTGGTCAAGATTCTCATACCATTTTTTCATGTCATTTACTGACCACTTCGACCTACCCTCCAACCTCTAACTGTCTTCGAGTACAACGTACGAAAAGGGAGACGGTCGATCGACGTGCATAACACATGTTCGAGCCATCTTGGTCGTTTGGATTTATTAGATTTGATTTTGCCATGCGCGCATTTGCTACTTGTTGTGTATGTTGTGCCGGTCATGCTCGCTCAGTTTAAGTGTTGTTTTTGGGCAAAATGTGCGAAGCCCGGGAATCGAACACGGATCGATTGCTTGGAAGGCAACCATGATAACCATTACACCAGCTTCGCACCCAACGTCTACTACCTAAGCACCATACATACCACTTGATCCATCTTGAACAGGAATCGGGATACAACGGAGAACAACTTGTATGAACAGTATCGAACGGAACCGAACGGAACGGAATGCATGTCGATATCATGTGACTCGATCGACCGATTCAGTAGTATGAGGGGGAATAGAACGCGTGACAGCATATCAAGTGGGAACGCAGCATAAGAGTTCACCTGTGCTAGTAGTAGTAGTAGTAGTAGTAGTAGTAGTAGTAGTAGTAGTAGTAGTAGTGTCGTAGTAGTATTATTAGTGGTATTAGTAGTAATAGAAGTAGTAGTAGTAGTATTCTTAGTAGTAGTGTTAGTAATATTAATGGTGGTAGTATTAGTATTAGTAGTAGTAATAGTGGTACTAATAATTGTAGTAGTAGTAGTACTAGTAGTAGTATTTGTAGTAGTAATAGTAGTATTTGTAGTAGTAGTAGTAGTATTAGTGGTGGTGGTGGTAGTGGTAGTGGTAGTATTAGCAGTAGTGTTGTGGTGTGTATATACTACTTGGTAAATAGTTGAGTGCTGAAAACGGAATTATGGACAATTTTGGATCAACGAAGGCCGCTATTTTCAACACTGCAAACACATTGAGGTAAAGGACGAAATGCAAACCACACGACTGCTCTTCCGTCTGATAATGATTGTCTTCGAGTGAACAAAACAGGCTTCGTGCAAAGAAGCATGTTTGTAATATATATGGTTAATTTTGTCGATGTCCGAACGAGGTCGTGGAAATAAACAACCTATTAATGAGAAATGTCTTGCTCGTGTTGTTCTTCCTATTTATTCGGGCATCGCATGTCTATGGTTGTTGTATGGTGAGTGATTATGATTGGACTATTCGGGCGTGGTCTATTGGTTAGGAGTGCTGGCTGTGACCCAGGCGACCAGGGTTCGATTCCCGGTGCGGCAGTGTCATCATCTTAGCGCGTTCGACCACACCAAATGTGCAACTATGATCATGAAAGACAGCCAGGCAAATGTCACACAGTCAGTTCACTATCTAAATGATTGGATGAATAAATGAATGAAATGAATGTATCTGGCTTCACAATTACTACATCCAATCACCTGGTAGGCGAGTCTCTCTGCACCCGAACTCGGAAGTCTCACACGTCCTACTTGGCCGAGTCCATTGGTCAAGATTCTCATACCATTTTGTCATGTCATTTACTGACCACTTCGACCTACCCTCCAACCTCTAACTGTCTTCGAGTACAACGTACGAAAAGGGAGACGGTCGATCGACGTGCATAACACATGTTCGAGCCATCTTGGTCGTTTGGATTTATTAGATTTGATTTTGCCATGCGCGCATTTGCTACTTGTTGTGTATGTTGTGCCGGTCATGCTCGCTCAGTTTAAGTGTTGTTTTTGGGCAAGATGTGCGAAGCCCGGGAATCGAACCCGGATCGATTGCTTGGAAGGCAACCATGATAACCATTACACCAGCTTCGCACCCAACGTCTACTACCTAAGCACCATACATACCACTTGATCCATCTTGAACAGGAATCGGGATACAACGGAGAACAACTTGTATGAACAGTATCGAACGGAACCGAACGGAACGGAATGCATGTCGATATCATGTGACTCGATCGACCGATTCAGTAGTATGAGGGGGAATAGAACGCGTGACAGCATATCAAGTGGGAACGCAGCATAAGAGGTCACCTGTGCTAATAGTAGTAGTAGTAGTAGTAGTGTCGTAGTAGTATTATTAGTGGTATTAGTAGTAATAGAAGTAGTAGTAGTAGTATTCTTAGTAGTAGTGTTAGTAATATTAATGGTGGTAGTATTAGTATTAGTAGTAGTAATAGTGGTACTAATAATTGTAGTAGTAGTAGTACTAGTAGTAGTATTTGTAGTAGTAATAGTAGTATTTGTAGTAGTAGTAGTAGTAGTAGTATTAGTGGTGGTGGTGGTAGTGGTAGTGGTAGTATTAGCAGTAGTGTTGTGGTGTGTATATACTACTTGGTAAATAGTTGAGTGCTGAAAACGGAATTATGGACAATTTTGGATCAACGAAGGCCGCTATTTTCAACACTGCAAACACATTGAGGTAAAGGACGAAATGCAAACCACACGACTGCTCTTCCGTCTGATAATGATTGTCTTCGAGTGAAAAAAACAGGCTTCGTGCAAAGAAGCATGTTTGTAATATATATGGTTAATTTTGTCGATGTCCGAACGAGGTCGTGGAAATAAACAACCTATTAATGAGAAATGTCTTGCTCGTGTTGTTCTTCCTATTTATTCGGGCATCGCATGTCTATGGTTGTTGTATGGTGAGTGATTATGATTGGACTATTCGGGCGTGGTCTATTGGTTAGGAGTGCTGGCTGTGACCCAGGCGACCAGGGTTCGATTCCCGGTGCGACAGTGTCATCATCTTAGCGCGTTCGACCACACCAAATGTGCAACTATGATCATGAAAGACAGCCAGGCAAATGTCACACAGTCAGTTCACTATCTAAATGATTGGATGAATAAATGAATGAAATCAATGTATCTGGCTTCACAATTACTACATCCAATCACCTGGTAGGCGAGTCTCTCTGCACCCGAACTCGGAAGTCTCACACGTCCTACTTGGCCGAGTCCATTGGTCAAGATTCTCATACCATTTTGTCATGTCATTTACTGACCACTTCGACCTACCCTCCAACCTCTAACTGTCTTCGAGTACAACGTACGAAAAGGGAGACGGTCGATCGACGTGCATAACACATGTTCGAGCCATCTTGGTCGTTTGGATTTATTAGATTTGATTTTGCCATGCGCGCATTTGCTACTTGTTGTGTATGTTGTGCCGGTCATGCTCGCTCAGTTTAAGTGTTGTTTTTGGGCAAAATGTGCGAAGCCCGGGAATCGAACACGGATCGATTGCTTGGAAGGCAACCATGATAACCATTACACCAGCTTCGCACCCAACGTCTACTACCTAAGCACCATACATACCACTTGATCCATCTTGAACAGGAATCGGGATACAACGGAGAACAACTTGTATGAACAGTATCGAACGGAACCGAACGGAACGGAATGCATGTCGATATCATGTGACTCGATCGACCGATTCAGTAGTATGAGGGGGAATAGAACGCGTGACAGCATATCAAGTGGGAACGCAGCATAAGAGTTCACCTGTGCTAGTAGTAGTAGTAGTAGTAGTAGTAGTAGTAGTAGTAGTAGTAGTAGTAGTGTCGTAGTAGTATTATTAGTGGTATTAGTAGTAATAGAAGTAGTAGTAGTAGTATTCTTAGTAGTAGTGTTAGTAATATTAATGGTGGTAGTATTAGTATTAGTAGTAGTAATAGTGGTACTAATAATTGTAGTAGTAGTAGTACTAGTAGTAGTATTTGTAGTAGTAATAGTAGTATTTGTAGTAGTAGTAGTAGTATTAGTGGTGGTGGTGGTAGTGGTAGTGGTAGTATTAGCAGTAGTGTTGTGGTGTGTATATACTACTTGGTAAATAGTTGAGTGCTGAAAACGGAATTATGGACAATTTTGGATCAACGAAGGCCGCTATTTTCAACACTGCAAACACATTGAGGTAAAGGACGAAATGCAAACCACACGACTGCTCTTCCGTCTGATAATGATTGTCTTCGAGTGAACAAAACAGGCTTCGTGCAAAGAAGCATGTTTGTAATATATATGGTTAATTTTGTCGATGTCCGAACGAGGTCGTGGAAATAAACAACCTATTAATGAGAAATGTCTTGCTCGTGTTGTTCTTCCTATTTATTCGGGCATCGCATGTCTATGGTTGTTGTATGGTGAGTGATTATGATTGGACTATTCGGGCGTGGTCTATTGGTTAGGAGTGCTGGCTGTGACCCAGGCGACCAGGGTTCGATTCCCGGTGCGGCAGTGTCATCATCTTAGCGCGTTCGACCACACCAAATGTGCAACTATGATCATGAAAGACAGCCAGGCAAATGTCACACAGTCAGTTCACTATCTAAATGATTGGATGAATAAATGAATGAAATGAATGTATCTGGCTTCACAATTACTACATCCAATCACCTGGTAGGCGAGTCTCTCTGCACCCGAACTCGGAAGTCTCACACGTCCTACTTGGCCGAGTCCATTGGTCAAGATTCTCATACCATTTTGTCATGTCATTTACTGACCACTTCGACCTACCCTCCAACCTCTAACTGTCTTCGAGTACAACGTACGAAAAGGGAGACGGTCGATCGACGTGCATAACACATGTTCGAGCCATCTTGGTCGTTTGGATTTATTAGATTTGATTTTGCCATGCGCGCATTTGCTACTTGTTGTGTATGTTGTGCCGGTCATGCTCGCTCAGTTTAAGTGTTGTTTTTGGGCAAAATGTGCGAAGCCCGGGAATCGAACCCGGATCGATTGCTTGGAAGGCAACCATGATAACCATTACACCAGCTTCGCACCCAACGTTTACTACCTAAGCACCATACATACCACTTGATCCATCTTGAACAGGAATCGGGATACAACGGAGAACAACTTGTATGAACAGTATCGAACGGAACCGAACGGAACGGAATGCATGTCGATATCATGTGACTCGATCGACCGATTCAGTAGTATGAGGGGGAATAGAACGCGTGACAGCATATCAAGTGGGAACGCAGCATAAGAGTTCACCTGTGCTAATAGTAGTAGTAGTAGTAGTAGTAGTAGTAGTAGTAGTAGTAGTAGTAGTGTCGTAGTAGTATTATTAGTGGTATTAGTAGTAATAGAAGTAGTAGTAGTAGTATTCTTAGTAGTAGTGTTAGTAACATTATTGGTGGTAGTATTAGTATTAGTAGTAGTAATAGTGGTACTAATAATTGTAGTAGTAGTAGTACTAGTAGTAGTATTTGTAGTAGTAATAGTAGTATTTGTAGTAGTAGTAGTAGTAGTATTAGTGGTGGTGGTGGTAGTGGTAGTGGTAGTATTAGCAGTAGTGTTGTGGTGTGTATATACTACTTGGTAAATAGTTGAGTGCTGAAAACGGAATTATGGACAATTTTGGATCAACGAAGGCCGCTATTTTCAACACTGCAAACACATTGAGGTAAAGGACGAAATGCAAACCACACGACTGCTCTTCCGTCTGATAATGATTGTCTTCGAGTGAACAAAACAGGCTTCGTGCAAAGAAGCATGTTTGTAATATATATGGTTAATTTTGTCGATGTCCGGACGAGGTCGTGGAAATAAACAACCTATTAATGAGAAATGTCTTGCTCGTGTTGTTCTTCCTATTTATTCGGGCATCGCATGTCTATGGTTGTTGTATGGTGAGTGATTATGATTGGACTATTCGGGCGTGGTCTATTGGTTAGGAGTGCTGGCTGTGACCCAGGCGACCAGGGTTCGATTCCCGGTGCGGCAGTGTCATCATCTTAGCGCGTTCGACCACACCAAATGTGCAACTATGATCATGAAAGACAGCCAGGCAAATGTCACACAGTCAGTTCACTATCTAAATGATTGGATGAATAAATGAATGAAATGAATGTATCTGGCTTCACAATTACTACATCCAATCACCTGGTAGGCGAGTCTCTCTGCACCCGAACTCGGAAGTCTCACACGTCCTACTTGGCCGAGTCCATTGGTCAAGATTCTCATACCATTTTGTCATGTCATTTACTGACCACTTCGACCTACCCTCCAACCTCTAACTGTCTTCGAGTACAACGTACGAAAAGGGAGACGGTCGATCGACGTGCATAACACATGTTCGAGCCATCTTGGTCGTTTGGATTTATTAGATTTGATTTTGCCATGCGCGCATTTGCTACTTGTTGTGTATGTTGTGCCGGTCATGCTCGCTCAGTTTAAGTGTTGTTTTTGGGCAAAATGTGCGAAGCCCGGGAATCGAACCCGGATCGATTGCTAGGAAGGCAACCATGATAACCATTACACCAGCTTCGCACCCAACGTTTACTACCTAAGCACCATACATACCACTTGATCCATCTTGAACAGGAATCGGGATACAACGGAGAACAACTTGTATGAACAGTATCGAACGGAACCGAACGGAACGGAATGCATGTCGATATCATGTGACTCGATCGACCGATTCAGTAGTATGAGGGGGAATAGAACGCGTGACAGCATATCAAGTGGGAACGCAGCATAAGAGTTCACCTGTGCTAGTAGTAGTAGTAGTAGTAGTAGTAGTAGTAGTAGTAGTAGTAGTAGTAGTAGTAGTAGTAGTAGTAGTGTCGTAGTAGTATTATTAGTGGTATTAGTAGTAATAGAAGTAGTAGTAGTAGTATTCTTAGTAGTAGTGTTAGTAATATTAATGGTGGTAGTATTAGTATTAGTAGTAGTAATAGTGGTACTAATAATTGTAGTAGTAGTAGTAGTACCAGTAGTAGTATTTGTAGTAGTAATAGTAGTATTTGTAGTAGTAGTAGTAGTAGTAGTATTAGTGGTGGTGGTGGTAGTGGTAGTGGTAGTATTAGCAGTAGTGTTGTGGTGTGTATATACTACTTGGTAAATAGTTGAGTGCTGAAAACGGAATTATGGACAATTTTGGATCAACGAAGGCCGCTATTTTCAACACTGCAAACACATTGAGGTAAAGGACGAAATGCAAACCACACGACTGCTCTTCCGTCTGATAATGATTGTCTTCGAGTGAAAAAAACAGGCTTCGTGCAAAGAAGCATGTTTGTAATATATATGGTTAATTTTGTCGATGTCCGGACGAGGTCGTGGAAATAAACAACCTATTAATGAGAAATGTCTTGCTCGTGTTGTTCTTCCTATTTATTCGGGCATCGCATGTCTATGGTTGTTGTATGGTGAGTGATTATGATTGGACTATTCGGGCGTGGTCTATTGGTTAGGAGTGCTGGCTGTGACCCAGGCGACCAGGGTTCGATTCCCGGTGCGGCAGTGTCATCATCTTAGCGCGTTCGACCACACCAAATGTGCAACTATGATCATGAAAGACAGCCAGGCAAATGTCACACAGTCAGTTCACTATCTAAATGATTGGATGAATAAATGAATGAAATGAATGTATCTGGCTTCACAATTACTACATCCAATCACCTGGTAGGCGAGTCTCTCTGCACCCGAACTCGGAAGTCTCACACGTCCTACTTGGCCGAGTCCATTGGTCAAGATTCTCATACCATTTTGTCATGTCATTTACTGACCACTTCGACCTACCCTCCAACCTCTAACTGTCTTCGAGTACAACGTACGAAAAGGGAGACGGTCGATCGACGTGCATAACACATGTTCGAGCCATCTTGGTCGTTTGGATTTATTAGATTTGATTTTGCCATGCGCGCATTTGCTACTTGTTGTGTATGTTGTGCCGGTCATGCTCGCTCAGTTTAAGTGTTGTTTTTGGGCAAAATGTGCGAAGCCCGGGAATCGAACCCGGATCGATTGCTTGGAAGGCAACCATGATAACCATTACACCAGCTTCGCACCCAACGTTTACTACCTAAGCACCATACATACCACTTGATCCATCTTGAACAGGAATCGGGATACAACGGAGAACAACTTGTATGAACAGTATCGAACGGAACCGAACGGAACGGAATGCATGTCGATATCATGTGACTCGATCGACCGATTCAGTAGTATGAGGGGGAATAGAACGCGTGACAGCATATCAAGTGGGAACGCAGCATAAGAGGTCACCTGTGCTAATAGTAGTAGTAGTAGTAGTAGTAGTAGTAGTAGTGTCGTAGTAGTATTATTAGTGGTATTAGTAGTAATAGAAGTAGTAGTAGTAGTATTCTTAGTAGTAGTGTTAGTAATATTAATGGTGGTAGTATTAGTATTAGTAGTAGTAATAGTGGTACTAATAATTGTAGTAGTAGTAGTACTAGTAGTAGTATTTGTAGTAGTAATAGTAGTATTTGTAGTAGTAGTAGTAGTAGTATTAGTGGTGGTGGTGGTAGTGGTAGTGGTAGTATTAGCAGTAGTGTTGTGGTGTGTATATACTACTTGGTAAATAGTTGAGTGCTGAAAACGGAATTATGGACAATTTTGGATCAACGAAGGCCGCTATTTTCAACACTGCAAACACATTGAGGTAAAGGACGAAATGCAAACCACACGACTGCTCTTCCGTCTGATAATGATTGTCTTCGAGTGAACAAAACAGGCTTCGTGCAAAGAAGCATGTTTGTAATATATATGGTTAATTTTGTCGATGTCCGAACGAGGTCGTGGAAATAAACAACCTATTAATGAGAAATGTCTTGCTCGTGTTGTTCTTCCTATTTATTCGGGCATCGCATGTCTATGGTTGTTGTATGGTGAGTGATTATGATTGGGCTATTCGGGCGTGGTCTATTGGTTAGGAGTGCTGGCTGTGACCCAGGCGACCAGGGTTCGATTCCCGGTGCGACAGTGTCATCATCTTAGCGCGTTCGACCACACCAAATGTGCAACTATGATCATGAAAGACAGCCAGGCAAATGTCACACAGTCAGTTCACTATCTAAATGATTGGATGAATAAATGAATGAAATGAATGTATCTGGCTTCACAATTACTACATCCAATCACCTGGTAGGCGAGTCTCTCTGCACCCGAACTCGGAAGTCTCACACGTCCTACTTGGCCGAGTCCATTGGTCAAGATTCTCATACCATTTTGTCATGTCATTTACTGACCACTTCGACCTACCCTCCAACCTCTAACTGTCTTCGAGTACAACGTACGAAAAGGGAGACGGTCGATCGACGTGCATAACACATGTTCGAGCCATCTTGGTCGTTTGGATTTATTAGATTTGATTTTGCCATGCGCGCATTTGCTACTTGTTGTGTATGTTGTGCCGGTCATGCTCGCTCAGTTTAAGTGTTGTTTTTGGGCAAAATGTGCGAAGCCCGGGAATCGAACCCGGATCGATTGCTTGGAAGGCAACCATGATAACCATTACACCAGCTTCGCACCCAACGTCTACTACCTAAGCACCATACATACCACTTGATCCATCTTGAACAGGAATCGGGATACAACGGAGAACAACTTGTATGAACAGTATCGAACGGAACCGAACGGAACGGAATGCATGTCGATATCATGTGACTCGATCGACCGATTCAGTAGTATGAGGGGGAATAGAACGCGTGACAGCATATCAAGTGGGAACGCAGCATAAGAGGTCACCTGTGCTAATAGTAGTAGTAGTAGTAGTAGTAGTAGTAGTAGTGTCGTAGTAGTATTATTAGTGGTATTAGTAGTAATAGAAGTAGTAGTAGTAGTATTCTTAGTAGTAGTGTTAGTAATATTAATGGTGGTAGTATTAGTATTAGTAGTAGTAATAGTGGTACTAATAATTGTAGTAGTAGTAGTACTAGTAGTAGTATTTGTAGTAGTAATAGTAGTATTTGTAGTAGTAGTAGTAGTAGTATTAGTGGTGGTGGTGGTAGTGGTAGTGGTAGTATTAGCAGTAGTGTTGTGGTGTGTATATATTACTTGGTAAATAGTTGAGTGCTGAAAACGGAATTATGGACAATTTTGGATCAACGAAGGCCGCTATTTTCAACACTGCAAACACATTGAGGTAAAGGACGAAATGCAAACCACACGACTGCTCTTCCGTCTGATAATGATTGTCTTCGAGTGAACAAAACAGGCTTCGTGCAAAGAAGCATGTTTGTAATATATATGGTTAATTTTGTCGATGTCCGAACGAGGTCGTGGAAATAAACAACCTATTAATGAGAAATGTCTTGCTCGTGTTGTTCTTCCTATTTATTCGGGCATCGCATGTCTATGGTTGTTGTATGGTGAGTGATTATGATTGGGCTATTCGGGCGTGGTCTATTGGTTAGGAGTGCTGGCTGTGACCCAGGCGACCAGGGTTCGATTCCCGGTGCGACAGTGTCATCATCTTAGCGCGTTCGACCACACCAAATGTGCAACTATGATCATGAAAGACAGCCAGGCAAATGTCACACAGTCAGTTCACTATCTAAATGATTGGATGAATAAATGAATGAAATGAATGTATCTGGCTTCACAATTACTACATCCAATCACCTGGTAGGCGAGTCTCTCTGCACCCGAACTCGGAAGTCTCACACGTCCTACTTGGCCGAGTCCATTGGTCAAGATTCTCATACCATTTTGTCATGTCATTTACTGACCACTTCGACCTACCCTCCAACCTCTAACTGTCTTCGAGTACAACGTACGAAAAGGGAGACGGTCGATCGACGTGCATAACACATGTTCGAGCCATCTTGGTCGTTTGGATTTATTAGATTTGATTTTGCCATGCGCGCATTTGCTACTTGTTGTGTATGTTGTGCCGGTCATGCTCGCTCAGTTTAAGTGTTGTTTTTGGGCAAAATGTGCGAAGCCCGGGAATCGAACCCGGATCGATTGCTTGGAAGGCAACCATGATAACCATTACACCAGCTTCGCACCCAACGTCTACTACCTAAGCACCATACATACCACTTGATCCATCTTGAACAGGAATCGGGATACAACGGAGAACAACTTGTATGAACAGTATCGAACGGAACCGAACGGAACGGAATGCATGTCGATATCATGTGACTCGATCGACCGATTCAGTAGTATGAGGGGGAATAGAACGCGTGACAGCATATCAAGTGGGAACGCAGCATAAGAGGTCACCTGTGCTAATAGTAGTAGTAGTAGTAGTAGTAGTAGTAGTAGTAGTAGTAGTAGTAGTAGTAGTGTCGTAGTAGTATTATTAGTGGTATTAGTAGTAATAGAAGTAGTAGTAGTAGTATTCTTAGTAGTAGTGTTAGTAATATTAATGGTGGTAGTATTAGTATTAGTAGTAGTAATAGTGGTACTAATAATTGTAGTAGTAGTAGTACCAGTAGTAGTATTTGTAGTAGTAATAGTAGTATTTGTAGTAGTAGTAGTAGTAGTATTAGTGGTGGTGGTGGTAGTGGTAGTGGTAGTATTAGCAGTAGTGTTGTGGTGTGTATATACTACTTGGTAAATAGTTGAGTGCTGAAAACGGAATTATGGACAATTTTGGATCAACGAAGGCCGCTATTTTCAACACTGCAAACACATTGAGGTAAAGGACGAAATGCAAACCACACGACTGCTCTTCCGTCTGATAATGATTTTCTTCGAGTGAAAAAAACAGGCTTCGTGCAAAGAAGCATGTTTGTAATATATATGGTTAATTTTGTCGATGTCCGGACGAGGTCGTGGAAATAAACAACCTATTAATGAGAAATGTCTTGCTCGTGTTGTTCTTCCTATTTATTCGGGCATCGCATGTCTATGGTTGTTGTATGGTGAGTGATTATGATTGGACTATTCGGGCGTGGTCTATTGGTTAGGAGTGCTGGCTGTGACCCAGGCGACCAGGGTTCGATTCCCGGTGCGACAGTGTCATCATCTTAGCGCGTTCGACCACACCAAATGTGCAACTATGATCATGAAAGACAGCCAGGCAAATGTCACACAGTCAGTTCACTATCTAAATGATTGGATGAATAAATGAATGAAATGAATGTATCTGGCTTCACAATTACTACATCCAATCACCTGGTAGGCGAGTCTCTCTGCACCCGAACTCGGAAGTCTCACACGTCCTACTTGGCCGAGTCCATTGGTCAAGATTCTCATACCATTTTGTCATGTCATTTACTGACCACTTCGACCTACCCTCCAACCTCTAACTGTCTTCGAGTACAACGTACGAAAAGGGAGACGGTCGATCGACGTGCATAACACATGTTCGAGCCATCTTGGTCGTTTGGATTTATTAGATTTGATTTTGCCATGCGCGCATTTGCTACTTGTTGTGTATGTTGTGCCGGTCATGCTCGCTCAGTTTAAGTGTTGTTTTTGGGCAAAATGTGCGAAGCCCGGGAATCGAACCCGGATCGATTGCTTGGAAGGCAACCATGATAACCATTACACCAGCTTCGCACCCAACGTTTACTACCTAAGCACCATACATACCACTTGATCCATCTTGAACAGGAATCGGGATACAACGGAGAACAACTTGTATGAACAGTATCGAACGGAACCGAACGGAACGGAATGCATGTCGATATCATGTGACTCGATCGACCGATTCAGTAGTATGAGGGGGAATAGAACGCGTGACAGCATATCAAGTGGGAACGCAGCATAAGAGGTCACCTGTGCTAATAGTAGTAGTAGTAGTAGTTGTAGTAGTAGTAGTAGTAGTGTCGTAGTAGTATTATTAGTGGTATTAGTAGTAATAGAAGTAGTAGTAGTAGTATTCTTAGTAGTAGTGTTAGTAATATTAATGGTGGTAGTATTAGTATTAGTAGTAGTAATAGTGGTACTAATAATTGTAGTAGTAGTAGTACTAGTAGTAGTATTTGTAGTAGTAATAGTAGTATTTGTAGTAGTAGTAGTAGTAGTATTAGTGGTGGTGGTGGTAGTGGTAGTGGTAGTATTAGCAGTAGTGTTGTGGTGTGTATATATTACTTGGTAAATAGTTGAGTGCTGAAAACGGAATTATGGACAATTTTGGATCAACGAAGGCCGCTATTTTCAACACTCCAAACACATTGAGGTAAAGGACGAAATGCAAACCACACGACTGCTCTTCCGTCTGATAATGATTGTCTTCGAGTGAACAAAACAGGCTTCGTGCAAAGAAGCATGTTTGTAATATATATGGTTAATTTTGTCGATGTCCGAACGAGGTCGTGGAAATAAACAACCTATTAATGAGAAATGTCTTGCTCGTGTTGTTCTTCCTATTTATTCGGGCATCGCATGTCTATGGTTGTTGTATGGTGAGTGATTATGACTGGACTATTCGGGCGTGGTCTATTGGTTAGGAGTGCTGGCTGTGACCCAGGCGACCAGGGTTCGATTCCCGGTGCGACAGTGTCATCATCTTAGCGCGTTCGACCACACCAAATGTGCAACTATGATCATGAAAGACAGCCAGGCAAATGTCACACAGTCAGTTCACTATCTAAATGATTGGATGAATAAATGAATGAAATGAATGTATCTGGCTTCACAATTACTACATCCAATCACCTGGTAGGCGAGTCTCTCTGCACCCGAACTCGGAAGTCTCACACGTCCTACTTGGCCGAGTCCATTGGTCAAGATTCTCATACCATTTTGGCATGTCATTTACTGACCACTTCGACCTACCCTCCAACCTCTAACTGTCTTCGAGTACAACGTACGAAAAGGGAGACGGTCGATCGACGTGCATAACACATGTTCGAGCCATCTTGGTCGTTTGGATTTATTAGATTTGATTTTGCCATGCGCGTATTTGCTACTTGTTGTGTATGTTGTGCCGGTCATGCTCACTTAGTTTAAGTGTTGTTTTTGGGCAAAATGTGCGAAGCCCGGGAATCGAACCCGGATCGATTGCTTGGAAGGCAACCATGATAACCATTACACCAGCTTCGCACCCAACGTCTACTACCTAAGCACCATACATACCACTTGATCCATCTTGAACAGGAATCGGGATACAACGGAGAACAACTTGTATGAACAGTATCGAACGGAACCGAACGGAACGGAATGCATGTCGATATCATGTGACTCGATCGACCGATTCAGTAGTATGAGGGGGAATAGAACGCGTGACAGCATATCAAGTGGGAACGCAGCATAAGAGGTCACCTGTGCTAATAGTAGTAGTAGTAGTAGTAGTAGTAGTAGTAGTAGTAGTGTCGTAGTAGTATTATTAGTGGTATTAGTAGTAATAGAAGTAGTAGTAGTAGTATTCTTAGTAGTAGTGTTAGTAATATTAATGGTGGTAGTATTAGTATTAGTAGTAGTAATAGTGGTACTAATAATTGTAGTAGTAGTAGTACTAGTAGTAGTATTTGTAGTAGTAATAGTAGTATTTGTAGTAGTAGTAGTAGTAGTATTAGTGGTGGTGGTGGTAGTGGTAGTGGTAGTATTAGCAGTAGTGTTGTGGTGTGTATATACTACTTGGTAAATAGTTGAGTGCTGAAAACGGAATTATGGACAATTTTGGATCAACGAAGGCCGCTATTTTCAACACTGCAAACACATTGAGGTAAAGGACGAAATGCAAACCACACGACTGCTCTTCCGTCTGATAATGATTGTCTTCGAGTGAACAAAACAGGCTTCGTGCAAAGAAGCATGTTTGTAATATATATGGTTAATTTTGTCGATGTCCGAACGAGGTCGTGGAAATAAACAACCTATTAATATGAAATGTCTTGCTCGTGTTGTTCTTCCTATTTATTCGGGCATCGCATGTCTATGGTTGTTGTATGGTGAGTGATTATGATTGGACTATTCGGGCGTGGTCTATTGGTTAGGAGTGCTGGCTGTGACCCAGGCGACCAGGGTTCGATTCCCGGTGCGACAGTGTCATCATCTTAGCGCGTTCGACCACACCAAATGTGCAACTATGATCATGAAAGACAGCCAGGCAAATGTCACACAGTCAGTTCACTATCTAAATGATTGGATGAATAAATGAATGAAATCAATGTATCTGGCTTCACAATTACTACATCCAATCACCTGGTAGGCGAGTCTCTCTGCACCCGAACTCGGAAGTCTCACACGTCCTACTTGGCCGAGTCCATTGGTCAAGATTCTCATACCATTTTGTCATGTCATTTACTGACCACTTCGACCTACCCTCCAACCTCTAACTGTCTTCGAGTACAACGTACGAAAAGGGAGACGGTCGATCGACGTGCATAACACATGTTCGAGCCATCTTGGTCGTTTGGATTTATTAGATTTGATTTTGCCATGCGCGTATTTGCTACTTGTTGTGTATGTTGTGCCGGTCATGCTCACTTAGTTTAAGTGTTGTTTTTGGGCAAAATGTGCGAAGCCCGGGAATCGAACCCGGATCGATTGCTTGGAAGGCAACCATGATAACCATTACACCAGCTTCGCACCCAACGTTTACTACCTAAGCACCATACATACCACTTGATCCATCTTGAACAGGAATCGGGATACAACGGAGAACAACTTGTATGAACAGTATCGAACGGAACCGAACGGAACGGAATGCATGTCGATATCATGTGACTCGATCGACCGATTCAGTAGTATGAGGGGGAATAGAACGCGTGACAGCATATCAAGTGGGAACGCAGCATAAGAGGTCACCTGTGCTAATAGTAGTAGTAGTAGTAGTAGTAGTAGTAGTAGTAGTAGTGTCGTAGTAGTATTATTAGTGGTATTAGTAGTAATAGAAGTAGTAGTAGTAGTATTCTTAGTAGTAGTGTTAGTAATATTAATGGTGGTAGTATTAGTATTAGTAGTAGTAATAGTGGTACTAATAATTGTAGTAGTAGTAGTACTAGTAGTAGTATTTGTAGTAGTAATAGTAGTATTTGTAGTAGTAGTAGTAGTAGTATTAGTGGTGGTGGTGGTAGTGGTAGTGGTAGTATTAGCAGTAGTGTTGTGGTGTGTATATACTACTTGGTAAATAGTTGAGTGCTGAAAACGGAATTATGGACAATTTTGGATCAACGAAGGCCGCTATTTTCAACACTCCAAACACATTGAGGTAAAGGACGAAATGCAAACCACACGACTGCTCTTCCGTCTGATAATGATTGTCTTCGAGTGAACAAAACAGGCTTCGTGCAAAGAAGCATGTTTGTAATATATATGGTTAATTTTGTCGATGTCCGAACGAGGTCGTGGAAATAAACAACCTATTAATGAGAAATGTCTTGCTCGTGTTGTTCTTCCTATTTATTCGGGCATCGCATGTCTATGGTTGTTGTATGGTGAGTGATTATGATTGGACTATTCGGGCGTGGTCTATTGGTTAGGAGTGCTGGCTGTGACCCAGGCGACCAGGGTTCGATTCCCGGTGCGACAGTGTCATCATCTTAGCGCGTTCGACCACACCAAATGTGCAACTATGATCATGAAAGACAGCCAGGCAAATGTCACACAGTCAGTTCACTATCTAAATGATTGGATGAATAAATGAATGAAATGAATGTATCTGGCTTCACAATTACTACATCCAATCACCTGGTAGGCGAGTCTCTCTGCACCCGAACTCGGAAGTCTCACACGTCCTACTTGGCCGAGTCCATTGGTCAAGATTCTCATACCATTTTGTCATGTCATTTACTGACCACTTCGACCTACCCTCCAACCTCTAACTGTCTTCGAGTACAACGTACGAAAAGGGAGACGGTCGATCGACGTGCATAACACATGTTCGAGCCATCTTGGTCGTTTGGATTTATTAGATTTGATTTTGCCATGCGCGTATTTGCTACTTGTTGTGTATGTTGTGCCGGTCATGCTCGCTCAGTTTAAGTGTTGTTTTTGGGCAAAATGTGCGAAGCCCGGGAATCGAACCCGGATCGATTGCTTGGAAGGCAACCACGATAACCATTACACCAGCTTCGCACCCAACGTTTACTACCTAAGCACCATACATACCACTTGATCCATCTTGAACAGGAATCGGGATACAACGGAGAACAACTTGTATGAACAGTATCGAACGGAACCGAACGGAACGGAATGCATGTCGATATCATGTGACTCGATCGACCGATTCAGTAGTATGAGGGGGAATAGAACGCGTGACAGCATATCAAGTGGGAACGCAGCATAAGAGTTCACCTGTGCTAATAGTAGTAGTAGTAGTAGTAGTAGTAGTAGTGTCGTAGTAGTATTATTAGTGGTATTAGTAGTAATAGAAGTAGTAGTAGTAGTATTCTTAGTAGTAGTGTTAGTAATATTAATGGTGGTAGTATTAGTATTAGTAGTAGTAATAGTGGTACTAATAATTGTAGTAGTAGTAGTAGTACCAGTAGTAGTATTTGTAGTAGTAATAGTAGTATTTGTAGTAGTAGTAGTAGTAGTAGTATTAGTGGTGGTGGTGGTAGTGGTAGTGGTAGTATTAGCAGTAGTGTTGTGGTGTGTATATACTACTTGGTAAATAGTTGAGTGCTGAAAACGGAATTATGGACAATTTTGGATCAACGAAGGCCGCTATTTTCAACACTGCAAACACATTGAGGCAAAGGACGAAATGCAAACCACACGACTGCTCTTCCGTCTGATAATGATTGTCTTCGAGTGAACAAAACAGGCTTCGTGCAAAGAAGCATGTTTGTAATATATATGGTTAATTTTGTCGATGTCCGAACGAGGTCGTGGAAATAAACAACCTATTAATATGAAATGTCTTGCTCGTGTTGTTCTTCCTATTTATTCGGGCATCGCATGTCTATGGTTGTTGTATGGTGAGTGATTATGACTGGACTATTCGGGCGTGGTCTATTGGTTAGGAGTGCTGGCTGTGACCCAGGCGACCAGGGTTCGATTCCCGGTGCGACAGTGTCATCATCTTAGCGCGTTCGACCACACCAAATGTGCAACTATGATCATGAAAGACAGCCAGGCAAATGTCACACAGTCAGTTCACTATCTAAATGATTGGATGAATAAATGAATGAAATGAATGTATCTGGCTTCACAATTACTACATCCAATCACCTGGTAGGCGAGTCTCTCTGCACCCGAACTCGGAAGTCTCACACGTCCTACTTGGCCGAGTCCATTGGTCAAGATTCTCATACCATTTTGTCATGTCATTTACTGACCACTTCGACCTACCCTCCAACCTCTAACTGTCTTCGAGTACAACGTACGAAAAGGGAGACGGTCGATCGACGTGCATAACACATGTTCGAGCCATCTTGGTCGTTTGGATTTATTAGATTTGATTTTGCCATGCGCGTATTTGCTACTTGTTGTGTATGTTGTGCCGGTCATGCTCGCTCAGTTTAAGTGTTGTTTTTGGGCAAAATGTGCGAAGCCCGGGAATCGAACCCGGATCGATTGCTTGGAAGGCAACCATGATAACCATTACACCAGCTTCGCACCCAACGTTTACTACCTAAGCACCATACATACCACTTGATCCATCTTGAACAGGAATCGGGATACAACGGAGAACAACTTGTATGAACAGTATCGAACGGAACCGAACGGAACGGAATGCATGTCGATATCATGTGACTCGATCGACCGATTCAGTAGTATGAGGGGGAATAGAACGCGTGACAGCATATCAAGTGGGAACGCAGCATAAGAGTTCACCTGTGCTAATAGTAGTAGTAGTAGTAGTAGTAGTAGTAGTGTCGTAGTAGTATTATTAGTGGTATTAGTAGTAATAGAAGTAGTAGTAGTAGTATTCTTAGTAGTAGTGTTAGTAATATTAATGGTGGTAGTATTAGTATTAGTAGTAGTAATAGTGGTACTAATAATTGTAGTAGTAGTAGTACTAGTAGTAGTATTTGTAGTAGTAATAGTAGTATTTGTAGTAGTAGTAGTAGTAGTAGTATTAGTGGTGGTGGTGGTAGTGGTAGTGGTAGTATTAGCAGTAGTGTTGTGGTGTGTATATACTACTTGGTAAATAGTTGAGTGCTGAAAACGGAATTATGGACAATTTTGGATCAACGAAGGCCGCTATTTTCAACACTGCAAACACATTGAGGCAAAGGACGAAATGCAAACCACACGACTGCTCTTCCGTCTGATAATGATTGTCTTCGAGTGAACAAAACAGGCTTCGTGCAAAGAAGCATGTTTGTAATATATATGGTTAATTTTGTCGATGTCCGAACGAGGTCGTGGAAATAAACAACCTATTAATGAGAAATGTCTTGCTCGTGTTGTTCTTCCTATTTATTCGGGCATCGCATGTCTATGGTTGTTGTATGGTGAGTGATTATGACTGGACTATTCGGGCGTGGTCTATTGGTTAGGAGTGCTGGCTGTGACCCAGGCGACCAGGGTTCGATTCCCGGTGCGACAGTGTCATCATCTTAGCGCGTTCGACCACACCAAATGTGCAACTATGATCATGAAAGACAGCCAGGCAAATGTCACACAGTCAGTTCACTATCTAAATGATTGGATGAATAAATGAATGAAATGAATGTATCTGGCTTCACAATTACTACATCCAATCACCTGGTAGGCGAGTCTCTCTGCACCCGAACTCGGAAGTCTCACACGTCCTACTTGGCCGAGTCCATTGGTCAAGATTCTCATACCATTTTGTCATGTCATTTACTGACCACTTCGACCTACCCTCCAACCTCTAACTGTCTTCGAGTACAACGTACGAAAAGGGAGACGGTCGATCGACGTGCATAACACATGTTCGAGCCATCTTGGTCGTTTGGATTTATTAGATTTGATTTTGCCATGCGCGCATTTGCTACTTGTTGTGTATGTTGTGCCGGTCATGCTCGCTCAGTTTAAGTGTTGTTTTTGGGCAAAATGTGCGAAGCCCGGGAATCGAACCCGGATCGATTGCTTGGAAGGCAACCATGATAACCATTACACCAGCTTCGCACCCAACGTTTACTACCTAAGCACCATACATACCACTTGATCCATCTTGAACAGGAATCGGGATACAACGGAGAACAACTTGTATGAACAGTATCGAACGGAACCGAACGGAACGGAATGCATGTCGATATCATGTGACTCGATCGACCGATTCAGTAGTATGAGGGGGAATAGAACGCGTGACAGCATATCAAGTGGGAACGCAGCATAAGAGTTCACCTGTGCTAATAGTAGTAGTAGTAGTAGTAGTAGTAGTAGTAGTAGTAGTAGTAGTAGTAGTGTCGTAGTAGTATTATTAGTGGTATTAGTAGTAATAGAAGTAGTAGTAGTAGTATTCTTAGTAGTAGTGTTAGTAATATTAATGGTGGTAGTATTAGTATTAGTAGTAGTAATAGTGGTACTAATAATTGTAGTAGTAGTAGTACCAGTAGTAGTATTTGTAGTAGTAATAGTATTATTTGTAGTAGTAGTAGTAGTAGTATTAGTGGTGGTGGTGGTAGTGGTAGTGGTAGTATTAGCAGTAGTGTTGTGGTGTGTATATACTACTTGGTAAATAGTTGAGTGCTGAAAACGGAATTATGGACAATTTTGGATCAACGAAGGCCGCTATTTTCAACACTGCAAACACATTGAGGCAAAGGACGAAATGCAAACCACACGACTGCTCTTCCGTCTGATAATGATTGTCTTCGAGTGAACAAAACAGGCTTCGTGCAAAGAAGCATGTTTGTAATATATATGGTTAATTTTGTCGATGTCCGAACGAGGTCGTGGAAATAAACAACCTATTAATGAGAAATGTCTTGCTCGTGTTGTTCTTCCTATTTATTCGGGCATCGCATGTCTATGGTTGTTGTATGGTGAGTGATTATGATTGGATTATTCGGGCGTGGTCTATTGGTTAGGAGTGCTGGCTGTGACCCAGGCGACCAGGGTTCGATTCCCGGTGCGACAGTGTCATCATCTTAGCGCGTTCGACCACACCAAATGTGCAACTATGATCATGAAAGACAGCCAGGCAAATGTCACACAGTCAGTTCACTATCTAAATGATTGGATGAATAAATGAATGAAATGAATGTATCTGGCTTCACAATTACTACATCCAATCACCTGGTAGGCGAGTCTCTCTGCACCCGAACTCGGAAGTCTCACACGTCCTACTTGGCCGAGTCCATTGGTCAAGATTCTCATACCATTTTGTCATGTCATTTACTGACCACTTCGACCTACCCTCCAACCTCTAACTGTCTTCGAGTACAACGTACGAAAAGGGCGACGGTCGATCGACGTGCATAACACATGTTCGAGCCATCTTGGTCGTTTGGATTTATTAGATTTGATTTTGCCATGCGCGCATTTGCTACTTGTTGTGTATGTTGTGCCGGTCATGCTCGCTCAGTTTAAGTGTTGTTTTTGGGCAAAATGTGCGAAGCCCGGGAATCGAACACGGATCGATTGCTTGGAAGGCAACCATGATAACCATTACACCAGCTTCGCACCCAACGTTTACTACCTAAGCACCATACATACCACTTGATCCATCTTGAACAGGAATCGGGATACAACGGAGAACAACTTGTATGAACAGTATCGAACGGAACCGAACGGAACGGAATGCATGTCGATATCATGTGACTCGATCGACCGATTCAGTAGTATGAGGGGGAATAGAACGCGTGACAGCATATCAAGTGGGAACGCAGCATAAGAGTTCACCTGTGCTAATAGTAGTAGTAGTAGTAGTAGTAGTAGTAGTAGTAGTAGTAGTAGTAGTAGTGTCGTAGTAGTATTATTAGTGGTATTAGTAGTAATAGAAGTAGTAGTAGTAGTATTCTTAGTAGTAGTGTTAGTAATATTAATGGTGGTAGTATTAGTATTAGTAGTAGTAATAGTGGTACTAATAATTGTAGTAGTAGTAGTACTAGTAGTAGTATTTGTAGTAGTAATAGTAGTATTTGTAGTAGTAGTAGTAGTAGTAGTATTAGTGGTGGTGGTGGTAGTGGTAGTGGTAGTATTAGCAGTAGTGTTGTGGTGTGTATATACTACTTGGTAAATAGTTGAGTGCTGAAAACGGAATTATGGACAATTTTGGATCAACGAAGGCCGCTATTTTCAACACTGCAAACACATTGAGGCAAAGGACGAAATGCAAACCACACGACTGCTCTTCCGTCTGATAATGATTGTCTTCGAGTGAACAAAACAGGCTTCGTGCAAAGAAGCATGTTTGTAATATATATGGTTAATTTTGTCGATGTCCGAACGAGGTCGTGGAAATAAACAACCTATTAATGAGAAATGTCTTGCTCGTGTTGTTCTTCCTATTTATTCGGGCATCGCATGTCTATGGTTGTTGTATGGTGAGTGATTATGATTGGATTATTCGGGCGTGGTCTATTGGTTAGGAGTGCTGGCTGTGACCCAGGCGACCAGGGTTCGATTCCCGGTGCGACAGTGTCATCATCTTAGCGCGTTCGACCACACCAAATGTGCAACTATGATCATGAAAGACAGCCAGGCAAATGTCACACAGTCAGTTCACTATCTAAATGATTGGATGAATAAATGAATGAAATGAATGTATCTGGCTTCACAATTACTACATCCAATCACCTGGTAGGCGAGTCTCTCTGCACCCGAACTCGGAAGTCTCACACGTCCTACTTGGCCGAGTCCATTGGTCAAGATTCTCATACCATTTTGTCATGTCATTTACTGACCACTTCGACCTACCCTCCAACCTCTAACTGTCTTCGAGTACAACGTACGAAAAGGGCGACGGTCGATCGACGTGCATAACACATGTTCGAGCCATCTTGGTCGTTTGGATTTATTAGATTTGATTTTGCCATGCGCGCATTTGCTACTTGTTGTGTATGTTGTGCCGGTCATGCTCGCTCAGTTTAAGTGTTGTTTTTGGGCAAAATGTGCGAAGCCCGGGGATCGAACCCGGGTCGATTGCTTGGAAGGCAACCATGATAACCATTACACCAGCTTCGCACCCAACGTTTACTACCTAAGCACCATACATACCACTTGATCCATCTTGAACAGGAATCGGGATACAACGGAGAACAACTTGTATGAACAGTATCGAACGGAACCGAACGGAACGGAATGCATGTCGATATCATGTGACTCGATCGACCGATTCAGTAGTATGAGGGGGAATAGAACGCGTGACAGCATATCAAGTGGGAACGCAGCATAAGAGGTCACCTGTGCTAATAGTAGTAGTAGTAGTAGTAGTAGTAGTAGCAGTAGTAGTAGTGTCGTAGTAGTATTATTAGTGGTATTAGTAGTAATAGAAGTAGTAGTAGTAGTATTCTTAGTAGTAGTGTTAGTAATATTAATGGTGGTAGTATTAGTATTAGTAGTAGTAATAGTGGTACTAATAATTGTAGTAGTAGTAGTAGTACCAGTAGTAGTATTTGTATTAGTAGTAGTAGTAGTATTAGTGGTGGTGGTGGTAGTGGTAGTGGTAGTATTAGCAGTAGTGTTGTGGTGTGTATATACTACTTGGTAAATAGTTGAGTGCTGAAAACGGAATTATGGACAATTTTGGATCAACGAAGGCCGCTATTTTCAACACTGCAAACACATTGAGGTAAAGGACGAAATGCAAACCACACGACTGCTCTTCCGTCTGATAATGATTGTCTTCGAGTGAAAAAAACAGGCTTCGTGCAAAGAAGCATGTTTGTAATATATATGGTTAATTTTGTCGATGTCCGAACGAGGTCGTGGAAATAAACAACCTATTAATGAGAAATGTCTTGCTCGTGTTGTTCTTCCTATTTATTCGGGCATCGCATGTCTATGGTTGTTGTATGGTGAGTGATTATGATTGGACTATTCGGGCGTGGTCTATTGGTTAGGAGTGCTGGCTGTGACCCAGGCGACCAGGGTTCGATTCCCGGTGCGGCAGTGTCATCATCTTAGCGCGTTCGACCACACCAAATGTGCAACTATGATCATGAAAGACAGCCAGGCAAATGTCACACAGTCAGTTCACTATCTAAATGATTGGATGAATAAATGAATGAAATGAATGTATCTGGCTTCACAATTACTACATCCAATCACCTGGTAGGCGAGTCTCTCTGCACCCGAACTCGGAAGTCTCACACGTCCTACTTGGCCGAGTCCATTGGTCAAGATTCTCATACCATTTTGTCATGTCATTTACTGACCACTTCGACCTACCCTCCAACCTCTAACTGTCTTCGAGTACAACGTACGAAAAGGGAGACGGTCGATCGACGTGCATAACACATGTTCGAGCCATCTTGGTCGTTTGGATTTATTAGATTTGATTTTGCCATGCGCGCATTTGCTACTTGTTGTGTATGTTGTGCCGGTCATGCTCGCTCAGTTTAAGTGTTGTTTTTGGGCAAAGTGTGCGAAGCCCGGGAATCGAACCCGGATCGATTGCTTGGAAGGCAACCATGATAACCATTACACCAGCTTCGCACCCAACGTTTACTACCTAAGCACCATACATACCACTTGATCCATCTTGAACAGGAATCGGGATACAACGGAGAACAACTTGTATGAACAGTATCGAACGGAACCGAACGGAACGGAATGCATGTCGATATCATGTGACTCGATCGACCGATTCAGTAGTATGAGGGGGAATAGAACGCGTGACAGCATATCAAGTGGGAACGCAGCATAAGAGGTCACCTGTGCTAATAGTAGTAGTAGTAGTAGTAGTAGTAGTAGCAGTAGTAGTAGTGTCGTAGTAGTATTATTAGTGGTATTAGTAGTAATAGAAGTAGTAGTAGTAGTATTCTTAGTAGTAGTGTTAGTAATATTAATGGTGGTAGTATTAGTATTAGTAGTAGTAATAGTGGTACTAATAATTGTAGTAGTAGTAGTAGTACCAGTAGTAGTATTTGTATTAGTAGTAGTAGTAGTATTAGTGGTGGTGGTGGTAGTGGTAGTGGTAGTATTAGCAGTAGTGTTGTGGTGTGTATATACTACTTGGTAAATAGTTGAGTGCTGAAAACGGAATTATGGACAATTTTGGATCAACGAAGGCCGCTATTTTCAACACTGCAAACACATTGAGGTAAAGGACGAAATGCAAACCACACGACTGCTCTTCCGTCTGATAATGATTGTCTTCGAGTGAAAAAAACAGGCTTCGTGCAAAGAAGCATGTTTGTAATATATATGGTTAATTTTGTCGATGTCCGAACGAGGTCGTGGAAATAAACAACCTATTAATGAGAAATGTCTTGCTCGTGTTGTTCTTCCTATTTATTCGGGCATCGCATGTCTATGGTTGTTGTATGGTGAGTGATTATGATTGGACTATTCGGGCGTGGTCTATTGGTTAGGAGTGCTGGCTGTGACCCAGGCGACCAGGGTTCGACTCCCGGTGCGACAGTGTCATCATCTTAGCGCGTTCGACCACACCAAATGTGCAACTATGATCATGAAAGACAGCCAGGCAAATGTCACACAGTCAGTTCACTATCTAAATGATTGGATGAATAAATGAATGAAATGAATGTATCTGGCTTCACAATTACTACATCCAATCACCTGGTAGGCGAGTCTCTCTGCACCCGAACTCGGAAGTCTCACACGTCCTACTTGGCCGAGTCCATTGGTCAAGATTCTCATACCATTTTGTCATGTCATTTACTGACCACTTCGACCTACCCTCCAACCTCTAACTGTCTTCGAGTACAACGTACGAAAAGGGCGACGGTCGATCGACGTGCATAACACATGTTCGAGCCATCTTGGTCGTTTGGATTTATTAGATTTGATTTTGCCATGCGCGCATTTGCTACTTGTTGTATATGTTGTGCCGGTCATGCTCGCTCAGTTTAAGTGTTGTTTTTGGGCAAAATGTGCGAAGCCCGGGAATCGAACCCGGATCGATTGCTTGGAAGGCAACCATGATAACCATTACACCAGCTTCGCACCCAACGTTTACTACCTAAGCACCATACATACCACTTGATCCATCTTGAACAGGAATCGGGATACAACGGAGAACAACTTGTATGAACAGTATCGAACGGAACCGAACGGAACGGAATGCATGTCGATATCATGTGACTCGATCGACCGATTCAGTAGTATGAGGGGGAATAGAACGCGTGACAGCATATCAAGTGGGAACGCAGCATAAGAGGTCACCTGTGCTAATAGTAGTAGTAGTAGTAGTAGTAGTAGTAGTAGTAGTAGTAGTAGTAGTAGTAGTAGTAGTGTCGTAGTAGTATTATTAGTGGTATTAGTAGTAATAGAAGTAGTAGTAGTAGTATTCTTAGTAGTAGTGTTAGTAATATTAATGGTGGTAGTATTAGTATTAGTAGTAGTAATAGTGGTACTAATAATTGTAGTAGTAGTAGTACCAGTAGTAGTATTTGTAGTAGTAATAGTAGTATTTGTAGTAGTAGTAGTAGTAGTAGTATTAGTAGTGGTGGTGGTAGTGGTAGTGGTAGTATTAGCAGTAGTGTTGTGGTGTGTATATACTACTTGGTAAATAGTTGAGTGCTGAAAACGGAATTATGGACAATTTTGGATCAACGAAGGCCGCTATTTTCAACACTGCAAACACATTGAGGTAAAGGACGAAATGCAAACCACACGACTGCTCTTCCGTCTGATAATGATTGTCTTCGAGTGAACAAAACAGGCTTCGTGCAAAGAAGCATGTTTGTAATATATATGGTTAATTTTGTCGATGTCCGAACGAGGTCGTGGAAATAAACAACCTATTAATGAGAAATGTCTTGCTCGTGTTGTTCTTCCTATTTATTCGGGCATCGCATGTCTATGGTTGTTGTATGGTGAGTGATTATGATTGGAACATTCGGCGTTGTCTACTTTGCTGTCTTGTGATTTTCCGCACATGTCCGCTTATCTTTTCGTCCTTCAGCTTCTTTTGCACTTTCTATGTTTATTGGAATACATCTCTATGAATTCTTCATTCATATTCGGTGTGCTGCCTGGTCTGTTGTTTTTATTAAATACTTGTCAACTCCAGGAAGTTGCTTCAAATTTTCACGTACCCTTCTCAGTCTCTAGTATTTACTTCGGGGCATTTGCTTCATTTTTTTCTGCTAACAAATTCTTGAACTGTAAGTTGCGAAAATGGAACTCTACAGGGTGCACTTACATTCTTTTGTATGTGTATCATGCAACTTCTTGCGAGTGGTGTGTGGGAACTATAAATCTTTGTTCAGCGAACTGTCCTTGTGACTCTACCTTTCCCCCACAACCCTCAGGTTATCCGACCAACCTGCACTTCAGATTCGTTTTTTTGTCAGAGCTCGCCAGTGGTGCATATCCCTGCCACACCCAGGGTATGAACCCAATCTCTTTCCCCTCGAACCTGTGTGTGTGTTACCACTGAGCCAACCCGCTGCCGACGGGGCTGATCCGAATAGCCAAGGTAACCTTGTTCAAATGTCGATCTCTATGACAGCCAATGATGTCCGACAGTTTCGAATGGAGGCACTGTTCCTGCCCAGTTAACTGCTAGCGAATGCCTCCCATCAAGCCAGGTCTTCTCCACAGGATGGGGTGCACATCCCCCATTTTAAACCTGTATCGCACTTTTGGTATATGTATCACGGTTACTTGCGGGTAGTGTGTGGGATTGATGAATCTTTGTTTGGCTGACTGGACTTGTGACTCCACCTTTCACGCACAAACCTCAGGTCATCCGACCAACCAAACGCGAAGCAGACTTAAAATGTGGGTACTTTGACCCCGTCCTGTGGAGAACTGATTTGGTGGGAGGCATTCGCTTGCAGTTAGCTGGTCAGGTACCGTACCTCCATTCGAAGCTGTCGGACATCGTTGGCTATCATAGAGATCGACATTTGAGCAAGGTTACCTTGGCTATTCGGATCAATCCCGTCGGCAGCGGGTTGGCGCAGTGGTAGCACAAACGTCTTTCGGCGTGGGAGGGCCCGGGTTCAAACCCTGGGTGTGGCAGGGATATTCACCTCTGGTGAACCCTAATAAAAGTGGGGATCGGAATGCAGATTGGTTAGATGACCTCATGACAGTGAACTAATCAAAGGCATGTTTCCTGTTCACATTGCACTTCTGATGGGAGATCTTCTATATATTCTATAACGGTTTTGATTAAAAGCGGACGATTACCCTAATTTAGTTGTGATCGTGCATCAGGAAGTAATATATTTTCAAAAGAAGAATAAATGCGTAATCATGCGTCAGTTCTTCTAATTACATAAAGACCTATTTGTATAGCGATAATTTTTCTTCACTGTGAGCATGATCGGTCATAGTTATGCTTGTACTCCACACGACTCATACAAAAGCTCATTTAGAAATGCAAATGAAAGGCCACTAAATGCGTGAAACAAAGCATCTTCAATATGATGCCTAAAAAATTATCGTACGATGCATGTGAAAGATTGAGTCTCCCCAAACGTTGGTAATGTTACGGCAATTACGCAATCTGCAGAAAAAAGAGAAAACTCGACGAATACCCTTAGATGAACGTATTCAAAATAGGCACACCTAGCAATGCGTGGTAATCAGGGTACAAGAAAATATGCACAGGTGTTAGTGTTATTGGGTACTATTAAGGTATTAGACCGCAAACAGTCGATGTGCCTTTTACTAGAGGGCAAACCGTAAGAGAAAACCGCCTGTAATCTCAGAATTTTTAAAATCAACTATATCGTCACAAATATTTACAATTAACTCCAGCTTTTCGTTAATTGTAACAACATTGCTGTGGACTCTTGTGGAAAGAAACCCCATTGATGATACTTGATGGTTGTATATTGGTATGGCGGTCCATATGCCCACCCGTATCATAAAAACAAGCTGCTCTGAGGACTGTGAACCGACAACGTGCAGCTCATTTAGCCACCAGTAGAACTGTTCCGCTGGTCTGTCGGGTCCAGTAATGAAACACTTCAAACTGTCCAAATGAGACTCATATGGGAAGGATGAGAATCGGTCTAACGTTCGGTGTTACTATACGTCATCCACAAGGTGCGCTAGACAACGAAAGTCGTACAACAGTTCTCCGGGACCGTATATAGTAGACATCTGTACTGCAAACAAACGTCACTTTCCGTGCATAATGAGGATACCTTACGTACAATAAAGGGCGGGAAAATACATGAGCACCAATACACAGTAACAAAACATGATCATAATAATCCTTGGGATGTAGGTTTGTCAAACACACAGACCTGCATACTAAAGAAATGCCGAAATTTCGTGACTTTCCAAAGCTTTCTATCACGAATATGATTGCACAGGCCCCGAAAGCCACACGCAGTAGTTGTAATTGTAGTCACTATTCGGTCATCTGCATTTGACAGAAATGATCATCAAACTGACGAACGGAAAAAGGACCGCATTCAGTAAGGTGTTTCCAAGTCCTTGTACAACACCCAGAAAAAGCATATTTATGTAATCCGCGAGGGGGATACCAGCCATGTCAGTGTTTAAGGAAAGAAAGGGACTGAAATCATTGTGATTTTTGAAGCTCTCATCTGGACAACATTTGGTATTTGCAAGATGGAATATCACTTTTCCATCGATGTGCTCGTCACTTTGAAGGGCTTTTCACCTGACGGATGTACGCCCAGGTTCGTGCATCACTCGTCAAGTCACATGACTGTCGTGAGAACCAGAATAGCTCTTTCGCAACGCAGTCTAGACATAATTCTACAGGCGGTGGATTACCTAAACCCAGTAAAAACCATCTGTGATAAACAGAAGGTTCACAAAGGGAACCACCCTTGCAAAAGTGAGCCGTAATCACATGCGGGAGGAGTGGTACAGTGATAATTCATCTATGTTCAGTTGAATATGGATACACTGGGGAATGGCTCTCATACTGCTCAATGTTCGCAGCGGGCCTTCTCTCTAAACCACATGTATATACACTCCTTCCGTGAATTGCATTTTATCACAAGAATGGAGTTCTGGGGTTACGAGGAATACGGGGCACGAACTGCGCAAATCTTGAAGAATCTGTCTGTGAAGCTCTATGGACACACTTGCCGTGATAAATTGCTGAGACATTTATTCCAACAAGACGTATGCGTTTATCTCAGCTGTCACGCACGTTCCACGTTGCGTTTTACTCTTAACCAATACGTGATACTGAACTTAGCCAAACCTGAATAAACTATTTCGCTGGACGTGGAATCAGCTTGACTTTCCTTCATAGAAATGACGTCAGATGAATATTCCTTTGCTAGTTTCAAATTTGACCGCTCTTAAGCAAAAAAATTCACAGTGGATACTGCGAATACGAAATATAACAGGACGGTAGCTGTCCTTTGGACTCCATCTTTCACACACAAACCTTAGGTCATCCGATTAACCCTGCCCTTGGAAGCACCAGACTCGAATTTCGCTCTTCTTCGAGCTCATCGGTGGTGCTTTTTCTCCGCCGCACCCAATATCAAGAAACCACGCACTACTCGCAAATAATTGCGAGATATATATAAACCAGATGCGAAGTAGGTTTAAATGTGGGTACAATGGCTTATCCTGTGTAGGAGACCTAATTTGGTGGTAGCCATTCGCTAGGAGTTAAGGGAGGCAGATACTGCATTTCCATTCGAAGCTGTCGGGCAGTCATGGCCGTCATAGAAGATGATATCTGAATAAACGTGAGTCGGTGGTTCGGATCAGCCTCGACGGGAGCGGGGTGGCTCAGTGCAAACACACACGTCTCAAAGGCCCGGGTTCAAACCCTGGGTGCGGCTGAGGATGCACACTACTGATGAGCTCTAAGCAGAGCAAAACTCGAGTCTGATGCTTCCGAATGTCGGGTTGTTCGGATGACCTGAGGTTGTGGGTGAAAGGTGGAGTCCAAGGGACAGTTAGCCAAACAATGAAGCATATATATTGAAATCACTCATCACCATGAAAAGGGAAGCCTACCATGAACCCTAAATCAGTTAATGAAAATCTTTCACTCTTAAAACATTATCACTATTCAGGGTTCAATTAGAACTAGTTAAGACTTTTCTTCTGCGTGAAGATATTGGGACCTAATATATTTTACGCTATGACATGATACTACTATTTGCTTTGCAAAACAGTGCCGACGATCAGGATTACACATCACCTTTTTCAACATCAAGTAGAAATAACACCGGAACGACCAACCTGATCCCAAGGAGCAAAAGCAAGACTATATGACCCCGTCTGGGCGGCACGGTGTTCAGTAACACAAATTTAGCTCAACTCGTACCGCAAAATAATATCATGAATTAGTAGGAAACGTACACAGCTGTAACGATCATAAAGTTTCATGAAAGCCCACATGGGATTTTTCAGCAAATACAACGGAATGTTCTGTCCAGCCCTAAACCTTTTTGCCCAGCTTTGGTCATTTTTAGTCCAGAGTAGCTTTGAGCAGTGAGCTGCTTGGAGCACTTCTGCACTTCGGCTTTGATTGCTATCCCACAGCATTGTCTAGATGAGGGCCACGGGAATAGCATGAACAAAATGCTACAACTAGAACAGGAGCTCCGACGAATGACAGACCAACAACGACAAAATCGTCATCTACATAGAGTGATGAAAGCGCTGTCAGTTGGCGATATACTGCTGGCCAACGACAAACAGCGACTATGGTGATCAGCCTGGAAGCAACCCCATCTGAATCCCACCGGTATACCCATGAAGCGATTACCTGGAAAAAAAGGTTTGGTGGTCGTCAGGCGCGAAAATATACAAAAGCGTCACGAATTGGGACACATCGACTACAGTCGAATATATGAATTAATTCAACAGAGACTGTATCGGACAAATATGCGGAAGGGTGTGATGAAACGTGGCCTGTGTGTTCTGTTCCGTCCCACTAACTCTAGTGAGAACTGAACTCTGCCTCAGAATCATCTAGCTTTACTGGGGAAAAACAAAGAATATGTAGGTTGCTGTCACGTGCCGACTCGCACACAGCGCATTAGTCCGACTGGTTTAGGCGACCACCCCTTGAGCTTGAGTGCCGCTGGTAGGATTCGTCTCGGCTATCGATTCACGCCATCGATCGACTGTCCTGACGCTGATGATTTCGTGGGCTCGGCAGGGGCTGGTGCTGATGCACTGTCTGCCAGTGAGACGAAACGGCCCATCGAACGATGCTTCGGACCATACCCTCACACCGTGAACGATGCTGTAATTTCAGTTGTGACACGCTGTTTGCGCAGTGTCCAACTCGATCAGTTGCAGTTTCGGAGATAGATGAACTGTGGTCCATTGGTCTGATGGGGGTTATTCCCGAGGTCACTTCGAGGGAATCAATACATAATGGTTATGACAGAACACTTCATTCTCTGGATTGAAGCCATCGGCTTTCCTGATCAAAGCGCCAATAACGTCAATGTGGTCGTGATGGGACGTATCACAGCCAATCATGAAGTTTCAAAATCGATTATCTCCCATCCAGGTCCATGTTTTGAGAGCGATGAATTTCGGGCATGCCGAGAGAAACTGGGAATGCGAAAGATACGCACAGCCCAGTATCACCCTCAAACGAAAGGGTTACGAAAGGGCACAGTGGCTCTGTCACGGAGGGTTTGGCAACAAAAGGCGGAAACTGGGAATAGGCGTTGCCGTTAGTGTGGCCATCTCATCGCGCCTCCAGACAGTCTAGCACGAAACAGTCTCCGTTTCACTTGACTTACGGCACAATAACGAAATTAGCTGTCGACCCTGAACTGGGCCTACGACTGTCCCTTCAGATGGGACCCATCGAACTCCACCATGCGAAGGCGAGACAGAGAGCAGAACTTGAAGAAAACCCGGGAACTCGCAGTGAAAGCCTCCCGTACGTAAATTACAGCTGAAGCAAAATCTTTCGCAGTGGGTACCCGGGGAAAATAACTACCGAGGATATCCGCAGCTTTAAGCAGTTGGAATTGGATAGCTCGGAGCTTGTGCAGGGACAAGCTAGATTTATTTATTTTGGGGTCTGGCAGATTCCATACATTTTTGAAAATGATCGAAATGTTAGAAGTCGTTGACCCTGGCTGGATTCACACCCTCACTTCGGTGCTGAGTGTGCTCTACCAGCTGATCTACGAGTACACGTCAAAGGGTTTCTGACTCTTTGCTGATTGATCACGAAGTTTACCTGTCCAAAATGCAGCAGCACTTAGCGTCCGCCACAGTGAATTAGATTGTAATTTGAATCCTTACAGCATATAGTTGATTTCCAGTAGAGACCATATGACTCGAAACAATATTTCTCACGATTGATTTTGATGAGACATCCTGAGAAGTCAGGGTACATTTTTCACTCCAGTAGAGATATTTTGATTTAACTTTATAGGTTTCCCTGCACTTTTGGATACGTAACCAAGAAACTAATTTTACTACTGCCCCCTCACGCATATCTGGCCCTCATTTGCCCTGTCTTTCCGATAACCACAGTGTGAACTGCGTAACACTATGTTCACTTTGTTCCTTTTTCCACGTTTGGCTACCGACTACTATTTCAGTAGTCAGACCTTACAACCGGAACACCCGCTTTCTCAAGTTCTATTGGTCAATTCTTCTGGTCTTTGTTCTGACTGGTCGGCCATCTCGAACTTGGTCATTTTTACTCTTGAATCACCGAGAGACGATGTTTTCTGCTTGGAACAGTTGGTGATTCGCTTCGAATATAGGTTTCGCTTCTGCTATTCATTTTTCTTGTTTGTTAGGCTACGCATCACAGGTGTTACAATGTTATCGTTACAGAACCATTAGTTACCGAGAGTTCAACTATTTTGGCCCCTTATTGACCTCCGGCTTACTTGTTCAGGTGTCTCGCCAAAGTAGACTGCGAATAAAGAACCTGCAATCTACACTGTGCTTGAATGCTTGGCGTAAACCATGAGCTTGTATTTGTATTTGATCAGACTGCGTAGGCAGACTCCAGCATTTCAGTCAAAAAGTGACGTAAATATTTCCCTGACATCGAAGAATTTATTAGAGGAGATGTGGTCGACATGTCTGTGAACAGCTTGCATACTCAGTCTGTCCTTTTTCAAAACCGCTTTTTGTTGAATCCAATTCGTAGTGAAATTAAACGAGTTCATTACTCAATCAAAGTGAAAGAGCCCTCTTTCAAACGGAAAATGACTCCTGACTGTCGAAGTAAGCAATACTTTATTTGAATTTGAAATTCCGTCAAGCAAGAACAATCGTCAATTACCTTCAGGTCACTTTATTCAGAAGTCCCAGATAGTGCCATATTATGCGATAATTATTCACTCCGAGACTGATCAGTCTGGTGAGTGTGAATTGTACAGACAAATGAGAATTCGTTCTGTGCACAAAGTTTTCGCACCACCCACAAAGGTAATCATTAATGTATATAGTTCAAGAAAATGGATTTCCGTTCTTGAACTAGAAAAAATTATGGACCGATGGAAAGAAAACAGCAAGTTAGATTGTTCTTGCTTTGACAAGATACTGTGGAGTGATTAGTTCGTTAGGAGATATCGTTAAGTTTCGTGATTTGGTGGTTGGTAGAACGTGGATCAGAAGGAGTTATGTACAACATAACGGAGCACAACGTACGTAGTTCATTCAGAGTGTTGAGAAATGTTGGATATTAACGAAGGTTCAGTTAGGTAAGAAAGTACAACTAATACTAAGCCCTCCGTGACTTTATCCTCATGTGACGGATGTCTACACATGAAGGGGGCCCCACAGGACACTATACAGTGTTGTCCTCGTATGCTGAAATAAAAACTACCTTCGAGCGCGGTTTGAGTTCGCGCCTCAACTAAATAATAATCAGGTAAATTTGCATTATGGAACCTAGCAGTTCACTTCTAAGAGTTTGACATGTCTTCCGTGTAAGACACTTTCGCATCATCCCAAGAAGCAATCGTTTTAAATTTTATGTTCCAGTCAAGGTCAGCTCCCAGATCGAGGTATCTAAATCCTCAAACTGTGAATCAGTACCCCGTCCTCTTCTTCTTTTTCTTCTTTTTCAAAAGATTGAAGCTTGCAACTGTCCCTCCCAAACTCTTACCTGCATCTCTCCAAAATTCTGGGGTGTCCAGGGTCCTGTGTTGTCTCTCTTCTTATTTTGCACATGGATCAGTGGTCTGAGAGTTTCGTCTCCTTCTGAAATATAATAACACACTGACGAAATTCGTTATTCGTTGTCAGGTTATTTCCAACCTTCCTGACTTCATAAATTTTAGTGAAAGTATACCTCGAATATAAAGTTTTCCCATCGGATCTCGTTTAAAACTGAACCCTTCCAAGTACCTTGGATGACTTTGCAGCCATTCTCGCCCCCTTTTACAAAGAAATTCTGTTTTTACTAAGTAAAATCCCCTGTCTAGATTGAGCTTTGCCAAGTACCTGGGAGCTAGATTTGATAACAATTTACAATGGACAACTCACCTTAAAAACTGCATTGGAAAATTTCGGCTTCTATTTTTCAACTACTGAAACTCAGACTGTTTCACACATCACAGTCAATTACTTCCAAGTTCATCTTCCAGTGTGTTCATCCTATCCTACCTTGCTGTTCTCCTGTTATATTTCCCGGTATTCTGAAACATGAGCCTAAAGCTCTGCGTCACGGCTTGGTGATCACAGGTCGCATTTTATCTGTATCCATTGGTAGTCTTTTGACGGAACTCGTTGATCAGCATGTCAATAATTGTTCAACTCGAGCCCACAGGATACTCCAGCACCCTACTCATCCGTTAGACACAGACCTGTCCATTTGTCATTCACATTCCTCTACGAGTTTTGGTTTTCGGCACATTTGCTCAAGGAAATATATGAGGAAATCTCCCCCCCCCCACGCACACTCTCGTACTCGTGTTTTGACTAATGGGTAGAAGAAGAAAGTTGATTTGCATACAAAACTTTATGACCAACTCAGTTTCCCGTTACTCTCACCTATTGGAACACACTCCAGTTGGGATCTATTTGTGCGTGTTTGACCAAACATTTTGCCATTTATAAAGTCTTGCTTATTTTCCGTGTTCTAATTTTGCATGCAACAGCTGAAATTTTGGCATACTGCCTGTACATGTCTACCATACAAACAAAAATAAATAGCCTCAAAAATTTCCTCTTGTTGACTGATCATCTTAGATGAATTAAGAAAGTTAAGGTAATGCACCCGTTGGGGATGAGTTGTGCATACTGAGTAATTCAGTGCACAGAATGATACTTTGCTAGCGATAGTACCTATGGGTGGTACCTATTATGATGCCGATTTAATCTGAGAGATTACATCTCACCTAAAAGTGCGATTCCGGTGATACATCAGTTTTTTACAACTGGTTTATTCCTATCGGTAAGTTTACAGTACAAATCTTATACTGGTTATAATCACCATACTACCTGAACACTACACAGAGTTTCCCATGCAGTTTTCTTCCAAGGAGCAAATATCACAAGGAGAATGAACAAAAAGAGAAACTTGCAGCACCAAATCTGTTCGTAAACACTAGAAGTTGTAAAATTCAGCTACAGAGTCAGACGGTATCTATGTGCGGATAAACACCTCACACATTAAAAGGAATAATAGTTTACCCTCCCTCTCGATACTTATGAAATGCTCCGAATTTCCTGTATTATGATTTAGTAACTTAGTGACCAGATCACCAGCTATTTCATACTCGAATATGTGCCCCAATTATATCATTGAGGATCATTCTCAAAGGAGCTTACAAACATCCTCCTTCAGCTAAGGGGTAAGACTCCCAATCACACACAAGTCTTGGCTGTTCGGAGGCTACTGGAAGAACAGAATTTGAGAGGAGTTAATGGGTTCACAAGTTTAAAATCATATAACGAACACAAATTACATCTGTTGCAGACCACCAAAAGGTTAAGCTTCAGAAATCGCTCAAACAGTCTTGTCTATCCTAGTGTCTCACATGGTGTCAGTCAGTTCACTTGCACCTGCGGTGGTGCTTAAATTGGCAGAAAGGATCGCTGCTTGGCTCAGTGAGTGTCGGAATACATATCTAAATGTTTGGCAAAATCAATGAGACAGCTCAATGCGACGGCAGAGAGCGATGTTATATCCCTGGTTTCTTCAATTGAGAAACATTTAATGGCATCAGGTCACAAGGTTGACCGGACTAAATCGGTCACATTGATATTGCGCAATCCCAAATCGAAGCTGTTAGCTTTAAGCAAACACTTAGATGTTTTCATAATTTCCATTTATTTACTCTGAATTGAGATATGGCGATCTATCTCTAAGCTTGGCTTGGATAAATTTTACGCATGCTTGCCCATCGTCTTTCTTTATGCCCCTTACTTGCGAGTACTGGGAAAAGCTGGAAGAAGCGACACTGCGGTCAAACTATGACTTGGTGTGGAGATATGACGAAGCTGGCATCAGCCCTGGTTTCCGTCAAAGCTTTTCGCCTTCTTCATTTGGGTCCAAGGGAAGCGGAATGACCTTGATTTGAGACTTTGAGGAACGTGGTTCGTAACAGAAATCCTTGGCGCAAATACTGTGCGGTCAGTCTGTTATACTCTCGTGCCCTCTTATTGTGCGCAAATTTGTTGCAGACAGACAAAATGACAAGTTCATTAGAAAGTATGCATTGAAAAAAGGAAAATAATCTTAGCATATCATGTCCTTTTACTGGCCGCTTCTTATATTAGGTTTTGCCTTTTCCTCTTTTGTTTTATTGTTGCCAAGTCAACATATATATATATATATATATATATATATATATATATCAAGAGGATGGCTTCTGAACAACCTTAAGTCAGTGATTCGGATCAGCCCCGACGGGAGCGGGGTGGCTCAGTGCAAACACACACGTCTCAAAGGCCCGGGTTCAAACCCTGGGTGCGGCTGAGGATGCACACTACTGATGAGCTCTAAGCAGAGCAAAACTCGAGTCTGATGCTTCCGAATGTCGGGTTGTTCGGATGACCTGAGGTTGTGGGTGAAAGGTGGAGTCCAAGGGACAGTCAGCCAAACAAACTATCACCGAAGACACCCGCTACTGGCAAATAGTTGTGAGATATACGCACATATCTGTGTCACAAAATCTCTTGCTTTTAAAAAACCTTATCAATATTTAACGAAGCATAATGTTATACAGATAATGTGAAGGTTAAGTCCTTCGAATGATCCGATTCCTTCCTCAGATTGTTTATAAACTGGTGAACATTGATTGAAGAAGACGTTTCATTATTCAATCACTAGTTTGGTTGCTGTTCCAGAAAGATCAGACTAATGTCACCACATTACTGTGACGAATATATTCCAGTAAGAGCAGCATTTATTCATCTGCATTAGAAGCCACGAGAACTGAATACAGAGTTTCAAGTTTTATTGGTCATCGATATTTTACATTAAAAAACTAATTTTCAGCTTTAACAATTTCGTCCATTTGATCAGACTACTTAAATAACTTTTGCTCTAACCTCTAAAGAACTATCATTAGGACTTTCATCCCGTATTATATTACCATGTGGAAATGACTAGGCGACTACACGGTTCACCAGAACTGATTGCTTTTAACAGTAGCAGACTTCCACTTTCCAATTTCCTCAAGTTAAATCATACTGTTGTATTACCGCAAGGTTTGTAACGTGAAGCGAAGCACATCCTTGTTAGAAAACTGATTAGTTTAGGACAAGAGATAACGGTGGAGGGTAATCTAACTTTAATGAACCTTTGCAAAAGGCCACCTTTCGCTAGAAGACCGACAAAAATGATGGACGGAGAGTAAAACCAAACAGAATTCGTCGACCTGTCCAAGATTCGCCAAAGACACCTGATATACCTGGTATACCATAAAGGCGGTAGAACTGCTCTATTATGAGGTCACAAGAACTATGTCTAAGGTTACGCTGTGCGCGTAAATGGTCAAACATATAATAATTACCGTTATTACGTTTTCTGCCAGAACAAACTGAAGTGATTTCCACCTATCCCTATTTGATAGCTTGAATGAAATTATTGCAATCATAAAACCCAACACTATAAAGATTTAACCCGTAGTCGGATTGTTGGTTGGTTGGACTAATTAGCAGTAAACCACTTATCAGAAACTATATTAAACTTGATACTCCGTATTGTGGAAGGAAGTTACTAGCTTTATTAACTAACTTTATTAGGCATAGTCATTGTTTGTCCAGTTGTGGATGGTGAGGGCCGATAGCTGGTGCCGGTCAAATGCACTTGGCCGTTTAGAGAGCATCGGGCTTCCACAGCGGGTTGCGTGGCCACGAGATCCATCCAGTCTGCGACCATATACAGGAAGATATGCGTACGTGACATGAAAAGCGATACCTGCGTTTGCCCAACTTAGCAGCCACAAAGATTCTGTTATTGTTTTTGGTATTCTCCCTAATTTGTAATTTTGATATTCTAGCTAGGTTGCCGCTGAGAAATAGGAATAAATGAACCACGGCAACCAATGAAATGTTAATGGTTTTTACGGTGAGATAATCCCTGAGAGGGTGACAGGAATGCGTCACTAGCTTTTGCAACGTCACTCCGCGGTAAAAAGAACCGTTTTTGAACCTTCCTTAGCGAATACGGTTATCGGTCATCTTCATCTCAAGCGGACAATCGAAAGCGTTTTTTGGCCGGATTTTAAACTCTAACTGCTGCTATCATTTTCTGAAGCGTATGTAGAAACTCTGCTTCCCCGAGATGAATCCACTTCCAGTGAACACACTGTATAAACATGTTACCGCTTAGGATGAAAAGAGAGCAAACTCTGTTTGCACAGTTGGTGAAAACCCGACAGGACAACTGATCTTATACCACTTCACCTTCATTAGTACCCAATATACTTAGAAGGAATACATCACCCTTCGCTCAAGCTTAGCGTGGAGCCCTGAGACATTATTCAACATTAAATACCGGTCCATTCCCAATATTAACTGCTCTATCATCCAATTTTCCTGTACACTTCCGCTGATTTCATTATTTACAATGAGTTAGTGGCTTCACTTTGCCTACTAACAAGGTTTCGAGTAGTAAGTTGCGAAATTTGACCTCTCCATGGTGTATATACATTTTTGTCCAGACTGCAAGTTAAGTCTATTCAGGGGTCCAATCAAATTTGATGTGAGTTGCCCCTGATTTATTTCTGTCTTGCCTATGGCGCCTGTGGACTACGTGTTCTGGTGTATAGGCGACCCTCTCCGCCATTGTTCATGTGGCATTTTTAGCACCATACATCCAGTCTTACAGTATTGCTTATTTCCATAGTATCGGGGACTTGTAACTAGTTCACGTTTGTTTCCTCACCAATCGGATTTTAGTGCACGTTGACATTCGTTTCCACTCCCGATAATCGACATTTACACATTATGTGGTTCATACTGGCCCAGAACCGCTTGGCCGTTCGCCAAATCTGACATACATACTTATACACACACACACACACAACACATACACAGTTCTTCGTTTGACTCTGCTCATTGCATGGACATTCTGATTCTTCCATCGCATTGGTTCCCCTTTTTGAACCATTTGCGACACATGCATACACTCACAGATGCACGCACACGCGAGCACACACACACACACACACACACACACACAGCTTGCTTGTGGGTCCATGAATACCACCCCCAGTCCCATTCGTTTTGTGTGCACCGACTTCTTTCGTCTGATTGGCTCTCTTCTTAAGGGGTGTGCCACTGTCACCTCTATCCTCTGCACACGCATCACGTGTAAACCACATGCACATTCCGCTTTTTGAGTGCCGGTGATCAGACTCACTGGCGTTTTGGTTACAGCCAGGAGCTGTTTTGCACCCTTTGACTGCTAGTGACCTGGATCCCTGGCATTTTGGACACATCTGGACGCTGTCGTACACCCCTTTTGGAAACACAATCACGTCGATCGTGCCTTGACGGTGTACACAGTTACACCCGGGCATTTCACAATTCGTGGTTTGTATATTTTTCATAGTAATCGTGATTCTTTTAATAGTACCGTATCATCAGACAATCTCGTTCTCTGCTGCCGACGCTTCGGGATTTTACGCGTCACCCGATTGGTCCCACTAGATTTCACGGGGTGTAAGACGGCATCCAGCTGTGTCCGAAGTGCCAGTGAATCTGATCACCGGCACTCAAAAAGCGGAATGTGCATGTGGTTTACACGTGATGCGTGTGCAGAGGATAGAGGTGACAGTGGCACACCCCTTAAGAAGAGAGCCAATCAGACGAAAGAAGTCGGTGCACACAAAACGAATGGGACTGGGGGTGGTATTCATGGACCCACAAGCAAGCTGTGTGTGTGTGTGTGTGTGTGTGTGTGTGTGCTCGCGTGTGCGTGCATCTGTGAGTGTATGCATGTGTCGCAAATAGTTCAAAAAGGGGAACCAATGCGATGGAAGAATCAGAATGTCCATGCAATGAGCAGAGTCAAACGAAGAACTGTGTATGTGTTGTGTGTGTGTGTGTGTGTATAAGTATGTATGTCAGATTTGGCGAACGGCCAAGCGGTTCTGGGCCAGTATGAACCACATAATGTGTAAATGTCGATTATCGGGAGTGGAAACGAATGTCAACGTGCACTAAAATCCGATTGGTGAGGAAACAAACGTGAACTAGTTACAAGTCCCCGATACTATGGAAATAAGCAATACTGTAAGACTGGATGTATGGTGCTAAAAATGCCACATGAACAATGGCGGAGAGGGTCGCCTATACACCAGAACACGTAGTCCACAGGCGCCATAGGCAAGACAGAAATAAATCAGGGGCAACTCACATCAAATTTGATTGGACCCCTGAACAGACTTAACACGGCACATAAAGTGTACGCGGATAAAATAATTTGTCGCCCAGGTTTCGACAGCATCTACGTTCAACGTGTTCCTTGGGGTCGGCTGCACCTCAGTGATTATAAGCAGGAAAGATATGGCTACGTGTCTTGACAAGGGAGGCTTCTGTGTTCACACAAATTGATGATCTAATCACTATCATTATTTTACTTTCTCTCCTAGTTTGCCATGCTAATGATAGCTTTCTTTTTTTGTTTTGGTTGCTGCTGAGAGGTGGCAATCTCCAAAAACACCGCAATCCCTGAAAGGTGAACGACTGTTCCAACTGAATACAATAAAGTCTTTCACATTCCGGAGACCAAATGAAGACAAGAGATGAAACTACAAACAGGTTAGCGATGAACGCTCTGTTAACAGAGGAAATACCACTGAATAGGTATTGCATAAGTTGCCGTTGAACTCGGGCGTTCTATATAAGGTGCTACTTAACTGACCGAAATGGCCTGTTTTTCACGTCGAAAGGGTCCATGTTAATTTATACAGAACCAAAGGTTCACTCGATATATATATATATAGATGGTCAAAAGTAGCACTTTTGATGGTATGAATTGAAAATTTCTGTGTCGGTCGTTGTCTTCTCGATCTTAATTCTTCTCAGGAGGGACTACAAAGAGTCGAAATCCAACTACTACTACCATCTTCAATGGTTATATTAGAAATTCGAAGCCCCAGGGACGTACCTAATTCAGGGGAACACGCTGTACACCGGAAATCGTGAGAATCGGTTTCCGTAATACGATTACTTCCTATACTCTCCCGTAGGCACGCGGGCTATTTTGGGGACAATAGGTTCTCTGTTTTGATCAATTCTCAAATGTATCTGTCTAAAACTCGATCAACCAGACTTGTGTGATCGACAAGAGGGTATTTGGTTCAGGTGCTCAAGAACGAGGTGTGTGTGTGTGTGTGTGTGTGCGTGCGTGTGCATATATTCCGCAGACATCTAGAGTTTTCAAAAGTACCAAAAGAAAGGGAATATGAGTGCAGGGCGGATAATTTGAAGTTGATGTATATGGGACATATCAGGGCCAAAGTTGAGAACCGTTTAAGTAGGTGGATCTGAAATAATCTCGTATAGATTACCAATGCGCAATAACATATGGGGAGACAATTAGATTCTGTAGACAAGGTGACACCCTTAATCTACGGAATTTGCTCCGTTGCACCACAACCCATCTCAGCTGCTTCGTTACCAATGGTGGCCGGGTGGTTTTGGTTCCTGACTGCCCGTTCCGAGTTAGAAATTCGAATATTGTTATCACCGTTCAACTTTGATAGCACACAGTAATGCGATGTCTTTTGGCTTGCTATCAGAGCCGAAAAACTGTGGCCTGTTTTGGTTCACCACTTTCAGATTCAAGATCTCATGAATCAGCTTGAAATACTGCTATATAGATGTGTCCCAAATAAATATTTTGGAAAGTTCCTGGTACTACTGCTGAGATTATTGCAAAAATCAAAGGAGAACGTTGTGTAATACCATTCAACTTAAGTATCCTGATAAATCACTTACTTTTCTGAAGATTTTTCACAGGGGTTGAACAGCTGCTTAGTGCTCCCACGGTTTTCAATAAGAAGATGGGTGATATTTTGCGGACCTAATCTCTCACTACTTAAATCGGCATAGTAACGGAACTTTATGACGGAATATCTTAGTTAGTCTTGGGCCTCGACAGAGAAGTCATTCATCACAATAGTCGACAGTTGTTCTGAAAGCTGGTTTTCCCTTTTAAGAAGCTACTGACGGAAGGACGCTTTATCATCGACCAGGTATATTTAACAAAATCATCGGTGACTAGCTTGGATGGCCTGATGGCTAATTGTTTGACTCACTCCAGGTTCAAGTCGCTTTGGGGGCTCGGTGGATGTGCACTGCTGATGAATACTAACAGGAATGGAACAGATTTACAGTACTTCTCTGGTTTCCATATTGATTTGAACTGCCTGGTGGATTGTATTATAAAAACCCACTCTCCTAAATCTTATATCCGAATAAATTTTTCTACAGTTGAATCCGTTCTTATGTCGCGGAAAACATTATTTTTATCTTATGCATGCTCCAATGTTCTGTAATCTGCCTAATACAGCATCGTTGACGAATGGAAAATTTATGAAAGTTGGTGCATCCTAAAGTAGCGGTGCTCTTATTTTTGATTCCCAAGCATCTCACATTACCGGAAAAAATACTGATGGCATTGGAAATCGCTATGAGTTACGCACTCCAGAATAGAACCAATGTACTTTACTCCCCCGATAGTGTTTTACTCGCAAAGGAAGCTGAATTACTGTACATAATTAAACTTCTAACTTTGATTTTACTGAAAGTACTGTTTCCTTGGGACTGCCTTAAACCATAATTTGTAATGGCCGATGAAAAAGGTGATAAATTTCACGGTGCAGATCACAAAGGAATTGGTATGGCCAGACCCCCATACAAAGTGCTCATATATTTTATCCACCGAAGCTTCTCCAAAATTCAGAAGCTCTGTTCACGCGATAATCCAACCGGATTTTGATCCGGTTAAGTTTATATTCTCCATTTGTTCATGCTTTACTAGGGCATAAATGTTACGCTTATTGTCGGTGTTCCCGTTGGTTTAAGAGCTCCTTTTACTGCACTGTTGCCTTACTCTTTTCCGATCCACTCGAAGATACGAAACCGATTTCGAGTCTGCTGTTGCGTCTTATCTCAGTTCACAAAACAACTGCTACAGCCAACGAACTCTTCGCTGTGTTGGTCTGTCTAACCTCACCCGTTTCACACTGACTTACAGTGTACCTAATTCGTTGTGTTCGTTGTATTTGTTTACTCCAGCGCTTCCCCATCTCCACAGTGTACGCCCGAAGAGCGGTCGCACCCTGCATGCAATCACATTGTCGCTGTCCCGACTGATTTTACCACGTATCCCACAAGAGCTAACACAGCCATTGGGTCTAATACATGAACGCCAATAGAACACACCACTTGACCTCATTGCAAAGAAAGTTCGCAGGCTCATCTGTTGTGACCAGTGTCAAATGCTGCACTTGGGTATGTATGTGTGAACAATGTAATCCCTTCAGGTACTTCACGGGGATTCGTCAGAATCATTTGAGTGTCACGGAAAATTCAGCAATTCCGCGTACTCTGTGTGTTGTTTTGCGCACTTAGTTGTCCGTGACTGTCACGGACAGTTAGCTGTTAGCTGTGCTACTGGGTTCACTTAAGATAATCACTGCAACTTTCACACCACGGTAGCAGAACTCGGAAGCACCAATAAAACGTGATGCGACGGTCAACGAAAAAAGACATTCTTCATCCTCGTTGATAAATCAAAGGTTATTACCTTCCGAGAAGAGGATTATATTTCAATTTGGTATAGAGATAAATTTAATGCACATGGTTGTGAAAAATGAGCCAGGACCTAGGCACTTCAGGTCGGCGAAAAATCTTGCATTCACATCTAGACTACTTTATTGATGTCAACAGCGCTGTGTACGAATGATTTCTCGCCGCTGGTCGGAATCTTCTTCTGGTAGTTTTTCTGTGAGAGAAAACAGTAGAGATGATCAGTAATATAGGACACAAAGGTTTTCGTTGGAATGGGTTCCTGCGTTGTGCGACGAACAGCGTTTTTAAATGTGATAAGAGTTGTCTTTATTTTGGAGCCGCTCCAACAAGCGGCTGGTTCTGAAAGGTGATCCATGCAACAGCTTTCGAAAATGCTAGGATGGGGTGACCGTTTTGCTTACATTCAGTACAGCTGGGAAAAGCTCAAATCACCAGTCATTGTCAAGCACAGCAGTCCACAATGCTCGAAACGCTTGAATCTGTCGCTGTTGGAACTTGATTATCAAGCTAATGGACGAGCATGAATGAGAGAAGACATACTGTAAAGCGTTCAAACGTAGATCACGACACCGACTCTTATTGGTGTAAGTGTTGATGCTTGCTTATTCCCTTAATGGGCTCCGGCACACCGAGTTTTCTTTCCGCTTCTTTGCAGATCGTGCAAGTGCAACCCACGCCGAAGAATACAGCATCCAATGCAATGCAATATTACAAAAGTGCATTTAAAAAGCCAGTGGTCAAGCACTCCCGGATCGAAAATCAGGTATTCTCCTTTTAGATAACTGTGTAGCCCATCCCTTACAACTAAACAACATAAGGTTAGTGATTTTGCCACAAAAACAGTAGCAGAACCTCAGCTTTCAGATATAGACGTAATCCTTTCGGAATTTCGATGGGTGATGACCACCTGTCTTCGTGACTTAACTATGCTGTGCTCTACTTTCTGAACGTCTCAAGCAAAAGGGAATACCGAGGGGCAAACAATTTCCATCGCTTCCTATGATGTTCCCTCTGGAGAGGAGGGAGCACTGTATTTTTCACGGACGGTCTGGAGACACAGAATTTCCAACCCCTCCAGTATAAACTAGAACCTGTGAGCAGCAGGGCTTGCAAAATTTTCAGTATATTCATGGTTAAAGCGCAAGTGAAACTGTCCTAAAAATATATGGGTCTCTTAGAACTGACTCATTTTCGGTTGGATTTGACTGGTAAGGTCCCATTTCACGAAATATCCATGCACACACCCCATAGTACATTCGATTTGAGTTTACGAGTGACGCGATAGGGATCGTTTGGACGACCTGATGTGTCACCTTCACACAGAATACTGTCTTTAAGATTCTTGTGTATTGGTAAATAAACGGCTACTCAACCGTTTTTGAAGTTGTGTCTCGCTTATGAACCATCTCCAGGTTTATTGTCCCTTGGATGTAAATATTCGTGACCCCGAAGACTAGGTTTCAACCTTAACGGAAAAGGACAATCAAGAGAATCTGTATGCTGTTCCCTTAATTACTTTTAAGAAAGAATCTTTTATCGGTATAGCTATCCTCCATTTGACTTAGTTCCACATCTAGCAAAGCAAGACAATTATCCCGACATGTCTCTAACGTGAACTTCACCTTTGAATGACCATTGGTAAATATCTGCAGTAATTCGTGAATAGTTGTTTTTGAATCCCGATTCACGTATTTGTCGTTCTCGTATCTGGTGTACTTAATCCGACTCCCTACTGGTCAAGGTTTTCTTTGCAAAATCAAATATGGACCGCAACACAACAACATCAAGACTTTCCCCTTCGTGTACCTCTCCTAGGGACCGGAGAGAAAACCCCTTCTCGGTTTATACCTGACAGATCCTTTACTATTTTATTTATTTTCATCAAAGGGACTATGCAAGGAAGCCGTCTCAGATAGTACCTGTCCACTGCTCACAGTTGTTCTGTATAGGTACTCCCTCTTGACCAACGGTAGCCCTAGTGGCCAGTCTTAGTAGATTTTGTAGGGAGTCCATGTCCTGTGTCCACTTGTTGTTTCAGATATGGACTAATTAGGAATTTTTGTAGAGGGTCACAAAGACCCCGTCCTCCTACTTGAGGTGGTAGCTCTAGTCTGGAGATTTTCTTCCTAGTTTTATTTGACGTCGCCGAACACTGACTAGATAGCTTGAACACTCCGTGTATCACTATAATCAAATCCTCCACTTGAGAGACTTCTTACAGCAGCATCACTCAGTCTCCATTAGCCTCTACAGTTGTTGTCAAACATGGGCACTTGACCAGATTAGGCGGCCATTTCTGCATGGCTGCGACTTCCACTTCCATCTCTTCTTCAGCTATCCTAACTAACTAAAGGGAACGGGTTGGTTCAATGTGAACACACAAATTCGACATGAAAAGACTCAGGCTCAAATCCCAACATCAGGGAGGATATGCGTCACGGATGAACTCTAACAAGAGCGGAATTCGAGTCTGGTGCTTCCGAAAGCAGGGTTGATCGGATGACCTGAGGTTTGTGGGTGAAAGATGGAGTCCAAAGGACAGTCAGCCAAGCAAAGTGTCATGGTGTGATCAACAAACACAAAGATTCGATGACGTAGTTCACCTTGTAGAACATCGAAGAAAAAGAAGAGTAGTTGATCAAGTACCGATCCCAGTGGCATTTTTCCAGTTACCTCTGATTGCTAGAAGTGACTACTCACCTCAACTCTAAAAGTCCACTCCCTTAAGGGGGCTACCGACCCACTGCCTTATTTGGCCAGCAATTTCCATTGAGTGTGGCTGGACTTCTAGTAGCCTATGGTCTACCCAGTCAAGCGTCTTGTTAAAAATAGTGCAACAGACCTCATCAGGTTGGCTCTCATCCAGTCCCCTGGAGACCGCACCCAGAAACAGCAGGAGATTAGTCGGATACGATTTTTCCTCTACAAACCCGTGTTGGACACTCGATTTGAGATTATTCTGGACTGAGTGCTGGTTTTCTGACTATTCACTCCAGTCAGCTGCTCGGTACTGAGGTTAAACTAATAGGACAGCAATTTTCGGCCTTGTGTCTGGGTCCGGCTTTGTATGTTCCCACTAAAAATGTCTTCTTCAAATCCCCTGGCACATTTCCCTTTCAAACTGGTTGCATACAACTACTTCAGCTGTACCCTTAAAACCTCAACTAAACGCTGAATGATGACCGAATGAATCCCACCAGGTTGTGCGGTTTTGTTCCTGTCCATAAGACGCAGCTCCGTACTTACGCCTTCTTCGTCTACCCTAAGTTATGGTACTGGAGGTTCCTATGTTGCGACCGTCGTCTCCTTGTATCTGCTGCTCGATATGTGCTCTTGAATGAGTCATGGATGAATCCGTCTTTATAATCAAGCAGATGGTTTAATTTTCTCCGGTTCCTGATCTTCTTTACTCACCCCTGCATTTCTCAGGCGATATGAGAACACCTATTGGGAATTCAGAGAAAGACGTGTATATCCATCTAAGGGATGATTACATTGAAGAGAATAGCGAGAAAAAAACTTGCCACAAAAAGTTGTTTAGTTTAATAAATACTTATGGACATGATAGCGTTGGATAAGTGATAAATAAGAGTATTTGTCCAGTATAAGCATTCTACACGGAAAACATTCAATCACCTTTGAAAGAGAAATAAAAATTCGATTTAAAAAGCTGACCGCAGTAGTAATTACTGCACATCTGTTTCTGTGAAGTAACACACGTCGTTCTACTAGACAATACAACCACGTGTATCGGATAGAGCAATTGAAAATTTCAAATCGAACGGTAACTCACAAGGTCAAGTTTGATGGATGTGTTCGATGATTTGTGGTTGGAACCAATGAACATACCCAAACAATAAAATGACTGATGAAGTTCTGGGCACTGGAACTACCAGATCTGGGAACAACAATTAACTTGTGGTTTAATAATCACATGATCAGAAAGTCCAAATACACACGCTCGTAGGCATTTAGGTGTCAATACTGGGAACTACAGTGTTCATTTTGAAACGGGTAAAGCGGAAGAATGTTAAACTCAAAGTGGTGGTTTTATCATCTGTTGAATGCAAGGTTTTACGGATTCCCATGAGCACGAATGTGTTGTGAGTATGCTCTACGACTTAATGGAATTTAATGATTCATTTCATTGTGCTTTTCGCATTCGAGACTTTGAACAATGTTCCATTTAAGACAATCTGATATATGTATTCAAAACAAGTTCAGGTTGGTTTGTTCAATCCAAGTGGCTCAATTTTCTTAGGTTGAGAAATGCAAGCCGGTAAGTTAAGCTGAGCTGTTGTTCTTGTTGCGGGTGGTCTACATTATAACCGCGTCGAATAGTTCATCGGTTATTATTCGTTCCAAATGAACTAATTTTCTCAGTAGTGAGTACGTAAATGTGAGAGAAAAGTTTGTGCATGATCATTAAACCTTCCGTTCACCAAAGTTGTTGACATTACTCAATATATACCCGTAAAAATTCTGTCTGGTAAAGGTTTATTTGGGAGATGAGGGAGTTGTATAGATTTGCAGAGAATGTGACTCGACTGGGATTTATATTTTCATAAGGAAAACAGAAGGAATCATGCATGCATGCCATTTTTTACACAAGTCATTGCTTCGAGTACCCTGTCATATGCAAATATGGCAATCGAATGAGTTCTGAGAACAATTGTTTCAGAATCAGCTCACGTGTGTTCAAATTTGCGGAACCACTTCAGGTGAGATCACAAACAAATCATGTGACTGACATTCCGTTTTGGATGTCAGCTATTCGTCAAACTCGAATGTTTGCAGTCCGCAGAATTTTCGAAGAATCTCCCGTTGTGTTCATCAAGGAGTTCTGGTTGATTGACACAAAGTCACTGCTAAGCTTGTTCCGTGTTTCATATACTCCATTTTTGTGAACCACATTTGAAAAGATTTCGAATAATTGAATTGAGTGTTTAGTTATCCTTTCGAAACAAATCGGATCTGTGGTGCAGGTTATCAGTTTTTCGGTTGAAATTGTCTATCGTTGGAACACCGTTTCTACCTAGATAAACACTATCAGGCCACAAAAATTGACCAGTTGTAGATGGAAAGACACTGATACTGTGTGAGAAGCGAGTCAATAATTTCCGAAAACGATGAATGTTTCTCAATTTCCACGTATATTTACCAGATCTGATCAAATTATATGACATGTTTTGCCACTAATAAAGGCTCATTTTTTCAACCAAAATGAATAGAAATCAGCCTCGAGGCACCCACACACACAGCGGCGAAATTGCACATCTTAAAGATGACCAAATTATTAAGCTTCAAAAACCACTCAGACAGTCTTGCTGACCCTGTTGTCTTACGTGTTGTCTATCAGTTCACTTACATCTGCGGTGGCCTATACAGGGTGGAAATGGTTAATAGTGCCACTGGGTCCCCAAAGTCATGTGCATTCAACCGACAAACTGATCCATGGGCACGGAAAATCTCAGCCCGATGATTAAATGGTTGATTGAGAAAAACCTCTCGGACACGCACGCACGCACAGGTCCCTTCACTCCTAGAGAAAGTCACGAAAATGACATTGTCACTTTATTGGAATGTCGCCTTGGTTGATTAGACTCGGGGGTGGGGCACAGAATCCAACTCCGAGTCATTTTTCAACGAAGCTAAAGTCAAACAAGACTGACCCTCGAGCTCCGCTACGGCATATCAAGTTGAACTTGGTCGGCTGATTCACTCATCAAAATTGGTTCGCATGATCGATAAACATGCATTGGATTGGATTTTTGTCCGTTTTCCTCATGATCAAGACAATTAGGAATAAGTAAATTTCATTCTACAAAGCTATTCTCGCTGTTACCCCAATGCATCCTTAATTAGCCAATATGTGAAAATTTGAGCTGGAGTTGGAAATGGGAATTTTATTTGTATGTGCGCAACAGAATAAGTAAAAAACGACGGTGAGGAATGATGTGACTGTCTTATTTTCTGCTTCTCATATGGTGCTCAAAGTGACCTCCACCAGCCTACCTGCATAATAACATCATTTTCAGGCAATTTGCTTAAATTGCTAATAATGTTTCCCCCGGGTATTTTCCTCACTTCCGCCGTAATGTACAGTTTTAATTCATCCATCGTTTCCAGCCTCCGGAAGTAGATCTTATTCTTCAGATGTCCTCAGAAGGCCATCGGCAATAAGTCTGGGGACTGTGAAAGTTTTTCTTTGGTGCCATTTTTGCCGATCAATTCTCCAATGAAAGCATCATCCAAACATTCACAGGCACGTGTTGGCATTCAGTGAAGTGATGCTTGCCATGATGCATCGGTCAACGCTTTGAGCATAGAAACGGTTGAAACAAAGCAATTGCTTGCTCCATCCCTGACCAAGTGCACTGTAAGAGATTTCTATTCAGACCATTCCACTGTAATATTTTTCTCGCTGCATGATATATAGACTGAAGTGTTTTACGTCAATTGTTGACAACAGTGATGGAAATCCTCGCATCTCGTGAATTACGTCTTCTTTCTGTTCTCGTGACATGACTATGTTTTGGATTTGGTCTGTCCTGCACCCCGCAGTTCACGTGGACGTTTGTGTCAACCAACGGACAACAGCATTTAGCTGCCATGAGCCCAACTACCGCTTAGTAATTAGGAATAAATGACTGTATCAGTTGTTTGTCTGCTCAGGGTCCATTGTCAGTTTTGATTGGCAGAGTTAGGAAGGATTTAAACTTGACCCGTCATTACGTTCAGATTATCCACTGTAACAGAAAAGTGCCTGATGACATGGAGCCCACCTAGAAGACAGTCGATAACAGAACTTGACAGCAAGTAAATGTTGTTCCGGGGTGGCATCTGTAAGTAGTCTCTTGAGGCGTACAGGTAAATTTGGAATGAGCTCCAATATCATCGTAAGATCTTCTGGTAACTCCAGAGTCTAATTTAAGAACTTGCTTTCATATTTATCTTCACCTTTTTATTTACCTTCTTTTATTATGTAATAGTGGTGTTATATTTCACGAAGGAGATCGAGACCAATTAGAGGCCACCAGTGAGGGAAAGTGACCAGCGGTGAAACCAGGATTCAAACCCGGGACCTGTTGAAATTGACACGCTAATGGATTTTCATGAGCATGGGATATTGCTATTCTGCACAGGGTCAATATGATTCGTTCCTCCGTGGACCGGAATCATTCCCATTTCCGTTACTGGGCCACCCAATTGACTCCTAACAGTCTTACTCCGTTCTCTTAAATAGGCTATTTTCGTTGCCAGTCGTATGTCATATTGGTCTTACAAGAACTGACTTGACTCACTTTATAGTTCTTGTGGTTTGGCTGTCTCTGAAATGAGCGTGAGAGGATAGGCAAAATGATCAAAAATCTTCCATTTTCCAGCGTGGTAACGTTGAGCTTCCTCGGTGGCCCCTTCGTAACATGGGATATTGTTCCGATTTGACTTTCGAGTTTACCGTGGACACGAATTTTATCAATGAAGTTCGACTAATTCATATGCACCAACCGGACTTCATCAGTTAAGTACATTGGGCATGTTTTCAATGTATTGATGTTTGGCAGATTTCGACAATGTTTAGAGGTGATCCAAATGTGAAAAGTCTTTGGCCCCGGCGGGATTTGAACCCACGCATGGTCACCACCCTCGCTTTAGTACCGCGAGTGCTCTACCAGCTAAGCTACGAGGCCACTTTTGGACCACCTCTGAACATTGTCAAAATCTGCCAAACATCAATACATTGAAAACGTGCCCAGTGCACTTAACTGGTGGAGTCCGGTTAGTACAAAGGGAAATCCTGCTGTAGGCAGTCAAATTACAAGCTAGTTCACTGTGGTGAATGCCACGTGCTACTGTAATTTGGGCGGGTATCCGTGTGATCCATATGCAGAAATTCGAAGTTAATTCCTATGCGTTTCTTTACTATTTCAATCAGAAAAATTAAGGCAACCATTTTCCCCAAGAAATCTTCCTAATCTTTTAGTCGTTTGAGCAGAATGGTTAGACTAGTACGAGAACAATTAATTTCTGTTGGCAAAAATTTATTAGGAAGCCGTTCGGATAAGGTAGATGTTTGGTCATCCGCCTGGTAATTCGTTTAGTCACATACAACAGACGGGACAGATGTTATTGCAATTTACGAGGCGTGAATACGACACCCGTCTCTCTTAGCAAAGAGAGAAACAGAACTGGACAGAACAGACGAGAAAAGAAATTAACTACAACTGTTTATGACCAAATGAACACGTCGGACATAACAAACGTTATCACTGTTGAGTAAGAGACATATGTGTAACCCACATGAGATGGCAGCAGATTGATGAAGTGGAACTTGGTTCCGCCTTATTGTACTGGAAACCACAGTCACGTGAGTGTTATTTCGCCAAATCGGTTTTTACGTAGTTGATGCTGATAAGAAGAGGAAATCGTTTGCTTGCAACAGATGCATTAGAGTCTAAAGAGGAATGTTGCAGAATGATGCTATTTGAGCAGTCACGAAAGTGGTACACAAATATTTGCAATTCTTAGATCAACATGATAATTACAGTGCTTCAGGTAAATCAGTTTGCCCAGCATGACTTTTCAGGAACTCATCGCTGATGGCAAGGACAATGAAGATAAAGCAAGTTCAAACAAGGACAGGGGTTTCAGGAGGGTATTTTCGAGGTTCACAGCTTAAAACGATGATATTTTCGTTTTAATTCTATTCGCAAAACGATTTTGTTTCAGCCAGGTTTTTGGTTTCGCGCTGTAAGAGTCAGATATGGTGTAGAAAAACAAGAAAAGAAAATGTGTTTATTTGTTCCGAATGTCATCTTCTTTGAAAATTTGCCGGTTCTTCAAATAGCTGAAATTCAAATAGAAAGGAACGAATGTACTGTTAAATGAGGTATTTTTTCTTGTTTGGGCTTCAGTTGAACTCTGGATGCTCGATATCACAGATTTTCCTTTGGTGGTGCATTTTCTCACTGGTTGGAAGATCACTCGTTCAATTACCGCTGATGGCTTAAAATCGTCGGTGTGAAATTCACAAGTGAATGTTGGAGGAACTAGGTTAAAACTATAAAATGGCAGACTATCAAAATATCTGCCCAAAGTTTCAAGCCGGAGAACAGTTTGTGGTAGCTATATAAACTGTATTGCTTTCTATTCTGGTTGGTGCTGCTTCGGTCCGTCTGTCGGAAGTATTTACAGGGATTCTGGTTAGAGGGGTCGCTTTGCAAGCCTTCATCGACTCCAGGAGCTTCGAAAGATACGTTGCTCTGCAAGTCGTCCGGAAATGCCGTTGGAAAACCGAGCCGTCTCAGAGCCGAGTAATTACGGCTTCTACTACCCTAACTAGCATCACTTGAGGATATTGCTGTCTTCGTTGAATATATAGGCACTTCGTATGAAAAAGTCAAATAGTCGGTGATGAAAATTTGTGAGCAGCCTTTCTGCGAGAACATAAGAAAATAGAGCTATTTTACAAAGAGAGTAAACATACCTTGTCCTACTGTGGGTTTACCACAGCTCAAATATAACTACCGTCTCTATTCAAACTCCTGGCCACTGATTGTAGATTCATACCCAACAAAAAGGCCTTATGAAATCGTTCACATGTCACACGATGTCAACGGATGAAAGAACATCTAGTGCAATACAAGTACTACTACTACTACTAATAATAATAATAGGCTTTTCATTTCATGTGGTAGTTGTTTTTCTCGCCAGTTTTATACGTACGCGACCGACGAGAGTATACGAAAGGAATTCCTCTCGCCGTGTTTGTATTCTGCGTTGTTCATTCATATTTACCACGGGATACAAATGTTTCATTTTCATGAAGAGAAGACTGTTTCTTGAATCCGTCAAGGCACTGGATCGCCTGTTGAAACTACGCTGTAGAATCTAAGTCGAGCATACTAAGCTGATGTTTCTTGAAAAATGTTTGCGAGATGACATCTATCGGATTACCTCGTTCCCATTGTTGAAAAGAGGAACGATTGTGCCCAAAGATGGAAACTTCCGTCGTCTGACTTTGTCACGATTGGACTCTACAAGATCCAAACTGAAATTACGTGTCAACTCACCATCACCACTCAAGTTTAACGAACTCCCTGCCCAAGTGCAAGCATAAAGGAGTTCGCTCTGAGAACGTATGGAGGCAGTGGATAGAATTCACGTGGTCTCTGTGAAGAGAGTGAGTCGATTCAGTATGGATCTTTGTAGATAGCCTCCAACAAGTTTTACCTTTTTGGGATGTTATAAAGTGAATGAAATGACGTCAGGGTATATCGTTGCCTGATGATATGGGATTAAGAGATCTGGCAATGAAATTGAAGTCCTTCAACAACAGACCAATGAAGGTGACATATTGGCTTATAGCCAGTAAGGTAGGACATATGGAAAGATACGGCTTTTGAAAAATAAGTGGTTACGGAGTGGAAATTAAGGCGTGAAACAGAAGGACAAGCGTTTTGTTATCATAAAAATGAAACCAACATGTTTTGACCAAGTAAGGTTACGGTCGAGCTACACCTCAGTGTACTTAAGTGAACCGAGTTGATTTAACTAATCTAATTTATTGGGAAGGAGATGCAGTCCTTTTGAAAATTGGAGTGCCTAATACCGTTGAGCACGGAAAATACCACGTCACCACGCATAATAGGGTTGAGACCCAATATATGAGCATCAGACCAGTCTGAGATTTGAGTGATGCCATTTCGGAGGGTGGGTGAGGTGGGATCGTAAGTATACAGCATGTCAAATATAACATCATAGACATATTTGCTAAGAAGTGTATTTTATTGTACAGGAATAGTGCATAAGCACAATATGGAACCTCTGGGAAAGCCAAGGGTAGTGGTGACAAGAGAAGAGGTAATGTTAGTTTAACAGATGAACTACTGTCAGTTATGAAATTATTACCTTAACAAAGAAACTAGGAAGGGCTTAATGTCAGGCAGAGATAGAGTGGAACGCAGCTTTTTCCTGTCGACGCAATCGAATGAGTCACGGCAGTCTACGGAGCGTATTCTTATCGCTTTGAACTTCCTTGCAAGTGCGAATTGAATGTAATGTGTCAGAATGGTGAGGGCATCGAGGACGGAGAGTGACTGCTGATAAGCTTTCTGATTAGGATCTGAAATACAAAAATTATCAGTCAATCTATGGAGGACTAGTCAATAAACAACCTTAAGAGAAACAAAGATATAAGCAAAGAAACGGAATTTCAAAGAGCTCTTTTTGAGAATGAAAGTGAAAGCTGGTTTCCTCCGCTGTCTGGAATCTTTCTATCTCTTACATACTAATTAGAAAAATCAGAAAGAATAAGGCTGACGGTAATCGTACCCAATTCGGGCACAGCGAGTTTGAGTCCTTCCGGCTAGGAAATTTTCTCGGCTTTAGGGAGGGGGCAGTTCCTTGCAGAAGCAAAGGGTGGGGAGGAAAAATGGAGGTTTCTGCAACGGATTTTATCAAAGAAATATGGGAGTAGAGGATGCTACTACTTCGTTGAAAGCTTTTTGAGCCCGTTTATGTCAACAACAGAGAATTTGCGTGCGGATGAGGCACCAGTCTGATCTTTCAAAAGCTTTCGTGTTTCGCAGTGATTTTCGTTCGCAAGCAAGTCACGCGTGTAGATGGAAATGAGACGATATATCTCTAGCTTGATAAACGTTTTTTGAATATTTTGACAGCTGCAAGGTTATTATGTTTGAGACTTTATTCCTCTTTGCTACAAAGCCCTTTACCTCTGGGGGATAATAAACGATCAGGGGGCGAGTAAAGAATTTCGACTGAGCAGAAAAGATTAAAGTTAGAATCAAAATAGACGGTGACATGGGTTCAGGAAACCGAAATATCCTCGTCTAACAATGTAAGGGACTCTGTATGAGTAAAAATTTTCAAAGAAGTTCCAAAATATTCTCCAGATAAATCTGCCCCTTTGAGACTTTGTGATCACGTCCTCGTGTGAAGTGTGTGTGTGGTTAGTATAACTGCTGATCTCATATAAGGTTCTGAATACTACATGGTCAGAGGAAACTAGTGGGAAGCGACACGAAGTGGAAGAAAGCCAAGGGCTGTAAACTAAAAGAAAGTCCGAAACAGTGTCTAGTCTAGTTGGAAATGTAAGTGTTCATCAGACAGAAGGGATAAAGAAAGCCCACATCAGAACGATTAAAATCTGCGGCAACTACATTCAATGAAATATCAGCGTGGTTCACGAAAAATTGTTAAACTCAGGTAACAAATTCTTGCTAGTCTGTCGTGGGATATTTAGAGAAAGTAAATGCATTCACTAGCAGAAGTGAGCAAAACCTGTTCAGAGACTTTGGTTTGCATTCGTTTTTGGGTTATTTAGGGAAAATTGTAGGATAGGTAACAAAACTTGGGACTTAATGATAATAGGCAAGCACTGAGCAAAGTAAAGTAAAGGACCCCAGCAATCATTTCCTCGCATATTTCTGGTTCTGTATTCTCTATCAAAATCATGTCTGGCCGGATCGACCAACGTACAATACCGAACAGCACATCAAATTTCAAAACGAAACCGTGCTTTACGTGTCAATTAAACCTTTTCCTTTCAAGCTTCCGCCAAAACCCACAATTCCATAGCCACGACTCACAACTTTTAGGCATGCAGCTGCAAGCCCGTCGGGTCAAAAGTATGGGAACCATTTAGTTTTTACAAGGACTGGTATTGCAAAGCTGTTGGGACAAACGAGAAAGTGTGATGAACATATACTGCGCAGTTTACCGTGGTAATGGCATCAAATGCTGCACCGCAAATTGATTGGAGAAGGTTTAAACGACGTGCCTATGTCGTCGAACCATGTGGCACAGCCTCGATCACTGTTGCAATTTCAGCGATAGCAATGGGGTCAGAAGTTTAACGACGAGTTTGTCAGGCATTTATGTGAAGGGGTGGACAAAAAACCCCATAAGCTTATTGAGGCACGTCATCCATTGATCGTCTGCTGGATGAGCATCATTGGCTATTCAATCAGTGGAACGAAACTCAAATAGAGTCAAATCTAGAAGAGCAGAATACGCTGATTAGCTTCAACGATCTGATACTGCAACTTTGAGGTGGTATATTGACGAGAAAAAAAACAACGTATGGTGTTGTGGTAGCTGTGAGCTCTCAGAAGTAGGTAGCAAAGCCGCCCGAAGTCTACCGTCAAGTGAAGGACCTAACTTGAACATATTAGCTTGTTCATCTTTCACTGGTATCTTGAAGTATGAATGTCATACAAAGATTACATGGCACATTTTTATTCCGTTTCTCTCGTGCTTCTCAGTGTCTATTGCTACTGAGTAACCTGATGTTCCAGTAATATTTATCTTTGACAATGCACCCGTTCGTCGGAGGGCTACGGAAGCACAATTACATACCAATCATTAAATAAATTTTCTCCCACCGTGTGATCCATTTTTCACTCCGCTGGAAGAGGCACCCAGTGAATACAAACACGTAAAACGTTTGCTACTTTAATTTGTTTCTATTTTTTCAGTACTTCAAATACCGGTTCACTGAAACTGCAACATGGTTCGACGATATGGGCACGCTGTTTAAACCTTCTCCAATCAATTTGCGGTGCAGCATTTGATGCCATTACCACGGTAAACTGCGCAGTATATGTTCATCACACTTTCTCGTTTGTTCCGTCAGCTTTGCAATACCAGTGTAATGATTTATTGAACTTGGACACAGAAATTCAGCTTTGTATATCAAGGATCTGCATTAAACTGACTCGGTTCAGGCCCCATGCTCCCAGTCCTAAATTTATCTTGTATTGACCAAACTATTTGCTTCCCTTTCATGCATTGTCACTTCTCAATTCCATGCCGATCATACCCTTGGCTTCCTCAACGGGGTAACAAATGTTGTTCAGTCATATAGCTTTGTGCAGCTCTGTTCAGTCTTGTCTCGATGACAAATGTCAATGGACCACGATCCCCATGCGCCTAATTTGTCCTTATCGTTTACGTGACCTTTTTCCCAGTTTTGGACAACGCTTGACAACTTGATGTTCTGTCATGTTGAGTCAAGCAGTCCCGTTCACTTTTGCCTCTATGACAAGAGTCGATGTACCCCCATTCTCATGAGTCTAACAGTTGTTCTTATCTGTTCCAGTTTATCATTTACGTAACCTCCCCCTTCCGTCGGTCTGGACTCAGCTGTCGTCACGCTGATCTCGCTCTTACTGATAACCAAGTTAATTCGCTTGTTCTTCACCCGCTCTTGTGTGTATGTTACCTTGACTCATTATCTTTCTTCTGTTCGTTGATTGGCCAAAGGGCTCTCATAAATAAGGACCTATTTCGTAAGCTACTTGACTCGTTCCGGTATTGCTGTCTCGAACATTTCCTATCTATATTGGCTTCGGTGTCTTGAAGCCTTTCTTGACTGAATCGATTCTGTGATCAGTTCGTCCACAATTTGTGGTATGTTATCGTTATCGTTTGACAATCTGTACTCTAGTACTCGTAGTAAAGCGAGTCGGTGTTCTCTGTCTTGGGTCTTGGGGTTCGTTTATCTGCGAGTCACTCAATTACGCGACTAAAATCCTGTACAACCAATCTTTGTAAAAAATGAATTGTTCCGATATCTCTTGATGTCATTCCGATAGTTCTGGCCTGACTGGCTTGCAGCTGCATGCGTAAAGGTTGTGGGTTGTGACTAAAGAATTGCGGGTTTTTGCTGAAGCGTGATGGGGAGCAGAAAACGTGAAAAACGAGGTTAACATAGTATAAGTCCTTTACCCCTTGTGCTTTCGCATGGAAAATTTCGCAAAACCAGACAGACCACTAAGCCTGAAAACGAGCTGAATAATTCAGTCTGCGGATTATTGGTGACCGACAAATCCATGAGAATCGGAATCACTTCACTCATATGGCCTGGTGCCTTCTAGTGACTTAGATGATCTTCGTTCGCACATATACACCTCACAGAACTCATACTGAATTGTATCTGCGGAATAATACACTGAAATAAACTAACATTTTAAAAAGGATGAAATACCAGCGTTTTACCAAATGGGACCCAGTTTGCATGAGAACCCCAGACAATGGAAGAGATCGAGAAGTGTCATAGGACGGTCTCTGAAATGTAAGGAGCAAAATGCGCCTAAAGTGTGAACGGATCGTCCAAAATAGCAAACGAAATCTGACGAAGGCAGATTAATTCGTCTAGCTTTGTTCGGAGTCAGTGTTTTGAAACGAAGGTTGCGATAAACCCCCAAAGCAGAGCCGTGGATGAGATGCAAAGATGAGAACATATACTGCTCGCACACGGCTGGAAAAAACAGTTATCATTGGCTGAATAAAGATTATCATGGATAAATTTGGGAAAATGTCTGCATTAGTGCCGAAAACAGGTTAATTTGAATGAACCGGATTCTTGAAGTTACTAGTGGCATCATATCGAGAAAGAAGAAAGAATTTTCACTCGAAGAAACGGTGAAAACAGTTCAGAGTTGGTTTGGGGAGTCTTCTCTGTCAACGACCAAACTGAGCTAATTATGCTCGAGGTCGTGCAAGATTCCTTTGCGTGTAATTCGTACACCGGAACTGGTTTGCTCCCGCTACTGACCAGCAGATTTCAACAAGCCATATTCGAACATGATAATGTACTTTGCCTACTGCCCATACGCTACTGGTTGTTGGCTGTTGTTCCATGGGACCAAGGTCATGCAGTATCCGGCCTGTAGTTCATATCTAAACCCGATTGAGAACCTATGTGTCAAACTCGCTCCACAGATATACAAGAATCCCATGGTTTACCAGTCACAATGAACGGGTAGCGGCCGTCAAGGGATAGTAGTTGAATACTGACCAGGGTACAATCATAAGTCCTTGGACAGAATGGCGGTTGGACACGATTTTAAGTAGTAACTATTAGGGTCCAGCTGGAGGGGAGGAATTTTTTTGTCATCCCCTTTTCTTGCATTTTCTGATTTAATTAGCTCATAATAGATTATTTTATAGTGAAATTGTATATTCGGCGTCCTATCAAAAATCTAACTGACGGAAGACTTTTGTGGTTCCCAATTCCAACGTTGCCGCTTTTGTGCAGTAGAGTGGTGCAATCTAACGGCTATTGTGATTGAACCACTGCCCGAAACCCACACAAGAGTCGGCAATCTCCGTGTACTTCAGGGGACGATCATTGCAAACGTAAATCATATACCTCAGTTGTTGGTGGCAATCCAGTTACGGGGAGCCGTGAGTGGATACTATTCGTTCAAACAGGCACGAAGGAAAAGTTCGCCGATTGATATGGAATGGAGTCATCGATAGTAGGGGAGGACCAGTTTTTATAGTGCAGAAAACTACCAATCAGCGAAGGAACCTGGGACACTCATACAGCAGATGGACGGGTAGCAAGTTCAGACAATGACATAGAGGAGATTGCACGTACGCCTGACCTGGACTAGCATTCGTATGCGGCGTAATATTAGCGTGAAGACCAAAAGGTCACAAGCACAGTACAGAAGAGAAGTTCGACTGGGGATTTAGTGTGAAAAACCAAGCATGCTCCCAAAGGAGGCATGGACATACGCAGAACAAACAGAACACAGCATGAATGACGCATAGAGGATGACGTCAACACAGAGCAGGTAGACTAGCCACGCGAATAGACTTTGAAGATCGTGGGTCCCTAGAGTGGAAATCAACTTAGCGCAAAAGTGCACACATAGACCAGTGATAGATGAAGAAGGCTGAGCATCAGCTCATTCTAAGCAAAATGAGAGGGACGAAATGACGATCGACATACGATTGGAAATGGCATGCGTAAAAGTGAGACAAGGTCACGCGTGTGAATTTCATGAACAGTTTGATTCAAACTTACCGGTATTACTCCCGTTCTTTTCGTTGTTTTGCAGTGTAAGCAAGGAAAAAAATGAACAAGTAAGGTGTTCTTGAACGAAGACGATTGCAAACTGTCTCTTTTTCGATAACTGACCATTTCTCCCGATAAACTGATAAAAAATGAGTATTTGCATGGCATGCAATGCTTACTGTTAATTTGGTCGTTTTCTGCGCTGTTTAATACTCTCTCCGAACGACCACTGCACGCCGCGGACAGGATAAACATTTGGTGAGAGCGATACGTATTATGCATGGCCCCACTACATCAAAATACGTTCCTCAGTCACGACTGACTGCACAGCAGATAAAACAGGTTCAATCGTTAATCAGATTACTGTTGTCCTCAAAAAGGTCCGGGCAGATTCATTCACCCATGTTGACCTGAATTTGTATTGGCAGTTGTATAATCACGCGAACACTCAGTCGCTGCATCACATCCAAAACTCATTATATTGGTTTCTTCTATAATCACCCAGTCAATAAGTCACTCTCATCTTGGGAACACAGCAGAAGGTATTTGAAAATCTGGTGATCCTAGTGCTTTGATTAATGATAGCAAAATGTTCATATTTGTCCTAAATAAGAAGCAGTATCATCGAATGGGAATTTTCAGTAGTGTGGAAAAATACGACGTTAGCACTGGAAATTTGTTTTATATTCGGTGAACCAAAATTGTTGAGAAGCCGTAAAGCTTGCGCGGTTGATCATAAGTGGAATATGATTTTACCTTTCTATACCGAATCACGTGCCTTTTTCTATCTGGTAAGATGCTAATCATTGGCAAGCGCTATACTGAAAGTGATTTTGAATCTTTCCAGATGATTATACCAAAATATCCACTCTGCTCATCAAATATGGGGGTCCGTGCCGTGGAATAGGTATAGTTATTCTCGCTACTTTGGAAAGCTGGTGTTGGTTATAGCTCAGTTTCGTGGTTTTCAAGGGCTTCTGATCGCTAAGCCTAGCATTTAGGTAGCGAACGAAATGCCAGGCTTAGCGATCAGAAGCCGCTGAGATATACTCAATTGCCGAAAGAACTCATTTTAGTTCACGCTTCTCCTGAGCTGGACATGAGATATTGCGTTCGAGATACGATCACAGTGGTGGCCTCATCCTCGTACGGAAACTTTGGTATCAATTGTTTTTCAAGCAGGACGCTGTTCGACTTAGAGTGTATTGCCCATGTTGTGCTTCAGGGTTATCACCCAAATAAATTGCAAGCATTTCCAGATATCCCGAACAATACCTTTGCAATGTTTAGAATGGGGTTTGCACCTTTAGTGTCATATGCTGCTTTAAGTTCCACTTTGCCCCCACCTAGCTTTACTGAAGCATGGAACGTAATAGACGAACATGATAAATTTCAGTTAATTCTGTAATTGATGTATTGATGGTTGGCAGATTTTCATAATGTTTTGAGGTGATCCAAATGTGAAAAGTCTTTGGCCCCGGCGGGATTCGAACTCACGCATGGTCACCACCCTCGCTTTAGTACCGCGAGTGCTCTACCAGCTGAGCTACGAGGCCACGCCGTAGTTACATCTCATCCGGTGGTTGGAAATAGAAATAAGTATCGTCGCGTATAAACAAGACTCGTTTAACTCGTGCAAACGTGGATCATTTCTCGCCCAGAATGGACACACATTTGTTCATCAAGAGTCGAGTGTGCATTGATGCTCTCAGATCAGTCCTTCAGTAGGACGTGGATACGTGACCGATACCGGAAGGAGACACATACTGTCTGTATATCTATATATGTTTGAGCATCAGAATCTTCGTGGTATAGCTCCAACCTGGCGGAAAAATCGTGCCCGTAATTCTGAAGTAACGTGCTAGCTTTTGGGAACCAGTGGTGAGTCCCTGGACTAAACACCTATTATGAACAGAATATAGAGATTGGACCATGTGTTCTTGTTCCTCCGACAGATTCCTAAGGTTCACTATATTCTAAGAAGGAGAGAACGGTTCAAGGGAAGATCAATGTGGTCAGCGCACTGCGCGAGGGAACGGTTTGCAAACACTCGAGGGCCTTTCCAGGCTTCCGGATTTGGTCGAGCGAAGCTAGTGTACTGGGTACTTGTGCCAATAGCTTGACGTGACTAGATGCCGCGGTCAGTAATGTGTTTCGCTTCTAGCTTCCAACTAGGAATTTTCCAATAATTTTGCTTTTGTTTATTTTTACTTCTGATGCCATCAAGCTACGATGAAGCATCTTAAAAAGAAGCACTAAAAAGATATGTGATTAGATGAATAAACCAAAGTGAAATGAACATGTGGAAAGTTGGGGGTGGGCTGGCGGGACACTGTCTAGTGCAAATGTCGATTTGTTCCAGTAATTTGACCGAAAACTTCCGATTTTCCGAAGAGGTAACACAGTAGCTTTGTACTGCGCCATTTTCATCCAAAGAAATTTCACTCGCTCACTATCCTTTAGACTCCACCTCTCACGCGTAAACCTCAGGCCATCCGACCGACTGCTCGCAAGTAATTGCGTTATGCATATGTCAAACGCAAAGCAGATTTAAAATGTGGGAACTGTGACCCCGTCCTGTGGAGAAGAACTGATTTGGTGGGAGACATTCGCTTGGAGCTAACTGGGCAGGTAGCCTGTCTCCATTCGAAGCTGCTGGGCATTTCTGGCTGTCATAGAGAACGACATCTGAACAAGCTTAGCTTGATGATTCCGATCCACCTGAGTGGGAGTGGGGTGGCACGGTGGTAACACGCACTCATTTGAGAGAAAAGAGCCCGGGTTCAAACCCTGGGTGCGACGCAGGATATGCACCTCTACTGAGCTCCTACAAGAGGGAAATTCTAGTCCCGCGGTTCACAGTGCGGGTGGAGTTTAGAGAACTGTCCGCATGACAAATATTCGTCAATCCCACACACCACTCACAAGTAATTGCGTGATATAAACGTCACTGTGTTAGGCCCGTACTACAACCAAAAGGTACAGAAATAAGGCAAAAGGAGAACGACAAATAACGCTTCCTGCACAATTTCCGTTTTCATTGTTTGATGATATTCTCTTCTGCAAACAGAAGTCAAGGGTTTTGCATGAAGAAAATGATTTTGGAGGCTGTGATCACGTAGCCTAAACTTCTAGGCCCTAATGAGCGACGAGCTATTGATGATGCCGATGTGATAGGTTAGAGGCTGCTTTCATATTTGATCGATCGATTGCGATTCGTTCATGAGTTTTCTGACCTACGAGGTGGTGTGTTTCGTAAAACTTTATCTTAGCTACCGCTCAGATCTGTCATATTAGGTGGTGGAGTAGCCACGAATGAATTGTTACAATAGATCAGGCACGACGTACTGCAGATACGGTACCTTGAAGCAGGCGCTCTTTTGTGAAAGCTACTCGGTCTCCATAATCGGTTACTGTTCACATTATACTCGAGAACCAAGTCTTCAGACAGCTATTGTTCTAATAGCAAGGTGGTTTATACGTTATAGTACAGTTTTCAATTTGAATTATATTGGCTTGGAATGTAGGGGTTGAAAACCGCTTGCTACCTGGGTATAATTCACTAGTTCGTTTGTGAATCGTTGTTCGCGCAGCAGGTTACCGTGGGCCGTGGAACAACTGGATCCGTGGTCGCATGGCCTAAGTTTGGATTTTCCCCTTCAACTTCTTCTTTTCCCGTGTCACCTTATCCAAAGCTGTTTGAGCTATTTAAGTCCACTCTCTTAACCGATCACACGTCGAATGTTGACCTTACGTGGCCAATAGTTATTTGCTCGATTCGTCTTGACTCTACTTCGATTTCCTATGGACAATTCCACTGTTTTTGACTGTTTGGACATAAAACGGCCTTGAACCTTGTTTCTGGTAGGCCAGTTCAACTCTTCGGATAGATCACTTTTGCAGGTCTTCCACTTTTTATGTTATTCTCACGAGGATTTCGGTAAACAAACATCAACTGCCAGTCGTTGAAACACGTCTTAGGATCAAACTTTTCTCCTTTGGTACAGTGTGTGTCAAAAATCAGTGATAGACGGAAAGTACAAGTGTAACCCAGTTATATATAAAGCTGATCACAAAAATCATTTGTGGCAAATCACTATGGATAAAGGAACTGTTGGAACGTATGGGGTGAAACTGAACTGAAATTCTTCTTCAAGTGCCGTCCTGATCATAACAACTACTGCAGACGTAGTAGAATGTCGACGGACAAATTATTTCCTTTGCTGTGAATTTCTGATTTTATTTCTGCTACATCTTATCATAACCAACGTTTAGAAAACAGTTTAAAATTGAGTGGCTGTGAGCATTAGTTCTGTGATGACCTGCAGGCAGCTGGAACGTTTCCGACCGTGGTTACCAAGATAAACTTGTTTAAAGCCTAGGAACTCAGAATTAGTTAAAAGTTAAGCATGGCCATTTAGGAAAAGTATGAAGGTAAATTAAAGACGTCGGTGATTTTTATCACCACGGAATAAGATTTGATCCTCGCAGAATCAGTTGTTTTTCCGAAATATCGATGAAATGTGTGCCTCACAGAAAGGAGCACGTTAACGTGTGCACATTTGACGGACGCCATGGTATCTCACGGCTAAACAACCGCCTCGTGATTAGTTGTTGGTTTACCAGAGAAAGAAATCAGTCCACTTCAAGTGCGTGAACTGCGCATCATGAGTTTACTTGCCGGATCTGTTTACTCTCTATTTTTTTCTACGGCAATGCAGAAGGATGTAACTAAAACCGGAAAACCTCACCACTGTATTTGGAAAGATGGATGTAAAATTCGTCAACTCCATCTGGTTGATGTATCTGTCATATATATTGCTCGTTTACTTGGAGCACGTTGTCAAAACAAAACTTGGATAAGGATGTTATTCGGACAGAGATAAAAAAGTACGTTTAATGAGTAGTACATCTAATTAGCAAGGCTGTTCAGAATAATTTCCCCGGGGGTCGCACTTGCGTGATTTCGAGATCGTAATACTGATTGCGCCGGGTGTCTTGCTCTGCAATAAACTATGGCCAATCTTCTCGGGCACTGTTATCGACAATACCTCGAGCAACAAAAACATCATCCGATTAACGCAATTAGTTTTCCTTCAGTCTGTCAGACAGGAAGCTCATTTGCAAAAATCCCTCTTCTGTTGAATAATACGCAACTGTTTGCCACAAGAGACTGTATGTCCAACAGACATGGACACTTCTATTCATCAGTCAATCTCTAAGCTAGTGGAGTCGTGCGCATGTCAGAGAATCAATTTACCAAATGGCTTTCTGACAGTACAAATTTAAATGTGGTTGATATGTCCTTTTTTCACTGTTAGAAACAGAACCATATTCAGATTTTGCTGATGGGACTTCGGAAAACAGAATCAGGTAGACGAGGCAGCAAGGAATAACTAGTGCCCTGATTGCTAGGTTGTCTAAATCTATGCCCAAAAGTTTAGAATAAGTCAACGAGAATAGGACGGCGCAGCATAGTATTGACAAATAAATGATCTATATTTCGAACATTACGGTAGGATTTTGCATGCCAGCTTGATGACGGGAAACTGAAAAGATATTACCAGTGAAATTGCGGCTCACCTCACAGACACCCGGTCTCACTTAAATGACGAAGCATTCAAAGTGTTCTGAAGAACAACATCTATCAACGGTAGAAGCTGAGGCCATCAGATTCCGCTATCCGTCGCTTTGTTCTGAAAGGCGCTTCATTGAGTCGCTCAAACCGACCTGGAAATGATCTAAAACGGATCTTTTAACTCCGGGTGAAGCAGTCACCTACCCATTGGTTGCAACCATAAACTGATAATCCCCGAAACCCATGTCCATTGTTTTGACAACCTCGTCCCAATAGCGGAACAACATCAATTCCCCTCCCACCTTTTTTAAACTAAAGGATGCCAAATTTATTGACTACCCAGTCACATTTTGATGCATGCATACTGTCCGTAAAAGTACGCATCTCTCATCTAGACACGTAACTGCAGTGAGAATGACGTTGCTGGAAACGAGTTTGTTCGCTATTCTGTGTTTCCTTTATACAAAATGCTACCGCCTAAATGCTTTATTTTTCAGTTCACATTCATTCAGAGTAGCGATTCAATATATCGACCCGGTAAAGGCATAATAAAAAGTCTGTACAGGAGTATAACGATTCCCATGAACAATTGAAGCCTTTCAAATTTCGACAAATTATGCAATTTGAAGCAAGAAGTATCACCATCTGAATAAACTGTCATTAAATACATAGAATTCTGTCAAAAACCGCTAGTTTTACTGAAAGAACTGCATTTCAACCTTCATAAAATCCATTTTTGAAAACATCACATTGCTATGCAGAAGATTAGAGGATTGTGAGGTGACCCTAGACACGACAAACCAATGAAAACTTTCCGGACTTGTCCTACGTGCTCAAGGAAATCAGAGTTGACAATGACTAGAAATTAACTGAATTCTTCAACAATTTAATTTATTCAATGACATTAGATCTATACTAACTATCATATCAGAAAGGATCTGTCTACATGCACAAATATAGATGCATATTCACAACCAAATCAGAGATTGTCAAACCGAAACAAATCCTCGACTGGCCATTAAGTGACCCAATAATCAGACAAAATTAAACGTTCTACTCTCCTCGCTACTCTTCTCCCAATCCAATCTATTCTCAACCAGACCGGTGCATATTTCGTCCCCCTCACTCAGACTGTGCACAGTCAGTGCTGTCATTTCGGACATGCAAAACATTGACCGGAAGTTGAGCGTGTTCAAACGGATCGGGATACCGCTAGCATATAGTGAAAATCTTCAGATTAGAATTGACAGATGAGAAAAGATGGTCATGTGATCCGGCAAATGCAAATGGCCGATAAGCAACAGTTTTTCTTCCATTTAGAAATATAGAGAATTTCCGTTGCGAACAATTGCAATCCGTCTAATGGTTGTCTTTAGAATCGTCACGTGAACGTTAGAGACCTTTCGGGTTCTCCTACAAGTGTCCAATCGAACATCGTTTTCGAACAAAAGAGCTTCATTCTCATGATCGTGAAGCTTCCTTCCAGCCTTATCTGTTGTATTGTATGGTGATTTCGAATTTAGTTTCAGTGCTGAAATCATCACAAAATTTTCATAGATTCTCTTCACATCGGCTTCACTAGTTTTGACTCAAATAATGAGCGTTTTATATCTGTCAGATTTCTACACGGGAGTCGAACCCATTTTAAAGAGTTTTCCAACTAATTTCTTTAGAGACTGTTCAACCTGTCTTCTTCTTACTGGTTTAATTCACGTCCACGCTATGGAATACAGGGACAACCCATCCATGGATGACCTTGAACGAAAGTTCTTTGGCCCCCACGTACCTATCTTCATCCATTGTGGATGTTTTCTCGTTTGTAACAAAAGTGAAACAATGCCACTCCAAAAGCCTGCATACCTTGAGTACTTCATCAGGTAGATTCCAGTTTGGATATGAAGCATCGACAATTCACAAACTGCTTGATGAAGCGGATGTGTAATAGTTTAAATATATATTATCAGTTTAATCTCAGATACCATATTCTCTCATTAAATATTGATACCAACGTATTTAACTTTTCATCGTTTCCCTAAAACAACAACCTACTACTACTGGTCCTTAGTGAGCATTCATGACGACGTTTGTTCAAATTGCACTCATTTCGAGTACACTTCTATTGAGAAGCTCCTCAATAATTAAGAACGCTACACAATCTAAAGATGGTAACTCATCGGTGAGCTCAGTGCAAAGCAGCGCAATTCGTTACTTTGAGAATGCCATCTACTTGCCTCTAGGATTTATCGCTGGTACTAGGATTTAGAATGATATGTTAGAGAATTCATTCACATTTTCGCATTATTAGACACATTTTGAGCGATTTATTTGAATAAATACCGTGTGCCAATAGGATAAAAGCAATAAAATACTGCCTTGAAGTGTACGATTTTTTGCTCTTCCGTACGAGTCTGAATTTGAGGGTAACATGGCATCATATTCCCAATCTAAGTAGCTTCAAACCCAACCAGAGTCTGTCAAACATCATACTGTGCAGAAAAAGAGTAGTTTTGTTTTATGCTCTTCTTAGTGCATCATACACAGCTGACGTTTATTAATGAAAATGAGTTTTATTCAGTTTGTTGATGGTCTCTATCCCCTGCAGGACTAGGAATACCCCAGGGTTGATTGTTGGTCATATCACCTGATCAGATGCTTATGAACATATTAGATGACAATCTTCCGACACAGATCCCAAACTAGGGGAGATAGAGGACAATTAAATTATTCCCTGATAATATGGTGAAGACACAAAGGCTATTATTCGTGATCGTTCATGCGGGTTTTAGGACAGTCTGTCAGAGTTGAAAGTATCCGTGAACAAGGCTATGGCACTGATAAAACGGTAGCTCTAAGCAGGATTGATAACTAATTGGAATTTATAATGAAAACTTCTGCTCAATAGAAAGAGGTTCAAGATTTAGGAAGAATACCTTGGTTATATGGCCCCTTAACCATCTTGAACTACACGCGGTCCAATTTCTCGGATAAGTTTGTAAATCTAACGGGTACTATCTATTATCTAATCCACTATCTAATACTATCTAACTTTCACCCTATTCAGAAAGATTTTCACAGATCAGATGGTCCTTTTCATTGCTACTAGTTTAGGCCGTTTATCCAGAGTTTGACTAAAATCCACTGGAGAAGATATGCATCATTTCCTCACTAGGAGAAATGAAGCAAAAACAGACACACGTATGCGAAAGTGTTTTACCACAGAAACTCATACCTTGGAGAAAAGTGTTGGCATATCGACAGTATTACTGGGGAGAATGAGAGAACAATAATCCGAGGGGCAAGTTATGCCATTTGATGGAATATTCGGCTCATATTGCATAAGCCTCGACTTACGATGATTTATGTGTAATACACTGTGAAGCGGAAATGTAGGACGACAAATAGTCAGTCAGTGAGTCAGACAGACAGGTTGACAGATAGATAGATAGGCAGACAGACAGACTGGTAGACAGACACGGACGGACGGACAGACAGACAGACAGACAGACCGGGTGAATGACTGACTGGTGGACTAGTTGACTGGATGGATGGTTCGCTGGCTTGCTGAAAGACAGATAGGTTGCCTGATGGATAGATTCTACCGAAAGCAGTAGTGTTTGCTACTCTAGATGAAATGTCACCAAATTTCACCTAAAACCATTCAATTTTCCAGTTAATGTAAAATTTCTGAAGCTGAAACTACAAATACTTGCTTTTGCCTGAAGGTATGTTCTTTGAGTTATTTTTCCTTTCGAAAAGAAAATATCAAGTTTAAGTCTCTATCAAGATTGCGTGTCAGAGAGAACACAGTTTGAAGAAGGCCTCAGGCTATCCCAACCTAATTAGGATAGACTAACTACAAAGTAAGAACCTTGGGTAAACCAGATTTATGTGAGCTTAATTTTGCACACGCTTGTGCTCTCTGAGGAAAACAAAGTTTAGCTATGATTTCAAGTATCACCTTGTACTCCACTGATTTGCAGCGAAAGCTGGTCTCCATGTGAATGAGGCCTCGAATAATTATTACCCACAGTGATTCTGAATAATTGAATAATGTGATTATATCGTATTGGAGTTTTGTTTCAAGCCCTCATCTCAGGTCGTTCCAAGCGGTTTGAGTTTGAAAAGTGGTTGTACTTATTGACAATTTTCATTTGGGGCAGAAACCAACGGATAAAAAGCAGTTGTTACAAGGTGAACAGCATGGGATATTTTTACAAAAATATCAGCCACGCGATTTCAGCATCCACATCATCGCTGGAAACAACCGAACCATAGCAACGCTGTTTCTCCCTACTTGAGAACCACCGGAATAACCGGTGTTAGTCAAAAGGTTATCACGCTGAGCTTTGGGTCTTTTAGTCCGCGGGATCGAACCTTGTCGCCGCCATTGCTGCCCATCACTTTCCCCAACTGTTAACCTGAAATACTGTATCTTTATCTTAAAGTAGAAAGGAGGTATATAAATTAATAGAAGAGAAGAATATCGGCCGAACCCGAAGTGAGGATAGAACCCGTAGTAAAATAGTTTAAATCTCGCACCTTATTACCATGATAATTAGGTTGACTCTCGGTGGTTTGTATTGCGTTCGCGTCACGTGATGTACATAGAGTCCTTATTTCCAGGACTTTTGGAAGGGTTACCAGGTAGTCGGTGCACGTAGACTTCTAAAGATGGTTCCTAACAAGGATTTGTACTCATAGTTTTGTTTTTATATGTACGACTTCTGCCAGTGTGTTGTCACTTTAGTCCAAACAATTCCCTTAAAAACATATGGCATCCAACTTCTCGCAGAATTTATAAAATTGGATACAAAATAACTGAAGTTTTTTCGTCAGGATAAGTGTACAACTCAGTTAGTACTCTGTTTTGTTCTCCAATAAGCGGGCCAGTTACGGAACGCGAAAATTCTTATATTTGTATATATGAGAGGGGACGTAGCGGCCAAAAGTGGCTGTCAACATTCGAAACCAAAGAAGGGCATCGAGCAACATTTGGTCCCACTGATCAAAAAGATCGTGAACAAATTGATCCACAAGAGTCCACGATACTATTCGTCAACTAAAAACATACAAAAGGACCATACCTCTGACAGTGAGCGTTTGTCACTATCCAACCAAAAAGTAGCCGAAAAATAGAACGGAAATCTGTGCAACAGGAACAGCTGACTAAAAACAACAAGTCAAAAATACCTGTCCGGTAGTCAAAATGAGAAAAAGGAGTTCTGCTCGCTTTACCAGACCAAACAAGTAAAATTCCTAGTCGTAGCAGCCAAAAAGCAAATTAGGCAAAACCGAACCTCTGCCGACAGTCTACAAGAGCGGCTAATCGAAACTGAACCACGACAAAACAAGACAAAATAGTTCGGAGTCCGTGGGACTGGCTATCAAGCAAACATTCCATAAAGTTCTCTCAATAGAAATGCTTAACGGTAGAAAGGAGAAGTAAATGGTGCTGATTGGAAATGAAATTGAATCAAAGAGCAAGGTCAGCCAGCGCAATCTGGGAGTAATCAGTCTGATATCCGTAAAGAGGTAGGCATCCATTTGAAAAGGGTAAGCTGTTTTCATTCGTCCTTGATATTACAGGGGATAAGTTGAAAATTGGAATTTTGTTTTCTACTGAGATCAATCTGTTTGCGGCGGACGCATATCATCGGAGATTATTTTTCAGGAAAACTGTACGCACTAATCAGTACGACTGTCAACAGTTCTATGGGTTGATTCCTTAACGGAGATTAAGCGAACATGATTTATTACCTTCAAGCCGTGCAACAAACTTCTGACGTATTCGTTCAGAAATCTAGAAAAACTACAGGTGAACAATGGAGCACAGTACAGAGAGCCCACAGCTGGACCTAAATGGATAGAGCTGATTGTGGGGGGTGGGTGGGTTGGAAATGTCCGAGCCTACCGAAGTGGAGAACAAAAGTTGCAGCTTTCGAACTTGATGAATGGGAGCAGAACATCAGAAGTTGCTATTCGTTGTCATTCCTAGGCACTTGATGGAGTCGAATCAAGAAAGGGAACCGTTAATACTGATCACATTGTCTGTGGCAAATAATAGACTTCACAAAGTAAAGATACACACCATTTTTGTTCATGGGTTCAGTGTGAGACTAGATTGGCTGTAAACATATTCAACATTTGACAAATTTTCCCTGAATGTGTTGAAATCATAAGAACCGCCGATGACTTAGCACAGAGACAAATTATCTGCGTACTTTTGAACATTGGCGGAAGAGTTGACAATTACGTTACTGAAGTAGGTGAGAAAGAAGTACGAATAAAGAAGGGCACTCTGCAGCACTGTTGAACTGTTTATCAAGGATTTAGAAAAATATATTATCTAATTTGTTACGCTATCTCCCTTCCAGTGGAATAATAAGATTATCAGGTAAACCAATGCTGTGGGCATGAAAAAAGGTTCTAATTCGGTAAGAGGCTGTAACCTAGGCGTAGAATGAAACCCGAAATAATAATCTAAAAAGAAACACTTGACCAACTTTGTTTGATTGATCAAAGATTTAATCACATGATGAATGACTGAGGTGGCAGAGTCCAGAGTCCATCTGTTAAGTTTACAAGCAAACTGAAAAAGGTCACCAGAGGGGTTCACTTGTCAGGTTGGGCGCGTAAGAATGGCCTTATCAATTAATTTAGACGTAGTTCACGTAAGATATTAAACGAAAGCTTTTCGTGATAACCGCTCATCCGGTAACCTTTGGAATAGGACCCATGGTGTCAGGTCTTCCTGAGTGACGGATAGTAAAGCTAATCAGAAATTGATTCGCAATGGAAGTCATTACTTCGGCTGAAAGGTGGGCTCCTTGTTTGGTGCAATCATGACAAAGACCTTTGGGTCCGGAGGTAGATGATACTTTGGTAGTGAGCAGGTGTACAATCAAAAAAGGTTCAGCTGTTATGATTTCATAGACAGGTGGGAGGGCAGGATGTCAACTGGTGATAAAATAAATACAGCCTAAGCTTTGTCGAAGTCTACATGGAATCTGAAATGTTCCACCATTTACCCCAAGAGAAGTCTGATGCCTTTTTGTAAACTTGTACTACCCTTGGTTCTCAGGAGTTGGCTGGCAAATATCGCATTCTGGCGTTTGATCTCCACCTTTATTACATCCGAATAATTCTTGACCATAATGATATCAACAGACTTGTAAACACACATTTTGAGCCTGAGTAGAGAATTTAGATACGGACAGCCTTATGTGTCTTTGTACACAAAGACAATTTCAGTGGGGCAGTACATGTACCATTCTGTCTTCGGGATTCCAGTAAAGAACTGAACACAAGCTCTGAACGATGTAAAAAAGAAGGAGAACCAGCAGTTCTGAGCGATCAGTCAAGCAGGGAATTATTGGTAAAAGATAAATTACTTGAGTGAAACTAAATCTGCCTGCCCAGTGTGTATGTTTTATGTGTGGGTGACGAACAGATGTATAGCGCCTTGTACATTCCATGTTTTCCTCCGTATTCGATTCATCACAATGCACATCACTCTACGCTATTTTATCTATTTAATAAACACATTTTCAATCCACCCGCAGGTGGTTAACGTGGATTGTTCTCCCTGCGTTGTTCGTAAGCCACCTGAGATATGTGGCAGTAAAAACCAAACTCATACAGTCCCAAAAGCCATTTTAGGGAGTCTACTTCGACTTGGCTACCCGCACTGAAGACACTGGGATCCCTTTCGGAGGACTTACGGTCGTCTGACCGAAAGCGGCATTGAACTAGCACTGAGCATCAATTGCGTGCGGCCTCCTTAATGTCTGTTTGTGGCACATCGTGGACGAATTGAGTTAATTTGAGGTATTCCTTTCACATTGTATTCTTGTGTACCAGCGTTTGATAGCATGCTTTATTCTTATCTCACTGCTTTATCGAGCTGCCACAGCTTGCTGAGCTGGCTAACAAGAAACGATGGTCACCGGTAGAAACAGAGGCTTTATAAAAGCGAGAAGTAAAATTTTGGATCGTCGGTGATCATTCTGTCTTCAACAGAGATGCCTATAATGAGAATGTAACTCATCGTCACAGGACTCTTTTTCCACGTTCCCAGACGTGTTGGCGCCTTTTTATATACTTACTGAGCTACGGCTCATTGGGTTTTCACTCTTTTCAAATATCTGCAGATATTACAAGAGCAACCGTCACCTAGGAGCACGGCATTCAACACACATTTTACAACCCCGTCAGCCTCCTTGTCTACGTTGCTAGCCACCGGTGAAGTGGACTTGTGTCAAGCAGCTGTTGTTGTTAACGCGTTTGTCGAGCCACGATGGTGGCTAGTTTTCGTTACAAAAGATGGCTGGAATGAGATATATGCTAACGAGATTAAAACCAACAACAGTTAAGTGAGGCTTTTCAAATAATAAGACAAGAAGTTTTATACAATACTCAAAAAGGTATTCAAGTTCGATTGCAAAATGTACGGAATTACGGGTGGGCTAGTATTTACTGTACTCCTTTAGCGAAAATATCGGGGAAACATTCAACAAATAAAACCATGAACTGAATTTGCTGAAAAAAGGGGAAGAACCTCGAACTTCAGTTAAAAAAATAATAAGTATTCATTGTATTTCTTTTTAATGTACAACAATATACTGTATGTTTTGAGGTTATCCAAATGTTAGAAGAGTTTGGCCCCGACGGGATTCCAACCCACGCATGGTTATCACCCTCGCTTTAGTACCGCGAGTGCTCTACTAGCTGAGCTACGAGGCCAAACCGGAGGACATTTGACTTCAGAGTATGGATCACACAGTATACCCGCCCAAATTACAGTAGCACATGACTTCCGCCAAAGTGAACTAGCTTGTAATTTGACTGCCTACAGCAGGATTTCCCTTTTTACTAACCGGACTCCACCAGTTCAGTGTACTGGGCGTGTTTTGAATGTATTGCTGTTTGGCAGATTTGGACAATGTTTTGAGGTGGTCCACCATGCGTGGGTTCGGATCCCGCCGGGGCCAATGACTTTTAACATTTGGATCACCTCAAAACATTGTCAAAATCGGCCAAACATCAGTATTCCTGGAAGGAACCAAGGCCAAACGAGCAATGTCTAAATGGAAAGTGGTCGTTCGTCGTAGGAATAGAACTCAGGACATCCAGGTCTGAGTTACTCAGTAACAAACCTCTTCGCCAAGTTGTGCCAATCCTACCCCTAACGAACACCTCGTGTTGCTGGTAGCATTCAAAACAGTCATGAGCATAAGCGCATTTTCCACTCATTGGTTTAACCAGGATCCCTGCTCACAAAACACACAAATGCTCGGATGGTTATGGGGCTGAGAATGCGTATAAAATCTCTTTCTTCGTCAAGAATGACAGTCTGTTAGTGGGAATGAACGAGGGCACTGTCAGCTTTTGGTGGAGCTGTGCAGCTAAGAGCTGTCTACCAGCCGGTTTTGTTGAGTTTTTGATCCAACCGACCGTGCGCGATTCGGAAGACACACAACATTTCGGTGACACGGATAGAGCCCTGGAATTTTTCAGGCGAATAATAAACTCCCATGAAAATGATTGACCTATACAGATGCCTTTTTTGCGAGACTGGTAAAACTCCAATTTGATGAACGGGGAGAAAAATAAAGCGCAGTCAGTCAAAGTGCGCACTTTCCAGCTGTATAGTGTTTCCATAGTTTTCAGTGGTGAGTTGATCGTTTATATTGCATGACGAATCGCGCTTAAAACCAATAAAATATCCGACTAGTGAAAATGAACATGAAAATTGATGACCCAATATGCTCTGGTCCGGGTCTGTTCAGTCCTTACCGGGACTACGGGTAGGCTCCGAGAATTACTAGTTTGTTCATCAACCAGTGGTCAGTGTTTATATCACCCTCCCACGGTTGCAGAGTATTTCACGTCCATGCACTTGGTTGTCTCGAAAAGGATTTTTTGTCATTTCTTTCTCTATGTTCTTAGAATTTAGTTTCTAAGCTAAAGTAATGCTTTTGATTGTTCAACGGGTAAATGTTGTCAAGTGATTTTGCTGCAAGTGCAAACCAGCCCTCAGTCGTTACTTCGTTGATTGAATGTATCACAAAACATCAACAGTTCCCCTCCCTCCCTCTCAATTGAAGCAATTATCTTGGTAGTTGCCTTTAGCAACGAGCGATCTACAATACGCCATTTCATCGCCCCTTCTCATTTCCACATATGTTTCCCCAGATTGGTTCACCGTACCTCTGTGATTACCAAGTATGTAGATGCTATCGTTTTCGGTACGCCACCGCCGTCTATATAGCCCTACTTGATTCTCGCAAAGGTACCTCCGATACATTTAACTGATTAACTGATTATGACTAGCATTTTAACTGTCAGCATATGTGAAGATTTCGTATTCTATCTTCAGGTTAGTCAGCTTGCCTGTAAAACTTTGGGGTTTATGAGCCGATGGGTAGTACGATTATCGATCAGAGTCCGTGAATATCTTTAGTGTCATTCTCAATCGTGTCACTATCGCACTGTTTCTGCCCGGGTTGTAGTGTTCAAATTGTGTTTTTGGCCTCAATATATTCTGTACGCCAGACCCCCTGATTAAGCTTTTGGCTTTTACGTGCATTCGGTCGTACTGGATAACCGGATCAGCTGTCATTCACTCTGAAATTCTCATCAAAAATTCACATTGGTAATAGTGCTCTACTTTTGCATTTCCCTCACTCAACGGGGAACTCCAGCAATCTGTTTCATCAAAGTATTTTAAAACATGCAGCACATACTCTGCAGAAAAAACGTATTCCAGAGTTTGATGCGATACTACCTGCATTTTAAGGAAATTCGTTTCCACGTCCCCATCCGCTTCGACCAAGAACATTTTGGGATACATCTTAAAGGACATATAACTGTCCCTTGGTCAGTATTCACCCATTCTCGCTTAAGAGCTGTTATCAGTTCACCCTTTGATTAGTTAACCAATGAATCTTATTTGACTTGGTGTGGAAGTAGGTCTCATAGGTTCTCAGTCGAATTTAGGTCTGGGCTGCAGGCTAGCCTTTGCGTGACCTTGATCCCACGGAACAACACTCAATATTTCGCAGTTCGTGGGCAGTGGACAGAAGCTTTATCATGTTGAAATGTATGCAACGGAATCTTGAATACCCTCAAGTATAACTAGCTCAATTTGGCGGTAGCTGATAATATTCCCCAAACCATCACTGAGTACTTGTCGTTATTCCTTTCATTCAAAGTGTTTTTTTATGGTATTATGGGAGTAATAGTTCTAAGCATCCAGAGAATTCAGATCATTTATTCGTCACCAAGGTAGACGTTTCCTCAAATTTCGTCCATGATACGTGTGATTGGGCCAGTAATCCGTGTTATTTGTTGCGCAGCTGTGCGAGAGCAAAATATCCTTCGTCGTGTAGTACTTCGTTCACAGCTCAGCTTCGAAGGATTTTGTGAAATTCTTTTCGAAACAGTAACTACGAACAAAGCTTTCAACGTTGACATGAAGCACATGATGTTGGAGGCCAGACGAATGAATCTGCTTTGGTCTAATTTCGTTCGTTATTCTGAACGATCCTTTCGCATTTGAGGCACACTTGCCCGTGAATTCCGCGATTTCTTGCATTGCCCGGCGACCACAAGAAGAATGGGTCCGATTTACTGGAACGAAGACATTCGCCCTTGTTCAAATCTCTACGTTTATCTCCGTGTGGTATAGCGCGGGCGAAATTCGGCAGTCGCCAAATCCACAGACCGAATTATCCACCTCGTAGTGAGGCTTATTAATCTACCTGGTTTTGAGAAAATTTCCATTGTGAAAATGTATGGGATAAGGACCTCTATTTTTTGCCCTCGTTTTCTACTTTTTCGACTTTAATTAACACGTAGTGCATAGTTAGGTTCTGAAAGCCCGCATGCCTTGTCGTGCCTTATATTCCGTCTTTCTGACCAGATGTGGTTTCCATGGGTACTACATAAGCGAGATTATGTAGAAACATGACGAGTTCTTATAATTTTGTCACGCACTGCATGTGCACCAGTGCAAATTCACACAGTCTCCCACGGTACCATATGTCGCCCGATAAATTCACAATCAGGATAATGAACTAGAAGCTACTTGGTGTGGAAAATTTCTCTTAAATCGTGTCGCTTCCTTTCCCGTTGCTTTCAGGTAAACGCTTTGCATTTGCATGCGTCATTCCACACTGGTTCTACGCTTCTCCCGTCATATTCTCGGACTACTCGAGAATGATTTTAAACTGGTTTTCCGGTTCCTTAAACGTTTGTCTTGACATAGTGGCTTTATTGACGACGCTCATCCACTTCATGAGAGCGATCTGTTCTCTTAGTTCCCTAAGCACATTTGAAAGTATTGACTGATTTACCGTCTTCTTCGGGTCGTTCAAATGTCTGCTGGAACCGCTCCAAGTGTTCCCGTTCTTCATCACTACCGGTAACGAAACACTCCTTCCGTAGATTGTTGCACGGTTTGAAATTTTTCAATACCAAATCGCACGTGAAGTAATTTGTATGGACCGAATCGGTCGGTTACGGCCTTTTCGGAAGCGACTGAAAAGCGGTCTAAAATGGACTATGCCGTTGTTCTGTTCCTTCTCTAATTTACACCAATATCTTTTGGTTTTCTGTGGTGAATATACTTGTTATGGACGGTACACTAACGATGGAGTCCATACCAAACACTCCCAAAACAGCGAGAGCCAAGCCTACTGTAGAATGAGAAGAAAGACCTCATTTGTTCCACATGTTCATTTCATCCAACTGGTACTGGTTCCTCAATTCATTCACATATGTGATAAACAGTTGTTACGAGTGTCACTGATGATTGGATAACAAGTGTTAGCTTATAAGCCCAAAGTTAAAAAACCGTCAGATAGTAAGTAGAACGCGATTCTGTGCATTTCTGTTACCACCAACTCAGATGAGAACCTTATTTTTCATCGAAGGGACAGCTATCCTCGTTCCTGGGAGAGGGAGACAGGATACTTACGGGTTATAAAGCTCAAAACACTAGATATCTTGCAAAGTTCTCATATGTGGTTTCTCCGGAGTCGTATCAGATGGTAATGCCGGTAAATCGGCCACTAAGAAAGCCAGCTTTCAGAGCCAACTGAGAAAAACTATGAAATACATTGCTCAGCGTTTAAAACAGGATTGTCCCATGGGATAACATGAATGGTTTGCTTCAAAGACCGATCGGTTTGGATGCTCCTGGTAACTCAAAGGCAGACGTGAACTATGCCAGTAACAAGCAGACGAATTGGTCGACCGGTTACCATGTGAGGAGCGAACCTCTTCCTAATGGGTTCGAATCCTGCATAGAAATCGGCAGATATACAAAGCCAGTGATTTAAATCAAAAGTAGTGGAGTAAATAAAATGGGATTCCATGAACATTTTGTGATGATTTCAGCACACAGACTGAAAGCTGAATCACCATACAATACAACAGATAAGGCTGGAAGAAACCATCATGATCATGAGCATGAAGCCCTTTTGTTCGAAAACGATGTTCGATTGGACACTTGTAGGAGAACCCGAAAGGTCTCTAACGTTCACGTGACGATTCTAAAGACAACCATTAGACGGATTGCAATTGTTCGCAACGGAAATTCTCTATATTTCTAAATGGAAGAAAAACTGTTGCTTATCGGCCATTTGCATTTGCCGGATCACATGACCATCTTTTCTCATCTGTCAATTCTAATCTGAAGATTTTCACTATATGCTAGCGGTATCCCGATCCGTTTGAACACGCTCAACTTCCGGTCAATGTTTTGCATGTCCGAAATGACAGCACTGACTGTGCACAGTCTGAGTGAGGGGGATGAAATATGCACCGGTCTGGTTGAGAATAGATTGGATTGGGAGAAGAGTAGCGAGGAGAGTAGAGCGTTTAATTTTGTCTGATTATTGGGTCACTTAATGGCCAGTCGAGGATTTGTTTCGGTTTGACAATCTCTGATTTGGTTGTGAGTTTATATATATATACGCACATAGATAGATCAATAATTGAGGTGAATTCTAATTTCGATTTGATGAATACTAATGGTTATGTTAAAAAAGCAGCATAGTTCTACCACGTGGGCAAGGGTTGATAATCTGTGATACTCCGGAGCTTACACAACTGGTGAGGACATCTTTCAGTAGACGTGTCAAGTAAAAAAACGGAGTGCTCGGTCGTCCCTCTTTTTATTCTCCACGTAAATCTGAGACCTGCCAGTTTCTTTCCAGGCTGTGATGTTTAAATTTGCTGACTTCTCTGATTATAGAAATTTCATTGGAAGCCTAACTCAAATGGAATACTTTTCCACCCGATCCGGTTCTAAACGGAACCCTCCCAGGTGCCTTGAACGACTTTGCAGCCATTTCTATGATCAGTTTTCAAACAAATTATCTTTTCCTCATTTTCAAACAGCTGTCTAGAGTGGGCTTAGTCTGGTACCTTAGAGTTAAATTTGATAACAATTTACAATGGACAACTCACCTTAAAAACTGCATTGGAAAATTTCGGCTTCTATTTTTCAACTACTGAAACTCAGACTGTTTCACACATCACAGTCAATTACTTCCAAGTCCATCTTCCAGTGTGTTCATCCTATCCTGCCTTGCTGTTCTCCTGTTATATTTCCCGGTATTCTGAAACATGAGCCTAAAGCTCTACGTCACGGCTTGGTGATCACAGGTCGCATTTTATCTGTATCCATTGGTAGTCTTTTGACGGAACTCGTTGATCAGCATGTCAATAATTGTTCAACTCGAGCCCACAGGATACTCCAGCACCCTACTCATCCGTTAGACACAGACCTGTCCATTTATCATTCACATTCCTCTACGAGTTTTGCTTTTCGCACATTTGCTTAGGGAAATATATGCGAAAATCTCCCCCCCCCACACACAACGTTGCTCGTGTTTTGACTAATGGGGAGAAGAAGAAAGTTGATTTGCATACAAAATTTTATGACCAACTTAGTTTCCCGTTACTCTCACCTATTGGAACACACTCCAGTTGGGATCTATTTGCGCGTGTTTGACCGAACATTTTGCCATTTATAAAGTCTTGCTTATTTTCCGTGTTCTATTTTTGCATGCAACAGCTGAAATTTTGGCATACTGCCTGTATAAGTCTACCATACAAGTCCAAATACAATGTGTGGACCAATTTTTCTTTTTAGATGTCACTGGTCGAGGTGTTTTTAAGCTAAATGCAACCCAGTTGGTTTGCATACGATTTGGAAGAACAAATGTCATCCTTGAGAATGGTTGCATTACGGTAGATTATTCACCATTTACATCCGGAGATAGTGCTTCATTTACTTACTGAGAATTACGTAATAATTTGACCAATGTAAACTGTGTCGTGTCTGAAAACTAAATCAAATTCAAACTTGCTTTCTGATTATTTTGGAAGGGCTCTTTTTAAATGTAACCATTGGCTCAAGTTGCCTAAGTTATAGCACAGGTAAATGGGTCGCATCCAATGAATGAGTTATTCATCCGCGGGAGTTTCTTCGGTTGAGTTCGACTTAACCAATTACTGTTGGGTTCACATTTTGCAAGTTGTTTTGTTTCAATGAGTAAGTAATTTTTTAAGCTACGTTTGGTTTTGTGTTGAACTGAATTTAACTGTTATTTTGGTGGTGGTGGGGGGCTTCTTAATTGGCATTTTACCTGTCAAGTTTCCGTCTGCTGAATTAGCAGTCTATACAAATAGTTTTTGGAATCAGGCTGGGCTGCTTTGTAACGGATCCGCGAATATTCTGATTGTTCTGTGGTTCTTTTGTAAAACAAACAAATTATAGTTTTATTCAAACAACTGATTGGTGCGGTTCATATTTTTATCTTCAGCTAAGTTTCTTTTGTTAGTTGTTCCCAATGAACTAGTTATCCGTATCTATTCCCTGAGCTTTTCTATGCCGTTAACTGGTGCACAGTCTGAAAGTCGTGGTGACAATAGCTTTTTATTGTGTGGTCACCGACTCGATCCTGTGTCACGCTCATAACGACTGTCCATGCTGTTATCATATATCATTTTCTGGATAAAAATCTCGGAGTCAGGCAGTGGAAAATGTTTTTGAATGAGAGTTCTCAGCTCATTTTCAGAATAGGGCCTGAAAGTGATCAGTTGTTCTTTTCACTTACTTGATACAAATAATTTTGATCACACAAGAGTAACCGTGATAGTCCGTTATGATAAAGAATTTGTTCTTCCCTTATTCGGATAAAGGACGAGGATGAAGTTGAGTCAGGTTACGTTTTTTGAAAGGTTATTTATTTGGCACGGTTTTCATTGTCATGCTAGATGTTATTCTATGCTAGTCCTTACATAGGAGCTGAAAAGGCTTTCATTCAAAAGATTATTTTGCTTACTTCTAGTCTTCAGGTGAGGGATCCTTCATCCAGTTGTGTCAGATTACTCATATTTGGCACACCAGCTGACTACATTTGAAGGTTGGGAGTTAACCATTGCATAGAACATCTCTGACGTCTTCGAAAAATCTTCATAAGACATCTCATACGCGGGTGGTCATTGATTTTAGGCCGGGTCATTTGGAGAGACCTGACAAGTCGCTTCGAGAAGTGAGCGATGGGTTTTAATACAGATTCGTAATGGTGTCAGTAGCTGCCTTGTCGGTGACGAAACGCGTTTGACGCTTTCTGAGGTACGGTATGTATCACTTTAAATACATCTCCTTCATGTGTATGACATCCTGAATCCTCCAGTAGTGCTAAGATCGCACAGTAAATGGTCTTTATGGTTGCGTAGCCCGAACAGACCGGCTTGACTCTTTGCGAATACTGCTGCATTGCTGCTGCTATATAGTTTGCAAAATAGAGAAAAACAAACTTCTACGGGATCGTGGATATGGTCAGAACGGCCTCATTTTTAGGACTAACGGAACTGATCAAATTCAAAAATCGTTAGTTTTAACCACGGCACCCTGGCCCCTTTCATGAATTAGGTTTCGAAAACCACGACAGAACCGTTTCTAATTTCCAACATTCTACGGATGATACCTCTCTGAACCAACTATTTCGTAAATAAAAATTTTTTATTACACGCTTGCACGTGAGTGCAGCCGTCCGCAGTTTTCATCATGTTAGCACATCTATATGCCTCAAAGCCGAAGATTCACCAAACAAAGCTGTTAGGAATGGAGGCACTGGGATAAAAATCAAAAATATTTAGTGCATTTAAAAGCAGTGGTGAAGGGAGAAAGGGTCAAGCTTCTGCAATAAACAGTCACGAAATATCAAGACGAACTGAAGAAACACGGCGGAAGAATCATCAGTTGCTTACTAACGGATTCACTTCGACTGGTGGTGGAGCACTTACTACCCTACTGGGAAGAACAGCACGAATAGCATAGGCAAACCACTAACTTAGGATAAGTGAATTAGAATTATCTCAAGTGACTGGCTTTCTTGTTTCGCTAATCGTTGCCCGACTGGGTGTCATTTATTTTTCTGTCGCAATCCAATGAGTTGTCTGCGCTGTCAACGAAGTATAACTACACTTGAAGTTCACAGCAGACTATATTCTAAGACTAATTCTAGCTTTTACCTAATATGTCAATTTGTTTTGTCAATGGAGTTCGTTGACTGGTTCAGACTTTCACTAGTTGTATTTATTGTATTGTATTGTATTGTATTGCATTGACGTGTTCCTCAAGTTAACAAACTCGCATTTCAGCAAAATGGAGGGAAACTAATCATTGACACTTCGAAATACCCATGAAAATAAATACTGTAGAAATAAAACTGATTCAGCCACCGAGGTTTGTGTGAAGTTGCTCTGTGACTTTGATCTTGTCAACCGGAACACGTGCTAAGCGAAGCACCGTAGAGTTGTGATAGACATTTACGTGGGAGGCGATAAGTCTAACTGTGAAACGTGTGGAGAGATGCGAACGGCATGCGGATAAGTCATAGTACAAGGGATGGGTGGGGTCCGCAAGAATCTTCTTGGCGAATTTTTAAGGGGCTCTAATGTGCAAATCACAAACTTTGGACATAAGAGTGCCCATGAAAATCAGCGAGACTACTGATAATGGCTAGGCCGCGGTGTACTTTGACAAAATCTTTCATAAGTAGACCAGGAAAGATTACAGAAGAGCAGTGGAGTAAGACTGGGAGAATAGGTTGATAGACAAAAGAAAAATGACAGCTTATATGGTACCAAACTGCTTCAGCCTACGAATTTGAAAAGACAGCCTTCGTAGTTTTAACGCAGTCGGGAATATGAGAAGACCACTGTAAATTGGCGCTGACTGTGACGCCTAAATATTTGACCGAGTAAGCTCTAAAAATTGGGAAATTGTTGGTGATTGATTGCTCATTAGGATAAGAGGAACGAGGAAGGGAGAAAATACACTTAAAACATTCGGAAGTGTTGAGATGTAGTCCAGAAATGGGACAAATCTCTGAATACAATATAAGTTCTCTCAATAAAAGTTGAAGTCTTGTTGGTTGGTGTTAGATTGACAGAGCACGATGTCCTCGACGTAGTTTCAAAATTGTGCAGGTAATGCTGATATGTGTGGTGAAGAGAAAGGAAGAGGGAACGACACCCTGAAGAATATCTGAGATTTGATAGATTTGTACTAACTTTAGTACGTTGAATTCCGTTGAAAAAGTAATCTTTCAAACACCAGAGTAAAGAAGCGGGACATCCAAAAGGCCAGCCTTTGAATAAGTAGAGGGGGAATATTCAAGGAAAACACATCCAAAGAACTTCGTGGAACTGTTTAAGTTGGTTGAAATGAAATGCCAAACTGAAGCAACTGCTTTAAGAGTGCATCTGTTGGGTTTGTACGCGAACTGATGGGAGTCATTTGGAACGGGGAAAGAGGAACGCAATCGACTTGGGATAGCGCGCTCGGTCAACTTGAGCTCAGTTAAAGTGATGGCGACGAGAAGAAAGCGTTTTGACAAAATGCTAGATATAGTGTTTGGCAACAGGTAATTCTGTCATCGATTTCCAGGAGGCAGGAATGGCACCAGCTTCAACTGATTTATTGAGGAGGGAAGTCATAAGTCCGGAGAGTTGACGTGCTCCTAATTTGAGAATTGTGGAGGATAAACCGTCTGAACCCACAACAGAAGGTGATTTCGAGGTTCGAAGAAATCTGAGGACTTCTTGTGAGGAAAATTTCTCTATATCTAGCGGTGCAGGAGAAAAACAGAGACAGTAGGGTATCCGACGAAGGATAAATAAACGCGGCATTCAGACTGTTGGCATCCATGTCGTACTAATTTGACCGGGGATTATTGCGACCAAAATGAGTACGTCGTTTTATTCGAACTACAACCTCCGTGTTGTATACCCATTAGTATTGTTCCACTATTGTGACATTTCTTTGGTTAACAGGAGCTGGCCTGGTGGATTCCATCAGTGATTAACAACGCTGGGTGCAAGTGCATCAAGGAGTCCCATCATATGGCAATCTTGGACATTTCTGTTATTTCTCCATTTCAGCCGAACATCAAATCACACTACCGGGCTTTCGTTTTATCCAAGTTGTCAGTACAACTTCACAAGTCGAGGTTGCCAATCTCCTGGATGAGTAATTATTTTTTAAAATTATATTTTTTATCCTCCTTCGTCAGATTTTCTAATTTATAGAGTATAGATTGAATAGTCCAGCAATAAAATCATTTTCAAAATATTTTGTGCCTTTCAATTTTGATTAGATATAAACCAGGTAGTTGCAGTTTCGGTCAAGTCTGGAAAAAATGCTGTGTAAGTCGTTGGGTATAGGAGTATCTTACCGACATTTTCCACACTAAATTATCTGGTTCCTCAAAGTGAGCTAATTTTACCGTCACCCTACTTTTATACCTCTCCCTACTCTTTTGAAGATTCTGAAATGGTTGGCAGAAACTCGTAATAACAATAAAGTAAATCAAATAAATCTGGAAATAAAAATGAACAATCAAAATTTGACTAGCACCATAGGGTGCGGTTTTTCAGTCTTCTGATGGTTAAACGGCTTAAATGTTTCTCGACTGAAAAGTAACATCCTACAAATAGCACCCTGTGAAGTATTTTGTTCTCTAGAACATTGAGCATTTGGAAGAACGAGACCCATCTGGCTGTTACTGTTGGCACTCATATCCGAGAGTTAAACGCAGTGATTAATCAATTGCTTCACCGATGAACCAAGACAAAAAATTTAAATATGGGTCAACTATGATCCGTATAACTAACTTGTCAACTCTCTTATCGATGTTTGTTTGTCCATGGAGATGAAATGCATTGGTTTAATTCTGAGGTTCATTCAGGTAGCCGTGTGGGGTGAAATGGAAAACTCTAACAATAGGCCGGTGGAAATATTTAAGGAGGATGACAACTACCATTTCTGTGGGGATGCATCAAATCAACCTAAGTGGGAATGATTCTATCGTTCGGAATTTTTCGAAGTTTTTCCAGGCCAGCCATATTGAGGTACGTCAAGATCGTTACATCCTGAATGACTCATCTACCATTCACGCAGTTTCCGTACCTCCACCCGAAGTTAGTCATCGTTATACAGTTGAAGTTACCCAGAAATAGTCGACACATATCAATAAAGACCCATTAGATTCGCTGTCAGGAAAATAATTACACCTCAGCTCCAGTCCCTGAAAATGGGTCTGGTGAAAATTGTGACAGTTTTATCTGACTTGCCTCCAATGATCCTGATATTCTCATTCATTATTGAAATATCATCTGATATTTGCGCTTTGCACTTATTTTCCTTAAATCATATCGAATCGATTGTGTTTACGAAGAATATGACTAGTTTTTCTTCACAGAAGAACCACCAACATAGCTGCATTCAAGTAACCCACCAATAAGTGCAGCATGATAAATTCCCCAATTATCGATTGAGAATATTTCCGAAGAAAAGAAGTCCATCGATGCCTGTAAAGTCTCTTAACCCAGTGGTCTTACACTCCTTTTAATTTGACTGCTAAACTGTCACCACTCTTCTTTCGAAGTTTATCCGAAAGAAAAGTGACGGATTCGGCTTTGCTGAGAAAGAAATGGGTAAGAGTAATCTGTCCCTTTCTTGATATTTGAGTGTATCATCAGGTATGACCTCACCCACTTCCAATTAATCCGCAGTACCCAAACCTACTAGCTTACCATAAACAACCCTTCACTCGCGAGTGCAGTATCTGAATGGTTGATTCCACTGATTTGCTGATTGATCAGAATGTAATCTTCACGTAGGTTCCATAAACTATGAAAATCTCTTTCTAATTGTCCAGTATATTTGCTGAACTTTTGGATCAACAAGGCTATCAACCCATGGTTTGAACTGATTGTGACGACCTGACTGACAAAACAGCCAAAACCGTACGCGTTTTCCTGCTAACGTGTTTTTGTTCTCATATTATGTAAAAAACGTTCGAAACAACATAATCTTTTACTTCGAACCAAGCTGACGAAAACTTCCCAGGAACTGAGGAAAATAGAATTTACTGTACTAATTCACCAAAACGATAAACGACAACCAATACGGACCGGTCCAGAAAAATAAAACTAATCCTCACTCCAAACACAAATGTGAAGAGAGCTGTTGCTGTAGGTTGTTCGCGAATTCAAATAGCGAGCTTATTCGTGATTCTACCGATAAGCCGTTTTTGATGGCTCAACCGTAACAAGGGTACGAAAGTACAAAATGTTTAGCTTAACTCTCATTCTAAGTCTTGAGTGGACAGTGTTTCCTCAAGACTGAGGAATTGACTTGATTAGGTTTTCCGTTCCACTTCTTTATTTTTTCTCCAACCATCATTGTTCCCTGATCTGTTTATTCATGGTTAATATGCCACTGAGTTAACTGCTCACGCAACTCTTCTTGTTTTGAGGTGATAGACTTTACACTAATCAAGATTTCTCCTAAATGCATTTTGAACCCTAACTAAATTTCTCTCAGAAATAATGAACTTCTTCGTGAAAAGATATGCCAATTTCTGTATAGAGCTACATAACCTGACGAACTAAACATTTTAAATGCCCTTCCCTCTCACAGAGCTATCAACTGCCTAAAGCGCAGTAGTTTTGAACAGCTTTTTACTGTGAAGAATCTACTACAGTTCTGTGCTTGTATATTTAATCAAATGCAATGTTTCAAGAGGAAGTTTGGCAACCGCTTGTATCAGAAAATTCTATGTATTTGGCATTTTTTTATAATTTGTAACTGCTCATCGATGGCTACACAAAATTCCTCTGCCATTCTTGTCCCTTCCCTTCGATTACTATTAGAGCTTGTAGAAATAGTTGTCATAGACATTTTGTTTTTTCGAGGACAGATGAAATGTGTCTTCGACAAGGCTTCGTAAAACTCAGCATCGGAATGTTCTGATCCAGGAAGCCTGTTCTGTCGTTATTACGTGACATGATTCATCAAACAGTGTTAACTTTCATGGAAGCATTGTAAAGCTATTTTGTCCTTGTTAGCAATCATTAGCAGTGCACATCCACCAAGCACCAACTGGGACTCGATCCCGGAATAAGAGTTCACACTGCATGATGAATCACATCATGTGAATCTGCAATCTCCTAATAACCGTACTCATCTGTTATTGTTACTGAAGTTCATTTCAGTGTATAGGAGAGTGGAACACAATATATTTTACACATCGTGAAATGACATGCCAAAACCTAGAAGAACATTCTTTGTTTTAGGCAAAATCCACCTATCGGATTCAAAACGGGTATTATGGTCTATGTAGTTTGAATACGCCTATCACGATCAGCTGGTTCGTCCAAAAGCTTCTCGTTTGGTCCGCCGGGCAATCAATTGTGGGCTTTTAAGAGGAAAAAAGACGTCATTCCTGTGACTATTTCCGTCAATTTTAAGTTAGCATGAAGCCATATTAGTGGTGGGATGTTATATGTTTACAACATATCATATCGACGTGGGTTATAAAATTGTTCAGGCGTGAAACCGCATTCACCGAACAAATCAATCAACCATGAAGATCACGTTTTTGCTCATATATCCGGTAGTGCGTCCCGGGTGATAAATAAACGGACTCTTGGCAATGAACAAGACTGTAATAAATTCTACTGATTATTATAGGTGTTCGACTTCAATATCTTGGTTAATGAATGTCTACATTAGTTGTTTAAGCCACTATAATCATCCGTGGATATGCATTCGGAAACATTGACGCAGATTAACGACATGATTTCCAGGGAGAATTTCGTGCTATTTCATTGCTGATTTGATTCTTGGTATAAACAATACTAATTATCTTTTTTACCTCCAGTCGAATTTGAGAAATGAGATTTTGTGTGCTGTACCGTATGCCTTGATAAATATTCCCTACCTGATAATCACCACTAATATTTCTGATTGATACAGAAATTGAACTATCACCCTTTATGGCACGGATTGTTTTATGAACATATTGCAAACCAAGCTGTGTTTTCTCCCGTCCAAGGAAGGTGTCAGTAGGAGAAGCCAATTAAGCTCAGAGCATTTCAGCGCATTCAGGCTTTGTTCGAGCCCATGTAAAACGGCTTACTGGGTAAATAAATTCACGGGCATAAGAAGCGCTTTCTGAAAGGTCATGACAACTTGATAGGTGGGCTCCTTATCAGACAGGAAAACTCGAGAGTCAGGATTTGGGTTTCTGAGACCACCTTTTGTTGTCTGATGCTACTTGGTTTATTTGGATGATTTTAAATCCCATCTTGGTGAGTGGTTCTTTCTAAGCCGCTCGAGCTATGAAAAGAAAGTCATCCGTCCCAAGAAAGCCATTTCTTCTTCGTTTTCTCGGTCTTACGATTCCGTGAAATAAGGTGAAGAAGATGAACGTCCTTTTTCAGGCAATCTTCTAGAGAAATATTTTTTTCGCTTGTATCCCTTCATGCTGGTGTATACCTATATATGTTTGTATGTATACATATTTGTATATGTAAATATATATAATAATACATATATACAATGTTTAGTTGTACAAGACTGAATGAAAATTACCGTACTTGCGCTTCCTCCTGAAGATTAATTTAGATTTTTCCTTCAGCTTTTGAAGAAATAGTCGAATCAAGAATAATGACGGTTGGATGCAGAAAGCCTTAGACAAGCCCATCACACCGAACTATTCAGTGAATAGGTTTCTAAGGGTTCAAAAGGAAAACCTTTTGGATATAATCAAATAACGTTCGGAGAAGAAAGGCAGTTGTCAAAATGTTGCACGCTTTACTTTCAGGGCCATTTCGGTGTAAGTCAAGCTGATGATTGATTCAAAACAGTTCAGCTAGTTCAGTCCACTCGAACACTAGCCATGCACTGAAAGCAGCGGTTTGGGTTGCAGCCTCATGGCAGCAACCTAAGTCGGAGAAAAAAGACAGAAGTATGAAAGCAGTAGAAGAATTAGAGAGTAAATCAATATGATAATACGAAGACGTTTTTGACAGAGAAGGATTGCAAAAATTATTAATAAACAAAACGGAAACAAATGCTTAAACAGATACCTCTTTTTGTTGGCACATCGACGTATAAAAACGGCTTCGAAAAGCCTCGGTAGTTTTACCTTTGTTATTGAGCAGAGGATTCAAAAAGCAGTACTTAGACTTGGCGGCTGTTTCTTCATCGGTGAACCTTTGACGACCGAGGGGCTCAATTACCAGGATGAGTAACTGTCTCTTCGTTTGCCCTGCTCAGACCACTTCACACTTGCATTGAAATTCGTAAATCGGAGTAGATTTGGTGTATGGAAGCAGATGCTGTTCCGCTGGTGATGTGTTTATACTAGACGTTTTATGGACATTTCTTAGGTTAGTTATGCACTGAAGTGGAGTAAATGTTGGTCCAAGTCATTGTTTGTGAAAATGAATACCGTAGTTGCATCTGGATGGGAGAGACTGTTCAAGATTCATAAATCTGGAGCGAACACAATAGTTTCTTTGCCTTCGGTTTACTATCTTTCATTGAAAGCTTCCAGGCGGGTTTTTTCATTTAACGCTTTTTGTAGCTGTTTCAGTTCTTAGTCAATCTGCTTTCCGGTGAAATCCACCATATTCTGTCCCCAACTGTTCAGGGCGAGACCACTTCGATCGTCCAAGAGCACAAAAAGCTGGAGGCGCAAGTACTGGCCCGTCCAAGTGTTTTGTTTTCCATAGGGAAATATAGGGATTTTTTTATTAAGCCCAAGAAATCATATTCTCAAGCGGTACTATACGACATGCGTTACGATCCTACTAAAAGCTAACATTTCATGACTTTTTGGGCCTCGAGTAGTTTGAAATTTCTGACTATTCACAGACCACTTTTTCCTACCTGTGATAATAGATCACAGTATTCTCCACATGACTGCTTACTTGAGTTCACAATGAAAAGCTTGGAAAGTGTGAACCAAGCAGAACCACTTCGTTGGACACGTTGGATTATCCGGTGTATGCAACAAACTCGACCTCGTCCACTGTGGTACCCACCTCGTTGTGAAGTTAAGGTAATGTAGACTTGGATCTTGGACTCGATACTTAAGCACAAAGTGAACCAATTCCAATAGACAAGATATTTTCAGTTTGATGATCCAAACAAAATATATTTTTGTATCGGACCGCTTACTATTCGTACTTGGTGGTCAAAGTGAAATATCGTGGTTTTTACCTTCCTTCGAAAATACGAAAATCCATCTTAGTGCATCATACATAGATCTTTCCCTCCCAAGTATTTCGAAATAGATTAGTTTATTTGCATTGTAGTTTGCTAACAACTGTGCTTTCAAATAGTACCATAGGCATAAATTTATACGAATGAAATCTGGAATTGCACGATACCTTCTGATGGAGCGTGAATGATATTGTGCATCTTGCAATCTATCAAAAAGACCGAACCGAAAAAATGCCCTACTTTCCATAGGCTTAAATGCATGCGACATTCCATTTCAAAGGCAGTTTATCCTGTCCTTAAAAAGCAAGCATGCACCTTTTTATTTATTTATTTTTTCAATCTGACGATTGTGTCAGTCATTTTCTCAAATTCCTTTGACCTATTTTTCCAAAACTCTGCTTCACTTCTTATCAATCAGTGCATATTCGTCTATCCATCAGTTCAACTATTCATCTATCGGTCCATGTGAAGAAAGATTCACCCACGCATCCATTCACGCTCCCCACTGTACTCCTAACCACCCGCGTTTTTCTGCCGAGGTTTCCAATTCACGTTCCATTATTGCCAATAGTCAGTTCACGCAGGACTTTGACCCTCATGGCTTGCATATTATGCCTTATAAAGAGATCCATTTATCGCTTGTATGTGTGTAATTGGTTTCTAGTGTTTACGCGGATGTTGTTTGTTTTCGTCTAACAATTCTTTCGTATTTGCGCGGCTGACCTTAACTCTCAAGAATCAAAGAGTACGAACGGGTCGAAAATGGAGACGAAGTGACTGAAATTAGAAATCGGGTACACTAGTGAAGGAAATGGAACATATTTATTGCTAAATAAAATATATCAACTGGTAATGAGCTTAAGAGGTGTGGTTTTGGTGAACTTTCTAAACAACAAAGTTTACTGGATCGTTAGACCTAGGCCTCAGTATCAGAGGAGGGATTAGGCGGAAAGCACTGTTGGTTAGGTGCAAAATGGCAATCAAAATGAAACGAACTGCCATAGTCAAGAATGAAGTTCGCATCCAAAACGGGATTTATAGTTGTTCGGCAATCCTAAGGGTCATCTTTTCACAATTACGTGTTTATTGTTTGCAAACATGAGGTAGTCGGAAAAGACGGTTATCAGTCGACATTTCGGTTACAGCTGGTAACCTTTCTCACGACCCATTTACAATATTACTTTGAGAACGTTTACCCGCAGCAACTGAAATGTCAATTGACTACCATCTTTTTCAACAGTGCTGTTACCAGGTAACAAATATATAGAATGGCGCATCGTTTTTTCGATATATTCCGAAGTGATCTTGGCATCAGTTCATCTTACCACATCCACAAGACTAATACACTAGGTCTTATTCCCTACTAGGATTATTTTTACCGCGTAAAGTGCACAAATACTGGGATAGCAAGGGAGACCAGATATAACCATTTGGAATTAGTGTGAATTTCACTGTACTGAATGCTTGTCATTACATAAATTTTTGATCACAAATTGCCGTATGAAGCTACCGCTTCGTCAAAATGATTATGAACAGAAGAATGTTTTATTACCGAGAAAATTATAACATTTTCTGCCAATAATTTATTCTCCGGATGTTATATTAAATATGGTGTGATATAATGTCATGCAGTTCGATATCTTCATTTGTTTGGTTATTTTTTTGGACTCAATAAAAGTCGAGCTGTGACCAATGTGACAAGTTATAAACCTGCTGCAATCAATGGCACTCGAGTACTGTGCCTTACACGGGTACTACTGGAATTCAAAACCCACAAAAATTCCTTGCATATGAAGGTCTATTTCCTACTTTTCGCATAATATACAACAAACTATGGATAAAATGTGAAATTCTATCCAACTAAATGTTTTACACTAGTCTCATGAGGATCTGTGGAAAGATAAAGTTGTCTGACCTTATTTAACTCGATGAAGATTGCCGGTCAGAAAATGGGGAAATGAAAAGTATGACTAATTTTTGAGGTTTTGTAGTAAATAATCACCACGTGATTTTCGCAAATGATGATCGAATGGCTGCCTTCCTCCCAGAAGCTTTTATCCTTGACGAAGTGTAAAACACGTCTGCGTGGAACAAGTGAGCAAACAATGAGAACACACTCAGAGATAACTTGACGTTATCACTGATGAACAGTTTCTTCGAGATTGATAGTATTTGAACCACAGAAAATGTTTGTACTTCGATTACTTAGCCTTCCTATCAAGTGGTATACCCTAATGCATCACAGCCCGGATAGCTACCACACCTAACCTATTTGGATCTTACCCGGTTCCCATTAAGTCCAAGGATCTGACTTCTGGTTACCTCTAATGAAGCCAAATCAAATCAGTGGAAGTTTTCATGCAACCTCTATAAGGTGAATTTCCAGCACATACGTGATTTACAGAGGAATCCAAAAGAAGATTGTAAGAGCTTTGTAGAACATATACCAACTTATTGAAATATCAGTCTAGCAGAAACTTGGTCTCACTAGCGTTACGCACGATATGGGCTGTACCACTGAACTCCATGGAAGCTCTTTACAACTGTTTCATTTTGTTAAGAAATCACCGGCAGTACGCATCCACGGAGCCTCGGCCGGGGCTCGAACCATTGTGAAACGAACACCTAACCATCAGGCTATCCCAACTGATTCCCGAAGATTTGTTGAACACCTATACTACATGATATAGCACCATTCCGTCACTGGCTCTGAACGGTAAAACTCCGTCTCCCGCACAACGATCGAGTTAAGTGATGGATTACTTCCCTGCAGAGCATGAGTACAACTAAAGCTTTCGTTTATAAATAACATACATAGTTTAGATACTATATGTATACGACTGGAAGGAGTTAAGGCTTTGCACGGTTTGGTTCAGCACACAGTATCAACGCCCGACATACGATTGCAAGCCCGTCCGGATAGCCTGGTGATTGGGAGTTTGACTTACAGCCGTTCAGCCTGGGTTCGAGTCCGTGTTGGGGCTCAGTGGACCTGCACTGCTGATGACTCTTAACTAGAATGAAATAGTTATAAAGTGTTGCAATGGTTAACAATGACGAGTTGGGTACTAACCCTGCCTTACGAATCTTATAGTGCAACGTCAATCTCCTCCTACTCAATAACACGATATGTTTGCTTCTGCAGCAGAAAGAGAAAATGATCTGTAGTTAGAATATCTGAGAGAATTGTCAATAAAAAATAACAGATACTTTGTACCTGAAAAACGACAGAAGGGACATGTGTCAGTTTGAACGACTAAACCTTACAATAGATCTGTTCATGCCACAGATATGTCCCGTGAGTTACCGATGTAGTACAGTGGTAGTTGGATTGCGGTCGGGAGTTCGACTATCCGGTGGACAGTTTTGAATGCATGAGTTAAATGTTCAGCAAATTTTTCTAACGCAGAAAAAGTACAATCACAAGACGCCGTAGTCAAGAACATGAATGAAGAAAGCTTAAGCAATATACGTCGTAAAAAGTGAGTATAAACTAGGCTCATGCCTTAGAAAAGGAGAAAATGGATCATGAATGATAGAGGTCCACCGTACATGCACATGCAACTCACGAGTTGGCCAGGTGAATATCTTAACAGGACACAAATTATGAAAATGAAATCAACAGGTTAAATGGAAGCTGCAGGGGAATGACTGGATGAAAAATGAAGCTGTATATACAAATTGATTAATGACGAAGGTGAATAACGAAATCGTTGATTACTTGGTGGCGGACGTGGTAAGGAATGAGGCTAGTCCTTTATGTAGCCGTGTGTGAGCAAAGCATTTTGAATTTCCGGCGAGTGGATGGGAAAGAGATGGCGTTAGAGAGTGTGAAGTGAAGACAATGATTTGTGTTGAGAAGTAACCTATTTGTGATTTGGTCACAAGTATCAAAATGCTTGGTGATGTTAGGGTCCGTTAGAGTATTTCTGCTATAGTTGTTACAGAGGGAAAGCAATTTCAGACATTTGGTGATAAGATCACAATCTCTTCCTTTCAAGCCAGGAAAAATAATAGGAGAGAAGTAAAGGTAAAGAAGGAGAATACAAGAGGTTAGAAACTGAAGTACAAGATTGTAAGGTAAGTTAATTTCTCTTAGTCTGAATGACTTTAATGAAGACAGTTTCTACGTGAATAGCCCAGAAAAGACTGTGATTTAGAGTAACTCCTAGGTTACGGACGTAAGAAGCTCTAGGTAGAAGTTGGTTAACAATCGATAAATATGGAATGTTAATAAAACAATTTGGCAGAGTGATCCATATTGAAATTTGAACGGCATGTCAATGCATCTTAGGAGGTTAAACGAAAGAGAATGGGAAGTAGACTAATATCAAAGTTCATTTAAAGATTATTGAAGAAAATTCACACCTTCGTTTCCGTTATAGACACACCCAGGCAAAACATTATTCACATGTTTGCAGACAATGAAATTAAGTAAAATGTAGAGTTTACTAACATAAAGGGAGAAGAGAAAAGGGGACGGAATGGCACCCCAAAGAACACCAGAAATAACTTGAAGAAAAGATGAACGTCGATTATCAGGTGAAGTAAATTTTATGCTGTTAGCAAAGTATTCACAAAAGGTGTTCAAATTAGAACTTTTAATCACATTGTTGTACAGAATATTTAGGGAAGTACCGCACTGAAGAGGATCAAGTGCCTTTGGATAGACGAGAAAAATAACCTGATAGTGTGGTCACGGTGACCAAGAGTACAAGCGGTAGAATTAGCAATGTAGCTGACTGCACGAAGGGTGGACACAGAGGGTTTGTGCTCAAATTTTGCGATTGACCGTATCGAGCTAGTTCAGCTGGTACAGCTTCTGCTCGGAAAATCTCCCGTTCTGTTCCGGTTTTCGCCTTTGGTTTAGTGGATGAGGAAACGGAAAGTGAGTTTTCCATCAAATAATATTGCTTATTTACTGGATCGCGCTCTGATCTGTAGCGACAATATATATCAGTAATATATATAGAAACTTCGGTTTTTGGTGGCCGCAAGACTTTCACAATAAACTGATAAGGTTTCCTGAGGGCTGGGAAATCACTGGAAGCAGCAGAGATGGTTGATATGGGAATAGCCTGAAAGATACCTTAAAATGTTGATAAGTGCCCCAAACCGATGATATAGTGTTTAAGGACAGTTGAAAACCTGAAATGATTCACGGATAACGTTTTTACTCGCTAAAACCCAAATGATAATATCAGGTGGATTATTAGAACAAGAGTCTGAACCGGACTGAGGCCGGGATGACTTTTTACCTCACCGGTTTTAACGGTCCTCATTGACGTTTCCAAGAAAAAAATGTACCAAAAACGGATCACGAATAGATTGTTCAGCAAGCGGTATGAAAACGTAGAAGGACAAGTCGAGATACTCTGTAGCTGTTAGGATATTATTTGCTAGCCAGCTCAAAAAAGAATCCACTTAAAGGTCTTATTTCTCAAATATTTCATCGCACGAAATGTGCATTATGAACAGTTATCTGTTGCATCCAAATATGCGCTACATTTATTTTATTATTGGAAGGCGTAAGACGCTGCACGGCTTCTTTCGCGCTAGCTAACACGATTCCTTCACTCATGATTCATAATTATATTACCCATTGACATCATTATCGCGTTGATGGCCCGAACAGCGAGTGGTAATGTAACTGATTGCGTTTTATCGACTCTGTTAAACAGGATGGCTTGCATTTAGTCGTTTACTGTTTCTACATATGATATATCACACGTCCATAACTGGTTATGGAAAATAGGAACTCATTTCCCCAGTAAAAAACAACTCTGATTGTGAATTACGTCACCGCAGAAAGCAAAAACTGCAAGAGCATGGCAAATAACGTACAATGATGATGATTCACAAAAAATGTAAGTTTACCCGACAAGCAACGGCAGAAATGAGAAACAAACCGCTCATTACATTTTTATGTTTTAGAAAGGGCTCAAACCAAGACTTGAGTCGGGACAGCTGTCTTTCGGAGGAAAACAACTGCCGAATCTGCGAGAAACACAGAGCAGAAGACATCTCCACGAACCGAATCTCCCCAAGATTTCTCCAGTAGCTTAAACCGAAAATTTCGATACTGCTCTAAAGACCAGCATAAGAAAGCAAATGAGACTTTGAAAAGCAACATGAATGCGGTTTTATTTCAACTAGTAGCAATGAAATAGGTAGTTCTTTAAAAATTGCTGCACTGAGTCAGCCTTTACACAAACAAAGGTACGACGACCTGAATTATTTCATTCTAATTAGTTCAAACTAGGAATGAAGATACAACTCACGAGTCAAACGCTCTTATTATCGAAGAAAACTTACCTTAAAATGAAAAGCAAAACTTTTCCGCTTCAAGAAAATCATGCCTGGATAGTGAACTTTATCAGCCTACTTGGGTACGGGTTAAATTAAGCGGTGTAAATGAAAGCGTGACAACACAGCAACCCGCTAAGTAACCTATACGCCTTGATAATTATTTTCACACTCTTTGGAATACACGTTCGGTTGAAAAAATCGGGAAGGGAGAGATGATTGGAGATGGATGACTAAGAATCGGCTTTCCATCAAGTCGACAAAGTTTACGGTGATATAGTGACCAAAATGAATAACCTAAAATCCTGGACAATCCATGAGGGAATCTCGATGAAACACGTAAAGTTTGCTCCCCCATATGCGGTTGTATACTGTCACTGTCCGATAGTTCTTAACACTGCCTGATAATCAGCTTTATTTGGAAGTAGTTAATATAATGAATTTGTCATTTTTTCGAGTTTCCGCTTTGTCACGTGTCCATTTACACCTCCTGGAGTAACCCTGATGTGAGTATGCCGATGACGTTCATTGTCCGAACGTGTTTGTTCAGTAATCAAGTGTAATATTCTGGACGGGAAGCAGTTTAGCTTTTCTTTTGTTGGGCAAGTTTCTTCGATAACAAGAAACTTTACTAGTTTATAGCGGCTTCATTTTCCATTTGAACGAGTTTTAATGAGATAAATTAGGTGCTTATAACTTAGTTCATGTACAAGCTGAATCACAAGAGCCATTTACGGATGACCGAACTCTGATCTTTATAGCCGAGCTAATGAGTAGTTTTCTCCGTCTTTTACTGTCTAAATCCACCAACCACTATCTCATTACAACTCATGAATGGGAGCTTACGAAAAACTGAGTGACCATCAGCCATGCACGGTTGTTTTCGTTGATGGGCTCGTAATTCACTGAATTCTCAGCGGTAATTCAACATGAACATCCCCATACCGCTTACCTCCATTTTACCCACAGCGTGCAAACAACTTAAGTATCATTTCTCGAAAAACCAGTGAACCATGTCTTCTGCTGTTAGTAAATGATACTGTTTGCTACTTGCTTGGGAGAACAATACTTCTTTTACGTAATAGTTTGTTTAACTTGGATGATTTGCTTCCTACAGCCGTGTTTTTCTTTGCTGGCCCATTGAGCAGCGAATGTCAAATGCTCTAGCTTCTGGTGACTTGTGATGGGGTAAATGAAAAGCATTTAAAGCCTCATTTCCTTTTCTGAAAATATACTGATACTTCCAACGAATGTTTTGTTCTGTATAGAGAAGATCCACCTAAACTTTATAATACACTCCGCAATCGACCCATTCAGTAGTAAACATTCCTTTAGCTGAAGTGCTCGATGGCGATGAATGTTACTCTGTCAAATGGTTTAAGTAAATAATTCAACAAAATTAACTTAAAGGAACAACTTAGTTGTAAATCTTTTGGACAAATAGGTGTTTTGCAGTTATTTACTCTCACAGAATTGGAAGCCCCTCATTAAACATTAGTGAGCAACAGAGTAAAGCATTTGTTATGAATGTAAACTGTCGGAGGAATGCTATAAGACGACCAAAATGAGGTCATGGGCTAAAATTCCATGGTGCGTAGACGGATCAAATGTCTGAGAATATAACATGAGTTATACAAGTATTTTCTATGGCTCCCGTTTTTCAGTTGCCAACTGGGTAAATTTCAGAAAGGTAAAGTCTCATTTAATGGGCGCATTGTGGAAAAGTAAAGCGAGGAATAGAGAACACGTGTGACACGTTAGGCTTTTGTGTATCTAACAGTAATTCTCATGGTTTTTACATGGTATTACTTGCTTTTCAGAATTTTTTTCCACATTTGAGCCAGAGTTTCCCGAAAAGTACCATGTATGAGAAAAAGGAGAAGACAGTCGGCTCAGTAAGAAAGCAATAAATTTCAATTTTTCTCTCTTCGTTTTTCCATTCGGTGCTATTTTTGAAACAAAATAACTTTTGGCCGTTTTTTTCAATTCATTATCAGTTTAATTCCCTGTGTTTAACTGCATCCTTGCCCAGGAAAGGGAACGACTCAATGGGAAAACCCGAAGGGCTCAACTAATCTAACATTCCCACGCGTAGATATAGCTGAAAAAACTGAAACATGTAGCATTGCAAGCGCAACCCTCGTTTGCCCGAAATTCCTTCCGTCACCCTCACCGAAGTCGATCGTCTTTCCACTGTAAAGCAAAGGCAATAAGTAATAGATGCTAACGGAATACTTTTGTGGACAGGACTTGCAAGTTTTTGTCGCAATTTCCTTATCGGTGATATTATTCGTCTCGGCTAATGGTCTTTCCCCTTTCTTTGGCTTGACTCTTTTTCTGATGTAAAACGGAACATTTTATTTCTGAGATATATATTTATAAAATATTTACTCGCCATGAAATGAATATTCAAATACTTTCCAAGTGGATCGAAATTGTTGTTTGTTTCCGGATGTCTTTCGGATGTGAACATAATTCAGACTAGTCAAAACCATGTGATCGTCGAGCTAATTATGCAAGTAGTATGACACTGTATCTGAATGATTGGAGCAAACTTCCCCGGAGGCAAAAGACCGGTCTCTCCGTTGTTCCTGCTCATCAGGAATGCATACCCCTTACTATCTAGCCCAACTATCCCTATACCTGAGCACTTCACATTAGACATTATATTGATATCATATGAGTCTTGAGGAAAGTGGATAGACGAACAGTCTGTCTTTAGAACCATAAGATGATACTTCGACCGGACTAGTCTCCAAAATGTGATAGTGTTCCCAAACATGCAATATTGTAACCGAACTTTTATGGCTTAGAGATACTTGTATCGTTTTGCCATATTTTTGGTGATAATCAGTTTTCAAATTATCATAAAGAATCTGTGATATGAGATCTGTGATTGTAAACGACAACTTTTGTTCGATACCAACAAAATCCTTTTATTTAGGCTACCTAGTCTAAGAAATCCCTGTGGGAACCAAGCCACCTGTTATCGCCATCAAACATGTGATATTTTGCAACATCAGAACCATGTCCGCGTCGCGGTCGGCTGTGAAAATTTCAATGCTTTATTAATCTATAGCTGTTCACTTTGCTTCGCGTAACAGAATTTTTCCAAAATTTGCTCAGAAAATCTTTTGCATTAGTTTTCATTCAGCCGAAACCTCTTTTGAATCCAACTCTGACGATAAATAATGCATACCGTGAACAACAGGGATGTAGACGCCACAGAGAACTGATCATCTAACTGAGAAACTCACGAGTTATACACCAATTCTCCAGATAGTTTTAGTTTTGTCTTATATTTGAAGAGCTCTTGAACATGTGTTGCAGCTGGGTTTCAATAAACTAAGTTTCAGGATAAATATAAAGACAGTATTTCTCAAGCCATTTAGTTGGCATTTTCGATTTTGATTTGTAATCCTTTACTCAGCTTTAGTAATCACCTTTGCTAAAAGCTAATAAGCATAATATCTCCCGTAATCAAATAACTTTTCCAGTGCATCTCTCAAATAAATTCTAGGTTATTCAAAATTCAGGTTTGTATCAGTTGTTAGCTCCGTTACATGTGCAAGTTCAAATTGAAATGGCTCATTAAAAGGTGTGCCAATAGTTTTTACAGTACTTTTGTTGAACACAGTATATGTTATTTAGAATTTTTCACTCCTGTTTATTGTTGTCGCTGCCAACCAAGATTTATACAAAGAGTAATACAGGTTCAATGGAAGTTTTGCTAACCTCCACGGTTAAGTTTAGGTAAGCCCGAAGAACCATTAGTTATCCACTGGGTACGGTGGATTTTGGTTATCTTTTAGAGACACCTCTATGGGAAATAGGCTAAAATATGTCTGAAAAGTGTGAGAGGAAGTGCAAGTGATACCATCAAACCGAAAAAGACAGTTAGTGAATAAAAACGAGCTACTAATTATGACTCCTAACGATATCCTTTAATGTATCTAATGACCAAATGGGAGAATCACTTCCGAGCCCCACTCGTGAAGCCTAACACACCATACTTAGCCAAGTCCACTGCTTAGGTTTTAGGTTGAACACCGTTGTTCATCTTCCAACCACTTCCTACCCTTTCGAACATTGCTCACCGAGGAATTCCAGCCTCGAGAAATCGCAACACATGCCCCAACCACCTGGTGTCTGGTGAGCTTTTGTCCAGTCGAAAATGTTTTTCCATTTACGTAGCCCTCTAGGCTCGAAGCTCATCAATGTCATCATCGTACAGCGTTGAACAGTAGGGCAAGCCCACTGACCACTGCCTTTCTTACCATGTTGCACGTAGAAAAATGAAGAACGAATATAGAAGGTGGACAGGAAGTGGACCTACACAGGTGGGAAAACCAAAGAAAGCCCTGGTAGCCAGCACACGAAATACGTAGTTTAACTGTACAAATATACAATGATCAGTCATTCTGATCCGACAGAAGGTGACAAGGTAATGATCACTGTTCACGGTTCGCTGCCCTATCCTTCAGTGTCTCCAGCCGACCGGTTGAGGGAACTTTTGGACCCAAATACGAGGGCTGGTACGATGTTCCTACCCAATTCTAGCTCTTCTACAAATGCATCGGCTCTATTTGCCCGCGACATACTAAACAGTGGCGGAAATGCGTTAGTTTGACGGATTTTTCATTTAAACCCTGATGCAAAAACAGCAAGATGCATTCACTAACAAGAGAAGAAAACTGTTTGAATAGAATCCGGCTATTTCTTCAAAAATTTAGATGAACTAACGCAACGTTGCATCGTTGACAATTATTGACTTCCTACTTTTATTCATCTTTCTAGAGAACTGAACTGCATTGCCTGGACCCGGAAAACGTCTGAGGTTTTTGTCCAAGTGATCCTTGATAGAGTCATCGCGTATGACAGGCCAGTCTGAAACTAATGTTTTTGTGACATATCTCATGATCTAATTACCACGTTATCACGTCGTCTGCGTTGCTAAGGTAAACAAAACCAGACGAAACCGATCATGGTAACGACAATAAGCTACTTAGACACAGACAAATGTTCATTTTATTGCAATTTTTTGAAGTTTACGGAGATATCTTGTAGCCTGAAGGGTCCTCCAGTTAGGTCCGTAACTCACTTAGTGTTATAACAGCCAGAAATAGAGTGACTCGGAGTCTGCTTCAAAAGGCACAGTAGAAGCCTTGGGCGGAAGGGATTTAGGAAAACACTTAAGACCTTTATCACATATTCGGATTTACTTTTGAAAAGAGCTTACTTACTGAGTTTATTCAGGAATGGAATGTTAGCAAAGTCACTCAAAATATTTGCTGGGAATATGTACGAAATTTTGCCTGAAAAGCGCATGTCCTCTGCTATTTTATTATATCTGACTTAATTATCCCCATCGTATTCGTACTGTCAATCACATTTTCTCTACAATGACTTGAGATTATCCAATAAATAGTCGATATGTGTGAGGCAACCACTCTCAGCAATAACAGTCTTTCTTAAACGAGATGGCATATATATATATATATACCTTTATATAAATCGAAAAAGTAATTGCACAGTTCATTACTGATAGACAAGTGAAACTGTTACAGTAATCTACCATGAAAGAAGAAAAAGAACTGGGTTCAACCCTTGACGATTTTGCTTCGACACTATCGGAAGATTACCATTCTGTACCAGGTGACTGCCTTATGTGCCCAAATCCTATCTAGCATTTTTGTTGGTATTAGCAATATCAGTACCATTATTATTATTTTAAGCAGTATCTGTAATAGTTATGTGTATGTATGATATAATTTTAGGCGTCGAATGAGTGAATGGATGATCTTCTATTCATAGTCCACTGAGAAGTCACATCTATGATGTCTGATGGCTGTTTTAAGCCCAGTCTGAAAAATCAGCAAAGCTATGTATGAAAAGTGATAAATTTTTACTAATTAGTATGAAGATTGTTGGGCAATATTTCATGGAAGTGTAAGACTGACTTTACTATTTTTACCGCCCTCAGTCATGCACACTGGGTAACTCTCTGCCTCACTGTTCTTCGAGTTGGATCTTGAACAATTATCAATAATCACATTTTTGGTTCCACAGTAGAATGCCCGTTGGACAGTCTCCACTCATAATTCGGAATCAACCAATTTTCATCCTCACTAGTATTTGATCTATAGTGTAAAAAACATGCAGATTAGCGGGCAGAGGAGTACTGTGTACACACACACGATGAGGGGCAATAACCGTGAAATTAGTCGTGTGCTTCCAGGCAAGCTTTGTCTATCCATTTGCCTACTACTTTTTTGCATACGTGTATTACTTATGCAAATATGCACTGCAACATGAATATCGTTAAGAAGACTGTTCGGCATCAGACTCAGTTCACTATCGGTGAGAGTCATGGTTTGTATTTGAAAAAAGGTTCAGTAAGTTCGGAAATCTTTTATCAGTCCTAAACTGATGTAACAAATAAACACAAGCTGTTTTACGAAACATATACGGAGGTAATTTGGCCACTACCACACACCTGGAAGACTACCATGGCAATTTCGCTTCTTGCCTTTTCCTATATTATCCTTCATGTCTGGGTTCTTACAGAGCATAGATCATGCAGTATCATCTGAGATTGTCATTAATCACAAATAACTGAAAGTATCACTGCCTCACCGTTTGCATCTATGTCGAACGTATTGTGCGTGACATCTCGTTGTAGGGTTTCCAAGTCTGCGTCGTGAATTATGCATAATTGCAATGTAATCTTGGGGAAAATAAGAAAATAAGTTCCAAACCCGGGATATGCTAGACTCAGCTACTCTGGTTTAGCTGGACACGGATTCGTCTACTTTCCTGCCGAGCAGTCCGCATTATCGTATCCGTAGAAAATGGATAGTATAACCATGTCGTACATTTCAAACGAGAATAGGAAATATTTGCTTTTTATTTTTTTCATACACCAATTTTGTACTATTTTTGGAAAAGGTACTTTAATTCATAATTAGTTGAAATCAAACGTTGTACTGCTTCTGCCCATGATAAAAACACTCCACACTGTTTTCAGACAGATTTATCCATGAGAGGCTTGAAGCCCATTTTTATCAGAAGTGATTCGGATACTAGTGGATAAATGACTGGGAGATTTAAGGTATGCCGCGCTATCTAAATTTAAAAACTATCACGACAGAGCTGCGTAAATGTCCAAGGGTCGCTTGAATTGAATGACACTGTGAGCCGAATACCGACTAAATGTATTTTAGGAACGCAATACTTGAATAATTCCAGCTGCGTGGTAACTGAATTCAGTCCTACGAGAAATACGATCAAGTTTCACTATATCAGTTCACCAAATTAGGAGATGCAGAGGATTCTGCTGTTGCCGAACTGGAATTGAGATTTCCTCACTTTGACGGTGGTTCCCATGGAAGTCACAAATGTGCACTTTTTAAGATGAGAGTGGCAAATCCTACGGATAAAATTCTGCTTCAAAGCTCCGTGGAGCAGCATCAACCTTGACTGAAGCAATGAAAAATCAGCGAGTCAGTCCGCGGGTAACTGTTCTCCCGGGTTCCGAGTAACTGAGCTTAGAGTTTAGGTCGCAAACGTTTAGGCGTCAGCAAAGGTCACAGATTCAGTGCTCGGTAGACGGATAATGTAACCGTGTATATTCAGGAGAATCCTCTCACTAGAATGAACTTATACTTCTTGATTGACCGGTTACCAATCGTAGAAATTTAACCTAATGACATTCCAATTCCACTACTGTAGTTGAAATCTATACCATCGGTCTTTCACATTCTACCCTATTTTGCCAACTTGAATTTCTGACCTCAGTGTCGTTGTTTCTATTTCCAGAAGGTCTGTTTTGTGTGTCTTATGTAAACAAGACCCATCAACTTGCGCAAATGAATAATTTGGGCTCTTGATGACGAGAAAAAAGATTAGAGTATATTGATTTGTGTTCCATTTCTTGAGTTAGCAAATTTCTCGAGCGACTATCTGCACTGCTGTGAAGAGAAAATTAGTAGTCAGATTTTAAAAGAATTCAAAGAAACGGATAACGTGACCCAGACTTGACACCTGTTGGCGAGATTCGAGTTGGGATATAGTATAAAATATAAAACAAAAAGCCAGTTAGAAGAGCTAACGAGATAGACTGAATTGTGGCAAGTGAGCTAAGTGGATCAAAATTACTTGTCCGGATGACAGATTATTAGATAACTATGAAAAAAGACACCTGGCGGAGCCAATAGAAAAGCACGGTAAACTATAAAAAAGGAAAAGGGAAATGGTCTATGAACTACCATTTATTTAAGGGTAGTGAAAGATGGCACTGTATTAGCCACACTATTTCGTAACAACCAGTGTGTTTAGGCTAACAAGATGGTATAAAAATGGGGTTTATCAACTAACTCTTCTAGTTTATTCGACTGATTTCCTGCATTGTGTCTGTGCCCCGGATGAAAGGTCTGGTTTACTATAGCCAGAGAGCAAAATCAGGCTGTAAATGAAAAAAATACTATGGTAATTACAAAAAATGTTACTTCAGGTCACTGGTGCTAGAAATCATTTGCAACGAACAAAGAATTTTCACGTAAGTATTATATGACAAACCTTTAGAATGCTTTCAAGACAGATATTATAAGGTTCACACTGAAATCACTATTGATTCTTGGGAGGATCTTTTTATCAAACGACTTTCGTGGTTTTAGGGAGTGTTTAAAATTATTCGAGACCTTATTTTCAGTCTACGCAAACCCTAATGCATAGTGAAGCATCCGGATAATGCCACCCGTTCCATAAACTAACCTTTTTAAAACAGCTTATCTAGGTTCGAATTCGGTATCACAAACACCATGAATGTTTTGTGGCTTTTTCACCATTCAGTGTATTTTAAGTTAGTTCATTTGAAAAAAAATGAAGACATCTCGGTGTCTGGTTTTGGCTATTAAATATTCATTATCATGCTCACGAGAAAAACACGCTTAAGAGTCGCGTCCTATTAAAAAAATCGTTTTTATATGACCAGTTTGACCAGGGGAGCACGATCAGGGATCTAAATGCGGTGGTTTTCACAATCTCGAGGGTAAGCCAGAACCAACTTTCTTTATGATAATAGGCTTCCGCATTAAAAGTGGAAAGGTGCTTTAGTGTACTTTTTTATACTACGTGAATCCATAGGGTTCATTTCTTCATCATCTAATATATCAGATAAACTTTTGCTGTCCCTTGCATAAATTAGAGCTACTCAATCATACTAATAAAGAAATCAGTTTTATTTTGTTAACCCGTCGGTTATAACATTTTTCTTTGCTTTCGGTGACAATCTTAGCCAGCGTTTCTAAATGTCCTTTGTTATCTCAAAGCTTTGTCGCTTGCTGATTGGCTGACAGCAGTCCCCTTTACCCCCAATGGTGATTGGTGACCTATTAACCAGTGAAAACAAAGCGCGTTTTGGTGCTCAGAGTGCATGAAATAAAAGTGGTGCCTTGATGTTCTGGATACATAGTGTGAAATAAAGCGCGTCACCTATATCATGCAGGACTCAGTGTTTCAATGTTGATCATATTCAACCCTAGAGTCAACAAACTTTCGTTATTAGTCCATCAACAGTGAGCAGTTTCCCGTGTTTTCAGCCACAGTAAAGTAAGTTATCTCGGTATAGGCATATTGCTATAATTATCACTCTTCTAAAATTACCCTTATGTAATCACGGTAATACCAGTTTACGTTTTATTCCGTGTTCATCTTATTATCATTGCACTATATATGCACATGCCCTACCACAAGCACTTTAACTGAAAAATTAGCACGGTGTGTACAAGTATGGTATAGTGCGGCATGTGAAAAGTGTGAACTATGAGGAAGGTACATGTGGGGAGTATTCCACCAGGCTTCCAAAAACCGAATCACGGAGTTGTCTTAAACGGGCTCCATCTCCAAATCCTTTGATCAGAGGTCATCCCGAAAAGCATCTAGACGAAACCAGGGAATCACTGTCATTGGAAGCGAAAGGCGAGAGTGATGGTTAGTGCGAACTTAGAAGTCGATCCCAGATTTCCGAAGCACACTTATAGCCAAGAATAATCATGGATCGGTTGGGTAGTTTGCATTCCTCATTTAGGAAATCACGTCGAGTACAGGAAATATGACAAAGGGTAGTGACCTTGGTTATTGAAGAGCCATAACCTCCACGTCACAGTACAGTCCATGGATTTATCTGGATTTTCGCACAAGGGAATCCTTTCTAGGCAAAATATCAACCACGATTTTAGCAGCACCGCTGGTCGTTCGTGAGCGTCTATTCGGTGAGCTCAGAACCCGTATTATTTAGGGTTATTCTTCAGACTAGCGGTCGTTACACTATTCACGACCTGATGACCCGCAGGGTAACAACTGCTTATGTTTCGGCGGGTCGCATTATGCTCACCATAAAAGTGACAGTGGAAATTCGCAAAAGTGTGGAAAACATTCGGCTTAAGTTTCGAATTATCCACGATTTGCAATTTTTGGGACTCGATCTATGACAGGTGAACTGTTATCATGTTCTCATTCGGTGTTGGTTAGTGATCCACAGAAAGTTTTCAATTTGAGTCTAAGTTGATGTTGTAATATAACTCAAGTAGTTTTTTGGATAAGGGAATAGTTCTTTACCTGAAATGATGTGACGGAAATCGTACGGATGAAGATTTCTCATTGATAAATGGCAAAATATGATTATTATATGTTTCATAAGATGTTTAAATAGGTCAGAAGAATGAAGAAAGCTTTCCCTATGGAGCTTCGTTTTTCGAGTATGATGTAGATGACGTCTTACACTCTCATTGTGTTGCTTTGTCCAAGGCTTAGTGAATTCGTCGTCGAAAGACAAAATAGCCGTGTGTAGAGAAAAAAACGAAATCATGGTTTTCATTTTTTCTCGAACAATCACTGGTATTACTTTATCATTACTGCTCTAGTTTGATCACGGGTTTCGCAATGCTTTCCAGCAGTCTTAAAGAAAAGGATCCTCCTGGTAAAACATGTTCTTAGTTCAGGAAATACCTCATCCTAGGCTGCCGAAACACAAGCAGGAAAGGATCTAAAGGGTTAGTAAACAATGACAATCATTTAGAACTAATCAGTGGGTGGTATTGGATAATAGTTAGATCACAGTGCAATAGATGTGAACAGTCGGCAAAGATCATTTCTGCAAATGCGACGGATACTGTGATATTTTTATGACATTAGTTTGACATGAGGTCCCTTAGGTTTATTGCAGAAACAATACATCATTGAAGAAAAATACTATCTTTCATTGCAATCCGGGGAAAATAACGGAGGAGCGAAGCAGAATTATGGAACATGGAGTACGGAAGAATAAACGATAGATTGCCCAGTGATAAACTGTCGAGGTTTCCGAATTCTAAAGAATATTCAGTGCAATTTTCCAGGATTGAACACCATTGCTGTTTATTTTATAGAGCTACACCAAAATATTCGGTACGGCTTATACGCGCTAAAACAGTCAAGGTAATGCTGGTAGAGTCTTCTGTCGTACTCGACCGAGAGGAGAAAAGATGCACACTTGGTACTCGACAATGTTTACTAGAAGACCAGATTGTCTAGAAAAGTTCTGAATTTAAAAATATTTCAGTGAAATTATCTAAGTTGGACTGCTGGGATAAGTCGAGAGGGATTTATTTAGGCCGTCAATGCAAGTGTATACCAAATCTGAGGAAACAGCTCCATCTTGAGGGATATAGACTACTATAAGGAGCTGTTCAGAAAGCTTTCCCACAAATCTGGTGAACTGAGATCGTCTCAAGAAATATTCCTTCGGCTAGTTTAGTAGGTAAGTGGGTCGGCTGGAGAGTTCTAGTTTTCTGAATAGTTAATATCATGACAAATTATCGGAAGCTGTTGTGTAATTACGAAGAGCAAGCGTAAGGGATTTGCAGGAGTCATGGAAAGATTTTGCAATGAAATAGGCCGCGCACTCTCCCGCATCAACTTCAGAAGATCAGAATTTGCTGGAGAATAGTTATTGATCAGTGAGGCTTCTGGCAGTATTCTGAAGGAGTTGCAATGCTGCACGACCAGCTGGTTTCAATACATTTAAAGTGGGTGTTTTGGTGGAACTGACTGGTTCCCGTTTAGTTACGGGACCCTTAGTGTAGTTAAGTGTTTTTGACTGGATACCAACAGTCAGGAATCGTGAATGATTCTAGCGAACCGTTAACTACTGAAGTCACTAGTTTGCAGAGGAGTTCAGCTTCATGCGTGAGTGGAGCTGAAGCAAACCGTCTTGGTCATCACGTCTTTTGAACATGGCGGAATTTAGAAGCTTGAACCTTTCTTAGTTGGAGAATTTTCAACGTCAGAATATTCAGACTGTAGAAAACTGACAGCGAGCCTCGGGTAATAGGAGAATTGGCCATCCAGATGGGCTACATCCACATCGTCAGAGAGCTGGCTTTTCTTCTGATCTCAGGTTAGTCTGAATAATTATTGCTTACATATTATGTTCGGGGAGTGCAGGAATTGTCGGGATAAAACGTAGTCCGCGAACGCTGTTTACCTTGACCGAAATAGACAGTCGAAGAACCTCGGATTTGCTAAAAGACATTTTAGTGTAGTTACCAATATAATCGCAAGCTATTAAAAAGTAATCAACTTTTATCACTTAATGATTTTCCTAGCAAATCCAGGACTCACCACCCCTCACCCGTGTCTTCCCGATAATAAGACGTACCCAAATGGTAAACCCTAACATCATTTTTCGGGATGCCTTTATTATAAACTCCACTCCGATAATAGGCCCCGGTGATTCAATAAGACCAAGCGTACTAGTGAATAATGTGAGGTCAGAGCAGTGAAAAAATTCCCCGCTGATTCTTGTTTAGCGCGGTGAGGATTCAGCCAATACCGAGCAAGCTAAAGATAGGAGGAACTTCCTTGTACAGAGAGCGATGGGTTACACAATAGTTCCAGTAGAAGTAACTTCATATTTTCAGACCTTTGATATTAAAGTGAACAAACATTTTAGAGACACCTTGCTTACAGAAATCAACGGTTTATTTGAAAACAGAGTGGAATGAAATCAGAGTGAAGAAGCTGCGAAGCCCAGTTTGGGAAGACAGTGTTGCACGGCAAATTTATGGGATGAAAATACCAACAGAAGAACCATCAAAACACTATGAGCAAGCTACGTGAAGAGTGAATGCTCATTTAAGGGAAGCTCGTGGCTTTGTACAAAGTACTGGGGCTAGTGGTTCCATTGAAAACGGAGCCACAAGAAATCGAGAACCGAAGTCGTGAATCGGAGACCTATTAAAATATTCCGTAAGAAGATGACGTGCCTGTCATTGAATTAAAGTAGAGTTTTATGCATGAATACAAGCTGATTTCAATACCTGGAAATATGAGACTTCTGGAAATATGCCTTAGTTCATATTTTCGGGTAAATACGGTAGATGTGACTGTTAGTCGTAATAAGGGCCTTTCATTGAGACCTATTTGTACATGTCCAGATACTGGATTGATTTGTCAGCTACACGTGATTATGTCAAACTGTTCACAAAATCGTGATTGGACGCGGACAAAATGTGCTTAGGATAACAATACCGATGGGCGAAAAAGTGTTTTCGATTAATCAAAATGTCCCTCTGACTGATCATTTAATGACAATAAAGATAATAGAATCTGAGCCAAGTTGAACAGTTTTTACCGCAAATGACCTGGAGATGCTCAATTCACCCTGTTTATTGTAGCAATGACCTTCAGTCAAGCCAACCAGCAATCAGCTGCATCTTTGTCACCCATCGTATTATTTTTTAAAGGCAGACTAAAAAGCTCCGAAAACATTTGTGGGATATCCTGTGTTGTTGTTCCAATCTGACCGAGGGATTATTCCAAATCTGTTAGGGTTAGACAACCTGGAGAAAACGAATGAGCACGCCTTCCATGTCACCCGTATTTGTTCACCTCCGCTGTGTTGTTTTGAGTCGTTTTGGCGACCGTACCGTGTACGAACAAGAGAGACTATTGGCCCTATTTTTGCTCCTTTTCCAAACCGGTGGAGACAATGTATTTTAAAACGCTTCGCGATGGCCATATGGTGAATTAGAATAGCATTCGTGGTTGTTATCACCAACACGCACTGGCAAGTTTTAATTTTGATTACCTGTTGTATTATGTTCACGAGATATTAATACTAACCCAATCATAATCATTAAAGTATTTAGAGTTTTATGCTGACTTGTGTGCGCACAGGTGCTAGTGCTCGTTTTCCGCAGGCTTACAAACATCCTAATTCCTGCTCTGATTAAACAAATTTTGGGAAATGTCTGGTTAAGTCATTCAGTCACACAGAAGAAGAGGAGCTCGGGTTGAAAGCTTTGCGACTGGAAAAATACACCGGTTTTAGACAGTTAAGGAAGACAGGCAAAGTTCTTATCTGTCATACGATACCTCATAATCAAACATTCCTGTATATCCTAATGTTAGATACTGGTTGGTCGGAAGGGAAATCATGATTTGGGCAACCAAATGACAAGTTAGTCCACTGTGGCAGACATCAGGTGTTACTGCTATATGGGTGGGTAAACTGTGAGATCTTTATGCAAAAAAGCCCAAAAATCTTCAGCATGGCCTTGTAGCTCAGCCAGCAGAGTACTCACGGGAATAAAGGGGAGGATATCTCTTGTGCCTGGGTTCCGGTCCTGCCGGAGTTAACCACTTTGAAAGGTTGGATCATCTAAAAATTGGTTAAATCTGCCAGCTACACTTCAAAACAAGTGAAAGACGGTAGGCATGATATCTTCAATGTGATGAACGCGGTCTTTCTCATTGAGCTGAAAGAAAGGTCTTAGGGTCTCACATGGTCAGTCAGCGTGTGTTTTGGTCACCTGATTTTCTCTTCTGCGCAACTGGGGGCCAAATAACTACGATACGGAAACATGGATAGCCTATTTTCCGTTGAACAATAGGAATCTATTTTATTATATTACTCATATGCTTAATAAAGAGTATAATGTTATACTAGCAAAAACGAGCTGCTATGGAGAAACATTAGCCTAATTTTACTTCAACATTTGGCGTTAAAGATTCAAGCAGTGTTCCTAAGTGCAATTTATCTTCGATGGCGACTCCATCAATGTGGTTCTGAGAGAACGAATTGTAAGGACCGTTCTGTGCATATTTTACCTTTTAAAAATGCAATTCACTGACATGTCACCAAGATCCATTTTAGCTTTCAAATAATGGCATTCCGTAGTGAAATCCTTGCCTATGATAGCCATGAAAAATACAGTTCCACCAGTTATTTTTATTCAGTAATAAGCCATTTCACACGTTTACTGTGGGACTAAACGACTTCTTAAATGGAGGTAGATGTCCATTCTGATCCAAGATGGCATCCGTTTTCACATTAGGTTACTGTTTTCGTGCAGGTTTCGCGCTTAGTTAATAGCATTAGAAGTAGTACCAGAATAAATAAACGGTACAAGACCACACAGTTGTGTTCATACATCATATGTTTTGCTTGTTGTTCCTTGACTTTGTCAAAGACGTACATCTCTGAATGACCAAATGCCACCTTGCTATGTTTAGTTTGACAAAATTTACCGCCATAGATGGTATATTGTTAGATTACCAAACCAGTTGGAAGCTTCGCTGTTTTCATCCCGTCAACAAAGTTTCGTGTTCTCACTAACATCTCGCTCCTCAGGAGTTTCACCGGTATTGTAAATCGCATGATCACGTGATCATTTTTTTCGAAAGCCGCCAATCAGTTTGGATACACGCATACGTTCACGTGATGTGAACATGTAAGAGTAGAATAGCACTGATTACACTTTCGCGTGACCTTCACAGATGATCGCCCAACAATATTCATCTTTATGTCAAATAGAAAAATTCCCATCTAGCGCAATATGTTTTGGGACAGCACGGAACAAATTCTCAATTAATTTGAGAAATCTGGCGAATAGTTGTAAGCAATGCACAGTAAATGAAAAATAAGTGGCTTTTTGAAGTTGCACTATTCTGCGGACGAATTTAATCAGACAAGTGGTTCAATCTCCACCACCAGCGTTCTGAATCTGTGATATATGCATCTATCTAGTATTATTAGTGGGAGATTAGATGTTACATTATATGAGACTCCCCATACAGTGCGTACGTGAAAAGCACTGAAAGCGGTGAACAGCTGTTTCATCCTTGTTAGGAATCATCAGCGGCCACATCAAAAGAGCACCAACTGGGACTCGAACCTGGAATGGAAGATTGTGAATGGAACACCTTGGTGACAAGGCTGTCCGGTTTATCGAGTTTAAATATATACACCCGTTGTGACTGTTCTGAAAGTATTATCCACCAAACTATCAGACTGATGGTTTTTTATCTACAGAGTGTTGAATTTAGAAAAATTGTGTTGTGGGTCAGACGACATTTACTCGGATATGACCATTTCCGGTTACGTCATACAATCAGCCCATATGTTACCAACATTATTTGAACCCATTCCGATTCTAAATGAGGGTAATTGGAGTGATTTGACCGAACGCTACGCAGTATATAGCAACCGGTTATAAAGCCGATTAGCAACTGTTTCAGTGGCGCAGGGTATCGGTATACAAAAGCTTTTGTCGCGTTTTGAGGCGTTTTGAGCCCCGAATCAAACAGTTGCTAAGGCCCTACTATGATTGGCCTCCGTAGTCACAGGGCCCGAAAAGACCCCTTTGTGCTCCCGGATGCTTTGGAAAATCCTCATAGTCTTCCGACCTAGGTAGCTGGCCGAAAGTGGGCAAACAAAAGAATATGTGAACATGCACGAGGCTGGGATTGGCAGTGCCCTCCCGTTTTACATTACTTTGTGGAAAACTAAGTGTATGAATGGGTAGGGGTATTCTTTTGAGGCAATTCGGATTTTATTTCTTTTATTTCCTATGCATACAATACTAACGTGATTATTGGTTTTGTCAGCAGAAGTCAGTGAAGTGAGAAAACACTGAGGCTGCCCAAAAAAGTAGCGATTGAAGAATTGGACAGCAAAAGCTCGTTATTTCGTATGCAATCAAAATAAATGCTTCTTATTTGGTTGACAAAACTGTGATATCAAAAAATGAATGAGTCATGAGGACAACCCCTTTTTCCTCTTCAAGCGAACGGAGCTAAACTGTCCGCTACCTTAAAGTACCTGGCATGAGTACCGTCTGTCTCATTCTGATGTCTTTAAATCCAATTGGGAGAGTCCGCATGCTAAACATATGTCACCTTGTCCTGACACACAAGTAATTCGGAATAGCAAAGATGATATACATCCCAATCTTTCGTGGTCTATCGCCTGCCACGTAGAAGGAGATTGATAAAGAACTCATTGACAGAATCAGTCAGCTGAAAAGGAAATCTATGTGTAAAAAGGGCATCAATTTCTTTGTGACTTGTCTTTCAAAAGGTGGAGTGTTGGAAAACCTCAAGTTATGCAAAAAGTTTTGCAATGGGTTTTTTTTCCTAATCCGATTCCAGCACTTTCTGATCTCCTATCTAATATTTAAACAGCTCCACCAAATTTTGAATCGATCAAAATAGTAAAACTCGTTTACCCCGGAGGAATTTAAAAGCTACCGTGGCAATGCTACCCAGTGTGCTCTACCAGTTGAGCAACCAGGCCATACAGCAGGGCTTCGTAGTTTGTGCACACGCACCACGCAGTTTATCCGCCGAATTTAAGGTTTCACTTGGCATCCGCCACATTGTTTGTAACTTTGTCGGGTGAACTGTGTGATCCATTTGCCTAAAGTCCGAAGCCATCTAGCCTTGCCTCGTGGCCCAGCTAGTGGAACACACACAGTACCAAAACTTGGGTTCAGATTAAACGTCTGGATCCTTTTACTGTTTGGAAAAATCCGCCGAACTGTACTTCATAAGGATGAATGGTCGAAGATAGTGAAAGACGCTGGGACTCAGTCCAAACATTTTAAGTCGATCAAAGCAATTTTTCTTCAACTATTCAATATTAGGTTACTTAGCATCGTCAAAATTGACTGTGTAACAGATATTTATGTCCATTGAGTTCAGTATGACGAATTTCGACTGCTCTCTCTTAAGTCACTCAAAGCATGATAACCTTGGTCGGACTAGATCTGTTCGCCGAAGTCCTGTAGATGACAGTATATGACCTTTTGACGTCCCCGCAGATATCCCGTATCGACCGTACTTTCCCCTCCTGATTTTCCGACAGCTTGGTTGCTGGTCATCCTGAGCCAATTGGATTACGCAGTTGAATGCTATTAACCAAATGTCTACTTACACCACTACTGAAGCTGACTTCACCTGGGTCAGAGGCCTTGACAGATACATACATAAGTATAGTATGACTCATCTTAGAGTTTCAACGCCCAACTCACCACTGATGGCCATGGAAGCACCGCACAGCCGTTTCATCCCTGTCAGAAATCATCAGCAGTGCACATCCGAAGAGCACCAACTGGGACTCGAACCTGGTGTGAATCGGATACTTTAACCTCAAGGCTATCCGATCTGGTTCCCAATAGTTTGCTGAACATCTGCACTGCATAATACAGCTACCTCTTGTCATTGGCACAGATGGTAACAAACCGCTTCCTACCACTCATATGCACGTAGTAGTCAGGACCTGCAGTTTGCTCAAAACAGAATGCCTTCGTTGTACTTAGGCCCCTACGGAGAGGTCATCCATCACAGGAGTCGATCGTTGTGCGGGAAAAGGAATTTCGCAGTTTAATATCAGTGACTGAAGGGGGATATGTCATACAAGGTTTACTTTCAATAAACCTTTGAGAACCAGTCCGGATGGCCTGATGGTTAGGTGTTTGTCTCACAATGCTTCACTCCGGGTTCGAGCCCCGGCGGAGGCTCCGTGGATGTGCACTGCTGATGAGTCCTAACAAAGAAGAAACAGCTCTACAGTGCTTTCATGGTTTTCAATGGTGAGTTGGGAGTTGAAATGGCATGATGAGTACTTTATACGATTCTAGTTCATTACTATTCACACAAAGAAGTGTTTTGCAAAGCCAGTCAATCCTTGTTTTTGTGATCACTGACCATATAGACCTAACGAAAAATGGGAAACTCGGTGGCATTGAGTGCTTTGTGGACTGCCCTTGTGAAGTATCTTGATGAGATTTCGGTTATGCCAAAGCCTAGGAAGGAAAATACAGTAAGCACTTCCACCCATACTATTTACTTCAGCCGTGCCCATTTTTGACCGCACTAATTACTGTTGTTCTCGTGACTAGCTGCGATTGGCTTACAAAAAAACTAGCTACCAGTGAATCACTGCGAAGGCCCAATGAACGTTTAAGTTAGTGCATCCACTGGCGAACATCTGACGCAGAAATGCAATTACTAAATTAATTCGCCTCTGTTCAGCGAATTGTGCCTTGTTTGATTTTCGGCAGAGCCTATTTGTTCTGTGTTGTTCAGTCAACTTGTCCGGGCATTTGTTTTTACAGACTTTATGACACAGGTGGCCCAATTTACTTTATTATATCCTAAAGGAATAAATCCACCTTGCTCATTGCGCGAAAAATTGCAGAATAGATTTTTCCTATGGGTAAGCAAAACTCCCCCGGGGATTTAAGTGTACCGTCCTCACTGAGATCAAAGTATTTTACACGCTTCTTGAGAAGAAAATAGCGTAGTGAACAAGCCCATACTCATACCAATACACAACATTTAATATTCCTCATTAAAAGCTTGGTGACTCAATGACATCGTGATGATATTATTCCGATTTCTCCTCAGAATAGTTTGATATTTTTTGGGATATTCCTTATTAGATGTGCACCAGATGATAAACTGAATAAGAGCACCTGACAGGGTCAGTTTTGTACGAAACTTAGGGTGTTCTTTTAGCTCACAAGGTACCACTGGGTCTCTGGTCTGTTTCCGGTATACAAAACATCTGAAAGAACACGTTGAGGAAAAAACAATTTGGCGAACATGATTGTTTTCAGCTGTTTGTACTCACACCCTACAGTCAAATGGTTCATCTTCAGTTTTTCATGACAGTACATCACAAAAATTTGGGGACCTAGCTTCTATTTTGCGATTCCTAACTTCTTAACTAGGATTTTACGGTTGTTATTATTATTACCATCCATATTACAGCTGAAGCTTGGAGAGGAAAGATCAAAAGAATTCATTCTTCTATACAATGATTTTTTAACAATAATATGAACAAAATCTACGGGAAGTATTCAAAGCAAGATCAAAGTTCTTAGGGTTTTCTGAGGGTGACAGTGCCAAACGTTTTCTGTTTCTGACATCGTAGCTGTACAACACACCAATTCCATATTTCTGCATGTTTCCCATCATGTTTGCTTTCCTCATATCTGGTCACCGTTCCGTGTGCAAGTAAGAACATCAGTTCAGGTAAAGTGATGAAAAGTTTTCACAATAAAACCAGAATAAATAATATCAACCGATTTCAACACTTCGAACTAGACTGTCTATTATGCAATATTATTTCATTCCTAATCAAAAAATATATTTCCCAACGTCTAACAGACGAATCACTGAAAGCTTAACACGCATTGATTTTGCTTTGAATTATGCGATAAAAAAGCTGTCTGCTAGACTAGGTGACAGGAAATGAAACCGTGAGTAGACCAAGTGGAAGCAGTCCTGAAACGGGTTTGTCCTCTCACGTAGCTGTCTTGTGGTCTGTTTTTTGTAGCCTATTTGCAGAAATCTTTCTTGTCCGCAGTCACTCTCGAAGGATTTCGGTTCTGATTATAAGGAGAACGCATTTCGTTATGCTACTTGTGTAGCTTTTCAAATCTATGGCCAGGATTCCGATGGTTACTGTCTGGAAACCACACCGCATGATGAAGACTGTTTTGTTTCTTTTTTTCTGTTTCTCGTGAAATGGTTTTGCCACACTGAGGCATTCTGCGTGTTATCCCACACATTCACAGACACTGCTTCGGATGCCCTTCCTGCATCTTTTTCACGCATATCGGACAAGTTTTGCTGTTAACCGTCAGTGTTCTATAATGCAACCAACTGTTAAGGACAAAATGACGAGAAACCGAATTGACAACATGTGGATCATTTGTTTACACAAGCTTGATCGTGTGAATTCGGAGGGTAAACACTTTTTGGTTCATGGACACCTGCGTAGACTTAGGAATGACATAGCTTACAAGTAGAGGAATGAACACTTCTCATCAATGAATGAAACTGCTCAAACTCTACGTGGTTCTACGATCTACGGTATTTCAGCAAATTCATTCACCGACGATTGAAAATGTGCAGGATAAGGGCGGCCGTCGAAGTTCTTACTGAGATCAGAAAGGGCCAATTTGAAAGGTGCATTACTTCAGGTTCTCTAGTAAATCGAAGATATTCTCGTATGAATTACATGGAAAGTCAAAAATGAGTTTGCAGGATGGATAAATTGTCTCACTCAAAAATACACCGGTGAACCTGGATGGTGGCACACTTTTCTTTTACGGACGACTTCCTTTGGTTCTGTGATGTTGGAAATAAAGGGTTGGAATATGAAAAATCATAGAACTATTTAGCGATTAAGGTATTTTCATGTTGGTTGATGACCATTTGAAACTGACTGACCCGGGTAACTATGGTAAATTGACCAGTTGCATAAACTTCAGAGTTAATAATATTTCACGTGGGAATAGTCCATTTAACTACGAATGTAAAACACTTCCTAGATGGCTCTTCCCGTCAGTGACCAACTGCCGTTCCCCTACTGATGTATCTACTGCACGTGAAACTCACGAAAGCAGCAAACACAATGATATGGCATTGGAAAAATCGATGCATTTCGCTGTCAAACAGTGAGCTGGTAGTTCTAGTAAACTCACCCGAGAAAATACTTAAGTTCAATTTAAATTCTTCTTCAAGGTCACACAAATATAACCCGTGACATTTTTTGTTTGGCTTCCATAAGATTGAAGTCGGGTGCACATTAAATCAAGAAGTTCCGTCATCCTAGGAAAAAGTGGAGATAGCCTCATATTAAATTTAGGCTTGCGAATAAGCGTATTCGAAAAGGCATTTACGATAGCCTAAAATACCCAATGCAGTAATGGGGCTCATCGACATACTTAACCCTGAGAGTTGGTGCCGCAAAGAACCACGTAGATGACAGCAGATTTCTGTCTACCGGAGATATAACCGGTGGTGAAGTGGTCTGAATCTCATATCACCCAGGGGATAAACACTCCTACCTGTCGACCAACGCCGCTGCTATATTTTACTTGCTGGTGCTCTTATGAAAGGCTTTGCGTGCAAACAAGCCGTGAACAGATCCAAACTTTAACGTGTTATTCATAAAAATTACCGCCAGAATGATTCTCAGTGGGCGAAATACCGGCGCATCCAACCTGGTGGTGATTATATTCGCATGCCAATTGGGAAATGATGTTACACGTCCAGTGAGCTTGATAGTCTTCCAGGATATTATTGATTGTTAATGTCGAGATACTTGGAACACGTCGAGCTGTATGTTCCGTAATATAAGACCTGAATTGCCACAAAACATCTGCGTCGCATATACGACAGGATTTATGTGACGTTATAAATTTGACCAACTTCGCCTGTTAACGTTTGTGCAATGGTAGTGAGCTTTAGATTCCTAACATAAGGTTAACTGAAAATATTTCCCACGAAGTTCGTTCCGTGGACTACGGATTCGCAACATCCACCGCGTATGTTGCTTCGATCGGTAATAAAGCAGTGCCATCCTTGTTATTCGAGTGTTTTTAAACTAGTGCTGAATATCGTGGTCGGGTGTGAATAACGGAAGGAATATCCAATGAAATCCGAATTAATTTTCTGAAGATATGCAAAAACTGTCCTGTTCTTAATCATTGGGTTAGCCTCATCAGGTACTTCCCGCTGGGACAAACAACACACGGCTGAACGTCATCCGATGAACATTGAAATATAGTCACAACATTCATAGATCAGCTGGAAGCGCATCTGCCCGGTAAGCCGAATGTCGCCGGTTCGATTCCGGCTCGGGGCTTTAAACTTTTATATGTAAAACATGAGAGTGGATTCTTATTATATCAGTTTCAGTCTTCTCGAACTAATTATCCAAAAACAAGTGAATCGGAAACGTGAAATAATATATTCAGCGAGCTGGACATAATAGTGCAGTTATATACAGAATATTTATGGAGTGCCAGAGGAGAATTTCTTTGGAGAAAGTAAGTTGCTGCAGGGTAAGACAAGATCAAACGTCTCGGGAAGAGTTAGTTACCTAACAGCTGTTGACAAAATTATTCAGATATTATTTTCTACCATTATAAATACACGGGCAATGAGAACATTCCCTTTCAGGGATGCCCTGATCTAGAATCGAATGAGTGGTTATTTTCGCAATCGAAGTAGGATCCTTGTCCCAAATATGAGATGCTTGTTGAAGGGAAAAAACAAGGCACCATCAATAAATGGGTAGATTCTCTGCCAAAAAAGCTGGAAAAATGAAATCGAAAAAAGGACAACAGAAAAGCAGAGGAATATTTTTGATTTGAATAGCACGGTTTATCCTGTCCTCATAGAAACAATTTTTATTGTTTGATATTACAGCATAGTCAGAAAAGATGGTAGTCAATCGATGTTCCGATTGGCCTTGGTAATCTTTCTGAGGTATAGTTTACAAACAAATGTAAACTGGTCGTCAGAAAAGCTACTCGTGGTAACCGAAATAACGATTGACTACCATTTTGTCCGACAACGCTGTGTTACCAGACAATAAATACTTGCGTATACCATGTTACATTGTGCATCATTTCTTCGATACACCCTGAAGTGGTCTGGGTTCCGACAAGATGAATGCTTTTTATTCTCTTAGAGCAATTATCTTTCATGCTTGTGAGTTGCATGTGTGTATGCGTATGACCCTATACCCGTTGAAGACAGCCGGAAAGGCCTCTACACTTAACGGTAGTATATAAACAATTCATGAAGCCTCGGTGTCACGGCCCCACGTAGCATGTTAACCACAGGGCAGCTTAAGACGACGTTGTTACTTAAATTACAACTGTCCGTTGACCGTGCCCACTTGAACAACAAATGCAACATCGTAAATATGACAAAGCAAGAGCACACTGAAGAGCTAATTCAGAATACGTTTTTATTTTCTTAGATACACTGTCTATTAGATGAGAATACGTATGCTATGTTCTGGGGATTCATTCTTTTTCACGAATGTTCCTATCTACAGACGAACGGAATAGAACCCTGCTATACTGTATGGCAGAAACCAAGTTGAAATCCAGCTTATCCCTATGGAAGTGAACAGGGATTATCCAGTCTATCACGCTTGAGTGGTTCATTTAATTTGTCTGGAATTATCTATTCCCGTGCACCTTTGGACTGAAAAAGTTCTTTCCGGATATAGACAAATAAAATACATGATCGTCAGCATCCATAAATGAAAAAACTTGTCAGACAAACAGGAAATGAGGTCTAGTTATCGGATTGGAGAGCCCGTAACATTTTTCCAGAACGACAGATGTCAGAACCACTTATTGCGCTTGTTGTAATTATTAGATGGGAAAGCATGAGACACTTTAGCGTGAAAAAATGCTCTATAAGCAGACCGGTAATTTAACAAAATGAGTGAATAGGATTTAGATATTCCACCGTGGTTATGAAATAAAGTCCGGGCGCCATAGGAGACTACAAAAAATTATACAAAAATTTGGTAACAGAGGTGACTGGAAACAACTCAACCCAGTAGGCGTTATACATTCGTAAATATATTCATTTTGAAAGTGATAAAACTCTATTGCACTGGGCTGACTGAATGGAGTGGAAAAATGTTGACAAGGCACAAGTTGTCAGAAAAAAGTGGTTTGCTTTGATTTGGATTTGTTATACTTTTAGTGGAAAGGTATACCGCATTGCTAAACTCTAGCAGTCAAAACAGATCGATTTGTTAGCTTGAAATTTGGGACATTGTTCACTGTTGCAAACAAATTGATCATTTTTTTAATCATTTTTTGCCATATCCAGCTGATGGAATTTTGGTTGCCTCATGTAGGTATTCTGTCAGAAGTAGACATATTACACTTTACCATCGAAGACCGCATGATAGCTATTTTGGTTGCGAATGACGTGCATTTTTCCTTGCGGTTTTCGCGATTCCGGTAGAATCTCTTCTTTCACTTATCAGAACGCTCGAAGTACCTGCTCATTATTGGGCGCGAGATCAAATTTCATAAAAGTCGAATAACGTAAACATTCAGGGAAAATTAGCCCGATACTCCTTCAAGAAAATGACTTATTCTTTACTATGAACAGTATCGCATAAGGTCATAAGAACAAAAATATAATTTTTTACACTTATTATTACGATGATCCTCTTCATATGCTATCCAAACCTCCCTTCGGTCAAACTGAAGAAACCGGCAAAATCTGCGGGTTACTTGCAAGGTTTTTCTTTTACACAAATTTCTCTGAAATGATGTCCTTTATTGGAGTAGATCATGGTAAATGCCACCATTTGGACTTGATGATTAATTTACGTTGTAAGTTTGACTAGAGGTAGTCCCTCAACGAACCATCAAGACAGCCCTACGGAGAAACAATTTCGAACTGAACATCCCGCATACCCAGTTGGAGCCGCAGTTTGAACTCGCAACAAGAATGATAATGCCTTGCGGGGATTCCTTGGTGTTCCGTGATGACATTGACGTGAACATCACTACTACATCTTGAAGAAAGATTCAATGTGAGACGTAAATCTGTGATAAATGCCTGCCGGAAAAGACCATCGTGTAGCTTGGTAGAATGCGTGATAAAGTAAAAAGAGGTATCGAAACACCAATCAAGCGTCAGATTAAACTGGGTTTTGCATTTATGTTGATACTGTGAAGGCTTACGAGGCTTCACTTGTTTTTTTTTAGAAAACTACATTCCAAGCTTTAAACCACTGCTATCTCACTAGTACAAGAATAATTTTAGGTCCCTTTTCTGTCCTCTGGAATAAAAACAATTTATTTTCGAACATTACTGATCTGAAATGCTTTGGATTTTCTTTGGTCACATGTTTCCACCTACAAATTCTCTGGGTTGATCCCCAGTGTCGTTGGGATGACGGACAGATATTTTTCATGATTAGTTTTGTTTGCGTATATATTCGCTCCCTGTCTAATTAAGTTTGGTGTCCCAATGATGTCTACTTTGCATAAATTGTTCCGATTAGATTTGCCTGTTGGTTTTTGGGGAATCGCAAAGCTTCAAATAGGTGTCACTTATGTGTACTTGGTAGGTAAACGTCTCTTTGAATATACCGTTATCACTTGAATAAAAATGACTCCAAAAAATGACGGATTACCTTTTCAAAATATCCAAATCCTGAGAGTTACTGAAAAAATCTGAGGAAAGATGTATATTACAATGTGAGATTACATTGACTGTGGGTGTTTTGTAAGTCACACTATGCGCGTAGTCCTTTTTGTTTTGGTCAACTGATGCTCTCAGGAGGCAGTGCCCAAAAGCATGATTGATGCTACTTTGAACAACTTTGTTATGTTGAGGCAAGCATTGTCACATAGATCAAAGCCATCTCAATGTTAAGCTATTTGAAACTTCAGGAAACGTACCTTGACCTTGATTTACGGCCAGAAAAGAAATTTTTCTAACTAGATATCAGGTTTCGCATAAAACCGTGTCACGCTACTCATTTGTTGTAACCCGTTTGTTCCACGGAGAAACTTAGTCAGAGATGCTGAATGTGGTGTGCCCTTGCAAGCTTCCAAACTAAGTCGCAGATCAACCTGATCAGCTTCGGCGAAGTTCATGTCTGCTGAATTTCAGTTCATCCAAGGTTTATTACCCCCAACATTCGGAGTGCATCAAAATGTGACAGAATCTGGTAAATCAAGTAGGACCCGACATTTGATGCAACTGTTTGAATCGAAATGAAATTCTAGAGTGTAGTTGTCACAGTAATAGGCCCAATATTGTATGCCTCTGTATCGATTCGACGTGTGATTAGAATTGTCACACTGAACACGAGCGGATTTCCAGACGAGTAGCACATTCTCACACAAGTCGCCGCATAGCTTATGTACATTCAAGGGTCCCTTTCGAGTATTGTTATTTTTAACCGGTAAATTTCCGATTATTTTCCCTACTGATCCTAGAGTTTATTCAAAATCTATTCGATATCCATGCTGAATCTTACTGAAAAGAGGTTAGCTGTGACCTGGTGAGCATAAGCACGACACGGTCGTGGTATCGAAACCACCCGGTTTCTGTTTCGGTCTCACGCTTTTAAAATGCTTTCGTGGTCTAATTAGTACGTTGCACTCGGAAGGCAACCACAAAATATGATATGAACTATGTGCACACATGCACACACACACACACACACTCGCACACACACAAGAATATGCACCTGATCACACACGCAGTACTTTTTAGCATGGCATCCCTTTCGCTACATGTAATTAAAATCTGCTTGTCTTTTACAATTACTTTCTTCGAGCATAGTTTTCAGCTTGTTTATGTTTATTGTTTATGGGAATTCACCCATTTTCTTTCCGGAAAGAAACAAGGAAAATGTTTTCTTTTTCAGTGAACATCAACGACCAATCTGTCTGTGCAGTACAGTCACAAATGCAATAAAAAGGATGTAACTTAACTTCCCCTGTACGAGATTGTCGTCCTGTAATTGAGTGACTCGCAGATGAACGAACTCCAAGTCCCAGGGCAGAGAACAAACTTGCTTTACTAGGCTTACTGTAGGACAAATCATCGAACTATAACACTGACGTACCTCAATTTGTGAGCAAACCTACTACAGGACCAAGACAGTCAAAAAATACTTCGAAACGCTCACGTAACAATGGACAGGAAGTATTCGAGAAGACAATGCATGAGCGAGTTTATTGGTTCATAAAGAAAGTCGTTAATTCTGGGAAGCATTTAGACCAATCAATGGTCAGAAGGTCAGTAATTGCATGAACGAACGCACACCAGCGTGATGAAGGACAAACGGAATAGCTATGGCCATGAGAAAGCGGCATAACTGTGACGGGATAGCCAAAGTTCAGTCATTCACAAAGACAAGACAGAGAAACAGAGAAAGATAATTACCTCAAGTAAGCCGGGCAATCGCTAAGTCATAACAGAACGGGTCATAGATACTTTGGTTAGGTGGACTTAGATAAACTAGGAGGAAGAAAGTTCCTATAAGAGGTCCAATATGTTGGGAATCAGAGTTCGATACGAATAGATAGGACCAACAAATGGACCTCAAAGAGATACTGGGTAAGGTCAATCAACACGTCATAGAAACAAGGCTCAAATTGTATGGTGCAATGGGAGTAGACAAACAATCATCCCGCAGGTGAGAAGGCGAGGTTGTGGTAGTTGGCAAGGAAACTGGTGGCCTGTGCGCATGGGAAACAAACGAACCGTTTCATAATTACAGGATGAAAATTGTGATAGGTTGCATGGGTTCTGGACTAAACCAGTTTTAAGGAGTTCCTGGATATTGCTAGCTGAATTTCCATGTCCTATTTCAGTAAACCTTCACACCACCAAAGCAGTGCGGAAGTCCGTCGTTGATACAAACGTTCCTCTTTCATGGTTCAAACGAAGAGAGTATCATCCTCTTGGGGACATTTAATGGCAAATCACTCGTAGCCAGAGGTTTCACATACGATTCTAAAAAATCTGGAGGATCGTCTTCAAACAGGCTACCGTAAATGAGGTTTTGCACGTTTTGTCTATGCTGTCATTTTACCAAAATATTTGTCATTTCTTTTCAGTGAAAATTCCCTCACAGTAAATGACGCACGGACTAGGTTGTTTGATGACAAATGCTTTCTAGATTGTAAACCATCTGTGCTAGGTAGCATTTGTGCATACGTCATACCCTAACTACTGGCCATTTTACGAAACATCCATTGTTGACAACGTTAAATAGTCGATTGGTATTCGCATCCTTGAGTGGTGTGTTTGACGGAGTTAACTGGTATTATTCAATGGGTATTTTTTGTGAGACATGAAGTGTTAAATGAGCGGATAAATTCTGAGAAGAGATACAGGAGCAAAACCCAAAAAGTTAAAGCAACTTGTGTCAAGAATCCAAATTCCACCAAAACCAGATGAAAACTGATTAGTCTTTCATGATACTTCGGCGAATGAAAAATCCGGATGCAATCAAAAAAGTAATCATTGTACTCACGATAGATCATTTATTATGAAGTTTACCAATGTGCTAAGCGTTCGCAAAAGGTACTGTCTTTTTGTATCATTTCCTGAATTTGTCGAGTTGCACAGCTACGTGATCACTACAAAACTACTGGCTACCCTCTGATTCGGTCTGAACATGGGAGAAGTGCACAATGGTTTCACATTGATGGTGCTTCAGCAGGTCTTTCTTTCACTAAGCACTCACTGCCGGGCATTCCGCAGGCATCGTCGGCGAAATATTACCCACAGCTTACGACCAAATAATGAAGCCCATCGAGTATAGCCGTACTGCAGGGGTTCACACAGCTCCAACGTTGGGGAGTTCAGCTACTCGGCTCATTGACAGCTTGCGCGGCACATGATCCGTCGTCCGCTACACGTATGGCGGGTATTCTTCAAGTGATCAGTCATCAGCTGAGTGTATGCATTATTCTCAACAAAAGTGATATAGGAGGAAATAGAAATGACTGACCTAAGAGGAGGAATAAATACGGATTATTATCGACAAAAGGAGATCCTAATCCAAATTTTCAACTTCTCACTAAGGTGGAAAAGACTACTGGGTAAACTTATCTTTTTATCGTGTTTTGAGTGACTTCAGTACTGCACAACTCCCTCTACATAAAGGTAAATAGGATTTGAATTTAAACTAAACAGTATAGCGAAATTTAACTGCTAAACGTGCGTCACTTAATGAGTACTATTTCATTTTCGTTGAAAATTTGAGAATGCACCCCGAGCCGAAGCTTTGTCGTTGGGTGAATATTTAGCATCACTGGGGTCCAGTTTCGAGCGTCAAATGATTTAAATTAGATCCTAGTGACGATATGACAACGGAATGTACAAGTAAGAAGATGGAGAGGAAGAGGAGTACCGGGTAAGCAAAAGTGATGAGTGGCTATAACAGCTAAGCTGATTGTGTGCCTCAGGAGAGACCTTGTCCACTCATTTACATAATACTTGCTATTATTGTATATATATATATATATTTATGTGTAAATTTTTTATATCATAAGACATTGAAAAAGCCTAGATTTGGAAATTCACCTACGGTAGTTAGGAGCGCCAAAGCTGTTGGGGTAAAAATTGTTCACATGACTTTCCAAACGTTGTTTTTTGAGAGTGTTTGGAAACGTGGAAAAGCTACAACCTTGCGCCGTATCTGCCCCAAGTCAGAAAAATACTTAGAACAGGATTGTTTCCAGGTTTTGAATAAGCCTTCCAACCGGAAGTATCATTAGCATTATCAGTGCCCCATTTTGCACCTTTCCCAACCTACGGAAGTGGTGGTTTGATTTACTCTTTAGGCTTCATCCATAGTAAACCACGGTCGTCCGGCTGGTTACCACACCCGACCAATTGGGACCGTATGTGGTTCTCCGCTCATAGACTCGGGGTTTCGTGGCCCGCTATCCCCACTAGTGCAGTGGACCTTTGAGATCGTGAGTGATATTCTTCTTTCACTGATTCTATGTGCAAGCACGTGATAAAGAGGTCTGTTGAGTGCGGCCTGGGCCTTGAAGTCAGCCTGCAAGAAGGCGCATAGATAATTGAATGGTTGTGAAGGATAATAAGAGCAGTATATTTTCAATTCCATATTAGATAAAGCTTTTCGAAGTTGTATTGCACTGAGTAAGCAACCTAGATTTAGTGAAACTACCTGTCGGATGTAAGACAAATCCCGCCTGTTTTCACAAGTTCATAGGAAATGTGAATGAGGCAACAGCTGGGTGCTCCAAACTTTCCTAGACGCGAATATTGTTCCTCCAGCAGTTATGGCATGTATTCCAACTAGCACATGAAGACTATAACGAAATTCAGCATCACGTGTTTTTGTTTATTCACCACAACATCTTCATGTTTTCTCCACAGCTGTTATATATATGTATATATTTATAAAAAGAATGCCACATCCTTGCATTTCAAGGTAGCCTCGTCAGACGGTAATTTAAGGAAGTTAGAATATGTAAACTATTACCTTTTGAGCTAGATGATACGTCACGATTTGCAGGACTGATGAAGTTTGTTGGACTTTATCAAGGTTTTTGTAAAAATTCTGAATTTATCAAAATTACTGATTAAATAAATATGAGTGAAAATGAAGTGGAATGAATATTCATGACTCTTGGCTAATTTTGATTAATATCGTGATGTTTCTTTACAATGAGATGTTTCGAATTTCTCTGCAAACCATACCGGAAGTTTTTTCGATGCAGACCAATGGATAAATGCTATGTATCAGACAACAAATTTGCATGGTTCAGTCAAAACAACGAACGGAATTACTTCCCTGTACATCACAGTTATAGCCTTAAGCAAAAGTGCAAAATTAATCAATGTAGCGTTGAATTTCATGTCGGTTGAAGCAATGATAGTTTTGGTTTCGTGACTGGTACAATTGTTATTTGTCCTGATGAAGTGGTGTTTTATTCTAAGAGTTGTAACGACAAAATAGTCTTAAAGATTTTCCTATTTGGTTTTATTTGTGGCATGAAAATTTCTATCAAGTTAAACCCCCAAGTTAATTTTTAGATATATTACACACGGATCTAAACTAACACTGTGGTAATGAATTTCTAAAGTTCTCCCCCTGTTACGGATTCTGCACGTGATCAGTGACTCAAGAAATGGAGAGCTCACGATTAGGGTCGGCCGAGTTAGTGACGATAATATTACGGCGAAATCACTAAACCCCAAGCTGCTGTTTTTTTTTAAATCCTAGAAAAACCAAAACAAACCATGAATCCAAATCCGAAATGTCAGTGAAAATATCGTTAACTTAAATAAGCATTACATTCAGATAACATCAAAGAGTTTTCACTAGTCAAAAACAACACCAGTAAAAAGTGATCGTTTCACATCAAACACACTCCTCATCACAAATGTGAACAATGAATGAAAGTACCAGGTCAGGCCTTATATATATATATATATATATATATATATATATATATATATATATATATATATATATATATATATATATAATTTATGTGCCGACACTTCCACTTTGGCAAATAGGTTCACACAATTATCTACCTGTTTACCCATCAGAATATGTTAACGTGAAAAGAAATTGGTTTAAACAATCTTTAATATTCAAAATTCACTACCTACATACTACTGCCACTTCATTTTGTGGCAACTGTCTGCCCCAGTGGGGCCCAGAGAGTAGAAAACCAAAAACGTACGATGTTTTATGCCACCTTTATTCGTTCAACAGTTTTGTGGGTAGATTATTCAACCGAATATTCACCGGTACTCTCACCCGTGCAGTCGATTGTAAACTTTCTTCGGGAACTATCATCCTCGGTAACCAAGTTATGGAATAATGAAAGGCCCTATTAAAAGACGGCATTTTTGATTGTTACGTGGCCGAGTAGAAAATTGTCCTTTTCACCAATATGGTAATCGTCATCGTTGACTGAATGAATCACTTATGATTAGAAACATGCTTTGGATCCGCATTCGTGAACAAACACTCCATTCTCTGAAGAAGCCAAGTAAGTTTTTTTTCAGAAAACATGGTGTAATTGGGTTCTACTTACCTTCTCGTTTAGTCCGCTCGTAATGACCACGGAAAAGAAAGAGGGTACACGTAGTGTTTCCTGAATACAAAGTATTCCAGGCGAAAATGATTAAAAATATGTTCTTGTATGAAACACAAATCGAATTTAATTGTACTTGGGTGCAAAATTCATTTATAAGGCTTCGAAACCTGTATTATGTCACGTAATAGTCCTTGGGTGATTGTGATGAGTTTCATAGCAGTATGAAGTATTTTGACCAATTTTAACAATGCAAATCACCGTAAGTATTATGTTTTTGTGTGCTTGACGGCTATCATTCGTGTGAGTCAATCCGTTCGTAGGCTATGAGCATGTAACTGTATAACGATAAGAACATTTTTCACACCGTTTTAGTGATATTAGTATTTTGGGAAGCTTGACTAAATTTTTGCCCACATTGTTTGTCAACCGTATTGAACTATTTAGCGGGGATACGTTCTCATCTAACGTCAGTGACCCAGGTTATTTACAAACAGAATCTACATGACTCACGTGACTGGAGTGAACGCTAAGGAGACTGACTTGTCAGATGAATGAAAAAGTTAAAAATCTGACTGGCCATCGGCTAAATTTTGAAAATTTGTCTAAGAACTTCATAAATAACCTGCATTTTACTGTAAAATCAAATAGTTTGGGACTGTTCATATTTTAAAGGTGTGAACTTATCTATAAAGGAAATTTAGAAGCAAGTGCTTATTTAGCATCTTGTCACGAATTCCAGTTCGTGTGTTACCGAAGAAAAACATCGCAATTGAATGGGCTCCACTCGACAACAGAATTACGGTGTTTTGGTTCAGGCCAAAGTAGAAAGGCCAGTGTTAACCAGTGTGAGAGAGAGACAACCTGGTTCAGGCGTCAGGATTAGCGTCTCTTTTCTGAACACCAGCAAAGTCCTTAGTGGATTGAGCAAGGCAGTGTGATTTATTGGACTAGGTCGACTTTGTATGACCGGATAACATCAAGAGTTTTACAACCGGAAAAACCTGAGACTTAAAGTTGTTCCGCGTTGCCATATCAAACCGTGTATGTATTCCGACACTCGTTGGTCATCTGATTTGCCGATGTTTAAGGCACCGCCATTGCAAGTGAGACATTGCTATCAGCAATCACATTTGGATGACTATGGCAACCTAACACTGGTCGTCTGTAAAAGACGCAACTCTGTCATTGTGTTAGTTTCTCACGGCTTACGTAAGATTAGCTTATCAAGCTTCGAATCGCTAAGCTCTCAAATCTTTATCTTTTCGGTTGTATAGGCTATCCTACACATTTTGTTGGCTTTTGTTTTTGTTTGATACCATTTTTCCGCGTGACTGTTAGTCATCAAATCTATCTGCAGGAAACTTTCTCGTTACCATAGCACATATCTTGTGCCCTTTCGAGGAGAACTCAGAAAATCTTTCATCTGTTGGCCACGTACACGGAACTAGGGAAGAAGTGAATTTGGAACAGTCCTACTTACTCTAGAGTGAATTCTTTTCTGCCTCTCGTATCATCACGTTTTTTGGGGCAAAACACAATGCCTTCGATGCTGGTCCACGTACCTGGCCGTTGCAATCTGCATATTGGTCCGACTGGTGGGGGCAGCCAAACCTTGAGGCTTAAACATCAATGGCAGGAATCGTCACTCATTCCGTTGATCCACACGACCAATCTGCTGTCCTGTCACTTGGGTTTCCATTGTCTCGACCCCTGGGCTTGGTACCGCACCAGTGCGGAATGCCGTCGTGACTTAGCTGTCTACCAAGGATGAGTTAGCACGTATCCTCACAACGCGCGACATTTATTCCACCCAGCGTAATTTTTTAAATTTTGCGATAGACAAAAGTTGGCTGATTGTTGGCAGTCCACAATATAAGACCTTTCCTTCTAATAAATCTGATGAAAAGAATACCATACAACTGAGAAAAAAGTTTTCCATCAGAATGTAGTGAAAAAAGACTTAGGAGTGATTTTTCGTTCCTTATTACTCACATGCTCTAAATGGTGCACACTTTCAAGAAATTTCGGTCAATGCTTTTGTAGTTACACGGAAATTCTTGCTCAAAGATTGCCTAAGATACCCACAGTCGTATACTTTTACGACGAGTGTCATTATTCAAATTATTACCATAATTATATTATATAAATCTAGTTGTCTACCGCTTGCAAGCATATTATTTATTTTATGTAAAAGTTTGTCAACATAGGAAAAATTATTTGATGTTTTTGAAATTCTGCTATTATTTGTTTTCTTAGAGATTTTCCAGGATAAAACTTGCGAAATCGTGGATGGTTATTAGCTTTTGACCTCGAAGTCTATTGTTAATCAGATAAAGATATTTTTATTTGATAGTTTTTGGTTCTTTTATGCTTTTCATACGTGGTTAGCTTCAACCAAAAGAAAAACGACTCAAAGGACAACAAGAGCTACTTTCCGACATTAAGGTGCCTTTTTCCAAAATGTGTTTCGCAATTCAATGAGATAGCTTTGAAATGGTTTCAAATTGACCATTATTTCGTGCGCGAAATTACGCCTCAGTGAACGCGAAAATTGGTTTCTTGTGAGCGGTTTATTCATGTGAATGTTTATCTTGTTTTTTTTTCTCTCTCCATCTCTCCCGTTACCCACTAAACATCCGCCGTCTGATTCATAACATAAACTAAAGTATCAGCTCCGCACGGATAAATCGGAAATAATGGTTTCTGAATCCATTTTGGTATGTGCTTTTCTAGGTTGAGATTGTGAAAGAAATTGCGTCAAACAAGAAACGAATGGTAAGTTTAAGTTAGCCATGAATTATCCCACCAACACGGAAAGAATGGTGAGGGAGGATCAAGGAATTCGCAGGAAAGGTTGAAATAGTTTCAAAATCGTCCATCCAAAACGTCATCATAGATCATATTGCTGTCATTCAAGGTGGTTGAAACCAAGGGTACAAAACATTTGTTTAAATGCTTCACTTCATAAAAACCTTGGATATGACTACACAAAAGAAACTGGCAGCTTGAGTACTGAAAAAGAGGTGGAAAAGATTTTATTTTTGAAACTCACAGCAATCTAAGAAGGAAGTGATCGGAAATCGGACCACGAACCTTGATTAGCATTTGCTGATGTCTTCGTTCCAAATGGTTTCAGCCCTCGACTTAAGTCAGATCGTAAAGGTGAGTATAGTATTTAGCGCGCGTTACTCACTGACTACGAAGTGGTAGCGAACAGATTACCTAACTTCATGCAGCCCTAAGAACGCCTCTATTTGCTGCTGAATTTGGGCCAGCCCATTATTCGTGAAAATCCGGTGAACTTCTTATTCACAACAATATCCAAAGGCTATGGAGTGATAATTTCGACGACTGGCGTAGGATAAATTGTAAGTTTTAATTGGCCCATCTAATTGCCACAGTTGGTAAAACTTGAGAATCTGAGACATTATCGCATTTAGTGTTTTGAACATCACGACTATTTTTAAGAGCTAGCCAAATGAATAACTTTTCTCTAGCATGGAATTCTGCAGAAAAACTGAGCAGACTAGAATTCCTATTTTTATTCCACTTTGGGTCAGGAAAAAGGCTTTGCATGTTACCGCTATGAAACTACAACTCCAGCCATTATATCTATGATCCTGTGTCTTGATTGGGTAGAAATTTCCAATGGCTTATAAGTTGCTGATCTCTGAGATTCACATTTCGGTTGGAAACATTGAATCGCCAAATGAGGTCCAGAGCAAGGATTTCGTGGGAAGGTAATATGACAGACCACCATCAAACCAGCCGCGTACGTCCAATTGGAGAACGGTTTGAATAGGAGTATCATTTGAAGATATTCGCGTTTGATATGATGTAGGACATGAAAAAAAAATGTAGCTATTGCTTTCGAACCACCCACATTGATTAACATAGTACGTCTATACGAAATACTTAGTCCTGGGTATGTAGTGAATGAATCGTGCTACTTCTTTTTTTTGCTTTTCTTGGTCAGTCAGATAGAAAAGCTTAACCTGTGCAATGGGATGACTAACTTGCATAATAACCAACCTATTACAAGTTCAAAAATCAATGGAACTTCTTCTGACTTTTGCTGCATGGTGACATTCATAACAAAAATATTACTTGATAAAAATGCAATCACAAAGAAGATGAAATATAGTCCTTTCTTTTAGTCTGGGGCATTTTCTTTTTTTCTCAACAGAAAGGTTGAAAAACCAAAAAATTCCTAAGATTCTGCATTCCTGAAAAAAAATTTGGACGTTATACAATTTTGCTGTCTCTGTGTCATTTCGTGAATTTTTCAACAAAGAATTTATTGTTGTATATACATATAACCAAGTATAGAAGAAATTTTCCGTCCTGAGTACACAGAGCGCTACAAGATTACCATTGATAATCTGGTTCCACTTAGAGAATCCCGTCCTACAGGGAGATCGAGTCCCGTGTTGAAAACGTGAGTAGCTATCTACTGCAACTGTGAAAGTAAAATCAACAAACAGTTCCTGAAATTTATTATTCAGCGTTCGTAAAATAGATTTCGGTACAAGAATTCCTCTGCAGACTGCAGTCTACGCTTCAGTATATTTCAGCCGTGGTTCCTTCCGTATTCGTTTGGAAAGCATCAACTGGATAACCCCGACTTTCCCACCGAAACCTGTGCGAAGTGATCCAGTTCTTTCCATCCTTCTGAAGTAGAAAATTCATATTTGTTACCCAAATATGGGCAGTGAATTTCTTGCATAGGTTGTTCAAATTTCAGCTTCAGTGGTGCATAGAGTACACGTCCATTGAAAAAGACATCGTGACTTGCGTGTCTATTCCGATTAATTGATATACGCATTAGTAGTTCCCATTGAGTGCACTCCGAGACAGTCTACCCGAATGTTTTTCCACCTCATCTCCAGCACTACGTCTGTATACCGTCACGCCCGGGGTGACAAATCTCTGTTCTCAGTTGAACCACACCCTGGACCACGCCCTTTAATTTGCAACTCACCAAGTGGTGTGGGTACCCGCTTCCCCGTTTCGAATACCTCCAAGCCGAACAGAATCCGGTCAGACATTACTTGAAGTAAGTCATTCATACGTGCTCTAATCAGTCACAGTGTGCATGCCATTCAGGCTAATCGACAACGAAAGTTACCTTTTCTATTAGTTTCTTATCGCACGAGCCCCTTCGAATGGGTTTATTCACAAAGGCATGGGTTTGAAAAAGGAGAACTAGTGCAGACTTGGGAGCATGCAAATAGCAGTCTATCTAACATCAAATTTGACAGGTACATGTGGGGTTCAAATGTCGCGCTCGTTAGAAACATGCATCATTTGATCACCCCCGGTTTACTCATGCACTACCTTCGGGTTCTAAGACAAATGGACATGTGAAAAAGTAATCTAGACAAGCCCGCATCAGTTAGGCTGTGGAATGCATCGAGTGACCTGCATGATGACTAATTTGTAACTATCTTGAAACGCATACTGTGCTCTCACTTTACATCGGCTATTTCATCGAAGTGGATAGAAGTCACCCAGAAATCACCCGTGGAATCCCACTTACAAATCTAACTAGCACTTTGACTGCAAAATTGTAACTATTTGGTTCTCAGTGATTTCTTTTACCATCAACAACAATATCACGTGTCTAACTTGAAATATCTGATATAAAGCTAGCAGTTTGCTAGGATAGCAGAGTGGTAGTGAAACTTTTCCACCTTTCTGCCGGCATTTCAAAGCTGCAGCTATATTGTCTTGATAGTATACATTTTTTAGATGCGTTAGCTTGTACGATACATTCACCCTCATTTTAGGTTCATCTGTTTCGTGAGCCACTTTGACCTCTATCATTATACACTACACTGTGCTGTACTATACTATAGCACAAGGTTTTGGCAATCGTCCAAGATCTAATGGCACTCGTTTAAGAGCCTTTGACGATGTTTGAAATATCATGACGAAAAACATCGTTAGCTGTCTGTTCACTCCATTAGGTTGATAAATGAGAATATGAATTGTTACCTATATTTTATAAAACGCAGTCTTATGTGGATGTGCACATTGATACGCACGTGAAATGCCCACATCGTTATGTGGAGAAAAAATAGCCCAGCCATTTATACACTAAGCGATATACATTACAACAACAAAATACCAACTGTTTGAACCTCACACTAATTGGGACGCCATTTTTCAAATGGGTCCAGTGGTGAACGAGTCCTGTTCAAACTCACAATTCTGGATCTAAATGATACTAGATAAAGTTGAGTGACGGTCTGAATGAATTTGTTTGTGGAGCGGGAAAAAAATAGCCAACAACAAGGAGCTTCGAATGAATGTGTTTTATATGTGAATATTTCACGACTTGTAGGTCCGCCCACAGGTTATCATAAAATTTGGAATGAAAGAATAAAAAATAAAATTGTGCTTGCCGTTGGAACCACAGGCCGTTGTGGTGATTCTGTGCACAGCTTGGCAGGCTGTGCATCCCAACAGATTATATCTGTGGTCTCTTAAGTTTTTTCCGTCGAGCATTTGCAAAACCGTCACTTTATGAGCAAACTTCAGTTGATTCACTAAGTTCTTGAAACCACTAAATACTGTTTCAATAGGACTGAAAAATAAACTGTAAGGTGGCATAAAGCGATTCGTATGTCCCGAGGTTACAAAAGCTTTTTCCATTCACCCAGGCTTGGAGGCATTGCCAAATAAAAATACAGCTGACGCACCCGGCTGTTCGGGCGCCGACATCTTCTGAGCAGTTCTAAAGGAACTGATTAGATAGAAACGCATTCATTCGTGGAAAGCATTCACCGCACATGATTCCATTGGAAGAAAAGCACGCGATAACTTTGAGATTAGTGCCTCTGTAAATAGGCAGGGTCTTGATTCAAGGTTTGCTTCTCAGCGAACGCATCCTTGATCGAGAGCATCATATGTTATGATTAGTTTTTATTGATATATAGATGCAACACTGTCTTTCCATATTCCTCCCACTAGGTTGGCTATTCAGCGCATTTTTTTACACCTGCTGCATTCGATCTGTTGAACGGCAAGCTTTCTTATTCATTATCGGTGATCGTCAAGTAAGCTATCAGTTAGTGAAAACTTATCGTAATTTTAGAATGTATAGGTTCCTTCGTCTTTTTTAACATGGGAAGGTTTACTTTAGCACATTCTTCTACGACGGAGCAGCTCTGTGTGTTAGACGCATCTGAAAATTTCCTTTTTGTGAACCCTTGTTTAACATTGAATTCACGTTGTATTGTGGCAACGCCTCAGTGGGTCTTCATATTGATCCCCAAATGATTCGTCATAAAGTTCAGGCTTTCACTATTCCCTGAACACTACTACTCGATTCCTGTCGTCATCATTGATGGTCCTCCGCTTCTTTGTGTGATTGTTGAGGTCAAATATTTGCACGGCTTCGGACATTTTCATCAATGAGTAATGCAAATGAGCCTTCAGCTGCGCAGACAATGCCCTTACTTTATCAGATCGCACCTCCCTGTCACCACAGTCAAGTTACGATTTCCGAAGCTTTCAGTTTGGTCACTCGGTAGTTTGGTGACCACAGCCAACGGTACTGTAATCTAACCTTTCTAACACACCCTAGGTCACATCACGTGCTAGTTTTCAGTCCCAGTTAGGGGACTTGGTAGCCCTGCACGAGTCAGGTGAATGGCTGCTTGCAGGATGCAGATTTGCTCCCCATCACCTTTCAAGTCACCCGCTGAATAAGTGCTTCAACATCCCCGGAAAACCTAATGATGGAAGTTGAGATAATCGACCTAAGTTAACAGGTGAACAGAGATTCGCATCGTAAGCAGAAAACAATGACAAACAAAGACCCCAGAAGAATTGTCCAGAGTGCAAGAAAAGGTGACGATTTAAAACTTTTTCCCACCATCTTCGAATTTGCGTGAAAACCAGTGAAGCCAATGTCTAACAGGAGGCAGAGTCTAGCTTTAAAAGAGTCTCCGCAAGATATAAATTTTCCAGCTAATTCCCAATGGAACTATGCTCGTTGATACAGGGGAATTTTACAATCACTATGAATGAGATCAAGAAAAAGATGAGACCCATTCACTCTAAAGTATCTATCAGTTTATCCTTGATTGATCTTCTCGATGGTTCTGGGTGCACCACAAAGAAACTATACAAGCCTTCTGTACAGCGAAACAGGACTGATTTCAAAGACAGACTTGCCCAGTACACAATGTCCTTACAGGAGCATGGTAGCTCCTTCTTAGGACTTCACACAGAAGAGACCAGTTGCATGTGAGCCACAGTGGGTGAACAGGCAGCGAATCACTATGCCAGCCATGGCATTTCAAAATCGTCAAAGGCCCTTAAGTGATCATCATCGGATCTTAAATGACTGCCACAGGCCCTCAAACGGCAGGAAAACCCGTACATGAGATATCAACCCAAATGAGTGCATATCGATAAGAGACAGAGAATAATGAATATTTTCTTGCTGCAGGAGTATGACAGCCAAGACATAAAAAGGGAGTTATTTTGGGACCACCGTAATATGTTGTCACAACTAATCATGGTTTCTGAAGTGGTATTTGAGACTGCTTGTGCGTTCGGCAGCACAAAAGAAAGGCGAACAACGGCAATATCAAACGTTTCTGAAAATATTTTTGTTCATGTAACCCGCGATGCTTGACATGCAGCCTTTTCGATTTCGCATTTAGTGCAAATGATCATCATGTGTGTACAGATTTTATTTTACGACCCTCTGGACTGTACGGATGAAAATTATGCCCCGTAAATTTACTCTAGATTCACTTAATCATATCATTGTAACAGACTATCACACTTTTTGATATATATATATATATATATATATATATATATATATATATATATATATATATATAATGTGTGTGTTTTCCTCCAGGTAGATAAATGATAAGCTAATAATGAGATAGGCTAAAAGTGAATCAAACTCATCTTACGTCACTCTGATTGCCTGGCTTAACTGTTTGGATTTTGTGATTCACCCTGCTTCCAGGGGTTGATTATTTGAGTGTAGACGAGAACTGGTTTGTCAGTTTCATCCTTTCCGAATCTTCCACTCGACGGTGAATAAAACTTCGATAAAGTTCTGTCTAGTTGTAATGTTCACAGTCAGACTTCAACTCAACACTTGTCACTAAGTGGAACGGAGTTGATTTTGTATGCCCGGATATTCCCTAGTGAACAGTACAATCTCTGTTGTGAGCCCGAATGTTAGCATTATATACACCGAAACAACTTCCTAAATAAACCTCGGAATCACACATACCTGTCTTTTTCCGGTTAGTTCTGCTGGACTCCCCTTTTTCTAATGCACTAGGCACATCAGAGGTCCAGATCTCTATTCAGCAAAAACGGCTCTCTCCAGTTACTTTGGTGGTAGGCACTCCTCCCTACTGTTGTCCACCTTGTTAGCACCTTTGGATTATTGGGACTTTATGTGGTTCTCCAATCCGAGTTTCAGGGTCCTGTTGCCGGAAATCCCTAATAATGCAGTAGGCCTTTGTGGCTATGTGATATATATATTCCTTCGATTGCACTCATGCACATGCACGTAATAAAAAAGGTATCCTGGTTTGTGTGCGCAACACCACGTTCGCAGCTACGTCTAACCACCAGTGGCCGAGAAACATTCATTGAATTACGGAAATGGTTTCGTCATGCCCGATTTGGCTTCGGTATGCCAATCAATAATTGAAAAGGACAAATATTGTGAATTATCACCACTAAGAATGTTATTTTAACTAATTGCTTAACATGAGATGAGTAGTGAAAGGCTGTCCCCACGAACACACACATTCACATGCAAGCAAAAGGGAAAGCTGTACTTGTAACTACCGGACGAAAACTACAAGTCCGATAAAGCCTGCTAAATGATGCTTTGTAAAAATATCAAAAAGGAAGAGTGAGAGAGACAGAAGGAGATAAACGATTTTATTTTCTTTCTTTTGGAAGCATGAGAATGATACTGATGACAGGATTAGTTTATTCTTAGGAAAAATGACCGCGCCCAAAATCATGCTGCCCAAAATGCCAATTGGAGAAGCGGTTGCAGTGGTTTTGATCGTTTGTGATTGTAGTAATTATATGCCAAACGAAGTCTTGGAAACATTTTTCTACAAGGAAATCGAGACGGTAGTTAGATTGATTTTTTTTCCACCGAGGATAAATACTTTGGTTGGAAATTAGGAAAACACAAAAAATTTGATATCCATTGACGAAAAGCTGCTGTTATCCATCAGTCTGACGGTATGCTACTAAAATTCGCTGAATTTTATAAGATTATGGTTAAATCTTCCCGAATGCTGAAAGCCTTCATATTTCTTTTTTTCGTCAAAATTATACCCCAGCATACTACTGATGGCCTCTACTCAGTGCTTTTATCACTTGGAGTCTAGCCACATACTCAGGTAATAACGGCATTTTTACTACTTCCATGGACAATTTTTATTGCCTAAACTGCTGGTGTCCACTCTTTCTCTGCCTCTCGTAACATTTCATGAATCCTCTTATCCCAGTATCCCGTCTAAACTCTTCAGTCCAGCATACGTGAAGTTGTCTGTCCACAAAACGACTGATCGGGCTGCCGTCAGTCAGCTACATTCTACCATTTGGGCCCCCTGAAAAACCCATTGGTTTGCTTACAAGCTTGACTGACACATCATAGTTCCCATTTTTCCCGTGTTGACTACATTCCATTGTATTTGAAAGGTTCAGGAAAATCTATCGAAGAAGTTTTCTGTGACTACTACTTATATTTTGATTTCCATCCTTCCATTGTAAACTTCAACCATTCAGTGGTTCCTCATCATTATTGATATCAGCGACTAAGATATCTAACGAGGATGTTCATCTTTAAGTGGTCGGTTAAATGAAAGGAACTAAGTGCCGTTATTTGCATTCAACAGCTGGCGATTTTCTCAGTGTCAAATCTGAATGGCTCAGAAACATTGTCGGTACGATTTGAAGGTATTCAAAGACAGTAGGATTTTGAGCATCGCTGTTTTCACTGTATTGCTCGAATATGGAGGGAATTCCGTGTCAGCAATGAAGTGCTTCAGCCTAGTGTCAGGAACCAGAGATCGGAGAATGGAGCAAGAACTCAATCCAAACATATCAAAATGGCTGGGCAAAGCTTGATGCAAACCCACAAGTATATTTTATCGGTACACATTGTTCTCCGAGGCATTTGTACGAGTGAGGATGGTTCGAGGTAGTATAAGGTGTAAGGTTTAAGATACTTCACCAGTAGCCGTGGACGAGTAGGACGTGATAAGATTCCTTGTTGGAATAGAAGAGATCCACAGACCAGACAGTTGAATACTTTGAGTAACAGGGATAGGTGAGAAAGTCAGTTTCATTGTTGCTTTCGAGCTTTTTCTTCTTGTGCTTGATTCACTTGCATACCTTAAATTTATTTTGTATTGCGCCGTATATTTCCTTTCATTATGTTGTCAATTAGACAGTGTTACGAGGCAGCATCCTAAACCGGAGCACAAAACTGTACGACTATTGGGTGCAAGGCATGACTTGAATTGAACTCAACCAAAGCAGTAGATCGTCGTCGAGAACAGTTGCGGAGAAAGCGTAATAGACTTGCAACTACAACCCAAACTCAAGGTGCATTATTGGGGATTTTTCAAGGCTATGAATGAGTGTAGCCAAAGGAGCATACCTTAGGACCTTGTAGGCGAACTGCACTATCAGAAAAGACTAATCACCGTGAGGCCGTGCGTTGATGTGCCTCCCCAACAGAGAATAGAATTGCTTGTGATTCTCGCCACATTTCCAAGTCTACTTTATTGTTTTTGATTTTTATCCCGGCCGGTGAATCTAGTCATTTAGTACTGCGTAAAACATAAAGCTAATTACCCCTGATAAACCACTGTTTGTGATTTTTTTTCTCTTCAAAGAGTTTGAAAAGTACGGAGAGCAATTGCCTGCTAGTTGTTCAAATAATCGTAGTCATGACAACCGTACGGACCAAATGTACCCGTCCCTCACCTATCAGTATCAACAAGCAGACAGATGTTGACTATCCGGACGACTCGCCCATGTTATCTCCTACAGCACAGTCCACGACCAGCAGCAGTACCGGGTCGGTGAATATAACCAGTAAACGGGACGAGGTTGCACGCGTCGTGTTTCTCGGTTCAGCCCGAGTGGGAAAGTCGTCTATTATAAATCGTTTCCTGTACAATAGATTCGACACAAAGTATACTCCAACCGTGGAAGATATGCATTCCAAAAAGTATATTGTTCGCGATCATCTGGTATGCCTTTCTCTGGTAGATACGGCAGGGAGTTTTGACTTCCCCGCCATGCTACGACTGTGTATTGCCAAGGCCAGTGCATTCGTTATCGTGTTCTCGCACGATAATGCAGACTCCTTGACCCAGGCGGGCATACTTTTGAATCAGATAAAATCACAGCGAAAGGACTATGCGCCAATGAGTAATGTGCTGCCAGTACATGAGTTTGAACGCTTAAATTTAACCGGATCGAGCATAAACCAATCAAATCAAACCCCAACCATGGTACCGGCATCACCACCGATCACTGTTGTTTGTAACAAATCTGACTTACCTCCTAGCGATTCTCAGGTCAGCGAAAGCGCTATTATGGAATGGTTGCTCACACATGGACTAAAACCATCCCAGTTTGTGTACGTCAGTGCCAAAACAAACGAGGCAATCTTATCAATTTTCAAGTCGCTATGGCTACAAAACGAAGCAACCAAATCGATTCAACTGGAACGCTGGGATGGCAACAGACGCTCCAGTATCGCGCGACCTCCGACACCGCCGCTCGGATTGCAAACTGATTTCTCCGCACTGCACGATGTTGTGAACAATTCCGGAAACAGAGCGGCTCAGCAACACAATGAGTCTCCTACCTACGACAAGGCGGATCAGCGAGTACGAACAGGATTTTTCCGTAGTAGTCTGCGATTAAGTAGACGATCCAGCTCAAAATCCAGCAAGCATAAAGCAGATATTATCAAATTAGAATGTGTAATTTCGTGAGTACCGATTTCCACGGTATGAAGGGACATGTGGTCGTTCCTGCTGAGAGCACTGACCTTGATTCAAGTGCGGACTTCTCCCAACCGGGATCACGTGCTAACACACATCCACAGGTGGTCTCGAGCCCAAACTAAAAATTAATACGTACTCGTCCAGGTAAACAGTAACCTGTGCATGCGAATGTGTTTGTGTTAGATGTGTGTTTTTTGTCTCAAATTGTCGTTTGTTTTCGCCATATGTTTTTCATTTGCCAGTTACTTGACCGACCAAATTGTTGGTTGATCGGAATGCGCAAACGTTTTTTCCCATAACAAAACAAGAAAATCCCATTACATTCCGTCACTGTGTCAGCTACCAAAGTTACACACAAAGAGAACCCACCCAGCCGACCAGCTGGATTTATTGAAGCATCATCAGATGCGGAAGAGAAGCTATTCTGAGACTGTGCAAAACATTACAGATTCTGGTTCGTCTTTTTAATTAGTCGGTTCTTTCATCATTTTGTTTGTCTTTTTTACTCGAAGTATTTCAAAGACTGCTTAGTTCTCACTGCCAAACGATGAAGCCAGACTCCTAAAAATGGATTTGAATGAAAGCAAAACAAGCATTGAATGACTGCCATACGTGACCGACCGGTTAGGCTCAGCCCGAATGCCAGTGGTTGACAAGGGCGTGGATGGAAGAAACATTGGAGAACACTGAGTAAAGTGCAACAAATCAGAAGAGATCATAAATGCATGATTATGATATAATTCTCCCCGCAACTGTATAGCTTGACTCATCAATGGAAAACATTAAAACACTAAACTGCGAATTTCTCCTTGTTAGGAATCATGAGTGTTGCTTTACTGCCAGCACGCAGCTGAGAATCTAACCGAGAGTACATGACTGTGGGTGACAGTCGGGTCAAAGAGACTGTTGAAACCGACTTTAGAGGACTTACTTCGAGTGAGCACTTCAAGCCCCTCCGCTTTGATTGATGATGTGCAAGTATCAACTCTATTTTGCCAGATTTGAATCGTGCTCAAATAACATAAGTGATACAAGTTGTCCACACGTGGACGTCAACCATGCTTTTGTACTTTCTGGGCTGTGCCTGTCAGATTACTAGGTCACACTAAAGATTTCAGAGTTCACAAATTTTTCGTTCTTTTCCCCTACATAAATTATAGTGTAAGATGGAGTTCATCAGTAGTCCCCCTTCTAAATTCCACGAGGAACTAAAGCGTACATGCCATTGGTGGATGCATTCAAATCACAGTCACTTTGACAACATTTCAAAATTAAATCAATTGTATGTATCTGATGTGACTTTGGAGCTACCGTATTGTGCGAATTGTGTTGCATGCAAGATCAAGGCGCATCCATTTGAGACCGAAGACAAAAGTGAAGCAATTATACCGTGCTTTTAACGTGGATATGTCAAGGATGATGACTGGGAGTGTGAGCCTCAATGGCTATCCGGCATAAGGTCAAACTGAGGGACTAGGTTAAATGTCCGACAGCTGTTCAAGTTTCGCGTGGTGTGCGGTAACGGTGGCAAGAAAAACCAACCAGTCACTGCGGTGTGCCTGATAGTGAAGGAGATAAGACCGAACGGATTCTGGACCAGGAAGCGTTAACTGCGAGATAGAATAAGGGTGAAAAGTAATAACAAGATTTGGATACTCAATAATACCGATCCTTTGGATGCTTTAAACTGAATAATCGATGAACTGGGATCAAACCTGTGGGACAACAAATCATGATTTACCGTAATGGTGAATAGTATCATAATAAGTTCTTTTGTGGAGAGAGTCATTCAGTGTTATTCTCAACTTTTGAATATAAGCTGCTGTTTTGAAGCTTTTCCATTGACTGACAACAATTCGCAATAAACCAGATAAAACTCGTTTGTTTTGATTCAAGGCTCTTCTTCAGTTTAAGAGAGCGATGACATGGTAAGCTAAATCATTCCATGCTAAATGGCCTTTGGTGGTTGAGAGGTGTAAAGGTGTATCAACTGCGATATGCGATTTTCGAAGACCGTTCCTGACTGTCAGATTGATGGTTGACTGCCGTCCACTGCCACCTCGGTCGTTACAACAACTGTTCTACTGGGGCCTTGTACGGCTTCAGGTCCGTGACCAGCGGTGTTCAAGCTGTCATCATCGTGGACGTAGACCCTGAATTCCCAGGTTTGATTTCTGCCCCCAACAATCAATTCTCTATTCATATGCCTTTGATTCTCGATGGGCTCCTTTGGGAAGTATTGTGCGTTGTAGCTCAACAGATAAGAGTAAAGAAGTATTCTTTTCCCGTCACTATCGGTCTTCACTCCTAGTGGAGTTTACATCTGAATCCATAAGGTATGCTTATTTCACTGCACCCGTGTACTACTGTGGCAAAAATAGTACACAATTTACTTCACAGTCCCCAGAATCAGAATTGAGCAATTAAAAACCCATGAAGACGAACGTAGTTTTTGGGCAATATTGTTTTTTTCAGTCCCGTTTGTTAGGCACGACAGCTGAGACTTTATAGTTGGTGTTTACGTGTTATTGGTTATGGAACGTTGATCAATCGAAACAGAGATTAACCGTCTTTCGTGTTTTCACGGTGAATGGTTTCTAGTTGCTTATATAGGGGAAAAGTGTAGACAGAACAGTTCAGACTTGGATTCCTCAGTGATCGATCTTTGGTTTGTTAGAAGACGACTGAATGCGAATTCGAATGGTAAAAACGAGAGTCTGTGGTTGGGACTGATACCCTTCTCCAGAGCCCCTTCTGTTCAGTGGAACTGGTCGGCAGATAGACACCAAAACCGAACATAAGATTGCAATAAGTGGACGTAAACTATCTCCACCCATAAGAGACAAACAGGGCTTGTAAACTCATTTGGAGAATCTATGCCTAATTTTGCGAAATCGAGCTGTTCATAGGACAAAACAGTTTAGGACGTATTGCTCTAAAGATGGGACAAATTAAACTATCGCAGTGAAACTCGATGGCACGGGGCTGACATGCGCAAAAAGACTGAAACCAATGTGCTGTAGTTTCAGATAGTTGAATACAGCCTATAATTACACTGAGTAGTGCTTCATTAACCGGCACTGTGCAGTACAATTTTGTGTCAAACAGAATAATTACGAATCAACTGGAAACTGGTTTGGCCGTGAGAGTGATGATGAAGGCATATGAAAACACAAGTGGGCGCAGACAGATCATTCCCAACGTCGAATTATTAATCCGTTCTTTAGACTTCAAAACACGGGGTATGGGTCTACTCGTACTGATCCAATACTCATACAGTCTTCGTTTGAGGCGTATTGACTGGTTATGTATTATCGGATCACAGTCGATTTGAAATTTGGATAGTGGATAGTTTAGCACTGTCAGATGCAGATTAAACCATTCTTAAACTTTTACTGTCCTCTTGACTCCATTGGGCCCTTTCAACCTCACAAAACGGCATGCCACAGTGGGAGAAAAATGTCAGAGTTTAGGAGAGAACCCGTGTGGTAGTTAGTTCATTTTGAAAGACGCCCTGTGTCTTCTGAAACCAAACTAGTCACCGGAAGGGGGGGGGGGGGAAGTCCCCACTTTTCCAACAGTGAGAAAATGCGATTTTACTAGGTTTATTAGGACTTCCTGGGTGGGGTCCAAGAGACCCCCCCCCACTCAATGGTTAGATACCTAGGAGCATATGTCTAGGTGTCACTTTCTTTATATCCACAACCTTTCTTTACCGACTTGATACTCATATTTGTATTTCTTCTATTAAACCTTTGATATTGTTCTTTTTCCTTATATCCTACTGAGGTGGCCTCTAGGAGATAGAAACCAAATATACCGCACGCAGTGCACTGCTGATGTTTGTCTGAACCGAAATGAACTTATTATGACTAGTTTTGTGGGGTGCCCCCCACGAGGAATGTGCTAATTCGGCTATTTCAGATAGAAATGCAGCGACTGTGAAAGTCTAGCGGCTCGAAAGGAAAATAGACAAAAATAACGAAAGCCAAGAAAAGTAGGTACGCCAAGGTACAGGGAAATAGGATAAGCACAAAGTGAATTACAGGTTACTTCCAATGCCCACGGAACAGATACGGAACTGTCCACGCACTTGGCTCATTCTCCGAGATACTTCGTCGTAGGTGGATCCCGACAACTGTCACACGGGCTGCCTCATCGACGTGGGTGCCTTAGTAAACAGCCTTTAGAGTGATATGAGTTTGGTTTTCCTTATAGCAGGTCTCCAAACGCTCGAACCCAACGCATGGAGAACAATCCCCGGTAGCCACTTGCATATGCGTGAAAATGTGTGTTTAATTATTTGATATAACAACAAAACGTTATGTGCAACCCGATAAAAATAAAGTACGGAAGAAAACACAAATGCACAAGGTTCCACAAAAGCTGCCATTATTTCTGCTCTCCATGTTCTCCTGCTGCGGGGAAAAAAAACTGGTGAGTTTTTCAAACAGTCAACAAATTTGATTGGTGTTTCAGTCTACCTGTCTGTTTGTCCAGACTGCTGATAAAATCATCATATAACACAAAAAACTCTGGAACCAAAAAGTACCACTAAGATTACGCGATGGCGTAATGCAAAAACACTTCCCACCTCAACAAGAGGGCGATTCAGTTTAATGTGATTATACTCACACAGATGGAGATGCCAGCTGAACAGGACGGGACAGAAAGGAATATTGGAGAGCATCCGAGTCAGTTACGGACGTATTTTGTACTTGAAAACTCAAAACGTGAAGAAAGATGATCATATCAGGGAGAAAGTTGGATTTTCCCAGAGGAGATTTCACTCTCAACAGCAAAGCATGTAATTATTGACCATGTATCATACGTTTTCGTTGAAATTATCATCTCATTATGAATGATATTTTCCTGTCTACAAACTTCAAAAATTAGGGGTAAAACAACCATGAGGTATTGGAGAGAAGTTAAAGAAGTTAGGTACGTGACAACAAATTTTATCAACATAATCATCTGAAAATTCATGGTGTTCTGAACTGTACCACTCACTCAAGTGAGAAGAATATCCTACCTTCAAATCATCTCAGTTTTTGAGCTCACCGTTCATATGAGAAGAACCACTGTCAGCCCTCTTTGTAACGCAGATTATCTGGTTTCAAACTCGCATTAGGTACTCAATCTTCTGATTGATCGATTGGTGGTATGGCCAGCAGCTAGGCGTCCTCTCGTTCGCAGATCCGTTGGCTCAAGCCTTGACCTTCATTCTGGTCAGGTGATTGCGTGCTCTCTGCTAGCACGACTAGGCCGTCTGTCGAACGATATGTCAGACCGTACCCTGAAAAACGCTAAACGAAGTTACCAGATGTATTCACATACCAATATCGACCCCTAAATTGACCATCGCCTGCACCAAGACCAGTGACCATAAGCTTATAAGACTATAATCTAATCTACGATCGTCAGCACCATTCAAGGTTGTCGTGATCTAAAACAGCTAAAACTGACGTGTTATTATACAGGCGAACAACCCCTGCATTTTTCAGCTAATATTTCCGTCATTCCTTTACTAGCCCATTCATTTCCCATCCATTTACTCAATCTTAGGTCAATACCATTATGCACCTCGTGAACGGAATGTAAGTTGGGTATAAGTATTCCAAGCGAAGACTGATGATAGAGTAGCTTATAAGCTGAATGGTTAACTATTGCAGGAATTAACAACTGTGACCAGTTTAGATGATAAGTTCAACCGCAGCTGAAATACGGCACGTGATTCACAGTCAAAGGTCTTGACTTCCATGTGGTAACTTTGCTGTCAGCATAGAGTCATGACCTACGGGAGCTGCAAGCACTTTCTTCGGCCCGCTAACTATCTGTTCTTACCAGACTACCACGGTTACGACAACTTTTTGAGTTACAACTTCCTGCGCACCTTTGAGAATCCGCACTGGAATTAAAGCAACATTACAGTTCAGTTAACCCCGGTACTTTTTTGCCTTCACGACTTGACTGCCCCACGTAGATGATGACGTAATGTGAGTAGTTTTTTCACGGTATGCTTGAAATATAGAACGAAAAGTGACTGTTCAATCCACTATCTTTTCCTTAGCCATGCTTTGTTCGGTGTTCACCAAAACGACTTTACTCCCCGCTCATTATCCCCTTTCTCTCTTTATGTTATGTGCGTACAAACTTAACAATGTACTCTGCCCACTCCGCGGCACGCCGCGCATCACATGACTGTTCAGTGACGCCCACATCAGCTCATTCGACTATATCGTACACTCGACGTAATTGTCTACCATTGCTTCTCACTTGTTAGCTGCTCTATCTTGCTGTGGCTTACCATACCATTTCATTGCTTGAACTTGGTGTACTTCCCTGTTTGTATTGTTAGGCAGCCCAAATGATGATATCTACGACCTAATCTGTCGGTCACTATTCACCGCTGACCGCCATACTTGTTTCACCCCACTCTGTTAATACTGTTGTGCTTCTCTGTGAATTATGTGGTGGTGAGCCATCGGTGGACTCTACGGAGGAAACTAGTTATTGAGGTCTTTAACTTTGAGTTAGCTTATCAATACGTAATATGATTCATCATGCAGTGTGAACATTCAAAACATAAAAAAGCATAGTGGCACTGCAGCGCTGTTTCACCGTTCTTAGGAATCATCTGCCGAGTACAACCACCGAGCCCCATTGGGGACTCGAACCGGAGGTGAACAATCGCTTGTCAAACTCCTTAACCAAAGGGGCCTCCGAGCTGGCTCTCAACAGTTGGCTTAGCACATACACTACGCGACATAGCTCCCTCCCAATACCGGCTTCGAATGTTAGTGAAGCTTTTCCCTCACAGCCAGCGACTATTATAGTGTGAGGCTTCTTTATAGAGGCCCAAGTACAACTAAGGCTACTACATGAATATGAGTGGCGGGAGATTAGATTTTTATATGGTACGATTGATCATTCACAATATGCTTCACTCCTGGTTCGAGTCCCAGATGGGGGCTCGGCAGATGTGCACTGCTAATGAATCCTAACAAGGTTGAGACAGCTGTGCAGTACTTCTATGATTTTCATTGTTTTAAATGTTCACATTGCGTGGTGAGTCGTGTTACGTGAAAACCCAATCTTCTACCGCCCATCAGTTATCATTATCTTTCACCCACTCCAGCGGAGTTTTAAACTCATCTCAGTTTCACTGCTCATTGTAAGATTGTGTGAAACCGTACGTTTGCCTAGACAACGAGCATAACTAAAGGTGTTAGTTATCCATTCGGCATCGTGGTCATTTATCAAAAAAGCAGGTATTGCACCCAGCTCGCTTGTAATGCTATTTAGTCGTATAGCGTTTTCCTTATAAATCGTCGTGAAACATCACACCGCCTGCTAATAAAGAGCTTCTAAAGCACTGTACGAAAGCCGTTTCTAAAGCTACTCAACCGAATCATTACTGAGTATATGGCTCCGGGAACCGTAGGTAAGTACAGTCAATTCAGCTTCGCTTGCTTTTTTATGTTTCTCTTTACCATTTGATGAAATTAGACGAAATACATCAATTTTTGGACCCAGTTGATGACGAAGACGTCCAAACTGCTGACTATCAACCTCAAGTTGTGCATTTCGAATCGAGCGGCCTCATGTCTACTGTCATGCAAATGGTACCTCACTGTTGCCCGGCTCATGACCACGAATGACTTGTTTGGATGCATGTAGTTAACTAGTCCAGCATCATGGCTATTAGCCCCATATTATTGAGGTTTGAACCTTTTCGATCTCATATGACTAAAAACCAAATATGGTCACAAAAGTGAAGCAATCAATTCAAGTGACGAGTGAGTTCCCATTAGACGTCTACAAATTACGCGATAAGAACAACTAGCAGCCCGTTACCCAAAATCTACCCAAATATGTTGGCAGCATCAGGTGTTTGAGAAAGCCGATTTAAGCGAACTGTACTTTGGATGGAGAAACACGTACTGTTCATGCGATCCAACGGATGCGGATTTTGTCGGTGTTCGTGGTACCATTCAAGCGCAAAGGACGTGCGTAAATATCAGTTATTATCGAAAAAACAAAACTAACAAAATATTTCAAATGCGAAACTAATATTTTGGTAAAGTTTCGTGAAATAAGCACCCACGGGACACGCGAAGCTGGTTTAGTGGTCATCATGGTTGAGTTCCCAGAAATCTATCCGGGTCCGACTTTCGAGCATGGTGTAGTATGCGGGATGCAGTGTCTTCTGTGGGGGTTGCACGTATACGATCTGCAAGGACAGAAGGAAAACTCGGTGAGTCGGAGCTCAGTAAGTGCATCAGCAAGCATCAACACTTACACCGATAAAGATGGTAATGGCGATCTATCTGAGCATATTACAGTGGCAATAATCTTTACCCCGTGATAAACTTCACTTAAAACATTACTGCTTAGATTGTCCTGCGAGCCCGTGCAGCAGAATACATTTTTTCTGTGCTTTCATCAGGCTGGGTTAGGAGAATAAACTCGTACGTGGTAATCAATAAAATCTGTCCCAAGTGATCCGGTTGTCCTTTTGTCGATAACACTGTCCATGACGTGGTCAGTGTTTATCGTTACAATGATCCTTCAAAGAGAACGGACAGTTTTCAGAACAGGATTTGCGATGCACTTCCTGGCTCGATTTACCTCAATTCCTGATTTTGGGTATGCAAATCTTCGGCCCGGCTTTACCATCGTGTTTTTTTTGTCACTCAAGCTACGCTGGGACACACTCACTCTCGGACGTATCTCTAAATCTGTATATTGGTCGGTTCAGTACACATTTATATATATTCGATTCAATCCAGTTGACAACATAATTGTGGAGCTCCATTGACATTTCGCTTTGAGATTGAATAGAAACACGGCCTGATACTGACAACTGTCCTTTGGGTCCTTGAATGAAATTCGATTTTCCACGGTTTGTCTATTGCAGTTTCAGTCCATTTAAGTGTGTATAATGACAACGGTGAAAATTCTAGAACATAATTCCGCCTACAGCCCCCCCCCGCGAATATAATTCAAGAATACGTGGCCTGATCATATCCCTTAGGAAACATTCAAATCCTACTTGAAATACTCGTAGTTTCTGTCTAAAACCAGTACTGCCATATGTAAAGACACGGTGCTACCCTAGGGCCACGTGACAGGAGTATTTCTCTTGGTTAATTATGTGAATAAAAAAGATAATTGGTTATTTACCACCAAAGGATAAGCAATCATTGAATTTTGTATTTGTATTCGTATGAAAGACTCTTACAAGCAACATGCTTATAATTCGGCCAGAAAGCTCGGAAAAACTTGGGTAAAACAAACAAAAGATACAACAATGGGCGCAAAATATTCATCAAGGGGAAAAAACCAAAATAGGAACATCACTCAAAGTATTTGCGTTTTACTCTTGTCCTTGTTGATCAGCACCCGCATCAGATAGGGCAGAAGAAAGCTTTTTGTATGTTAACTGTGGAAGAGCGGTTTAGAAATTCAGATCTGGTGAATGAGTTAGAACGACAAACAGATAAATCAGTGTGTAATGGACGCATTATTTACTATGTTGCTTGGCTATTTCACTCAAAAGAAGATCAAATGAGGCGGACGAAACACGACTAATAACTACCATTCCGAGGTGAAGCACTTTGAAGTCTTGTTTTCAAAAGTAGGAGAAATGGCGAAAGTGAACAGTTGTGGAATCCACCTCTCACTCGCAAACCTCTGGTTATCCGACCAACCTGCACTCGGAAGCACCAAACTTGAGTTTCGTTCTTGTTAGAGCTCATCAGTGGTGCTTATCCTCTGCCACACCCAGGGTTTGAACCCGGGCCCTCCCATCTCTGAGGCGTGTGTGTTACCACTGAGCCACCCCACTCCTGTTCGAAGCTGATCCGAATCACCGAGTTAAGCTTGTACAGATGTCAACCTCTAAGACAGCCAGAAATGCCCGACAGCTTTCAAATGGAGACACGGTTCCGGACCTAGTTAACTCTAAGCGAATGCCTCCCACCAGATCAGGTCTTCTCCACAGGATGAGGGTTAGGGACTCACATTTTTAAACCTGCTTCGCGTTTTTGGTTCATATATCACGCAATTACTTGCGAGTAGTGTGGGATTGTGAAACGTGGAGTCCAAAAGGACAGTCAATCAAACGAAAAATTAAACAATCCCATACTACTCGCAAGTAATTGCGTGATATAGGCTCGTAATTTGTCGTACTGTGGAACTCACAGTCTTTCATGTGAAATTAGCAAGAATAAACCTCTCAACGCTTTTCCAATTGTAAGCAACAAATTCAGCATAAATGTGATGGTAAATTACTGATACATTAGGAACTACTCAACCCCGGATATAGAATGTGTTATTATTTTCTATCCTTTTATCTTTCTACTTTCTTTCATTTATTATGTAGTAATGGTATCATATTTCAGGAAGGGGGTCGCAGCCAGCTGGAGGCAGCTAGCTGGAGGAAAATGACCAACGGGGGAAGCAGGAATCAAACTCAGGACAGAATGATTGAAAGCCCCCGCGATGACCGCCTCACCACAGCTGGTCCCTTTTGATCCACAGCGATCCCTAGAGATTCCCTGCCGGGTGAGCCCATAAAGGCAGAAGACGAACAAGAACAGCACAAGAACAAGAATGAGGGATGAGTAAAATAAAACTGAAAACCGGAAACTAGGGTGAAGCATGCGATCGAGGAATCTGCTTACCCAGAGAATGTATATCCTTGAAAGGAAGTCTGTGGGAATAATATCAAGCTTTGGAAGAGGTAATACATAATATGCTGAGGCCATTCATAGGTTGCAGCTCTTCACTGAATTGTTTCTAAGATGGACTAGTTAATAGACGAATTCCAAAGTCCAAGACAAAGATAAATAGTGATGAGGAAGGTTGAGATATTGGGACACGTGGCCCTTAGTGGAACCACTGGATTAGAAAGATCGATAGGCGATGGACGGGTTGTTGTTCACCACTGGAATACCTCACAGTAGAACACTTCGGATTTGGTCTGGGCCCTCAACCACTGAAATTAAAACTGATCGTTCATGGTCGATGCACACTGCTAAAGCCAAATTACTGATAAAGTTACCCAGCAGAAAATGTCAAAGTAGCCTACATCAATGATCAACTTCGCAAACGAAAGATGTCCATCAGAAGTCCTAGAAAGAGAACTATAATTCGTTTAAAAACAACAGAAAAATGGAGTATCCTGAACTCTGCATGAAGCTAACCGCTGCTGATAGTGGAAATTAACTTCACGTATGACTTTTGTGAAGGATATTCTTTATCCGCTTGAAAGTTATGGGAATCTTAGAACCGAATTTCTTCGTTGTACGTGTGGCACTTTGTAAGATAATTATTTAATTCAGTTCGTCTTTTGCCCGTCTGTAATCCGGTTACCTGGAGTTATAGTGTGAAAACTTTTGAAGAGCTGGCTACCTCAGGGGTTGTCAAAGTAAACTGATAAATCCATTTGATGTAGATAATTTAATTAGATAGTTTGGGAAGGTCTTTCGGAAGTGCTCGAAATCGTGGAACTCCAAACCAGTGAGAATCTCTCAGATAGAAAATCGTACTGTTTATCCAACTTCCCTTCAAGAGGAACGTCTCAGCCGACAGAGTCATCTTCAAGGGGTCACTTTCAAACTCGCCGAGATCAGATGCGTGTTCCTCACGTCACTATTGGCGAAAATAGGAATAAGCTACTCTTTTTGACCTCATCCATTGTCACCTCTCAATGCAAGTGCACTTGTGGTGCTACTTACATAAGTGGAATGAAAAGGCATTTAATAAAGCTCTTCAAAGAACATCAACATTGGCTGCCTAGACATGAAGGTAAACGCCGCGCATTTGGCAGAAATCGGGCTTTCGACTATCTTTCAAACTTCCTTCGAAGTTTTCTAAAGGTAAGTAAACACATGCCACGAGCAATTAAGCCTCGGATACCCGCAACTGCAGAGGTAATTATTATAGACCTCTCAAAGTCCGGGTTTCGCGTGCAGTGAATCTTAGTCCAAGCACTCCAGCTCCCGTGACCAACAGTCAGTTGTGTCACGCATGAGCTTTGTGGTCAACTCGATACATAATCCGGTTTTTCGCATATTTCTTGGTTGAAATTGACTCATCACTAATGGGGCTCTCATAATTCTCGCTACCTTCTTGGCGAGATTTTTTCCCAACTCTTCTTATTGGTTCTTTTTTAAGTAGATTTTATTGTAATGACTTGAGAACGAAATCACCGAAAGCATGTATGACTACAGCTCCCACTGTGAGTCTTGTGATGGTAAAGTTGTTCCGGTACGCTTGTAACAACCCACATTGGCCGAATGGTAGGGTAACTGCCATAATATTAGGAATCTCTGTCCACAACGATTACGACATGAATAAATAGGAACCATGACAGACACCATTTATGGGTTCCTGATGGGCACAAGTAACTACTTGAAAACAGAATCGGCATTTGGTTTCTACTCAGGCACCCGTTTATATACAAAAGCATTCACTTCTACGTAAACCCATCCACAATTCGGTAAACTCAACTGCCTTCAGCATGCAGATTCAATGGTCAGAGCCTCCCCCCTCCCGATATTACACTGCCCGTAGGTAGCTCTAATTTAATCAGTCAGATCCTCACAATGTGTGTGTGCGTGTGTGTGTCGCGGCATAATCGCACAGATTACGGTCGATCTCATTCCCTACCACATACACACACTGTCTTACGGGTTGTTAAGGCACGTCGCTCTCTAAATGTTCGCTAGGAGAGCGGGTAAAAGTATCAGTTCTCTCGGCGGCGATACACATGACCTCTATTTTTTATCAGTCCACCTGAACGCCACCCAACTTGGCTCAGTCGGGCGGGTACAAGCGGATTTACTGCACTTTTGGACAAAACGAATCACGTGACGAACGTACTGAGTCGTCCCGTCCCATTTACTCAGTTACCGGCGTCTGCTCCGGAAATGTCACTTGCAGACAATTATTCGCATTACAGGCTATAGCAATCCGATTAAACAAGCCATCTCCCTCTCAATAAGCAAGCCAAAACCGATCGTTAGTGCCCTTATCTACAAGTGGTCACTTGTCTGAACTTCTGCTACTCTGGCGATAATTATCACTAAATACGCGGCTTGAACATTTAAAGCCCCACTGTCTACCTTTTTTCGACGTAGTGTCGCCATAAGGTAATCAACACTCCTATCTCCCTACGTGGTCCCTTGTGTTAGATGAGGTGCGGCAGTTTGACGGTAGATTGAACACTGTAAGTGAGCTCGTTCACAAAATTGTTTATTTCTCAAGGATCATTTTGGGATTACTTACTCATATTTCGACACCCCTATTGGCCTCAGACTGTTGTGCTCTCTCACCCGGCTTGATATCACGTCCGACCAGTTGGGAACTCATAAACGCCGATTATTCTTAGTGGTTCAGTGACCTTATGAATTCATGCCCTTCCAATATTTCACTCACTCGCACGCGTGGGGAGAAACCGGGTTGGGAATTTATCATTGAATTCAATTGTTCGCTTTCAAACTAGGCAATCGGCTTTCTTCGAATAACTCAGATGTAATCTGGGTCCGTTCAGTCGAGTACCCGTGAATTTGCTTCCGATTTTTTTGTGTTATTGAATTTTCACGTCTAGTGCGGACGGTAAAGACAGATCCAGGGTCTCAGCTGGATGCAAACACACGGGGTGTTCCGTTAGGTAGCAGTATTTCCAAAAACGATGTCAAAAGGGGATTGACTAAATTTTTGGACTGCTAGTGAACCGATGCACTTCAACTGCATTGTTATTCGCATCAGGAAATTAGAGTTAAATTGCTATCGAGTTTCATGCCCGTCCATCGCTTAGCTCGCTCGTTTCCGGATCATTCAAGCTTCGCTTAAGTTTCCGTAGACCAAAAAACTGATTTACTCCACAGGGTTTCGTATTCAAAGTGATCCCACCGATTATCCACAAGGAAAACAAATAGACTGACGTTTAAAACTAGCTTGAAATCAGTGTCACAAATCGTTTTTCGGCTCAGCTTTGGAACTCCTCTCCGAGAACTAGACGTGAAGGATTCATCGAATTGTTATGTTCCATTGATCGACTAGTAACTCAAACGCTATGACTTGGTGACAGATACATTTACCTGCATACCGTGGTTGTCTTCCAACAGTAACCGAGAATAATAACGCATTGGTGATGTTCCCGTGCCTGCTAAACAAATAAAAAAAGCCTAACACATCAAATCACCCTTGCTTAAGAGTGCACTTTTCTGAAAACGCAATAGACCCACAAAACATTAGGTAATTTGCAAACCAGTAAATTTCAAGTCATCATCAAATCACACTGAGTGCCCAATACAAGGACAAAATGAACTGAGAAACCATGCAACAAATTAAATGAAGCATGCCCGTTCTAAGTGGAAAAGTTTTCTCTCGTGTCAAGAGTCGAATCCGAGCCACCTGGGTTATCCAATAAATCATCACAACATCGTTTTGATCATGTGCCCATAACACTGGTCGATCATCTTACAGTCCATAGTGTTTGCTTTATTTCTGAGATGAACTATATTCCGGATTAACATCGACCATTCAGTGAACAAATTGCACCGTAAAGGTGAAAAAGGGCGTTCGGGAGGCCTCAAAATCGTTTAATCATGATATATATGATTTTGTCCAACTTTGTGACGTAGCATCAGATGCTAATCAGAAACCAGAAAAAGTATCGCCTTTTAGCAACCTATCCATTGCAGTAGGAAATTCGATTATTTTCTCAGTCAATTCACAAAACAATCCTTATCAACTCGACATTTGGAAACGAGTTAATCCGATCAAAGCATTCCTTTCCACCATGTTGTGTGAGAACCGAAAGTCAGTCAGACTTATCCAGACCGAGATCATTCACAAACTCTAAATCGATTTGTCTATACAAAAGCAGTTCGGAACACAGTGACTGGTTTTACTATGGCAGCTACGGAAGCTCTGCCCTCCCCGTCTATTACCACTAGTTCATCAACTCGCAACCATATTACCTAACATTTAAACTTCTCAGTTTCACCCGTCACACAATCAGTCCGTACTAACAACTTTGACTTACGTACAGAATTTCAAAGTCCAGCACCGGCTTGAGACATTCAAAGGAGTCACTGATTCCTACGGATCGTATATTCTCACTATTGTGTAGACAACCTGTCACTAAAACAGAAATGCTGATCAAATGTGTTTATATTGCTAGTCCTTGCCTTTTTAAATAATATATCGGATGAAAATCGTTAAGTTCATGATGCTCCTTCTTGGCTATTCATAAAACTCCCAAAATAATTAATATATACACGAAGGATGATAGCCTGTTTGATTCTTCGCGAGAAACTGAACATTTCCAGCGAGGCTACACCCCCCTCTCAATTGTTAATGCAGATTTAATTTGCACAAGTAACTACTTGTGATAAAATGCCAAAGGTTGGTAACCCACCCCTATTGACAATTGCGTTGAACTACATGCGGACAAATCACCCGGCTTTTCTGGAATGCAAACATACGATTAATGTGATGCGAACTCGCGAAACGACATTAATGCTCGTTAGCACTGGATTTTATCCAAGATATTCGAGTAAAGTCTACTACTGCGCATACCAGACAACATCTTAGCTGTCTTAAGATATTCAGGATATCACAGGGAAAAATATCTGACGGCCAATTCTCATCATCATCACATCTGATGACTACTCATCCAGTGGATGACCACGGATAATAAAGGATTACTTTGCGTTATTTTAGCTCACTTGGAGCTCCATAGGCTGACATTTTAGATTCGTCGCCGGAGCGCTGTCAAGTCTTTCAATCTCTCGCAAGAATTAACCCCTAGGGAAACAGTTCCTGTTTCTGCCAGACACCCATTCTTATTGACCTGTTGCGACCACACATTTTATTAGTCTGCCAAAAAAGGGCCAGTTGCGGTATGCTTAGCATGCGATCTAAATTTGCATTTACTCATGATGCATCTTGTGACGACGGCACCGTAAGAAGAAATGATTTTCATGCAATCTTTAAAAGACTATGAAACAAAAATCTGCGGTTCCCGATGAAGGTTAAAAGTGCAAGTCTCGTGGCGAAAGTTTTGGAGAATGCATTAGACCGCTGGTTCCGTGTGGTAGTCTCTAAATTTCACAGCCTTAATTGAAACACAAGTCAATATTTACTAGATCTTCCACCGAAAAAGAGTTGGACATATATTCAGTCTGTCCACGAGAAGGAAGAAATTGCTTTGTTACGTCAATCGGATACACTGGTACTCCTCTTCTAGCGACAACAGTAAAAAATACCTATGCTATTGCCAACATTACTGTTACTGCTAGTGCTACTTATACTACTGATAAACGATCTGACTGTAGGTCAGCATAATAAGGTTAGTGGAGTTATTCTTCCGGTTCTATTTGCATATCTGACCTTGTGGTGAGATGCAACCGCCAAGTTAACGAAGCCTTCACAAATCAGCCAGGTCTTCCCCTGCCAGTATATCGTTCAGTGTAGAGCCAACCTAATTCTGCCGCAGCATTTTACTGTGTGACGGTCTGAAAAGCATCCCAAACATAGCTGCTCTTTTGTTTAAGCTATCTAGAACACCGTGCAGCTTACCTGGAGCTTCAGTCAGAAGAACAATGTCGTCCGCAAATTCTAAGTCACACAGTTTACTGCCTGTGCACATATCGATACCATTATTCTCACGAGGATAGAGCTATCTCAAGAACCATTTCATCTGCAAAGTTGAGAAGGAAGGACAAAATAAAGCAACCCTGATGCACAATAATCACATAGTAAACTTGGGTGGAAGATCACCGTAAGCACAAAGTAGGTTTCGTATGTTCACGTACAATGACGGAACAAAATTTCTCCAGTAAATTCTTTAGTGAGAGGTAGCTATATAGAACTCTGTTATCGACTGGGTCGAATGCCGTTTTCAGATCAAGGAAGACAAAGACGGTGAGCTCATAAAATCTTTGCCCGTACACGACCCCAACCCTGCCCGAAAGGGACTTGATTCTTGTGGGTGTAACTTCGGCGACCGCTGAGCAATCGGTGAAGAATAATACTTACGAGTAGTCTGGATGTAACTTACCAAATTATCTCCCCAGTGGTTCTCATAAAGCTTTGTCACCTTCGGTGTAAATCGCCACAGTCATCCATTCACACTGTTCCTCCTGGTAAACCCAAATTTTCCAGAGTTTTGGTAATTCTGATACCAAAGCTAACCGTCCTTGAAAAAAGATGAAGATAACCGACTGGGTCCAGCCGCTTTTTACTATTTCAAGAAAAATGTTTTCCGGATAACTTTTATCTCTGATGGCGAAATGATATCTACCTTCATGGTTTCTATCGCAGGCATATTTGGAAGGTCCATTGTGGAATTTAAAGATACGATGCTTACAAAAGGTGACCAGGTCTAAACCCAGCTTGATTCTCACAAAAGTACTGTACGCGAGAGTCTGATGAGCGATGGCAAATAATACCAGCGGTTAGTTCCGATGCGGTTCTAACCAGACTTATTCCCTGACGGTTTTCACAAAAATACCTGCCGCCTTCCTTGTAAATCGGCAAGATGGTCGATTTACATCAACTCTGTGGAACTTGTTTCTTCTCTCATCTCGAACGGAGGAGCTTTTTTAACCCCTGTTTCAGGGTAGAGCCACCCGTCCTGTCTGGCAGTCGTATCTAGCTTTGGATAGATTATCTTAAGAAGAACTTCGACTCCCGACGGAGGATCGGTATCTACAACTACGGCTATAACTAGGGTGCTGCTTAGAAAACCTGTCGTGCGTAAAGGCCAATTAAAATGTTTATCGAACTGCTCCCCCCAACAAACTAGACGACGCTCCTGAGTCTAAATTATTTAGTCAATGGCATCTTTTATTTGTTTGCTAAAGCCTGGCTTTCATAGACTGGTATTTTTGACTAGACGGAAAAGGTTGCAGTTGTTGCAAATCGCCGCAGATTTTCAATTTCCCTACAGTTCGCAACCCACCACGGCTCACGGTCCTTTCTCAGACTCCAAATCAGTTGGCACTTAAAGCATAGCCTTGCCTCACCACATCTAAAATCCCGAAGAATCGATCTGCGCCCATCAAACAGGGCACACGAAGAAGTAGATATCCATTGTTTTGTGTGCGTCTGGTTGTTAGAACTTGGGCAGCATCAGCAGCTTCTCATAGAGCCGGTTTGATCTCTGTCTAGCACTCTTCTGGATCATGAGCGTCTGACTGCATGGATAACCTGGTGGATAATTCTGCTTGGAAAGCTGGTCGGTGATTATCGTCCAGTGGAAGCTGCGGGAGACTGCTGACTTTGACGTTGTTTCGGTCACTGACGAGTGGTAGGCTGTAACTCACTCAGACATCAGAGTGATCAGTGTCGACAGACGTGGACCAAACTGACTGACATTATTGGTTTGATCCACACGAGCAGTGACCATCACCGACTTGTTCTATCTGAATACATCATTGCGAAGGCTCAGGAGGACGCCAGGTTAGCCGATGCCGCATTTTGTACGAGAAATTTGTACTCGCTACGAATGTCCCTCGATCAGAACATAGTCGGATGAGTCGCAAATCATCATCGAACAGATGGGTTAGAATGACTAATCGGCGTCTTGTCTGCCTATATGTCTCGTCTAGGCTTCCAACCTAAACACTGGAATCACCAGCAACAACCATAATGTCCGTAGTGCGCATGCTGCGCAGCAGTTGAGACAAATCACGATAGAATTCGTATTTAGCCTCAGGAGGGCTACATTCAGTTAGGGCATGCACTGAAACTATAAATAGCATCCATCCTTCGGTCTGTTACTGTTGACATGCACAGGGTCATCAACCCGAAGTACACACAGATGACTGCTGCCTGGGATCTGGTCGAGCAGTGAACATTCAGCTTTAATACTCAGGGTGCTGTCAGAGTCAGCCTGACCACGGGAACCAGACACCGAACCGCCCGATAGGCGGAGAAGGCTCATCACTGAATTTCGTCTGGTACATGTGTTTCGGAGACACAGCCTACGTCTATTTTAAAAGTCTCAAGAGTTCTGGTTGGGGCAGGCAGTTGCCCAGTTTAGCAAAAAGTGTGGGCTTCGAAATCAATTGATTGAAGAGGATACTTAGGTTTGAGAATGGATTCTCTATTTCCCCCTGTCTCCAATTCATTACCTTTATGGTCAGCTACACCTTCTCGGTCACGAATCACCTTGGCTTCTCGTATCGATTTAGGAATGGGACGTGAAGGATTGGGAGCAGGGGGATAAGACATGTTTACCAAGTGACAGCTGGAGATTCCTGGGCAATTTGTACTTAGCGGCTGCTCGAACAACAGGAATATTTCTTTGGGCATCTCATCCGGAGCCTTTGACCCAAACGTTTGTCCTAAAAGTTAGTGGGGCTCTAACTCAACATTGGAACTTGAACCTATGAAGGAACTTCTTCTGGTCTGTCATGTGAAACCTGGTTTTGGCATACCTTCCGCCTTGTCTTCGCTGGTGTTTTGTTCTCAATCTGCTTTTCGGATTCAGTCACCAGCCTCATCCACATAATAGAGCAAGTAGGACGTGCACGAGGCAGCATACTTTTGATGGCGACGACTGCCCAAAGTAGTGCGATGGCTTCCCCCGCCTTCGAGGGAAGGCCCATGTGCTTCTCTGCTACGTCCATCTTGTGGATGTTTTTAGACCGATAAACTATCTCTCTCCGTGTTTATTCGCTGGAGTGTATTTTCTAGGAACACAGTGCCTCGAACCAGATATTGCCCGTCAACCGGTTCTGAGATTGGATTTCGTCTAACCTCGATACTTTAACCTGTCAGACGTAACTTCATCTTCGGCTTAAGAAAGCCTTTCTGCGTACTTCCCCGGGGTCATGGAAGCACACTAGCGATCACTTCCCGCTAATGTGCAGTCTTGTCACGGCGGAAACTGGTAAAACCATGGACCATTAATATTTGCAAATAATTAGTATTTTAATTGCACCATACACTAATTTGAGGATAATTGTCGTTCACGATACATCAGAATCTGTGATAAATTATCCGATGCCAAAGGAAAGTCTGATCAGGAAAAAGGTCAAGTTGAGCACAGAATTGTTTGCTATTTTAGTTTAAGATTACATTATCGGCGGGAGAAAATTCCGCACTTTTTCAGGGAAGTGTGATTGTGGGTGCATGAATGCCGTGGGTCAACTGTGGTGTCGCTCCCCTATGAATACTTGTTTTCAATATTACCTATTTGATGTGGTGATAGAAAGGTAACTGGTATCAGTAAGCTCAAATGTTCTGTTTCCTATCTCAAATCTATATCCACCATCATATATATTCTGTAAATGAGGCCATTATCCTTTGCCTCTCGTGCAGCTAGTTGTAGGATTCACTAGGATTCGTTGGGCAGAGCGCTTATCAAAAGGGGTATGGACCACTTGTTTGGTCACCGGCACTCAATCCACAAATTTTCATGTTACCCAAAAGGTACCATTTGTTTGTGCACGGATTAGAGAAGCTACCTCGAACAAAGTGACTAGCGGCACCGCGGACGCCATTATCGTACCTGATTTCAAAGGCCCTGCATGGTAGTCCCTCCATACACACAGAATCCTAGGGAGGGAAGCGCCTCTTTATCTCGCTCGGTCGAGGTGAAAATATGCGAGCTGGAGGCCTTACCACTCGAAATTACATCGAAATCCTATAGTGAATGTAAGAACACTATTGGATATCTGGAGGCAAACCATCACCGCACAAAAGCGACTGTGACTGCCGCTTTGAAATATCATGTCTGTCTAAAGTTTGGCTGATTAATTCTGGCACCCGGTATGTAAGGGTCCCCAGAGTAGGCAACGGTTACTATCTATAATACAATGGACCAAAGGACAACTGTGGTCTGCAAGGCATCGCAATATCTGTCAGTAACAAGGCTAACAAGACCATGCTCGAATGAAACCCGATATCTCCTTGACTCGCCTCAGCTTGTTATCGATGCTCGCAGCTAAACATTTCGGTTATCGCGGTCTATGTCCCGTCCGTGGCAGCCGAAGAAGTGACAGAATACGAGTTCTACGACAGACTACAGGAGGTGATGAACAGTGATCCGAAACATGACATTCTTTCTGTTGCAGGGGATAGGAAAGCCCGCATTATCGTCTTCAAGCAGGCAACTGGACAAATTTCGGGAAGATATGGTCTCATAAAGCAGCGATGTGATGGAAAAAATTCTCGGCAGCTTCGCTGACTTCAACAGCCCAACAGTCAACCAAATCCCCCAAGCCTTCCAACATGAAGTTCTAATTGCAGTCATACAGCGCATCAGGTTGACCACAACATAATAAGATTATTTTGGTCATCCTCGATCGGGAACTGCAGTTCCTATCGAGATATGGGAACAAGAATGGCACCGACCACATCCTCATGCGTGCGCACACTGCGAGATTCCTTTTCCCAACCACTGCGAAAACTGAGCTCCAAAGCGGGTTAACGAACCATAGTTGAAATAATCGAAAAAGCTTCAGGCGATCTGGAACACAAATGACTCTCATCTAGTCACCACATTCGTAGGTGGGAAAGTGCTAGTGGAATATCAATGGATTTCTCGGAAGGCTTCAACCAAACGATTCGCTTTGGACCATGTGGGAATTGCACGGCGACGACAGAGGACTGGATTTCAGGGGTGACTCTTCAGTTATCTGCCTGAGTGGTTACTCAGAGTTCCGTGAAATTCTGCGAAAAGCCCCTTTGGGCCAGAAGCGACCGCAACAACTACTACACCAAAATGACAGAAACTGTGCAGGCTGAAGCTAAGTGTAGTGACTTTTCAAATCTCTTTCGCTCAATCCGTCTACAGAGCCCCTCCTCGGCGACGACACTGAGCTTTGAATTCCAGAACAGGCTAAAAAGATGCAGCGATGAGCCGAAAATTTCGACTGTTTACTGAACCAGTCCGTGGCAAGCTCTGTGAACCAAATTTGGGCAATAGGTTGGACTCTACCACTTTGTTAGCAACCTGCTATGTCAGGAATATATCACCTGTGTAAAACAATCTGAGGAGTCAGAAATCCCCTGGGGATGACGGCATCACACAGTAGATATTTGAATCATGTCTTTCGGCATTATTCGGGAGGCTCCTAACTAGTTTCTGCTGAATCCCGGATGAAGAACGAATTCCAACCTCAACATTACTCCCTTTACGAATAAAGGTAACGAGACGGTGTGCTTGTCAAATACGGTGGCATCGATCTGATCGAAATGACCTTCAAAATATTCTCCGTGTTTTTATTGAACCGACTCTCAGCGGTGCGGGACGCGCACACTCGCCTCAAACAAAGAAGTTTCTACCGTGAAGGAAGATGCGTGGATTAAGCATTCACCCTCTGCGGAGCAATAAAACATTGGTACGAATTTCGGCAACAAACTGCAGCTTGTTTTATTAATTTTCGGCTTGCATTTGGCTCAGTCGGCAGAGAATCAATTTGGACTGTAACACAAGTGAAATGGATATCCCCAAAACTTGTCAGTCTCTTGAAGTAGTACAAGGCATATATATTTCTGCGCAACTACACATACGCTGAGGAGAGTGCAATGATGGCTAGGCTGTCCCTTTTCGCTAGTGCAGTTCAACTATACCGTCGATTGGATAATGTGTCAGGCACTCACCGATTTTCTGGTATTCAGCTGGAAACCAAAGCCTTTTTCACCTATGAGGAATTCCCGAAAAATATTGCCATCGTTGTAGACAGCCCAACCGCCTTACATCCGGTTTTGAGTTGCGCAGGTTAGCTCGCAAGAGCCATGGGAAATAGAGATCAATGTGTCGAAGGTTGAGATCAGTTCAAAACACACTTCACAGTCCGTACAACCAACATTCGTCAACGAGCACTGTCCAAACTTCAAATATCTGGGATCTAAGGTCCTTTCAAAAGATCAAGTAAAAGAGGAAGTCAAGTTGCGCATTACCGGTGCCGGATTTGTGTTCACTCAGTTTTTCAGCGTACCCTTGTTAGTCAATGAAATCAGCCTACGGAACAAAGTCCGCGTATTGCGGGTCTCTGTTCTCCCAACACGGACCTACGGCTATGGAATGTGGCCACTGTGCTTCAACAACTGCAGGAAACTGGAATGGTTTGAACATTAGTTTCTGCGAAGGATGCTAAAAGTGTCTTGGTCTGATATGCTTTCAACAATGTACCTAGGATGTTTCACTATGGAAAAGCTGTCAGTGTTCAATGACAATTGCGTTGGTTTGGACATGTCCTTAAACGTCTAGACACGGAGATCTCAATATGGTGCCCTGCCCTGTTCTTCGTTCACGAATGTACTGTCTTCTTGGAAGACAACCAAAAACATGGATCCGAACCAGCGAATCCTACTTTGAGTGGTTAAGACTCCAGTCTGTCTACGACTTTCGGAATTGGAAGCGAACTGAATTTTCCTGTGCGTGTGTCTCACATCAGAGCTTTGCGTAAAGACCGTCGCCATTCGAGCATCCATGAAGCCGTCTCACGTCTCACGGAAGCTAGGTGCATGAAAGTAAAGTTACCGATATTTTTGTACTACCCGTATGAAAATGTTAGGCCTAAGGTGGGATCATAAAGCAATGTACGGGGTTGTCAGACTTTTGTGCATAAAACGATGTGGATTATTATCTAGACAGAACATTTATCCACAGGAGAATAAACAATCAAAAACTGAGCCTAACCAATGGAAAGCAACATGACTGGTCCTTATATGTTCTTCGAGGACAGGTACGTGGCATGAATGCAGAATAGATGTGTGCGCCTGGGTTAAGATAATCTCGTGCTAAACTAAGCGGTCATCCTTAGCTCTAGACCGTATGAGCGGAGCGCCAAAGTGGACGAGACCCGGTTAACTGTAGGTGAAAATGCTTGTGCTGTGATGGGTTTGTGAATGCAGTTGGTGGAACTGGAATCCATCTGAACCCTTAAGACTGACGGACAGAAAAATAACGACAGTTGCGTATTCGTTTCGCTAGCTCATACAGCATTTACTTGACCGGTCTTGACCGAGAATCACCAGTGGTTCGCTTGGTAAACCTAATGTTCCACGTTTGTGTTATTTACTGTATTTATCTTCTGAGGTCAGAATATTTCAGAATTATTGATCTGCAACTAAAGAGTAAAATTTACCCGAGTCGATGCGGAAGAAAAAAAGAAAAAGAATCGTTGTCCCAGTGATTTATGAATTTCAGATCATTTGATTAATAAAATTCGAATAGGCATACCAATCATGATGTCAAATCATGGTCCAATTCAGAACAGCATGGCATGTTACAATATAAATAGTTGGAAACCCACATCCAAAACCCACATCCAAAAGTCTAAAGCCACGAGCCGGAATCGAACCGGCGACCGTCGGTACCGCGATAGCTCAGCTGGAACAGCATCTGCGTGGTAAACGGAAGGTTACCCGTTTGATTCCTGCTAGTGACTTTGGAAGTTTGGAGACACAAATTGCAAGTGAGTTTTCCATTAATCATGAGATCTAGGCTCCTCGTGGCAATCAAGCATTGAGTCAATACAATGAGATATATTACCTAAGAAAAATACACCAATAACTAACGAATTTATTGCGAGATCCATGGGAGTTCCGCTAAAATTCCAGGCATTTAATTATTTGAGCCCCTGGATGTCGAATTTCAGCTGAGATGTGTGCTATAGGTTTGAACATATGGTATTGAATGATTCCATCTTTCTCTTATTCTTTGCTAACTAATGCAAACAGTGGGCATGTGTAGTCTGGCGGAGCGTGGAATTAGCCAGTCCGGCTGGTGATGAAACTTCGACGATGCACTCGTGTGGTTCAGAGGGAAAATATGCCGGAACTATGTTAACAGATAAAAACGAGAAACAACATCTCTGTTCTCTATTTGAAAGACCACCACTAATGATAAGTTAAAAATAGAATAATCACAAATTATAGATAGACGGGCAAATAAAGAGGCAGGCAAACGTCGAGACTGATAGGTGGATAGACAGACAGACAGACGGACTGACAACTGAAAGCAAAGATAATGAAGTATGCGGTGACAGATGAGCGAATAATCTGGAAGGAAAATAGCTGACCTGGTAGCCATGCAGAACAACTTGCAGATGGATAGCGAAAAAGCAGTTCTTAAGTGCCTCCTTATTGATTTAGTATTAAAACATTCCAGGGTCAACCTGAGACAAATTGAAACCATACTGAACAAAGCTTTCTACGCCAGTAACCTGTTGTTCTGAAGCGAGTTCCAGGAGTATTTTTTTTTAACTTAGCATGTTTCTTCCGCATCTAGGGACTTTCATTGCTGTGACCAGGAATTTCGTCACGGTGCCAAAGGTGGATCGTAAATTCTGTCGGCAAGATTTCCGTCCCGTCTCTCGATTTGTTTTTCCCAGACATCAGGTTTTCTTTCAGCAACGTATCTATTCTAGAGTAAGATTACCAACAGAAAGCGAAAACAAACGCCGGGGAAAATAATTTCACTCGGTTCATTTAACAAACCCGGAACTCGAGGGGTCTGAGCGTGTTTTCTCTACCGCGTCAGTCCCGGGTGATCTATGTCCGATATCAACGAGAAGCGAGAGCAAGGAGACAACCCATCTCGACTAGGACGCAGACGAACAAAAAACTCTTATGTGTTTTTCAAATAATGTTTAGTTTGCTCTGGGGATGTGCAAAAAACAGAAACAGTTTTCCTCCCCGGAGGTATTAACAAGCATGTACAGTGTCATTAGAACCGTGCTGACCAACTCTGGAACAGAAGTAGACTATTTGGGCGTTTCTCATGGGACTAAGTCAACATTTTTGCTTTAAACTAGGCTAGACGAAGAATGGAAAATACACTATGGTTTTATGGAAAACAGGTTTTCTAAAGAATACAGTAGGTCTGTCTAAATGAATTAACAGCCTGATAAATTACTTGCATGATTTTGTGCTCAATTCCACACATCAAAGTAATATGATTCGTCACGCAGGGAAAATGAAAGGCGGGCTTTTTGTTTGTGCATTCAGGTACACCAAGGAAATTTGATTAAGATCAGATGCATCACCCCAGGCTGAGAACCTAGTAAGACGAAGCACACAAATGAGCAAATGAACCACTAACAAGTAGGTGCAATCCTTTGACTGTACCTAGTATGATTTTCTTTTGCCAAAGTGACTGGTTCCTAGACTGTTAGTCTTTTCACGAGTAATGTTTCATTCATCTGATTGTGGGGAAGTACTGGTCAATTTCACCGTATTCGTGACTTTTACATCCAGTCCATTCTTATATAAACTCTCTCTCTCTCTCTTTCTCTTTCTCTCTCTCTCTCTCTTTATATATATATATATATATATATATATATATATCTTTCCACCCATGTTTATTGGGTGGTATACGTTGGTTTTATACTACAGAAAAACAAGCGCACCTGAGAATCACTGCGGGTAGCCTTAAATGAATTTCTTCATTGATTTCAAAACTGAGCCAGTTCAGTTTTTCATAGTGAATCACTTAGAAGCCTGAAACAGTCTCAGTTTTATGATCCTTTAATTTTATGGGTCGACTCTGAAATAATACCGTGAAGTTGACCACAGATCATAGTAGAAAAGCAGCTCACAAACCATCGGGAATCCCTAACGGAGACTTCTATCCCCTTAGCATTGTACACATTGCAAAGTTTTCCAATGGAATGGTTTTGATGGTGAACTGAAAGCACCGGCTAAATTGTCAGACGTAGAAGCACCACTCGCGGTCTACACTGTTTTATGTAGTCTAAGAGCTACTTGCTGTGCTTTGAGAACCTTGGAACACATCCTAGGAGCCGGACATTACCATCTCTTACGAGATGGATTTGAGTAGTGGGAGATTAGATTTGTATAATATGACTCATTACACAGCTTCAAATCTCGCCCCCACTTAGTATGGACAGTGGTTTATCAGGAACTTTGACTTATACATCTTAGCAGATAACGATAGCATGGCTCTGAACTTCAGTAAGTCAAACAAAGAGGATTTTTGGACCCGAGATAACGTAATTGTATCAAAAGGCCTTCTTTCCTACTCTTGATCTCTAGGAAATGATAACTGTTCCAATCTTGGAATTATTTCACGGTTTTCTTTCCAAAACAGGTAAAAACGTAGTTAAAGTTGCCCAAATGACAGATTTATATGACCATGTTCCTCTCAAACTATAAGTGTGTCTGCTAGAGGGAGGTCAAAGATGGGGTCATAACTACTACTTTGTTCGTTTGTTCATGTGTTGGTCATTTCTGTACAGTTTGCACACCGTAAAAGCAGTTTGTTTGACCATTTTAAACTGAACAAAGTCTTCGAATCAGAAACTCGGTTTACTTTTTCTCACTGGTAATTTTTATTCTTTGGTGATATTTTCTATTGAACCTCTGAGCTTTTGTACGGTAACGAGTTTGAATGCTTTCAGAACGAAATCTTTTCATTTTGGCTGGAAATCCGGGAAGAATTCAACGTCCCTGGTGGATTCTGGTTTGCATTTCTGTTGAACCATTCCCTGGATTTCTGATGCTTGCAGAATCACATTTTGCCCAAATAATATTGGGAAACACCGATTCAAATTAGGATGTGAAGGAGCTAATAACCAGTACATCCAATGCAGGTGACTTATTCATTCGGGTGTGAATCAAAAGGTATATCGGAAGTGTCATGGTGGTAAAATCTTCCGCCAGAAATTTACACAATAACAACAACGATGGAGCACCATGGATTACTACGGATACAACAATATATGTTCGCTGTTTTCGTTGTAGCACCATCAAACGATCCTAGAACAGAGCAAAATCCATCACATTCACGCAAAAACGGTTCCATGATATTGAACCAGTAATACCTCTGAGAATATTATTGTTTTGCTGGACAATGTTCCGTGCCATGTCTCACGAGCGTTTGGTTCCGTGGGTATCTGTAATCCCTTTTGATAATTTGTCAAACTGCCAAGACTACGAGCTCTTCTCAGGTTTGCGTTTTACAGTTACATTTGAGTAATCTCAACTCGATTGTGGTTGGGAATTCGTTTGCAGTAATAAACATGGAGATGAGTGAACGTTCGCTTCACTGGACTTTGAATAAGGAACTTAGGCTCTTCTTGGAGAACCGATTGATTTCGTAACTAAGTCAGCAAACTCCAAACCCACAAGAAAAAAACAAATTTTTTATTCGAAAAATATAATATGATTCTCATGTCAATAAATACCTCTTATGGTTCTACCTATGGTTCACATTCACTCTCGGGTGTGAGTTGAAGACGAGTTCGAGATGAAAAATTTAATGAATTATCGTAATGAATTTGCCTCTGAGAAGGAAGACAGTCAGGAATGAATTGGCGTATGGTGTCACATGGTCCCAAACGTATGTACCACAGAACATTTTTCCACTGGGTATAACTTATTTTGCGGATGACTGGTGAATTTAAGGAGTCGCATTTTCCAGAAGATATCAACTGTACCTGTGTATAAATGTTAGATGTATATTCATCCAGAAAGGTCCTTTTACTGGTTTTCATCTTTCATTGTTCCAAAAATCCCTTGTTCCATCGTCGTTTCTCGGAATTGCTTTACACAATTGAGTAGGGAATTCAGAATAAACGTGTCGATGCCCGCGGAAGGTGACTGGCGTAGCTTGTCAGTGTTTGGAGGATTGACGCTGGTCGTAACAGGTAGGGATACTATACTCACTCCATTACCTTTCTAATAACATGCCGAGGTCCATGTTATTTGATACAAAATGCTCAGAGCAACTTAAATCGTCTAGTATTTAAGTATACTGTAAGTCCTAATCCAACCAAGGATGAAGAAGTGTCGAAAAGCACAATCCACATAAAGAATAGCTTGTTTTTCCTTATTCCAAACCTGTACACGTTATCAGTGGGGGGAGGGGCTCAGTCTCCTTAAATTTCCATCTCACAGAACCCGAAAACTAACAGCCAGAGACTGAGAGCCTGGAAATGGATTGAATTTGGCAACGAAATGAGTTACTGAAGCTTGAAGTGTGTCAGCAATAATGCTCAGATATCTGCCTTAAGCTGTAGCCTTCGCTTTTTGTTTTGCAATTACTTTACGAACGGCCTACGGACACAATTTCTGTCTGAGTTCTACAGCGTCGGTAAGCTTTTATAAACAAGAAGGCCTCAAAGCATCTTTCTGAATGTCAGAAGGCAAATGGCATAGATGTCACAAAATATGAAGCACAAATGGAAGCTCCAGAGAGCTTTGTTCCAGTCAGATTATATCCTTGTCAAGCTGATTGGATTATAAAGAGATCCGTTAACCTGAGTGATTGCTTTATACTCGACTAAATGCATATAATTAGTAGCTTTTTGTAACCAAAGGGATGGATACTAGTCATTCTCACCAAATCCGTTTATATAGTTATTTTTATATGGAAATACAGACACGTTATTGAAACACTGTATTAATTTTCATCCAAGCAAACAGCTTTGCAATTCTACAATGACTTTCATCGGGCAATCATGCTAAAGAGAGAGAGAGAGCTTGGTGGCAAAACAGAAGTGTTTAATGGGTAAGTGCAAGTGAATAAGATTTCCAACTTTGATCGTGTGAATTGTGAGATGTAATTTTCGAAAGATTGTTGCACAAAGAAAAGTCATTGTCTGAAATAATTTTGAAAATAAACAGGTGATATGCAACAAAGTGGCCATCAATGACAGAGTCAAAAACTGTATTTCAAAATTTCGAAGATTGCTCACTCGAATTTTTTTCCGAAATGAACATGTAACATTGTGTCCCATTCATGCAATTGATAAGAATTAGGAGAAAGCAAAATTCACTGGTCGCAAGAGTTTCATTTAATTACCTCACGTTGTACATGACAAATCATTTTGAATAATAAATACAATGAGAATGGTATGCCAAATTAAACAACTAATAATGATTTCAGTAATATAGTTGAACATCAACCTGACAGTATATGAAGGCTTAAGGATTAGGCGAAAAGGTGATGAAAATGGGATTGTGCGGCTGAAGCCAGTGGCAAACAAACTGCAGGATTTTCGTGCGCGTTTATAAGGGCTTTTCCTACGTGGTCGGCGTGGTTCACTTGAATGCGCCCAGCCTTTGCTTTGGATTGTGTAATGGTGCGTACTGATCGGAAACCAACATATCATGCCAGGAGTTCATAATGAATGCTCCCTAGTTCTTGTGTGAGTGTGGACTTGCAGTTGCCAGCACAATCACGTGCCCAAAACTGTTGGTTAATCGGTGCATGATTGGTGTTTTGTTCAGTTCAGTGTTTGTGGATTTCATATTCGTGTTATTTGGTTCGGTGGACGGAATATATTTCTTCCCTTCAGCGACGCTGCTTTGTGAACGGATCACGTAGTATCACTCTGAATAAGTTCGTCAGTTCAACTCGATGTCTTTTGAGTGTACATTCTTCGCGAAAGATGATTCCTATTCCGATTTCCTACAGAGATGTTCATGAACTGAGTTGGTGTTTCCAAAGACCATTTCTATAAGTTGTTGGCATCGTTTTGAGCAAAATACTGTCCTATTTTACCAATGTAGTTGTTATTGCAATTTCCAGTGAACCGGTAGACAAAACACGAAATATCAAAATCAATGAGTGGTTTGCACGAATTTCCTTGTGTGATTCGGTAGGAAAAAGCTTAAGTTATGGTGACGTTGCTTTTAAATCTGATACATCCATAATCAAGATAACATGTATATGGCTACTTCCTTCTCTGTTGGAGAAAACCAGAAATAATTAAATTGTTTAGATTATTGGTTTTCGTGCACAGAGGTTATTAGTTTTTTACTCAGTCAGTGTATTTCTGCCACATGCTGTCGGCATTAGATTCTGATTGTGTATTTGCACTTTAAATAACCACACCAGGTCAACTCGGTTCCGTTTTGAGAGATAATCCTTCATGTTATCCGATATCTGTTTCTTACGGTTATTTGGATTTTAGTATAAACAGATTCCCTACGTGCACAAACCACTTCGGGATATTTTGGAAAACATTTTGAGCCGAATACCGTTCTATTTTATCAAAAGACGTGTCATCGCAACTGCAAGTAAACTGGTAGACAACACGCGAGTCATCACGATCATTGAGGATTTCAGGATGCATGCGGAGTATTTGATCATTAGTAGCTGGCTTCACTTGCCAGTCAAGATTGGTTGAGAGTGGAGCTTAAATTATGATTTGTGTGTCTGAAAATTGAATGCATCTTCAAACAATACGGAACGTATGATTACTTACTCCAGTTTCGTCGTCTGCATGAGCATCAAATTGCTACACGATTTCCTGTGGTGTCTGATGACAATTTATTAAACCAATAATGAAGAAAGTTTTCCAAATAAAACGATTCCCACTTGCTTACTTAATGTACAATGACTTTCTGAACGCATCACATTTATGGGGCGCCGGTGCAAATCCATAACACGATGGAAACTGACCGAACTGAGTTGAATTTCTACGGACTTCGCGCTGTATATACATTTGTTTGCTCGTGAATCAGGCTGCAAATCATGAGAAATCTGAGAAGACCTGATAATTTCTGGAATCAATTCACAGATTGCTGACTTATGAATTCAATTTCTTTTGTTTTGCTCCCCATTTCTGATATGCAGTAATGGTTCAATATTTAAAAGAGGCTTTCAATTTGGGTATGGGAAATGGGAAAATGATCGTCTTCCATGGGAACGAATACACAGTAAATCTCCCTTTTACAACTCCTAAAGTACGGAAGCTGCTTGAACTGCAGTCACTTTTTCAAACAGATGGACATAGCAAACATTTTGCGACTTAAATCCGAATGAAAATATCATCCAACTGTACGGGTTATGGAACCTAAAATACAGTAAAATGTCTACGGATGCTGATTCAATAAAAATTAAAAATTGTCAGTGTTTGAAACGAGAAGTACACTGATGAGGCATTTTACCAATTACGATATAAAGCAATCACTCAGGTTAACGGATCTCTTTATAATCCAATCAGCTTGACAAGGATATAATCTGACTGGAACAAAGCTCTCTGGAGCTTCCATTTGTGCTTCATATTTTGTGACATCTATGCCATTTGCCTTCTGACATTCAGAAAGATGCTTTGAGGCCTTCTTGTTTATAAAAGCTTACCGACGCTGTAGAACTCAGACAGAAATTGTGTCCGTAGGCCGTTCGTAAAGTAATTGCAAAACAAAAAGCGAAGGCTACAGCTTAAGGCAGATATCTGAGCATTATTGCTGACACACTTCAAGCTTCAGTAACTCATTTCGTTGCCAAATTCAATCCATTTCCAGGCTCTCAGTCTCTGGCTGTTAGTTTTCGGGTTCTGTGAGATGGAAATTTAAGGAGACTGAGCCCCTCCCCCCACTGATAACGTGTACAGGTTTGGAATAAGGAAAAACAAGCTATTCTTTATGTGGATTGTGCTTTTCGACACTTCTTCATCCTTGGTTGGATTAGGACTTACAGTATACTTAAATACTAGACGATTTAAGTTGCTCTGAGCATTTTGTACCAAATAACATGGACCTCGGCATGTTATTAGAAAGGTAATGGAGTAAGTATAGTATCGCTACCGATGGGGATATCAAAGGCCAACAGTAAAAGTTGAACCCCGGACAACAAGACTTGTAGTCCCAAATGGTGATGGACAGACTAATATTGGACGACTCTATGGTTGGTTCTCATGAGATATCATTGTCAAATCCACATGGCTGAAAAACCAGTGAGTTCGCTATGAAAAAGTAATTTTAAAACAGGAAGAAACGCAATCGTTGAATATCCAGTCCGAAAGATCCGGTTCTCATGACAAAACACAGAGTGGTACCTTTCCGATGATCGTTTGTTCTGAGAGCCACAGGTAATGTTTTCATTGTCATTCCACGTAAGAAATTACCTGTAGAAACAATTTGCATTATCTTTAAAAGTGACACAGATTTCACTGCAAAATGAACAGTGGTGGATGAAGAAAATGTGGTCAGTAGGGCATGAATCTAAGGAGAAAACTGAATTGATCACCATTTGACCAATTTGCAAAGTAATGAGTTAAATAGCTTTTACTGTCTATTCACAAGGAAAACTTACCAGGAATCGGAATACATCAGTATATGTTACCAATGAGGCTGGACGTTTTCCATCTGTAACCAGCATAAGCACCGAGAGTGAACCAAATAGGTTAGTAGAAATATTGATAATATAAAATCCACAATCGTGGTGATCTACCTACAGGAAAAATATAACCGACGTTGCAAGAGCTACTGCAAAAACATCATAAAGATAAATAATTTCAATGTCGGGCAGATTAGGCCGGATGTACGAATATTGGCAGAAAATATATCATTAGAAGATTGGACACCGCGGAGCAATGCCAACAAAAAAAAAATACGAAAATAACATAGACGTTTCCCTCCGGGCCAGGGTTCATGAAAAACTGCTTCTACTGTGTGCAAACTGTACAGAAATGACCAACACATGAACAAACGAACAAAGTAGTAGTTATGACCCCATCTTTGACCTCCCTCTAGCAGACACACTTATAGTTTGAGAGGAACATGGTCATATAAATCTGTCATTTGGGCAACTTTAACTACGTTATTACCTGTTTTGGAAAGAAATCCATGAAATAATTCCAAGATTGGAACAGTTATCATTTCCAAGAGATCAAGAGTAGGAAAAAAGAGAGGAGCTGCATTTTGAAAAGGACCCAAACAATCGGGCACCTCATCACGTAGCATGAAGGCAGTTAAATTCACGCTGGGTTTGGTGCGGCCTTCAGTATTGGCACGATTACTGACGTATTCCATGAATCTACGATGTGGAATGCACAGATAATTTTAAGCCACTATTCGCCTAAATGTAGTGATAACGATATCTTTCTTGCTTGCTTTTCATCTATTATACAACAAACTGCTACAGTTCAGGAATGAGGCCGAGACTAACGGAAGGCCGCCAAATGGGGGAGTGACCGACGGTGATGGGAATCGAACCCGGCTGATATGGTCCAAAGTCCACGATGACAACCGCCTTATCACTCTCCGTCAATCTCACAGTAGCCATGAGGGGTAATTATTCAAATAAGTTGAGGGATATCCAGTTGTTGACCGATTATTGAGTCAGTTAGACAACTGATTAGTTCAGTTGTAACTTGTATCATCATTGTTCTCCTTCGAATAATTTGAAGACCCACGAATTATTCTCGCAGGTCTGTTTGGCACGCGCGCTGTACGCTATTTTGCACTGACTATTTCCTGTGATTTCCGCTGTTCTATATGTATTCATATCTTCCTGTGATGATCCGGAAAATCACGTGTTGAAACGAGTGTTTCGTAGTGTGATGCTACTCCGCAGGTATTCGCACTCTAGTTCCGCGTACCGTTGAAAAGTACAAAATAAGCATTTCACTTACAATTGGGGACTTCCACTGGAGATACAGAAATGTCCTCGTTGTTGCTTCAATTTTTGCGCCGTTGATCTTTTTATGGAAACTCTTGAAAGGCAGTTTCTGTGTATTTTCGGTTTTAACCACTTCCCAAGACATACTTGAAACGGCGACTGATTTTCGAGAAGAAACGTTTGTCTTGGAAAGATTTATATATTTGTTGACTAATGTTCCGGACGGTGCTTGAATATCGTAATTGTTAAAATGCCTCATCAGTGTACTTCTCGTTTCAAACACTGACAATTTTTAATTTTTATTGAATCAGCATCCGTAGACATTGTACTGTATTTTAGGTTCCATAGGTCGTACAGTCAAAGCAGCTTCCAGAGTTTAGGAGCTGTAGAAAAGAGAATCTATTGTATATTCGTTCCCATGGAAGACGACATTCTTGTTGATCGAATCCGGTTTTCAACGAATTCTAGACAACCTACTTCAATGCTAACAATCCGTGTGCAATAACGTCAAGGTGGTTCTATTGGTTGGTCGTTGCTGAGCATGGCGTTTAGATCGCATACATGAAGAGCTTGTTCTGGACATGACCTTGACTTTTCAGGTGACCTTATCTTTTGTGTACTGTTCATAGAAACCTGGACCTTATGACCCATAGATGCACATTTTTAAGTTTAGTGACTTGGCATATGCCCTGCAAAACCGGACTCATTTGGAAACGACTTCCCAAAATTCCTGTTATTTAGTTCTTTTGTCTAGGTATCTGTGTATTTTTGTTTTCATTTATTCACTTTTGTGCCGTCATATGCTTGGCCCACTGAGGTACTATGGAAACATTTTTGTGTCGATATGCACACACGAAGAATAGGGTTTCGTGACTAGGGGTAGATAGTACTAAGGTCCGGTAGCTTTTCAATTCCTGGGTTATTTGGATTTATTGTGCATCAAATTCTAAATCCGATCCAATTCAATGTATTTATTGAATAAACTTGTTGAAAAACTTCTGGTTTCCAGGATCTCCCCTGAGCATCTTCTCTTTGCGTAGTACATAATGTGAACTTCGTCCACACTGAAATTGTATCCTTCTCAATCCTCGGTAACGGATATTAGGCAGAATGGATCATATCTTCTTGTGGCTAGTTTACTTTCATACCTTCATGCCGTAACCTTGTCCTTAGTTTGGCCGACGCAATATTTGTCCCAGTCCTTGCAGTTCTCCTCGGATATGACGTTTCTTCTTTTTTGGCTTTCAGTTGCGCTGTCGCTCGTGAAATGATTCTTCTCAGGGTTCTGGTTGGTTTGTGAGCGACTGTATGACCTTGTGGTTAGGAGAGTCTTGCGGTGATTTCGGATGCGTTTTTCATCCATGGCAGCCTTGTCCTTCTGTTAGATTGTGCTCTTCGGCCTGTTCCGGTCTTGATTCCGAATATGGCCCTTCCTTTTTGTTGGAACGCCTAGAGAAGAAAGTTCTATTTTTGTTTCTCCAGCCTCTAGGCGTTTCAGTGTGTTTTAGTTGTAAAGCAGAGTTTTTAAGCTAGACTTCACGTGGTTGTTTGAGTACAGGCTTCCTCACTTGCGCACTGACGATGTCGCCTCGACTGGTGGTAAAACATTCGCGATCTAGACGCCAATCTTATAGATCACCAACCGATACAAACCATCAATTTTAGCTACAAACATCTCCGATATTCAAAATCACTCGGCCGATAATCTTCACACTCCTCAAATCGTCGAGCTTATAGTTATTATTCCGAACTCTTCCTCACTAGCCGAAGGGTAAGGGCCACGTGTTTTACATTCACTAATGTATGCAACTTCCGTTTGCTCAGACCTTGACTCCGATGGGTAACTTCCAAACTATGTGACGGCTAATTAAGTGGAATTATTCTGTTCCTGTTTTGTGACTATTTCCAAAGTTAGGATCTTAATCTTGTCCTAACCACAGTTACTCCTCGTTGAACTATTATAATCGAGGTCATGGCCGCATACACGTGAAGAAAATGAACGTTTTGTCACGAGTAATTCCGAATTGTTGTCATCTCGGAAGAATACAGCAATATTATCCTATTGACACTGACGATGTCCACTTGACTGGTGTAGAAACATTTGCGATCCAGACCAGGAGCTCGGAAAACAAAGAGTTGGAGGATGATCGTCGGAATCAGTTAGAGTTAAAATCTGCTCCTCACTAGTTTTGTTAGTAATTATGGAACTGTCCACCTGTCAGCCTCATCGATACACTAACCATCGAAACGGTATTCCAATGAAACAGAACACAGATTCAATCTGGGACGCCAGGAATTCCGACAGTAGCACATCTAACCAAATGAAGTTTTCTGAGCCGAAATGCTGTACGTTTGACCTAACAAAAACAAAGAAAGGTAGATCTCTATAATATTTTGATGTTGCTCAACTGTTACTGACATATTATTGCTCGATAGTTCATTCGGTGATAAACAAAGTTGCAAACTTGCGAATACGAATTCCTGCAATATATGTGTAATCGCCTTAGCTCGAGTACGAAGTTACCGGAAAAGCGCTTGTGCTCTATCAAGTCCTGTTCTCTACATTGCGGTAGGATCATTCACTAGAATTTACTACTAACTGGACTTTCGTTTGTCTTTTCTCTCATCATTCTAACCGTTTTTGATGGCGTCACGGAGAAAATTTACTGGGCACAATAAAAATACTACTAATAATAATAACTATAATAAGTGATTCTCAGAAGCTTGGGACAAGAATACAAACAGCACACACAGGCCTACATGGACAAACGGGAAGGCGGATTTCTCTCCCAAGGCACCACAAAATTAGAGAATAGTTAATACCAATTTTGAGAAAAATAGATACCTGAATAAGAAGGTTCCCTATAGTGAACGGTAAAATGAACGGCTTTATGAACTGAATAGGAAGGAGAACTTGAAATTATCAGTAACTTTTTGAAACACTTATAACCGAAACCTGTGTGGACCTCGCGGCTAGTTTTGGGGACTTTTGGGAGTACTTCCCAGAGAAGGATGACAACGTTGAAGATAAATTAACTTTAGTTGTTTCAGTCAACTCAAAAGGTGAACATCAAGGTTCACATACCTGTTTTTCAATGGACAAACCACGGAACAAAGATTTCTGTGCCTTGATTATACCCAGTAATCGTGCTTCTCAACACTAATATGCTTCTGAAAATAGCGAACAGTCCTTTCTTCTGGTCTTTTGTGCATCGTAAGCTGTGCACTAATTGATCACTGTGCAATCATCAATCTTAAACTCTGGATGATGATTCCAGAGCAGTTTTGATTTCGGGCTTGTCTATTTTTTCATAAATATTGGTCCCCCATATCAACACACACCGTATCTCTACGATTACTATTAGACGTAGTGACCTACAACGGGGAATTTGTTATATCTGTTAAATGCGGAGCTTCATTATCCAAGCCTGGAATCGGTCCAGCTTCTTCTTCTTTTATGGTAATGTGCTCAACAACCTTTGTCCCACAAATTGACTCGTTGTTTATTAAATGACCCTGTGCTTCACTTAGCCTTGCTTGGGTGAATTCTACTGAGTGAATTGGCTTAAGGTACTACCACCTAAGTTCATGTTTGTCTATTTTCTTTGTAATGTTTGCTTTTTTATAAGAATCACGAACAAACAAAAACCCGGGGTGATCTGTGAACATTAGCCAAAATGGGTATACGGGATGAGAAAGGCATAATCTTCGTCAAAAAGTGATCCTTTGCAATGCCCCCTTATTTATTTTTCTTGTTTGTTAAGAGTTAGAACAAAGCAACTTGCTACCGGGGATGCTCTAACACCGAAGTCTCAGCTGTGTCTCATATGCTTACTGTGGAAACTGATTCTGATCAACATTCACATTGTGGCATTCCTGCTTTATACAGTCTACAAAACCTTCAATGAATTTATCTGGTAAAATCTACTGGAATATATCAGGGTTGACGGTTTTTGCTAAAGTGGCCAGTAGAAAACCAGCCGAGTGCTGAGGTGCATTTTATGCTGAGCTAAATAAAGTCCTCATATTACTGTAAATGTTTTTTCGACTATCCTTGTAAAGTGAGTCAATGAATCTTTCTAACCAGAAATTATAACCCCTTTTCGGCGGAGTCATGTTTGGTTTGCTACACCGTTTTCCCGAAGGGGTGTTCTACCATCCGATTCTGCTTCCTATGGGTACGTCCATGAAGTATTGCCATCCGTCTCGGGTCCCCACTTAGTACCTGGAAGTGGTATCAGCACTGAAGTGTTTCGTGACAGGAAACCGTTCATTACAATCATCGGAAATTAAACTATTCCGCAACCAGGCTATATATGATCCCAAGTAAGATAAACTTCCGAGGGTAGAAAATCATCGAACACAAGAGGCACTTTGGTTTTCTCCTAAATCTTTTATCATATAGTTCCCTCAAATGAACATGAGGACAGAAATTTGGGCCCCACCGCTTCTTTGACTTGATATGAAATGCCAGGAACTCCACAAAAACAAGGGTCTGTGAGTTCCAGTATGTAAACGACACAGATCTAAGGCAATTGGTTCAGTAGATCTATTCCCGTCTGGTATGAGTTTTCTGAGAAAATTAATAAACATCTACTTACAAATTTAATTAAGATGGTCATGAACACGTGAGGACGGATAGGTTGCAAACTTGATCATAATATTCAGTCCTACTGCTTTGATCGAGATAGTCAGAATACTCAGAATAACCAATCGTTTAGCAAGTCAAAGCTGCTTTTTTCGGTCGGCTTACAGTAAAAATGGATGCATGGATTCTTCTTTTACTACAAATGATAGATGACTCATTTCCACTATTGTTATGACAATGATTATCGTTATGGTTATTACTAAAATAAATATTTCCCACATCTACTAACGGATCCGTTGAGCTATATTTCACGTTTAAAAAGTTTCATTGGCAACAGGCGAAAGAAATGTGCTTCTGAGATTAGAAGTAGTACCTCAGACTGTGCGTTCTGATGCCAAAATGGCATGCTTCACAGCCTAAATAATTCAGAAATAAACTTTGTAGATCCATCCTTGTGTCATTCCAGTGGAGAATTTAATGGGCCATCTTTTGTTGGATATAAAGTGCGCGGTTGGAATTTTTCCATCCCAAGTTATTTGAGATTTTCTGCCTGGATTATTGCCATCTCCATCAATTCCAACCTCGTATTCTTTTCTCAGGGTCGTGCTTCATCTCCCCTTACCCCCCTCCGCTCCATCCCAGTTTAGTACAGTGGGCTCCGGGCTGATCCGAAATATGTTCTGTCGAATGCTTTTTTGGCAGATGCAAGTGAAAGAGTCCTTAAGAGACAAACAGCCGGAGACGTTATTCCTTCTACAAAATCTTAAGTTATGCAACAACAACGAATCTTCGGTAATGCGTGAAACTATCCACGTCTCTCAGCGTGCATTATGTTCCTCGTAAAGTCACTGACACTCTACGCTATTTGTACCATGATCATTTGCATGTAACTGAAAATGAATCCGCGTGCGATGTTGTCGGGAAAATCGTCTAGCTATGCGTTCAAGCACAAAACTCCACTTGGTCTCAACAGATTAACTAGGGAGAATGGCATGACAACCTATCTTAGCAAGATAACCACACAGCTTCTGGATAGCTTTTGTAGATTACTCTCGGGTAACCACTTCTCATCTAGAGGCAAATTTATTCCAAAAATATCAAGTTTCACGGGGCACCTTTCAAATGCCGAGCTTCTGTGCGCTGAGCATAGGGAGAAGGGATTGCATATTTTCTTCCTTGTGACAGACTCCGCCTAAAAGAAAATCCTGTAGCCATGTCAAGTCGAGCTGCCAAGGGCTTCGGAAAAAAATACGGAGTGCAGTTTTCATAAGCTCTCAGTCTTTGAGCTGGAAGATTCAGGTCGTAGACATTTCACCGCCAACTGAGGTGACGTCATCACTGCTCCAGTGAGGATCTCCTTCTTATTCCGTATTGGTCGCATAAAAGGGTTCGGGATTTATCGTCTACTAATTATGAGTGCAAAACAGCAAGAAAATGAACAAAAACTATTTGGAAAAATAGAAACAAAATGCAAAAATAAATCGACTAAGAGTAGTTAGACGCGAAAGCAGCACCGTTATTTAAAGTAAACACACTTGTGAATGTGATAATAATCCACCACCATTTATTTGGCCAACATTCTTAACAACTCCCCGATGCAGGGAGATTGTCAGCTCCTTATGATATTTCCCTAAACATAATCCAAGTGAGTGTCAAACTTTCCTGCACTCGAAGAGTAGTTGCAGATTCATTTTAAGAGACTGGCCGGGAAATCATGCAAACTTTTCCAACAGTTTCATTTAAAGTCATTCTTCCGTATACTCAAGTGATACAAATCTGGAAACCAGCCACATCTAAAAATATGTTCAGTAATCTCACTCTATTTATTCAGCTTTATATCTCCTACCCTTTTGAACAATGGTATACAGTTCCACGAAAGGATCTAATGATATTTAGTTATCAGGTTGTGAGCGAATGCTCAGTTCAGAAGAGTTCGCTGATGAATCATTGCTGTGATTTGCGGGGAGTTCTACGTGGATTATTCACAGCTAACCTCAAGAACGAGGACACTGCAATAGCGGGTTGAAATATATGATGTAATTACTATCTGTAAGTGGGTGAACAAAGTTTCTCCGAAACACATGGCCGGTTTTGTTGCTATTGTCAATCATAATTTATCCGTACTCGGTACTCCTCTGTCCTTGTAGTCGGTGGCATGTTTTGGCTATCACTTCCCGGTGGACTTTTCAGCAGAAGGTATCCATTCAATTTCCAGAAGGTTCGAGCAAGCTTACTCAGTCAGCTTACAAAACCGGGAAAAATACATGCACAAATCAGTATGAAACCTTTTTACTGACTTCAAAAACGAGAGATCACCCGGTTGAGTTCCCGATTATCATTTGACCTCCTTTGAGGGTATACAGTGAGAGTGAATGACAAACACATGGGCAACGAGAGCACGAGTACTGCCACATTATTTATCCAAATGCGGGAATTCATGGGCGTATTTTGTGAAAATTTGAATCCCCACCGAACTGTTGGGTTGCTGATAGAATTTTATCCATCCGGCGTCCGTTCAGTTCAGCTTCAGGTCAGGATTAATTAATTCGAGGAAATTATCCCATGAGAATCAGCATTTTTATGCACCCTAATTGTTTTTGAACTGAAGTACAAGCGAAACGTTGCAGATTATATATATATATATATATATATATATATATAATTTTTGACTACTACCTTAGGGATACTGTCTTTCCTATCCATATGTGGCTCGTTTACATCATAAATTCGCAGAAGGATAAAGTTGTCACTCCTTAGGAAGATGCTGTGTTATTATTTCGCACCAAAGCAACAAATCCTGTTTCAAAAGTAGGAGATTTGTTGATTTCATTGAATACCGCATCAGGCAGTTACAACGACTGACTCACCAGGTAAACTGCTTCACGCGACTTGCTTTGGAATCCTGCACCGAATCACCACGGGGACTCGGTCCCGGTACAGAGAATTACGGAACCCTGATCTGACTGGGGTTGTAGAAGACCCAAATCCAGTGGCGAAAACGGTCCTGTTCGTGTGCAGTAAAGTGATGTAAACTGCTGGTATCCACGCGGATAGGCCGATAGTGAACGCGTATGACCCAGTTTATGCCCTATTTTTAGCTGAGATTCGGTTTGACAGTTGTGAATTTTTACTAAACCGAACGAAACCGCCGTACCGCGTCTCTCTTCTTAATCAATGATGAGCGGAGTGCTGATGCTACTTGATAAATCATTCGATAAATTACTCTTCGATGGTCAGTGTGAAACAATCGCGGATCTCATAAAGAGATTACACAATCGCCCTATATACGCGCTAAGAACTATCCGCTTGATTAGGAAAGATATTCAGAATCCCGTCTGCCGACAATCCAACAGGACATTTTGGCTGTCACATCTTTTACTGGTGATTGTCGAGTCCGAAGGGTTTCTGTCATCTCTGAGGAATAAGAATGGAACCTTGACAAAGACGGTCACACTGGCTTCAGAAAGTACTTTGCTGTTGTCAGGGTGATGTGCAAGTTTGACTGATTGGGCCGTTGCTTGATTTATACTCTAGGTATCGAGGTCATGACTGTTGATTTTATGTAAGAATCCAGCAGGTTCTTTGAAATTATGAGGGATACCCCTTCTACTGGAAGCATTGTTAGTTAACATAAGTAATCTTTTCGATAAGCTGCAATGGATATTATTTCAACAAACATTCGCCTCACCTAAAAAATTGTCTGGACGAAGATCAAACAGGTATTGCATGAATACTTTGCCAAAAATCTGGGATACTCAGGATGGCTTGTCAAAAATCTTCCCGTATTCAGCTTTTGAATTTTATGTACGGATGATCACATCGCAATGTGCCATAACACCTTCTCTATTACAATGGCAAGAGTAGCAAAGTGAACTGCTATGAGTTGTATCATAACGAGTGTTCTCTAATGCAGAATTTTGTCGTTCTTGCTTTAATGAATTTGACCAAACTGGACCAAATAAAAGCAGCCAACGTTCACGGAAATAAACAAACCGTTTGCTTACATTACATTTCAAATAGAAAGCCTAGGAGTTATTCGCTGTGATTTGAGTAGTTGCTACGCTGGACTTATTGTATCCGTGTTTGATGCTCGACTTCCAGTCTCCTGATGTTCTTTGCAGTGCATCCTGACAGTGTTCTGGTTCATTTAGCTCAGGGATTGTGTGTTATTCCAAAAACTACAATCATATTAAAGTACATAATGAAAAACGTCAAATAAATCAAAGTTTGACATTAAAACTGATATGAAATTTGTGGATTATTCATTATTTTGTTAATACCAGTCGGCGATTAGCTCTCATTGACCGATAAAAGTGCAGTTTTGACTATATCAGGGAACAAATTGGACCACTACAGACCTTGATCGATTCACATCTATTTTTGTCATTCACTATCTTCTGTTTATCATGAATGATGGAAATTAAAAAAAATTGTTTTCTTCAGAAATACTGCGAAGTACTTATAAGTGAGATGACGGTGGTGGATCTAGAAAACAGTACCTCATTCAGAACGGCTCATTTAACTTGACCTTATAGATCTGCGTATTATAAATAATGTTTCCATGTTTACGTGGAATAATTCTACCGTTGTTGTTCTTTTGTTGTCGTCATCTCTGCGTCGACATCGACCGTTATGAACCTAGAGCTACGCCACGTAGAATAGAAAATGGAAATGCTTTTAGGCGACTTTTGTGAGATTAGGGAGAATTGTATTAACACAAGCGTCATTGTCTGTGTTTTCATACAAACTATAACCGATAAAAATATGTTTACCACATGTACGTGAAAATGCCTGTCTAAAACATGGTCTTCAAACAGGATTGCATAGGTATTGGAACAAAAAAAGGAATGCATTACCAAATATTTGACATGTGGGGACAGTAAATCAACCTTCCTTTTGCACTGCCAGATTCAGATCGTAATCGTCGTTGTCGTCGTCGTCGTCATCATCATCATCATCTTCATCATTATCATCATCATAATCATCATCATCATCATCATCATCATCACCATCATCATCATCATCATCATCATCATCATCATCATCATCACCATCATCATCATCATCATCATAATCATCATCATCATCATCATCATCATCATCATCATCATCATCATCATCATCATCATCACCATCATCATCATCATCATCGTCATCATCATCATCGTCATCATAATAATCCGAATCAGCATCATCATCATCATCATCATCATCATCATCATCATCATCATCATCATCATCATCATCATCATCATCATCATCATCATCATCATCATCATCATCATCATCATCATCATCATCATCATCATCATCATCATCATCATCATCATCATCAGTAACAACAACAACAACAACGGAAGACTAATAATAAATCGAATTTTTAGGAAAAAGTGTAAAAATCGGCATGGATGGAAACAAGTCATCTATTCCTGCAGAGGATATAATGCTGTAGGTTTGATAAATCGGATTCGAAAATTTCGGAGTTGAAACTCAGTACATTCAATCGTATGATCAAAAGTATCCCGTGAATAACGACAATGACATTCTTGATTCCATATGCTCAGTGTTTTCAAAGTTCAGGTGACTGATATGTTTGACTGTAGCTTGTGTTAGCCATTCGTCTCGACAGACCATTTGTCTCGTGATGTGTACTCAGGACATAACCTGTCCGGTGATTCAGTGACATTTTGGCATATCACAGAATGTCCTCACTAATAAGAGTATCAGAGCGTCGGAAAATAATCTTGGGTTGGTAAAAGATTTCCCTCTCTTATATATATATATATATATATATATATATATATATATATCTTAAAAGATGAAGCCTAATTTCATGATAGAATCACACGAAAGTAGGCACGAATCAGTTGTGTAAATGGGAGACGTTTATTGTATGAAGCAAGTTACTGATAAACAAAACAAAGAACTGAAAAACTGTGAAAAGTGAGTAGAATGTGGCAGGCAAGGATTGCTGTTCAACTGAAGGAGTTTCTTTGTATTCGATCTAAAGATCGCGAAAACGCACATTAGGCTCCTTAAGAAACCCGCGCTTATCATAATCTTTTCCCAAAATGGTTACCAAGGCCCTATCCACTACGCAGAATATTTGCAAATTAAGGTCACCTCCATGCACTGAATAAAACCCATGTATAATATGGCCTCAGTACGTTTAAGCAAGGTATTCCCGACTCATTTTTCGCCACAAAAATTTAGTCGCTTACTTCATCAGATAATTTCTCAGCAAAAAAGCAGAAATATTAGGCAGAATCTTGCGTGGAAAATCAGCTATTTTCTAAACCTTCAGGGAAGAAAACAGTCTTTTATGCGGGTGATGATAATCAACGGTGCTGTGAGCATATTTTGGGTCTACCTTTGGATTTAAGATCCCTTCGCTAAGGCCGTGGTTCCTACGCTTTAGCCGTTAGGCTGTTCAAACAGAGTTCTTAAACCTAGTTCAAGTTAGCCATGGATAATGAGACAAAACATTATTCCATATCACTTTGAATAAAGCTTCAAGTGGTACATTAGGTTCAAGTCTTTCATCCATACAAACCATAATGTATTATCTCTAGTTATTATTGCATAAGCATGTTCAACTACTTGGTCTGGCAAATGGGTGAGGCTGGATGAAGTTAGGTGGCGGCCAGGCTATGACTTGGTTTAAGGGTGAGAAGATGCTGGCTTCTGCTCTGGCTTCGGTTGGTGCTTCCCGCCTTCCTTGATGGGATCCAAAATATGAGGAGGATTGTCGCTGTTTGGAGGCGTTGAAGGACACAGCTCGGGACGGAAGTCAGTGGCTCAGAAGCTCTTACAATTTCGTTGCCCGTAAACATACATAACAAAAAACAACAAGGATTGAAATATGAGAGAAACGTTCGTATTTCTCTCACGTGTTAGCCTTTCTGTCGCTTGGTCGTGTCATCGAGGTCCTACCTCCAGTTGAGTTCAGACAGCACCAAAAGCAGTGGAACCGCAGAGAACAGGATCCAACGAGTTACGGTAACACAAGTTTTTACTAACAATATCGTCTAACGACCGGTAATATCGTCCGGACATTCCGCTTTACCCATCAGGTTACAATAACGATCTTAACTTGTGGGTCAGTTCAGAATTCAGCTAGTTTCAGTAGCTCTGCACACTTGCTGTGGCTGCACTTGCTTATAATTTTGTAATTACCAGTAAATTTGCATTCGCCCGAAAGTTAGGTGGATGAATCATGCCTTGCATTCTTCTTTCCTTGTAATTTCATTCCGGGTTAAAGCGTGTTCAAGTTTTGATGAAATCAATCTAGTTGAGACCATTCTATTATCACGAACGTGTCATCCACGTATCTGTTCCGCAAACAAGATCCGATTGGTTCGAATATAAATATTGTGAAAGTTGGCTCTGATGTTTTGGGCATTCGAAAAGAAAGAGGATGAAGATGACTCATGGTAAGAAATTTGAGTACACACAATACAGTGCAATAAGACAGGCTCGAAGTGACCTACAGTTTGTTAGCAATATCCGAAAAGCAGATACGGGACGGGCTACAATGACAGTGGATTTTTCGGAACAGTTCATCGCAGCTTTCGGCCAATCACTTTCTCGTCATTCGAGCTGGATTCCAATAATTGCAATGTGGCTACCATGTTGACATAGTTGCGCTAATGGACAGCGTATATAACCATAAGTTTGGTTGCAGCTGCCACTGATCTCAAAGTATTCAGGGACAAAGCAGGAAGAATACATCTTGGAAGCCACATAATGTACCGTGGCAGGGGCAGTATTATCCATGACACTCTAAACAAAGCAGATTTTAATCAAGTCCCTAAAATAAATGCTTTCAATCTGTCAGATCAGACATATTTCTAGAAGGATTACTTTGCTATCAGAAAATGCGTCGAATTATGCATCACTTACTGGTGCTCATCTCGTGGTCATGGGTAGACTGGCGGTGGTCAGGCGGGTTCGATCCCCGCCACGGCCGGTCATTTTCCCATTTGGCAGCCTCACACTGGCCGCAGTCCTCTTCCTGAATTATTGCATGTGGTTGTATAGTGAGTAAAAGAAAGAAGTCAAAAGAGTACTAGCACAAAGCATATACATTTTCCTTCGTCTCTTTTCTATGTAACAAACAAAGTCATGAATATTTTGCTCGATGCCTCGTAACTGCCCAAATCGATTTTGATGGAGAAATTATTTTCTGTATTGGATGAAGAGGTTGGTACACTTTCTCTACATTGAACTTCGGAGACAAAACTAATGCATGAAGTGGAGCTTCGAGTAACCAGTATTGTCCCGGCCGGATCTGTGGATTCTCTGCCCAGAAAGCTGAGAGTTCAATGAGACTACAGACAAATCAACAAGCTATTAACTGAACAAAAGTTCACACATGAAACCTTTTGGAGGAAGTTTGCATGTAAATCAATACTTTTTTTCTCAATTTGTGGTTCTCATTCTCACACGCTTGTTGACTGAGCTGTATTGAAAACGGCGAATTCATATAAATTAATCTTGTTTTGTTCTCCATTGAGAAGAGAGATGACACAAACGAGCCCTTTGTTTACCCGCCAAAGAGGTATCATAACACGTTAGTGTTAGGGCATACTGTTGCCTGTAGAGGATATATCAACCTGAAAAGCCAGGATCACATTCGAGTTTCAACCATGTCTAATTTTCAAGATCTGAATGGCTTTCATTTCACTTGGTTTCCATTTTTGGAATAGTTCTGTGAATAAATGGTCGGATAATCATTTTTCAGGACTCGTAAGGAAAAACCTTTTCAAGTTTCCATAGATGCAAAGATTTATTGGAATAGGGTTGGGAAATCCAGCCAGCCATATCAAGAACCGCCGTTACTCTGATTCAGACTGGATCATATGTTATGCAAATTTTAAATTCTATTTACCAAAGAGTTCGTTTGTTTCTAATGCGCACAGGCCACCAGTTTCCATGCCGATTACCACAACCTCGCCTTCGCACCTGCGGGATGATTGTTTGTCTACTTCCATTGCACCGTACAATTTGAGCCTTGTTTCTATGACGTGTTGATTAACCTTACCCAGTATCTCTTTGGGGTCCATTTGTTGGTCCTATCTGTTCGTATCGAACTCTGATTCCCAACAGATTGGATCTCTTATGTGAATTTTCTTCCTCTTAGTTTATCTAAGTCCACTTACCCAAAGTATTTATAACCCATTCTGTTATGACTTAGTGATTGCCCGGCTTACTTGAGGTTATTATATTTCTCTGTTTCTCTGTCTCGTCTTTGTGAATGACTGAACTTTGTCTATCCCGTCACAGTTATGTCGCTTTCTCACGGCCATAGCTATTCCGTTTGTCCTTCATCACGCCCATGTGTGTTTTCTTCAGGCAGTTAATTCTCTTGTGATGCTTGATTGGTTAAAATGCTTCCCACAATTGAAGACTTACTTTATGAACCAATAGACTCACCCATGCATTGTCGTAACAAGTACTTCCTGTCCATTGTTAAGTGGGCGTTTCGAAGCATATTTTGACTGTCTTGGTTCTATGATCGGTTCGCCCACAAATCGAGGTGAGTTATTGTCTGTCCTACAGTCTACCTAGTGAAGCAAGCTCGTTTTCTGCCCTGGGACTTGGAGTTCTGTTATTTGCGAGTCACCGAACTGTGGAATGCCATTCCTGTGCAATAGATATCGAACCGGTAATCCGTTCTAATATATCACCTACTGGTTAATAGTAAGCCGTGTGTTTTCGCAAAATGCTTACAATAGGCAAACGCTTGTGTGGAAAGATTAATAATGAAGTGTGTTTGCGTTCAAATCCAATCAACCGGTATTAGGACTGCTGAGTCCGCCAGCCATTCAGGCATGACACTGAACAACCCTCGACTAGACCGTGCAAAGTGGTGACCTTCATGTTATCTATCGTCCGCAAACCGTTTTGAGTTATCATCTGGCAAACAATGTTTTTGATCTCGTTTTGTCTGCAAAGATCCATTGACCACCATGCTTCCATTGTTGCACACTGGCCCTTTGGTTAGTGAGAATGATCAAAAGACATTTTCCGTCACTTTCGTCACTTCCACGTCTCTGTGAAAGAATCCAAGTTATGCAACTCACACCAGTGTTACTTACTGGGCTGAGCCAGAATCTTGTAAATTCGAGCCGTATTTGGATAAACATCGAATTAACCCTGCGATATTTTGCTATCAATTTTTTGTTTCAGTGACAAAGTCTTCCTAATATCGAATTCAAATCAGCTACTCTGACGAACAGCAACCGAAAGTAAATTTACGTCAGCGGTAATGGAATCCAAATAAATTCTATTTCCATGCAACCAGAAACACAGCACAAACAAGTGGCTGAGAGTAGGGGATCAATTCAAATTCAAAAGCAGAAAAACATTAGTTTTTTTTGGAAAACGGAACAAAACAAAGCAAAACTGAGAAAAAACACAAATTAAGGTCAGCTTCTATTTTTTGCGGAACAAAGAATCACGTAGGTGGATCTAGAAGTAAACACAAAAATGTGGTCTCAGTTTCTCCAATTCACACAAAAGATAAGGCCGATCAGTGGTTAGTTCCTGTGTGACAGATGACCCTGGATGGTAATAATGGAGAAAGTTTTATTAGAAATAATATGGCGAATAAATGAAGAAGACCACGCCCGATGACCAGTAAGCCGAAAATTGCTGCGAAGCTACCAAAAACAATTGCGGGAAAAACCGACGGACCACACATCTTACAGTGCAGCACAGCTTGTCCAACTTGCCAGCTAGTCTTTGACGTCTAGGAACTCCGAAGACAGAATGCCCATCTTTTTCCTTTTTTCACGTTCATATTTTTGTTTGGCAGGAAGAATGACGTACAAAGCCAACGAAAATAAGAATAAGCACAATTCAGCTTAGCCTGAGTAGGAGGGGGGTGTGTGGAAGAGAGAGCAGCGAATCATATAAGGGTACAAGGTGTCAGGCAACCTTGCTGTCATGAGATACTGAACAGATCGAAAGACCGTCAGAGTTGATTTAGGAGAATGAAGCGGTTTTAGAACACGTGAGCAACCACTTTAACATCCCCCACAGTGATCGATTTCAAATCCATACACACGAGTGCAGAGACTGATTTGGATCATCATTTCATCTTTTCCTATTTTGTGAGTCTTATTTATCACTACGTATTGGTATGAGTAGGAATAACTAAAATGAGTTTGTTCGCCAAGTGGTTTGGTCTCAAAAATTTTTATTACCAGATCCAAGTAGTTGCTCATCAATGTCGACTTCAAATGTCAAAAACCTTGCCAGTTAATGAAGGATAGGGTTAGGGGAATAAAACGGTGGATTAGACGCGAATGAAATCTGCTCAGTTGAGTAGGACATTTTCTTTGTTGCTACCGAGGTAAACTGTTTTTTCTTGTCCGTTTTTCCACTCACACATCTGGACAATCCATCGTATGAAGCATCAAGCCCTCTGAATGTCCATTGCCTCAGTAATAGATTGCGCAAAATCATTCAAAGATTGGTCCAGCTCAGCTTCTGACTTGATGTAAACAAGCGATCAGAACGGAGCTTTCTCCTCTACTATTTTATTATTTTACCTGCTTAGTTTTATCTATGAAAGTAGAACACATGGAGTGGCCATCATCGTTTTGTGATTGTGGATCACAGTGAGTTTGTTAACATGCTCCTCCATTCTTTGAAACGTTCTGTTTAATATCTGTCATTTCTGAGTAACCTAGAAGCTCATTCTATTCAACGGAGAATGAAAATACTTTGAAACCCAGAGTTTGAAACGAGAACCTTCGATTGGAACAAACAAAAAACAGCTTGAATCTCATCATCCTTTGATCGCACACAATAGCAGAGTAGAAATCATCATTTTATTTCGAGCAATGTGGTGAATCAATATAAACTTAAACGGAATCAAAATGGCACGTAATGACAGATTTTTCTGCCGACTTTTGTGAATCAGTCAAGGCAGAATATTATATCTGATTGTGGAAAACCAGTGATTGCCAAGGACGATAATACCCACAACTGGATGGATTTAGGGAGATTATCTCAGGGAAGATAAAAAAGCCCACAAAAGTATGAGCCTCTTAACAAAAACCAAAACAATGAGAACAGAAAACCAATGGGCTGAACAATTCTTATGGTTCAAATTACTCTCAGCGAGTGTTTATATCGATGAGCTGGAGCATAAAACCTAGATAAATTATTCATCTATTGATGTTGGCACTAATTCAGCCACTTCTCCTGTGCATAAAACAGAGACTTGTCAAAAAAGTCTGTTTTGTTTTCCCATAACATAGAATTTCAGATTTTCTCGAATCCTATGTGGTCACAAGCTAGTTTCGACAAATTTTATCCAAACGAAGAGGGATGCTTTGGACCAACAAATATGAAATTCAGCTCCAGTATTGACAAGCTTCCCAGTTCATTCACTTGGAAGAATGGCTCAGAACACAAACGAATGTTGTGTGGACCGTTTTATAGCCAAACTACATTTTGAACACTGCAGTAAAACTAACATGATACATTGATTTTGCAAACTTCTGAATCTTTTTCCGCTAGTCGGAGGTGTCGACGAACACAGTAAAACTTGCGCGAATGTTCTTCGGCTTTGTGCACAATCACGATGGACAGAAACTACAGACTTCCGTCTCGCTACACGTGATAATAGACTGAATCAATTTTTTGAATTTTTCTTGACCTGGAACTAGCGACAGGGACAGAAAGATGAGGAACACCAAACACCGGATCTTCGCGCTAGTCATCGCACATGTTAAATCTTCAGACAGATGAGAAGGACAAGCACAAATACGGTCGATGAACGAATGTGACATTTAGTAATTTGGAAGAAATAAGAACCGATACCAGATTGAGTGAATGGGTAAAACATGTTTCGGGAACGACCGATGGTTTAAAAAACACTTGTTGAGGAACTGAACCAGTTGATGAAAGTGATAAGGATTACTGATCGCAACAACAACCGATTACTGTTCGGGCTTAACTAAAGATTTGATGTGGACTGTTGCACAAGTTTTGTGATTTTTCATCTGGTCTGAGGGTTGTTATAGTATGAAGTGTGGGTCAGGGGATCTGAAGAGCACACAAATTATCTTTGAGCACCCAGAGAGCACGGGCAGCAGAGGAGGATTCCGATAGCTTCCGCTGTGGCCACCAAGAGACATGTTGTCATGTATTCCCTCCCTTGTTCCAGTGGGACAAGGTAAGTCGGTCGCACGACCAGGCTTTCATTTGAATGCATCCACGAATACCACTCTGTATTACGTAACACGTTTGCAATAGATTCATTCACTAACCTGGTGTTCTCACTAACTGCTCAGACGAAGTACGCAGTAAATCTAGTTGTGGTTTTCTGTGCTCTGTCCGGGGTCAACAATCAAAACCTGCAACATATCACATAATGGCTTTAACGGAGGCTTTTGTAATCCGTCTCCCCGATCCTTGTTCTGAGCCGAACAGTCTTTTGTCTGATTGATTCAATCCCTTAGCTTGTCGTAATATATTGTGATGTTATGTTTTCGTCAACGGTAAGATAGACCAAAAAGAACAGCAGTGGTTTCAACACTCCTAGTGATTTTGCCTCAAAACCTGCAGTCGGGTCAACTGATACGTGCGGATGCATAATTGGCTCAACAACCGATGTATTGTTCAGGTTATTCTTTTCATAGATTTATATGAATTTTGTTACGCTTGCACACAAGCGAACGAAAAGGATATTGCACGATTACGGTCCACAAAATGGTTCCAAAGAAATTTCTGCATTTTTGTAAGAATTTTGTCAGCTTCAGCGTGTCTTATGTTTCAATCAAAACGGATGGCGAGCACGTAGAGATTGCGTAAGAGATATGAAATTGAATAAAAACGCGCAGAAGATTCTCACGTATGCAACAAGAAGAAATTCATACACAAAGTTCGAAGCACAATTCATCTGGTGTTCCGTCTTTGGTGGTATAGACGCCATCTAATTGTGAATCAAGAGACATCTCCGAATAAACAACAAGGAATAAGAGCAACGAAGCAGTAGAACTTCCCTCCAGTTAAAACCTGACGGTCGATAAATACCACGGTATTCGATACAGTGTAGTGTTGTGGGTTAGATAAAAGCTGTGTCTGCTAAAATGGGCCTCAGTAGTCATGCGACAGAACATTTGATTGTAAACTACGTATACTTGCTTAGTCAATATCTGTGTCGGTAAAAATAGCGAAAGTACCATGGTATGAAATTTAACTTGATAATAGCCACTTCTATACACGAATCTTATTTGAAGGGTTTGGTAAATGTTTTCATGTTGGTAGATCATCATCTGCATGCGCGAATTTAGTGTTCTACTCGCATTTATTACGAGAAATCCCATTCGGACCAATCATTCTTCATTGCTCCAGTGTATACTCTAACCATCAGTATTGTATTTTAACGCAGGATCAAACGCTTCGTGCCCGTACGACTTATCCTAGTGCCTCTCTTGTGCATAATCCGCCTCCACATCAGGTGAGAGTATGCGGCACGTTTGCGCGTACCAATCACTTCATCCGTGGATCAACAACGGGATGCCGAAGTTTTCCCTCACATATTTCATGCCTATAAAAATGAAGTATTTTGTAAGTCAAAGAACAGATACGTTCCGGTGATTTTCACATCTCCTGATTTTATTTCAGGCAATTTGGTCGCTACACTGCATTTTTCCTGAGAGTCATAATCGGCTGTTTTGAAAATACTTTAGTTTGCATTCAGCAAGCTTCACCGGTAACCATGCTACAAAACAGATCAAAACATTATAAATTTACTGAACATAAAACCGACCTCACAGGTTTTATTCGGAGCGTGAATTGTTGCCTGACCTTGCTTCATCCGTTCTTTACAACAATATGAGCCCGCATCACCACTGGCATCATTAAAGCGTTGCAACGTATTTCTATGCAGACAGTCGTCCCGCATTTTTTGAGATTTTATTTTTTCCGCAAGATTTCATTTTGGCATAATTACTTTCATATTGACTGTTCTGATTGTCCGAATGATCAGGCGGACGAAGTTGATCCCCTGGAAAGTCTTGCCCCTCAGACTGCGACAGGTGATCATGTTTGCTCGCTCCGTAGGGAAGAGCCCATTCACTTCGTCATGTATGTAGACATTGTTTGCCATTTTAGCGGTCTATCGTTAGTGAAAGCCGAGTTTTTGTGATAGATTCGCTTCTCATACATCATACACCTGAGCTGTTACCGATTTATTGAGAAATAAGATTTAGGTAGTATCTACAGACGACTGGACGAAATTTCTCGGAAGTACACGACCGGTTTCCCAGTTTTACCGCTTATCAGGTAAGCATTTCCAATACACCTCTGTCCATTCACTTGTGAACAAATGAAAATTATTATTTCCGTTTAAAGAAATTATCAGAATTAACACTGATTGCACTTACGATCAGGATATATAATCTGAAGTGCTTCTTGCTATTCAGATTGAGATTTTTCGTAAGAGTCAAATATTTTGATTTTCTTTTATAGTTTCATTCAAACAGATGGGCCATAAAAATAAATGTTTTTATTTCGTACCCTTGTTTGTGTGACGTACAATGTGCATAGATGGAATTACTGCAATTCTGTGAAACCAGTAAACTCAGTTATATTCGTTCTGGATCATAAAAAACCCGATGCCATGATTCTCGACGTATTACTGACAATATTTCGATGATAGGACTTTGATTGGAATATAGTTTTGACTTGCGTGTGTTACCTTTGCTTAACGTTTATCGAGCCGCGTTCTCTATGACATACAATGGTCTCGTGCGAGAGTGAGTTCCTCAAAATCAAAGCATGCCTATTTTGTAATACATGTTGTTGTTCAGACCAAATTTATTTATCTATAAAAGTTGGTGAAGTGTTGAGTTTTGAAGACTGCATAGAAATAATATTGAATGGGGAGTGTTTGCTCAAGCTTTCCCTACTCACTATTTGTGAGACTTTGCCTGGGGGGGGGATTTTCACGGCGGGAAATTGTCACCAATTCCCTTCATCTTTCAGACCTTAATTGCAGCTATTAATGTGGCTAATGTTTTCTTGTTTTATTTCTATCATGAGCCAAAATTCGAAGCCTTTCCCCGTCTTTAAACCGGCCGATCATAATATTCAGGTTAAAATGGAGTCAAGCGCTTAGCACGAGCATGCAGCCATCATTCTGTGCCCAGTAAGGTTGCCTGGGCAAACTATTGTGGTGCCACTACCAAGAATACCATTAGCATTCCGTAGATTTTGAGAATGTAATCGAGATGCATAAAGATGGATATGGATACAATAAAAATTAACCTTGTCAGATATTTACATTGATATGCTTGGGATCGGCATTTCTTTATATGGGTATCTGGATCAACAGCATTATCAAAACACCGGTAGTGTGTTGCCTTCGTCATGTGATGCTGATACTGCAGATGATAACGACGATGACGGCGTTAGTAAAAAGATAACTCATAATGCACATACTCCTTGTGTCTCAAGTTATCGAAATCGACACAACTTAATCCTGATTGCAGCCACGTGAGTTTGAATTTCATGAACACTGACCTCCAAATAAGCAGAAAGTCTGAACAGATTTTGCTAAATGCGCAAACAAGGAAAATAAACACTGAACTACAAATTCATAAGAATTTTCGAACCATTATATACAATTTGGGAACAGCTTTTCGCTAAAAGCTTGCTTTTCTCTTCAACGGACCAGCAAATTTTTGCTGAGATCGATTTATACGTAGTCTGCTTGGACATAGTTTATTGTCAAAAACAAGCAGCATCCAGAATAGCTCTTCGATTTTCATGTCGCGCAATGGCTTGTGCTTGAGTGAGTAGTATCTTACACAAATATTGCAATTTCAGAAACGTTCTGCAATGTGGAAAATTTGCCAGGTTGATGAGTTTCTCGTCTGATTTCTGTTAATAAAAATGACCTGATATCATGTTAAATGCGATCCATGGAAAATATCATCTTAATTACTCTAGTGTTTTTTTTCTTATTAATTATTTGAAGGAGCTTCCAATCAATTGTCAGTTTGATTTCAAAATACTTCAAAACCAAAAATCCCGCCGTGTACTCCTGTGTTCCGCCATTTGTTTTCGGACTACTCCCCGATATTCAATTTCCTCTTTCTTGTGCCTAAAATGACACGTGATCTACTTGTCAAACGACTCATAGCAAATCGTATCCATCTCACATGTGATCTTCTCTCGAATAAGTAAGCCGACGACAATTTAGCTGACATCCCAAGGTTTAGAAGGCTATCCACAAACACTAATTCCTTATTAGGATTTCCCTTTTCACAACCAATTCATCACTCACTCGCGTGATTTCCACAAATTAATTTTCTTCTGGTAGTAAATATTTTGGGAAACCGAAAAGCACTGGTGATCATACGGAATTTGGAAGGCCACTTTTTAAGACGGGAAAAACGTACACTGTCTCCCCAAAGATCGAAATCAACCGTAAACTTGGTCTCCTGCCTAACTGGGATGCACTGCCGTTTCTCTAACACTTTCACAAGTTTAAGAAATGTCAAAGACATTTGCGAAACGTGGGAGCAATAGCTTCACATTGAGTTTACCAGGCGGAGCCTTGCAGTTAGTCTCAAATCAGTGGTTGCATTCACTTAAGCCGGAATGAATTGAAAATTCAACTGAGAATGCCGGAACATGTTCCGCAAAGATGATTATGATGTCAGCCAGTGGGAAACACAAAGCCAAGAACAAGAGACAGAGTAGCTATTGGGGTCTTTCTTTGCACACCATTTAACTGAACGACCAGAGTTTCAGTTGAAAAAGAGCTTTAGTCTACGGTCATATCCACAAACGACTCAATTGAAAATCAGATGTTGAAACTTTGTTTGGCACGGCTTGCAAATAATTGCAAGTATTGATGAGATGACAATGGCAATGAATTACCATCCAATCCTCATTTTGCCATTTTACAAGTAGTTTCACGAAATGACTGTTATAGATAATGACATACAACGTGCATCCGGCTGGGTATCTGATTTCATTCAGAAAAGTGGACTGATAGTACGTCGAAGCCACTTTTTCACCCAGCCTGACAATGGCGCTGAAATATTTGTCTGTTACTGAGAATGACTCATCCTTAATCCCCGTGAGGCAACAACTAATTATCGTTTCAACCTGTTTTGTTTAACTGAAGAATCGCTTCTAATTCATACATTGTGGGCAATTCGTCACCTAGGTCGTGTTTGCTTAGGCTGAAACCAGGGAAAAGGCGTGAACATATACATCAGAAACAACGTCGAGATAAAGCATCGTGGACGAAACTGAAGGTTGAATTATAACAAGATACCGCAAGAATGAAACATAAGTATCATGTGAAAGTCCAGTGTCAAAGATTCACATGCAACACCACGAAAGTAGACATTTAGAAACGTTGTCTTCCCTTATTTGCATTCGTTAAACTGCCTGCAAATTGGCACTGGTTATAAGGATGAACCTTCCGTCAAAGTGCGTCCCAATGTGCTAGGAAATTCGAGCTATGTCACACTGGGCGTACGTAAAGCGGTGACTACTGGAAGTAAACACGAAAATGACTGTTCGCACTACCGGTTTTCCATTCTGCGTCCTTAGTCACTTTATTATCATACAACGGGATAAAGAATACACGGTGACTACTGGAATGTGAATGACAGCTTGCTACTATCACGAAGGACTGACCTCACGCGACTTTCTTGTAAAAACATCCAAGCTCAAGCCCATTTTTTCTCCATAATGGCTGTAGCACGTTTATCATGAAATGAGACTTGCTCTTCCGTGGAATGAAAACGAAACAAAGGACTCCCCAGGAAGTATCGTTTTCACGTATACCACGTATCCCTCAAAACCGAAACGAGCATTCAGCAACGTCGTTATTAGGATCCGATGCTTATGAACGACAAAGCTGAAACATTAGAATCGTAGAAAGTGGAGTTATCCATGAATGTGTTCATATCAGTTACGTTTACACTTGCTTGTTCAAAGTGGCCTTACCTCAGTGATCAAAGGGGAGATTCTGATGAGATAAATTACGATAAGAAACGTCTATCCACTTTTCCGCCTGTCACTTCTATGTCACAATAATCTTCCCAAGAAAGTACTCAACATTTCATAGCAACTTGGAAATCTATACATGATAATTTTATTGTGCTTTCTGTGGATTCCCCAGAAAATTCATCAGCATAATTGCTTTCCTTTCTGCACCTTTCCGCTGAACAATTCGAACGAATGTAGGACAGGAAAGCTCAGGATTCATCGTGACGAGCAGTATCGATTGTGACTTGCATTTAGGCCACATTTTGACCAAACATATCAAGAATATGAGTCATAAAAATTGTCTAAACTTGTTTCATTTAGCGTTGACCAAAATGTCCCATTTACCCAATCTTCAAAGAGATAATGAACCTTTTACAATCACAAAAGTATAAAAATCGTTGAATCAGTTGTGTATGCAAGCCGGAACGGCTTTAAGCTACTCTATTATTTTCGTTAGGTCCTCCATAAAAGAAGGTATCTCAATGTTTTTGAGTGGTAAAGAAAACTTCTGCCAGTGAGATAATATGTTTCCCCTAAGTGTCTCACGACACACCACCAAAAATTGGCTGACGAAAAAAACCTTCTCAAGCAAGACAGCAATCATCTGGAGCATATCAGGCTGGATTGGATGATCAATAGTTACTAATCAACCGGAGTTACGAGCTGAGACTGAGTGCACAGGTTTACCCATCGAGATCTTGTGAGGTATGTTGGGATAGTCGATTGTGCTTGCAGCAGTCTTCAATTTCGATCACTGAAAGAAGATCAATTTTGATGCTTGGTTTTTATTTGCTGTCTTTATTCAGTCAACCACTCCGATTTGCAAACTCGACTTCTGACCAAAGTCGCTCGGAAACCAAATAGCACACTGGATGAAGTTGCTGATTAGGGTGGCTATTTATTGATCGGAAACATGACGCCGCCATAATCTAACATACAGGATCACCAACACGGTCGATGTCCCCGAACGACGTCTACCAATAAAGAAACCACGTACATCTTCCCACTATGGCTGGGAATGGATGGTGATATCAACAGTGTAGATCGTCAATGCTCGCGGTGTTACCGAGCACCAAAAGTGCTCCCACGTCAAACACCGTCTTCACCGCCAACCACAGAACACCGTGTCAAGTCTTCACATTGGTTTTGCTGGACTCCTTGACGGTATATCCTACCTTCTGGTTTTCGAAGCCTTCTCGAGAAGCTGAGCGATAGTAGTGGTAAACCCTGCCGCTTTACACAGTACAACAGCAGCCCTCCGTCGAAAGTCTGCGCAACATGGATTGCCCGACCAAATAGTGTCTGACAACGAATCGTAGTTCGCATAGGTGGTTTTTCAAGAATTTTGCTACAGACTGAGTATCAGACACAACCGACCCACATTCTAACGGACAGGTAGAACTGTTTGTGGATACATTCAAACTGGCATTGCTCAAGTCAAAATGAGAAGGGACTCCAGATGAAGCCCCCCAACAATATGTATTCCTGTACCACAATACCAAATACCAACACAGCACGAGGTACATTCCTGGATAAAATATTATGGGCGCAAATTTTGAAGACTATCCACAATGTCCTATTACAGTCAAACAAAAAGCAATCGACGAAACAGAACGATGGCTTTACCTTTGGCGCTTCAGTCTATGCAAGGGACTACAGAGTGACCAATCCGCGTTGACTCCAACCTGTAATTATCAATTGGAGGGGTACCAGACTTTACGAAGTGGAGACAGATAATGAGACATGGACCCTCAATGAAAACCAGCTGCACAAACGATACGATGAAACCCAGAACCGAAGACAAGAACAAGCATTTCCAGTCCAAAAATATCTTGAATACTTTCAAACTACGAACACCGACACTACGGATCAAAGAACCAGAAAACTGGCTACCTCCACGTTATAGGTCTGACTGACCGAAGAAACGCACTACACGATTGCGAGTGGATCGAAGTCGTCAAGGCTACAGCTTGCAACCAAAATGGGGGGTGTCAGAAAGTCAAGAACGAAGGAGACGTTTTCAAGCAACCTAATATTCAGCTCCAGCTTGCCAGGCGGGATCGGGTAATCAGTAATCAATAACTTATAGGAGTTATGAGCAGAGATTGAATGCGCAGGGTTCCCCTTTCAGATTGTAGAAAAGAATCTATAGATCGCAACGTCAATGTCAAAGTTCGTTGTGAAATATGCTGATATTCCGTCGAGTATAATTGATGGGGATCATAAATGTTTTGATGTGAGAATTCTCTAGTCTGATGAAACTGTTACATTTTCTATTATAATGGGCGCCTTTTTGAAATTTTATTTACTTAACAACCTTTCATCTTTTCCCATTTTGTTTCGCTCCCCTCACCCAACCAGGTGCTTGTGACAGGGAGACAATCAAAATCTCACCTACGTTCTATGGTCGTACCAACCACGAACACTTCACACGGGAAAGTGATCTGAAAGTTTGGAAGAGGAAAACTTGTCCGGAGAATACCTCAAAGAATACTGAGAAGATTAGCCAGACAGCATTCTCTATATTTGCAAACGTGGATCCTCCGGTTTTCTGGAACCCAGTCGAAACGTTGTACTCGAAACCGGATACTAAAACAATCTAACAACTCCACTCTTGTGTGATGCTCTTGCAAACGAAAGTCATCACAACACATAGAAACTCTTGGAAGAATTAGCTGGTAGCTCATCCAAATGCAAGCCTGCTGTTGTCAGCATAGAAAATCTCGGCTATTCAGTCAACAAATAAGCAGGATCTGTTCCTATACTTCTCAGTAACCTCAACGTTTCAGCCTGCTGTTAACCTATATTAAGAACAGCTCCTCGATAATCCCGTAAAATCATCCGGACAGAATGAGCTCAATTCTACAGTGCTCAGGAAGCGTTCGATTACCGTCAGCTCTAGCTCTTCAGATATTTTCAACTGATGCTCAAAAGGCAAAAAGAATCCAGGCTGTTAGGGGACGGCAGCTGTAACTTCCATTCTCAAAAAATGCTTTTCGAAAATAATTTTGATCGTTGGTAACTCTTTCTGTTATAAACTGTTCAAAATATTGGTTCTTCAAAGATTGACTGATAGTTTTAGCGTTTCAGATCCTGATCAGTTTTTCTACCAGTAGTCACGCTGCACCCTCGACAGCCGGTTCTGGCACATTACATTTTATCCGCACTTGAAAGAATGTAGTGATCTTTGAAGGTTTCATTTTTATGTTGATAAAAAGTACGTGTTTCTGTTTCACGTCTCAATTTTCACTCCGTAACCACTCATCCTGCCAAAAGCTCCGTCCTTTTATGTGTCCTATCTCATTGACCATAGGCCTACTTGTCACCTTCAGTTGTCTGTACATGAAGGACTTTAATTTTATTGCCAGATCACTTAAGCCCTGATCATCCGCCAGCGGTATACCCTAACGGCATTTCACTCTCTTCACACAGACTCAGTCAATGTATAAGAAGCCATGATGGCTTGGCTCTCAGATGGCATAGTTTTCAGCGGCTTTCCTGAATGACATACTGAGCAACATAGTTTTCGAAACTGCTGGTACTGAAGAGGGTTTACAGATCGATCCCGCTAACGAGAATATAAGTATATGCATCCAATAGACGGACAGGAGAAGAACCAACGAAAGTAGAAGACTGTGACTGACACAAACCTTCCGTTGGTTTGAAATGTTGGGCAGATATTTTGGTAGTACCCCGTTTTACAGTTTTCACCTAGTTCTTCAAATATTCACCGATGAGTTTCATACCGACGATTTTAGGCCATCAGCGGTAATTGAACGAGTGGCCTTCCAACCAGTGAGCAAATGCACCACGAAAAGAAAATCTATGATATCGAGCACCCAGTGTCCATCCGAACAACAACAAAAAACTTCATTGAACAGTACATTCCTTTCTTTCTATTTGAGTTTCAATGATATGAAGAACCAGTACATTTTTAAAGATGAGGACATTCAGAGAGGGGCTTAAGTTATGACATAACTGATCAAAATGTAACCATCTTCAAGAGAAGCGAATAAAATGAATTGCTCTCGTTCAGCTGTCAAAATAGGCTCCTTCTTGCATAGTGGTTTGCTGTGGTGCTCAATGAACGTTTCTAGATTGTCACTGACCAATAGTGTTTCCTTGACAAAATGTTCTTTTTGCGGTTGATCAGGAGTGCAAATGTTTCGGGCCCTGCGAAAAAGCGCTCCGACCAAACCACGTTTGTACACAATCGGGGCGAAACTATAAAAACTGCATGTTACGTCTACTTCGTATTGCATTTCTAGGAATGACCCTTTGTATTATGCGTCCGGAAGCCTACTGATTAAAGTGCCTAGGAAAGGAAAACTCAACTTGGATGCATTGGATTTAAAATATCGTAGAAGTGAATGAAATCCTCGCCATTCGAAGTCAATAAAATGTCATCGTTTGTATGATAGAAGCTGGGCAGTTTATCGCTCGAGCGGTTACCGAATCTCCTCAGAAAAGTACCTGCTAGTTTGGGATCTAAGGGCTTCCCATTATCACTCCATCACTCTGTCTGTAAGCTTTTCCCTCAAACTCAAAACCTATATTTTCTGTGCGTAAAAGTTGAAGGTTATTTAAGTAATCAACAGGGATTGGGGTTCAATATGGTTGGATAAAATGACATCACAAAGTTAATCAACGGTTTCTCGGAGAAGAACTTTGGTGAAAAGCGACTCAGCATCCACTGAATACGTTCTACGAGTATTCACTGTATTACCGTCAAGAACTTTTGCAAATACAAAAGAATCTCTTAAGCAGTAAGGAGTTAGCTGTTCTTGGACGAGATCACGAACATCGACTAACCATTGGATACATTTGTGGTAAGCGGAATTTCGCATGCTCAAAATGGGCCTGAAAGGAACTCCACTTTTGTGAATCTTTGGTGATCTTCTCAGATGAGGCGTTTGGATTTTGACTGGTTTCAGCTTCTGGTACATGATTTCCAATATGAACTGCTGTAGCTGTAGGATTTTCAGGTATCTAGATATTTCGTTTCCCGATGAGTCCATTGCTTTCTGGTTTTTCATGGAACATCAATCTCTGGTTATCTGAGAGAATGATACTCGTCTTGTTAATATAGTTCTTCTTCTCCATGAGTATGACTCATGGTTCCCTAAACATCAAGTCATTCATCGCTTTCAGTTGTTTTATGGCAGCTCGGTGGTCAAATTTAGGCAGCATCTGTGATGGATGGAGGCACCAATAAATAGTTCAGACATATCCACAAGTTTGGCATTTGATGTAGTCTGTGTGTCTTTGACTTGGTCATAGAGATTCTCAAACGGCAACCTAGTTTGTAATTTGTCTACTCTTTTCGGTGGAAGCTCGAATTAGAGTCCCAGAGAAAGAACCTTGAGATGCACCTCCACCGAATGTGCTTCACGGAGGTTGTGAACCTATCTGTTTGTGTTCGTCGAAACGACTGGATTTTCTGTACGGTGACTTAAGCTTCCCCCAAGGCTACCTATAGTTTTCGTCCTTGTCTTTTGTAACATCTTTTCGGAAATGTCCACAAACAGGATTCGACCAAATAGCGATAAAATAGAAAGGATCCCAGCCAAAGGTTGTTGAGTTCCAATAAGCTCTTTCAATCTGTCCCGTGAGGCGCCAATATGGAGATTTGTAATCCTGACGAGGTTGACACTGTCCATGATAGGTGGGAAAAACGGTCTTTTCACGCCATTTGGTTACACATTTCACAACAGTTGTCGTTCACACAACGAACAAGAATAATCTAGTTGAAGAATGTTGTCGAGTTACCGGATTTGCTGCATATTTACTCGCTCGCTGCTACCTATATCTGCACATATACTCTCCTCTACCCAGTATTATATATGCCAATGCCTGAAGTGATATATCGAAAGGAAATTTCTTCGCGTTGCAAATTTAAAATAGTCGATGTGAGTAGAGAGAATAAATCATTTGTTTGCAACAGACGTTCCGTTCTAATTACCTGAATAAATGGGACCTATTTTTTCAAGTTTCTGGGCGAGCTGTTCATCATAAGGCACTTTTCTGTTACAGTGGATAATCTGAACGTTATGACGGGTCAAGTTTAAATCCTTCCTAACTATGCCAATCAAAACTGACAATGGACCCTGAGCAGACAAACAACTGATACAATCATTTATTCCTAATTACTAAGCGGTAGTTGGGCTCATGGCGGCTAAATGGTGCTGTCTGTTGATTGACACAAACGTCCACATGAACTGCGGGGTGCAGGACAGACCAAATCCAAAACATAGTCATGTCACGAGAACAGAAAGAAGACGTAATTCACGAGATGCGAGGATTTCCATCACTGTTGTCAACAATTGACGTAAAACATTTCAGTCTATATATCATGCAGCGAGAAAATATTACAGTGGAATAGTCTGAATAGAAATCTCTTACAGTGCTTTCGGTGGTAGGGGTGTCTGTTCAGTTAGGGATGGAACTAACAAACGCTTTGTTTCAACCGATTCTATGCTCAAAGCGTTGACCGATGCATCATGGCAAGCATCACTTCACTGAATGCCAACACGTGCCTGTGAATGTTTGGATGATGCTTTCGTTGGAGAATTGGTCGGCAAAAATGGCACCAAAGAAAACCTTTCAAAGTCTCCAGACTTATTGCCGATGGCCTTCTGAGGACATCTGAAGACTGAGGTCTACTTCCGGAGGCTGGAAACGATGGATGAATTAAAACTGTATATTACGGCAGAAGTGAGGAAAATACCCGGAGGAAACATTATTAGCAATTCGAGCAAATTGCCTGAAAATGATGTTATTATGCAAGCAGGCTGGTGGAGGTCACTTTGAGCACCATATGAGAAGCAGAAAATAAGACAGTCACATCATTCCTCATCAACATTTTTTTACTTATTCTGTTGCGCACATACAAATAAAATTCCCATTTCCAACGCCAGCTCAAATTTTCACATATTGGCTAATTTAGGATGCATTGGGGTAACATAGCAAGAATGGCTTTGTAGAATGAAATTTACTTATTCCTAATTGTCTTGATCATGAGGAAAACGAACAAAAACCCAATCCAATGCAAGTTTATCGATCATGCGAACCAATTTTGATGAGTGAATCAGCCGACCAAGTTCAAATTGATGTGTCGTAGCGGAGCTCGAGGGTCAGTCTTGTTCGACTTTAGCTTCGTTTGAAAAAAACCCTGAGTTGGAGGTCTGTGCCCCACCCCCGAGTCTAATCAACCAAGACGATATTCCAATAAAGTGACAATGTCATTTTCGTGACTTTCTCTAGGAGTGAAGGGACCTGTGCGTGCGTGCGTGTCCGAGAGGTTTTTCTCAATCAACCATTTATTCATCGGGTTGAGATTTTCCGTGCCCATGGATCAGTTTGTCGGTTGAACGCAAATGACTTTGGGGACCCAGTATCACTATTAACCGTTTCCACCCTGTATAGGCCACCGCAGATGTAAGTGAACTGATAGACAACACGTAAGACAACAGGATCAGCAAGACTGTCTGAGTGATTTTTGAAGCCTAATACTTTGGTCATCTTTAAGATGTGCAATTTCGCCGCTGTGTGTGTGGGTGCCTCGAGGATGATTTCCATTCATTTTGGTTGAAAAATGAGCCTTTATTAGTGGCAAAACATGTCATATCATTTGATCAGATCTGGTAAATATACGTGGAAATTGAGAAACACTCATCGTTCTCGGAAATTATTGACTCGCTTCTTACACAGTATCAGTGTCTTTCCATCTACAACTGGTCAATTTTTGTGGCCTGATAGTGTTCATCGAGGTAGAAACGGTGTTCCAACGATAGGCAACTTCAACCAAAAAACTGATAACCTGCACCACAGATCCGATTTGTTTCGAAAAGATAACTAAACACTCAATTCCATTATTCGAAATCTTTTCAAATGTGGTTCACAAAAATGGAGTATATGAAACACGGAACAAGCTTAGCAGTGACTTTGTGTCAATCAACCAGAACTCCTTGATGAACACAATGGGGAAGTTCTTCGAAAATACCGCAGACTGCAAACATTCGAGTTTGACGAATAGCTGACATCCAAAACGGAATGTCAGTCACATGATTTGATTGTTATCTTACCTGAAGTGGTTCCGCAAATTTGAACACACGTGAGCTGATTCTGAAACAATTGTTCTCAGGACTCATTCGATTGCCCTGTTTGTATATGACAGGGTACTCGAAATAATGATCTGTGTAAAAAATGGCATGCATGTATGATTCCTTTTGTTTTCCTTATGAAAATGTAAATCCCAGTCGAGTCACATTCTCTGCAAATCTATACAACTCCCTCATCTCTCAAATAAACTTTCACCACACAGAATTGTGACGGGTATGTAGTAAGTATTGTCAACAACTTTAGTGAATAGAAGGTTTAATGATCATGCACAAGCTGTTCTTTCACATTTACATACTCACAACTAAGAAAATGTATTCATGTGGAACGAATAATAACCGACGAACTACTCGATACGGTTATAATGTAGACCAACCGCAACAAGAACAACAGCTCAGCTCAACTTACTGGCTTGTATTTCTCAACCTAAGAAAATTGAGTCACTTGGATTAAACAAACCAACCTGAACTTGTTTTGAATACATATATCAGATTATCTTAGATGGAACATTGTTCAAAATCTCGAATGCGAAAATCACAATGAAATGAATCATTAAATTCCATTAAGTCGTAGAGCATACTCACAACACATTCGTGATCATGCGAATCCGTAAAACCTTGTATTCAACAGATGATAAAACAACCACCTTGAGTTTAACATTCTTCCGCATTACCCGTTTCAACCCGGACACTGTAGTTCCTAGTGTTGACACCCAAATGCCTACGAGTGGTAATATTTGGTCTTCCTGCTCACATGACTATTAGGCCACAATTTAACTGTTTTGCTCAGATCTAGTAGATCCAGTGCCCAGAACTTCATCATTCATTTTATTGTTTGGGTATGTTCATTGGTTCCAACCACAAATCATCGAACACATCCATCAAAGTTGACCTTGTGAATTACCGTTCGATTTGAAATTTTCAGTGGTTCTATCCGATACACGTGGTTGTATTGTCTAGTAGAAGGACGTGTGTTACTTCACAGAAACAGATGTGCAGTAATTACTACTGCGGTCAGCTTTTTAAATCGAATGTTTATTTCTCTTTCAAAGCTGATTGAATGTATTCTGGGTAGAATGCTTATACTGGACAAATGCTTCTATTTATCACTTACCCAATGGCACCGTGCACCCTGATATTTATTGAACGAAACGACATTTTATGGCAAGTTTTCTCGTGCTACCCTTTTCCAATGTACCTATCCCTTAGATGGAAAGACACATCTTTCTCTGCGTTCCCAACGGGTGTTCTCATATCATCTGAGAAATGCTGGGGTGAGTCAAGAGGACCAAGAAACCCAAGTGAGCTGCGGTAAACTGAATCACCTGCTTGGTTGTAAAGATTGACTCATTTATGACGCTAAATGTGGTCAGCTGCGAATGGCCTAAATGCAATGGAAAAGACGGTAAGGAGGAAACCTGTGTAAAAGACTTGACTGGAGGTTCCACATCACCAGTGAAATAGACGCATGGGCAAGTCCGTTACCTAGGAAATGAGGAGATTAAGTAACCCTGAAGTGAATAAATTATTGCGAAAAATCCAGTCGAGTTATTGATGTGCTCATAATTGATAAATAATTGGATTTTTCATAGCTTGAAGGCATCCAACACCTAATGAGATACAGAAAAGATGCAGTCTTGTGATTGATCAACATTTTCAAAATAATTACTGACCTTATATTCGGGGGGTTTTGCCGTCATTGGTCGTAGGAATGTTGTGATTTAGCCATTGAGAGCACTACCAGCTTAGATGACTATGAATTATGGTAGTCCAGAGAATGATCGAATTGATATTTCTGGAATTTAATACGTAAAGTAAATATATCTATAAACTTGCAAGTATATCCTACACCGTATAGTAGTCGTCAAATCAAGAAAACTCTAGCAAACGATGGTAGGTCTTTTGCAGCTACAAGGGAAGCTTCTTTTTTCGATGCTCATCGCTGAATATATATCAGCTGAACAGTTACGCATACTACAAACGGCCTCATAGTCTTCTATAGTAATACATCAAAAATTCTGGAGAGGTCTCTTAGCTGGAAGGTTTCAGCCCTGTGCCCGAAAACCCTATTGTTCGGTCCCGATATTCCGATATTTCGCTCACCATGTTGTTTTCTGAATGAGTTTTGATGAACTGTGCAAAACAAGAAGACTCTGCAAATTATCTGAGACAGGAAGGTCAACCCGGAATGTTTGTATTATGTGATCTCCGTGAACCCCACTGAAACGGATTACCCTTCTATTGTAGCTAACGGTTTATTTCTTTGTAACAAACACAACCGTAGCTTTTTACGCTATCCCCTGATGTGTCTTGAAAAATCGAAGGTAATGCAGTCTTTGGAATTAGGAAAAATGTTTTTCGTATGTAGCCACTGTAAACCAAGCTTTTACCGGTAGTAAGCGTTAGTGTGTGAGATGCTGTCTAAGTCATTTGAAGTGTTGATAATTTTCTTCCGAATATCACTATTTTGTTATTATGATTGTTCCACCTCTCCATTTGACTTACGGTATCACAGAAAATGAAGGCTTGCGTAAGACAACTTTGATTTAGTAAGACCCCCATTTGGTTTTCGAGATGAGAACAAACGGATAGTTTAGTTTGTTTAGAGAATACTGAGTCCGAAGGAAAATTCAATCTGCATTGTGTGACACCTATTACGTTGGAGGTGGGGGGGCCGTGTGGTGAGCAGACTGTTCACAACCATACTGGTGTTCTGTTAATCCAAGTGTAGGATTTTGATAATGCATTTACTGGGCCTCGGGTCCATGGAATTTTCTTTCCCGTTGTTTGCAACCTACAACATCCCGGAGAAACACTGGTCCTTGCGTATTACATATTGGTGACCTTGCCAAAGTGACTGAACAGAATGGGAGACAGGTAGGCTGTATGACTGACAGCGATACTGTGAAATGGCCTGCCTAGTGAAATGTCCCAGTGAACCAAGTATTCCCAGTTTGTGTGTGAGGGTGGGGTGGGGTGACAGTGCTCTTGTGTGTAGTGAACAGCCTGTGGGTGGCCATTTAAGCGTTCGATGAACGCACGTGTGGGTTTCCGATGCGATACTCACTGAGCTGTATGCCCACGGGGTTTTTGTTTTTATGCTTTACAGATCGAACATCAGCGAGCCCCTACGGAGGTTTTGTTGAAATCTAAACATGTAGGTTTTGGGAGACCTATATAGAATATTAAATTTTCTACATTTTACCTATTCAGAGGTTAATTCACAATTACCACCAAATGAGGAGTTATTATCCTATCTTGAAAAGGCACAAAACTACCGGAGATAATATTTTCCTGGTCAAATTTCAATAGAGCTGTATGCTCCGAAGTTTGTTTCGATGAATTGGCAACAATGTGCAACATGGTTCTCTGTCGACAGTAGTTACCGATCAGCACAAAATAAGCACGACTCAAACGAATACAAATACAAAGAATATTGTTAGCACGAACAGCCTAAATCTCATGTAATGGAAAATCCACTTGCATTTTTCACATCAAAAAGTTGGACGCAGCGCATTATTAATTATTCACTCACTTTATTCACACCAGACTGTTCGGACCGCGATAGCTCAACTGGTAGAGCATCTGCCCTGTATACCGAGGGCCGCCGGTTTGATTCTCGGCTCCCGGCTTCCCTTTTTATTCAAAATCAGAGGGTTAGAAAAATTACGGACTGCTGGAGGGCAGCAGCTATAAATTGCATTCCCCGAAGCTTTTCAAAATTCCATCCCATTACTCGTTTCTATGTCTGTCCTCAAGTTTTTGAAGGATAAGTCACCCGACGACGGACTCACGCTTTGAATGTTTCTGGTTCTGCTCCTTTTGTTTACTGGCATCTATGCTCCATCCTTGATGCCCTCACTATTCTAACATCTTACTTTATGTCCTCTCTTGATGGGAAGAGTAAAGCGGTAGGAATATGCTTGCTGGACTACTGTGACGCATTCAACTGCGTCCACAGGATAAACTTCCTTCTTTTCTCCACCATTCTGGTTTTGAGCCCTTCTTTGGCTTTTGTTAACAAATTACTTTCACAACAGCCAGGAATCCATCCTTAACTACGAGAGTGACTCTTATCTTGATACCATTATCCACAGCCTTCCCCAAAATACCACGTTGTCCCTACTTCTGTTTCTTCCTTGTATTGTTACAGTTCCCGTAAATGGAAATATTATTCCTGATAAAGGTGAGGACTTCGGCATTTTTGGTATGTATACGTTCGATTATGCTTTCTCTACCTTCTAAAAAGGATAACACTCAAATCTGACAATGGTCTGATGCTGACAACTTTGGTTTTAACCCAGTCAAGTTGATGATATCGTATGTCCCTGCTGAACAGTTGTAAGTGAGTCATTTTTCAAAAAGTCTGCACTTCTATTTTCCACTTTTTATCTACTCCCGTTTATTGAATACCAGCAGTACATTATTTCAGGAGGTGAGTCGTGGCCGTTCTAAGACCATCACTTGGGGGAAAGTGACCGGTGGCCACGACGGGATTCGAACTCTGGAAAGGAAGATGTGGAGTCCTTTGTGCTGGCTGTTTGACGACACAACTGGTCAACTGAATCATCTTGAATCAGTTAAATAACTTCGAGCGATGCTCAAACGTAATCTTATTTGGTCCACACATAATGGTTTCGTTCTTACAAAAATCAGACATTTGTCTTTCAAAGTTTCACGTCCTTAGTTCTGCTCCGCATCATCTTATCTTACCAAACGCTTTGTTTTTTCCTGTGTCCTGCCTCACTGGCTATATGCCTCACATGTCATCTTCATTGGTCTGTTGCTGAAGAAACTCAAGTTAATTGTCCAATCCTTCAAGCCCTTGCCATCCACCAGCTGTACACTATGAAGGCATTTTACTCACCCTACCACATCCCAACATAGTAAAGTTTGCCAAACACTTTCTATAAGGAATCTTAATGACTCCGCTCAACCTTTTCACAAAGATCCTGTGAAACGTGCATCCACTTCCTCCACACGTTCTCGGTGCAGTAACGCCCTTATGCTCACACTCGAGCGTCCAGCATTTCCACTATTCCCTACCTAGCAAGGTTTTTACACAATCCAGTTTCTACAATATCGCAACCGTTGCAACATTTGGAATAATGCACATGTTTGCTGACATTTTCCCAAATATTCTGTTCTTCTACTTTATAGGGTATTAATCATCTCTCTGAGGACTTGTACCTAGTTATGTGATAGCTGAATATTTATTTGATTGGCCGAGTGGCTTGACTTATGGGAATTATTACACGAAGTGGATAAAATGGTTAAAATTACTGATGCCAATGAAATGTGATTTCGTAGGTGTTTTTTCCAGACGAATAGATCAGTGGATCACTCACATAAAGATGCCCCTGTGCTCAATCGATTGAGGGAGAAATTGCCGAAGTGACGCTGTTAAGGACAAAGAGGAAAAGTATCTGGTGATTTGGGCATTGTTATTGTTGATGATGATGATGATGATGATGGTGCTGACGATAATTAGTAAAGGAGGACGGGATTTGACCGACAAGGTATTATTAATCACTATTAAAATTAATAATAATAGTATTATTACTGCTAATGTGTCAGAACCGAAATCGGCTCGGAGTGTGTCGAAAATCGATGCACCATGTGAAATGTTATGGTACAATTTTATTGCCCAATAACACAGCGTAGTCGAAATCGTTGGTAAGTTGTCGACGTTTCGGTCACCACGGGTAACCTTTTTCAAGACTGGTTTTACAACCGAAACGTCAACAACTTACCAGTGATTTCGACAACGCTGTGTTATTGAGCAATAAAACTCTACCATTATTACTGCTACTCTGTTTACAATTACGATTAAACTTTCTTAGATGGCGACGATGACGGGGATCATGTTGGCGGGGGCTACAATATTGTTTGGATGATGAGCAAGGTGTAATGGACGTCCACATGAACGCCTTGGTCATTGAAGAGCACGTATTTCTGTTGCTATTCCGCTTCTTACTGTGCTGTGGATTTCGTTGAGGTACAAAACGGGCTTTTCTCAAGATTTCTGCTGATAGATATTTTACCCTAACGTGTTCTTATTCATTTTCTTTTGGGGTTTGTTCGATTATCTCCGACCGACAGTTTGGAAACCATAATATACAAAAGATTAAAATTTCATTATTTTTCACTAGAAATATAAATTTTTGCAGTTTTGATCGAAATAGACAAAACAGTTTCATGAGCAACACAAACCAAAAAACAATTCGACAGCCTTGCGTGCAAAACATTCAGCCCCAAAAGCGAAATTTTGTTACGTTCTCTAACCAAATTAAACTAAAACATTCGGAGAGTAAACAAAAAATATCAACGGGTCCAACAAGAAACAATCATTCCTCAGTTGGTTTCGATTGTCCACGTTAACTGGACAATAATCCTAGTTTATTTCATTATTCTTCAATTTATAATTAGTATTATTTTTCATGGCATGTGGAATGCGGAAGATCCTGTATGGCTTTTGATTCTCAATCAAATTCCAAGATGACGAATCATTTCCGTAAATAATTGTGCTTTTCCGTTGAGAAATCTGTACGTATTCGCCATCTGGAGGTTGTTTTATTTGCCATTTTCACCACTTAGTTTGCGCCCAGTTTACTCTACGTCGATTACTTTACAAAATTTCAGAAATAGGTAGAACACCTGTCGACCAGACAATTGCATCGACTATCGGAACTGTCGAGATTCGAAGTAGAAACTTTTGGACATTTGGTCCGGTAAAGCTGTCTCCTTGTTCGCCTATCTCGTTCATGAAAATTTTGGCCCCAAATTGCGTGAATAAATATCCCCAAGACCTTAACGGATACCACTTTTAGGCGTGTTCTTCAGAAAGGGCTGAATTTTGAACACATTGGAGCAATAAGCAGAATATGGAAATTCATTTTGGACAGGATTGATACTGCATGATGTACCGCAAAACAGAAATGCAATAACAACAGAACTATAAAGATTTCTTTCCTCAAATCCACGCACACAGATGCAGATGAAATTCGAATTTCTCTCAAGGTTTCTTGTAGAAACTGGAATCTATCGGATGGATCAACATCGGAAAACCTCTTCCATTCACCCGAAACGCTGGAAGTTATGACGTTCAAAACACCAGTTTAAACTTCAGGTACTATAGTTGTTTCATTTCACGGACTGATGTAACAAACTGATTTAATTACAGAGTACTTCTCAATAAGCCTAAAAATCCTTCTGGCTATAAAAAGAAAAGTAAAACATTCTCGACAATATTCAGAGTCCGAATTTTTCAAAAAATAATTAACTATAAGTGAAACAGATTGAAAAGAGGATGAAATGATTGATCCTGCATTATTCATGCACAATGCACCAATAACAAAAGTGTGAGTAATGCATCGCCGTTTGATCTAGCTTCTTGGGCATTGTTGGCAATGCACAACCATGATGAACAATTTTGAGTCAAACATCTTACCATGAAGCTATCTGAGTTGTTTTTCAATGGTTTTCATCAACATAAATGCTAACTAGTCAATCGGGTCCACGTGTCATTGTTTTTTCACGATAAAAACACTGAATTACGAATCATCTCGAAAACAATTTTAATTTCATTAGCGACCACATTGATGAACGTTTCCTTTAAATTTCAATTAAATTCTGGCCATAATTTCAGGATTTGAATAGACATCTTCTTGGTCTCTATTTCTGCGGTAATTCTACTCAGAAGTCATCTTTCCGGAGTACTCCGTTTTCCCTCACTCCCTTCTTTCCCTTAGGAAGCCCATTTAGAATGCACTTAAGCTAAACATGTGCATTTACTATTAGCTATGAACTTCTATGGAACGAGCATATTTAGTTAGCCTAAATATAATATGTAAATATGAACCGTTGGTGATTAGACGTATGCATTAAGGCTCATTAAAACAGTTTCAACACTCAATTTACCCCCCTGAAAATCATAGAACCACCAAGCAGCTTTGTAATCCGTGTCTGAAGTCAGCAGCCGCCAATCAGAGTCACGCAATATTTAAACTCTGCAAATGTTTTCACAAAAGAAAGTCTCTAATTTACTTAAGTCCATACAGAGAAGCTGCCTATCACAGGAGTCGATCGCAGTGCAGTCAGTCGCTTGTTAACACTCTAGGCCATTGACAGAAGGGTGCTGTATCAATCAGTATTGATTTCCAACAGGTGGATGTCAACCGGGCTGGATAGTCTGATGGTCAGGTGTTTGATTCACATTCGTTTACCCTAACTGCGAATCTCAGTGGCGACTCGGTAGATATACATCTGTTATGATTCCTAACACGATGGAGGTTGTACAGTGCTTCCATTGTTTTTCAATGATGAATGGATCACTGACACAACATGGCGAATCGTATTTTACTACTTCCAGAAATTCAATCATACCATCATCCGTAATTTCATTGACTGATAATTTCAAAATCTTTTACTTCCTATTTAAAAAGCAAACGGAGCCCTACTTTCATTTTAGACGAGGCGATTCGCCGCTAATGCAGTAAGTCACAGTGTTACCAACTACCCACGCAACTATCTAATCAGTTTTGTGTCCGGAAGTTCCATCCAGTTATTCGTTCATTGTTCGAAGCAAAAAAGTACAAAACAAACATGTCATCCCCTTTGATCTGTTAGTACGATAACGATGATAACCGGGTCACGACGAATAGCTTGTCACTTACATCCGGATTAGTAGGAGGACAAAAACAGCGATTGCTTTGGCTAGGGGATGAGGTGAACTCAGGAAGGGAACTAATAGTTCATCTGACGTGGTCTTACCATTCGGCACTTCAAGGCCTTTTGATCTGATTGTTTTTGCATCCTCATTTCCGGTGAGTACGGGTCACTCCTGTCCGTACGCGCGGTTAGATATCTTGTCAAGCAGATAAGCCAGCGCTTGTTCAAGAAACGGGGTGTGTTGCTCAACGCGAAGAGACTTTCAAGTTTTCTGCGTTTGCGATATTTGTTAATCTGTTGCCGCTTATCTCTCTTGGACGCGGAGTATGTAGCTCATCTCAAACAAACAAAGATCTGCGTAGGGCATCCATTTATTGGTTTGATATTTTTCCTGTTTTACACTGTGTTTTTGCTCGTTCTCAAGTGTGGTCTCTTGTGAATTCTGCGCGTGTTTTCCTTCTCTTCAAACAGGTTGGAATAATGTTTGTATCACTGGTCTAGAAAAGGTATTTCTGGGTGCCCAGCAATCTCTGTGGAGAAAACTAATTTTAAATGACGTGAAAGTCATAACTACAGCACCTGTGTTCCGGATGATATACGTTTCTGCAGTCATAATATTCCATTATGGCCTAAGCCAACGGAGTGGGTTTTTGTAATGTCCTGGTTATGTTCACGACCTACAGGAGAAGCCATTCATCATGCACCTAGCGGTTGCCATTCCAAGTCAATGGCGATTTGGCATCATATCAGAAATCTGATGCAAAGTTAGCCGTTGTGAGTTCTCCTGGATAGCCTCGCAGTTAACTCTCTTCTAATTCACAAAGTACACGTCTCGCTTGAGGCTTGGTTATGACTTGGTAGTTTTGCACTGTAATGGTAATAGCAAACACGCGTGCTGAGTGAGTTCTTCGACGAGTGCCTCAGTCGAACACTGATAACGGGTGAGCCTTGATGCTACTGATTATCAAGTATACTAATGTGGCAGTACGCTAAGAAATGTGGCGTAATTTGGCTTCCTTTCTTTCAGAAAGTGCTAATGGTTGGTCTGTTCCCGATTGTTGTAACATGGACGCTGTTTTTTTGCTTAATTCAGAAATGTTTCAATTCTAATATCGTCTCTTTAGTTTGTCCGTCCCTCAACCATACATGAAGTGGTTTCTATAACTATGTTTTTCTTCTGGCAGACAGGAACGCGTGCATGTAAAATTTGCTTGTATCGCTTGCTCACAAGTTTACCTACTCACGCACTGTGCCTCTTCCTAAACCGAACAATACATGTCACAATCGTACTGCCTGTGCCTTGCGATTGGCTCGGATAAACGGAGAGAAGCATAGTGAATACGATTCGGCTATTTGGTTGCTAGTTTAAACCGATGTAACTCTGATACCGCCCTTTTGGTCACCTATGTTCACCATCGAATTCCGAATATATTAACATATGGGCACACGCACTCACGCACACACAAGCCTTTTGATGAATCTACGTACGACCAAGCTCATATGCTTTTTAAGAGTTTTTCGACGATCTACATGAGTGAGGATCTAGCGATGTGTTTTTAGTTTGAATTCTGTGAATGGATAACTAGTTCCTGATTATGGCCATCCTAATAAATCGTTCAGAGGTGAGCAGGCCTAAAATGAAGCAATTGCAAATTTACTGATTTATTTCAACTGTATTTCGATGCACTGTTTCCTTCCAAGTGAAAAATATTACTTTATCAAACTTTAACAAATAATGCATGAAAACTGAGATTAAGGCTTGGAACTGAGTAAACAGTCCCATTATAATCGTCCTGCTAGGAAGAATGTTCACCTACAGCTGCAATTTTATTTGAATCGTACGGAGCAGTCTAGCTTTAGAATAACACGGTGATTCTCCCAAAGTGTATTCGTCGGTTACCACGGCTAACCTTCAGAACGACGAAATATAGTCTCAAGCATGGATTTCCGACATGAGTAGTATGGCATCCAGATACAGTGTCACACTACTCATATCGAAAATCCATACTTGGGACCATGTGTCCTCGTTCTGAAGATTAGCCGCGTTAACGGACGAATTGACTTCGGTAGAATCACCGCGTGACTCAGAAAATGGACTCTCTGTCCACGCACACTCTATTTGATTCGAATGAGCTTACAGCTGTAAGCCAACTGTGAATTGCTCAAGTATAGGGGTGATTGGGTGGAGCAGTGCCGGGTATGCATACCTGATGAGCGGCAAAAGCTGTAAAACCGGTCGTGCGCCTCAAGGAAATGTTGTCTCATCATCCAAACACAATCCCAAAAACGTTCGCGTATCTTTTTTATGAAAAGCCTGTTCCACGAAGAAATTTCTTGTCAATGTATCACCTGAGACAGAGTAGACTTTGTGAAATGATTAAATTTGCTGTAGATGAGCAGATGTGTACAAATCTAGTGACTTGACAACATACTGAAACCCAATGGTCCTTGTAACACTGATGTAAGTAAATTTAGGTTTCAGTGTGTAGTTTCAGAAAAACACAAAATCGGTGCTGACTGCCAAATGTGAGGGCCTGGGGACTCTGTACATAATTACTACAGAGAGAACACTTGTTACGGCCGTGGCAAGAAAAACGGGGTTGCACGAGGTTGCGTGAACTCCACAGTTCCGGATTTGACCTTTGGCCGCCGTGATCAGTCCCTTGATTAGTCATTTGTTGTGGATTCTGAATGTGACCATGACTGATTTGAAAGCCTTCTTTGTATCCATCTGGAGTCCAGCATCAACTAGATGTTGTATGATTGTGCTGTTGAAGGTTCAAACGGTTCCCCTGCGAGAAAGAGCTCGGAAGTGTCCTGCTATTTCTTTAAACACGTATCTCATCGTATGCACGATACACTGTAAACTGAAAAAGTATGCAAACTTATATAGAACAAATGTTTGAGACTAATTAGGCAAACCATTTGGGGTTACTGAACAATCAGTGACCTAGTAATTGACTGGACTGGAGCTTGCACAGAGTTAGGCGCTAAAGCAAACCATAAGACAATCGCATTCTTTTAAATGCTTTCCTTGTGTAGGGGTTGCGTGGCCCTTTTACCCAATCACTTTGGTGCATATATTACGCTCATTTTAGAGGTTATACAAAGTAAGTACTCACTGTGTTTCCGAATTGAAAGTGCGTTGTTATTTACAAAGCATTGTAGCTAATGCTCTTAAATGCCCGAAGTTCCTTATTTCTATCAAGTTTGAGATTAGTGGTCAGCGACAGTCGAAACAGTGACTAATTGCAAGCAAAACCGTCAAGTTTTTATAAACAACTGGTAAACTTTTACCAAAATCTATATGCCATTAGACGTAAGTAGAACTAGATAGAAACAACCCCGAAGTAATGAAATTTGGCCCCTATTTGCCCTGTTTTGACCTACTTCAAGTTTTCCCACTTTCCGGAGGCTGTATTTCTTATTGGCTCAAGACTGATTACGCTGTCTAGTAGTCTAATCCATTTTCGTTGCCGTGCACCTTGAATACAAACGACGTTTGGAATGACTCTTTACGCATCACCCAGTGCAATTAGTTTTTTAATTTGAAAAGTAGAAACATGTATTCGTATTTGTGACGATAAGTTAATTTATCATGTAGCACCGACATTTTGCTCACTCTTATGCTCATTCTAACCTCTTTGGTATCGCTTTTGTTCCTTGTCCGTCTTCGGTTTGATCGATGGGATATTTCGATACTCGATTCGTTTGGATTCCATTACCAATGACGAGTGTAATGGCACCGGATCTGGAAGCCAGACCGGTCAATCGGTTTGCTCTTATGCCTGTTCTAGTCGTAGTGGACAAACTAGCGATAGTCTTTCTATTTCTGTAATATCGATCGGGAAAGTTGACATGAGAGAAGAAATAGTTAGATGAGGAAAACAGATTTGAAGGTGAGGAATGAATTATCTTTAGTGGGATCTTCGGCACATATGTCTGAAATTCGGTCTAATAGTTCAAACGTGACGGATGACGCTGAGGAATATATATGTCGAAAAAATCTATCATATTGAGAACCTTGTGCACACTACCAAGGTCACGCCAGAAGAAAAAAACTGCACAGCGATCAACTGTTTTCAACTTTGAAAAAACTCCACAGTTGAAACCTAGCGACATTTATGTCCTTGACAACTTTGTGGCATCTCAATGCAGTGCTTACAGAAATACCTCGAAACTGTCCCGGACCCAAATTGCTCTAAATTGTATTCTTGCCTTCCGAAAAGCATCCCGGGGAAAATGTATTTCACGCATTTTCGGTGGTTGTTACTGCTACTGTTACGGGACATATAAATCCCAATAAACGAGATTCAGTTATTAGAAGTAAGCTGTTGTTTGCTGAAACCTATAGCAATGACTGAAAAACGGGCGGACGATAAATTCCGTTTCGTTGTGTATAACGTATTGTTCCTACTTTAGATGCCCGAATATATGCTGCAGGCAAGCGCTTTAGAGAAGCAAACTGAGAAATTTAAAGAGGGAAATCGAAAAATGTAGCATAATTTTTACAAAAATAGATTGTGTATTTTGTTTTCGACTTATGTGCCCGTTTTTATTGCAAACCAAAAATAACTCACTATATTGGCTGAAAAGCCGGAAACCCGAACTTCAGTCATTGCATGATTCACGATCGAGTGGCAGCTAAACCTCTTAGACTAAGTTGGGGATGCGAAAGTTTCGAGATTTGACAAACAAGTAGCACGAACAACTCATAACTCGACTGTCTGATAAGCCGATATTTTGATCTCAAATGAAAGAGATTCTTTCTATTAGCAAACCTCAAACATTCCGGAATTGCTTCCAAAGACTAACGAACTTCATCATCTCTATGCTCAACAACCGAATGGATAGTCACTGAACCTATGGATCACACCGCATTCTTGCCTTACAGACTTGAAAACAAACAGACTATTGTTGGGGATCAGATCAAGACTAATAATTTAGCCGCGTAAATAGTTCAACTCAGTACTGAACTAACGAACTCCTTTGTGATCTCAGTGAATGGTAAATGTTCGGCATTTGCATAAAACAGAAAGGAACCAATATGCAAATGATGATAAGGGATCGTGAAAATATAAATTAACTATGTGAAAGTGGAAAGAGAAAACCTTTGGGCCATCGAAGGAGATGGCAAATGAAATCATTCACTAGGATTTCCGGGTCTACCGTAAACAAACAATGAGGAAACCAGTACCATTCTGCATGCGTAGAGACCCGGCTACAAAAAAATTCCCAATTTTGAAGACCTAGACGAGGGAGGAAATGCTTTGAAGAATACGGAGCAGTGGACCGACCAGTATCAGTTGGTAATGTACAATTCATTTGGCACGAAAATAAAAATACTTGATAATCAGTAAATGTATGTATCTGACCCCAAAAATAATATATGTTTGTAGAAAATGCTTTCAGCTAACCTCCAAGTTATCCAACAGTAAATCTTTTGTACGGTAACGGTTCACCAGAAGACAACTGGAGAAGACTTTACCAAGCCAGGCTGGCAGCATAAATGAAATCGGATATCAAAAGATACGTCTTTATGTTCGAGGAATCTGAATGACAACGAAAAGAAATACAGTTAAAAAAGTCGTTTGAACTTCCGTGCAATAGATATTAGCTTATAATTTCAGTGTCAAGGCATCCCAAAGCGACCATTTTTCCTTGCGTAAGAGAAAATTAGGTTTATTGAGTGAATGCTTCTCAATAATGTCTCCCCCGCTGACTCCCCTTAATGTTGGGCAAGGGGAAGAAATAAACCGAGCGTGACGAAAAAGGTTGTCACGCGTGGAATGTAAAGTATGACAGTTACGTCAGTATTGTGAAGAATACGGAGAGTGCTTTGGTGAAGGAAATAAAAAGTATCAGTCTATTCGAATAGATATCAACCTAATCAAGCAGTCTCCGCAATCAGAATTAGCGCTAATGTTGTGTAGATAAATACAATAAACTTGGGTGACCACACTTTTGAATAATACAGTCTCAAACGCCTTCAATAAGGTAGACAGACTTGTTGGCATCTTTTTCGAAAACGGCTGCAATACAAACAAATATCCAATTAGTGAGAATTTAATCTTTATCTACAAAAAGGTTGAATAGATTGCTGTTCAAAAAATGCTGCAAATCTAGGAGCACAGGCTTTAGAAACCTCAAGCTCCGGCTTTCAGATCATCATCCGTACTGTACTTGACTTATATCAGAATTATACAGCCAAGGGTAAACAGAACGAGTTGGAATCAATTCAAAGCAAGACTGAAAATCTGTCAGAGATTGAGAAGATCTGTTGGCTGAATACCTCAACACGTAGGTTCAAGTAAGACTTGATGGAACTTTGGTTCATTCACAGCCTTCGACGTACCTCACCGTTATTTTTGTGTTTGACAGCATTTACCTATATACATTTCAATCATTCACGTGTCCTGAGTTTTCATAAAGGTAGACGTGTTTGTTTGCTCTTCTGAAATAGACTGGTAGATGATCAGTGGTAATCTTTTGTCCAGACCTGTCCTGTTTCTAATTCGACTTCTATGGAAGAAATTTGTACTTCCTTCTTCAGCCATTCGTAGAGCATAGCGAACGCTTTAACATTTACTACTGACGTTTAGATCCAAATTAGAAATCACACAATCGACATTTAGCAGACGATGTTGTGAAGCATATCACAACCCAAATGCGAGTCGGCATTCGAGATTATATTACTTTTACACAAAATGTTTCCGGAAATCGTGTTCATTCGGGTTTCCTATTTCGCAAACGAGTGGTGCATGCTAAGTGTATGATTCCACTACACCCGTAGGACAGATTGCTGTGTCCAAATAACCGACATACTTTGTTTCTGAGCCGTATAAGTCGTACATGCGAGTCTCAATCGGCCCCACCCTCTACTCGAAGATGCCATCATCGGAGTAGATCGCTGTGTGAATCAGGAACTGTTCGCTTTCAAAGCCAGTGATTTATGTTCGCTATATCTATCTGTATTCCAGGTAAGCAAATCAATGCCAGTCATCCCGCATAGTCCAATATCAACGTTTATGACTCACCGTCACACAATTCGGCTTCAAGTATCTTTTGGGGTTCGGTGGATATGTAAAGTAACAAGAACGAAACTGCTGCATCTTGCTCCTATGGTCTTCAGTGGTGATCTGTGAGCTCGTACTGCATGATGAATCATTTTAAAAAAACTTGATTGTTTTACTGACCAAAGTGCTTCATCACGATTAGAAAAATCACTTTGTCGTTTTCCCAACCGTGAATAGAAATAGTATTGCACGGACCCCACAATTTTCCCGTACAGTTCTACATATAAAGCATCAATTTCCAATGCACTTCAAATCCGGTCCAGACCGGATACATTGCACTCACCTCCGTTGGGCGGTTTGGAGGTCTTCACGTCACAATGCACAGAACACATCTGTTCCGGATCACTCAGATATGGTTCCCCATTTTGTACGAGGATTTCTCCCATCCCTAGGTGACAGCAAGGTCCAACACGCAATTCTTCCATGCTTTTCACATTTTGCCACATAATATCCCCAGTCAAACTAACCCCATCCTTTGTGAGACTTAAAAGAGCAAGGAAAGCCAATGGTTACCCAAAGAAAAAAAAATAGTTCGGTTGTGACGATTCAGAGAACCAAATCTCGAAGTGAATACGTTTTTTGTTTGTGTTGATCTACTAGTATAAATCGCTTGATGAATTTTGTTTATTTATTTCAACGAATAGAAAGGCTATTAAACTAATTGATTGACTGTGAATGAATGAACGAAAAGGGATAACCTAATGATTGGTGGCATGAACTAGTGAGCAGAAAAGGGAGTTTGCATTTGTATGACTGCTTGAGTGAATGATTGATGGACAGAGCGATCCGCACAAGCAGTTAGATAATCAAGGCATCACTGATTATTTTGTTTTCATGAGTTGGAGACAAAACTCCCTTGGATTCCACTTTTCTCCCACTCAAGTGGCAGTCCGTGAAACATTTGGAAAATTATTTAGAAGAATAAATTCCTGTTTTTTAGTAAACAGTCCTTCAAGGTTAGCTGAGCAGCACTAATTAATATGAACAGCTGGATAGGCCTTGTGGTCACTTTGAAATCCTTACTCGTTTATATGAAATGCTGAGAGATTTTTGAAATAGGTTTTCATCAATACTTCTTCCAAAATTATTATTAATTCAATATTTGTGTTTTATCAAGGATCTTATCACAGCTATCACTGAATTGGTTACAATTTTGCTTCGAAGGATTTTAGTCACACTAACAAACATATGTATTTTTTGTGATAATTTGCGGTGTTATCGACTTGACTTGTATGAAATAAAGGATTCGGAAAAATCGAGATTTGTAGCCATTTGTGCTCGTGTTCATGCACACCCAGTGATTCAGATTAGATAGAAATGGGTCAAAAAAGACTGCCACTGGTCTTGGATCGATCACAAATTGGTACTGATCTTTAGACAACTAATTGTACGATCATCCGAACTAATTGCGAGAAGATCAACATCAAATTCTAGTTCCTCTGTCCAGCATAAGTTGCTCGAGTCTATAATTTTCCTGTGGCAAAATAACACTGTCACCTGTTGTACGATAATTTTATTATGTATGCTGACGAACTGGTAAGCTGTTTGAAGCAGTAGTGTTCTGTTCTGTCCCAATAACTCCAGTAAGAAAACTCAAATGGCTTCGAACTATCTTAGTTTAATAATACCAAAACAAAAGTTTATGAATGAGGCATAATGGTCATATTCAAATCCTGGCCCTTCGGTGTGCTTCCTTCTCTCCAATCTTGTATACTACTTAGGACGGGTGAATACTTGCCGGCTAAAACAGCTTGTGGCAGAGCGCAGTTATATGGGTAGAAAAACTTGTAAAAAAAGCATCCAAATGGACGGTCCTTCCGTACTTCCCACTGTTGGCCAATGATTCCTTGGAAGCACACTAAAAGCTTTTCAGAAGCTTTTGTTGAGAACAAAGATCTTAGACACACACGAACACACACCAAGACATTTGCATACAAACAATGAAAGCCAATTTACCTCAGCTTGAACTTTTAGCATTCTTCCTACATGTCTTAATGAAAACGACGGGGCACGGGTTTCTAGCACGGTACTTATATCACTGATGAACAAATCTCCCAAAGGTCGCGTATCCTAGCTGACCAAAACATTGCCCCACTGCCGTTAATACGAACGACAGAAACGAAGGTTTCACCTCCACACTTACAAAGCAGACATATTGTTTGATACACGGAGGATATGAATACCCCAAGATTATTCGACTGTAAACCGGTTATCTGCGGTAACCTTTAAATGACTACCAATATTTCTGACAAAATTGTTGCCATAATGTTCTGATCGCTGAGCTTGGCGTTTAGATCGCAAACGTATCATCACCAGTCGAGGTGACATGCACTGACGATGTCACCTCGACTGGTGATGAAACGTTTGCGATCTAAACGCCAAGCTCAACGATCAGAACATCATGGCAACCAACAACCTAGGCTACAACCAACACAAATGTTTAAAACTATTGTGACAAAATTGTTTCAAGATATCTAAAGCTTGCATTTATCATGTCGCAACATGCATCTTTTTTCGAATCTTTCCCAACGGAAATCAGGCCCAAGAATATGAAACACTACGGGGACACTGGAAAAATGATAAGAAAATGCAATAATATTGGACAAATTTGAGTCCTATTTATTTCATGGTACAAAAAGCGCAACTAGGAACACTGGAGATGTTCATGGAAAAAACTAACGACTTAGTCCAGCCTAACATCGATGAAACCTGTTTCAGATGGCAAATGATAACCTAGTCAATAACGGCACATTTAGGTCTGTATGGAGCTCACTTCCTGGACCGCGCTACCTGGTGATACTCGGGGTATTGCTCGAAAGCCTGATCGAATTCTATCAATGGATGCAGTAGACTGAATGGCAAAAGTCGGGCAAAAACGAAATGGCCAAACATTCAGACTACTTGATTCGGCAGTAATTACAAAGAACCGGAAATTCGCACACACCTTCAGTTATCCATCAGGAAATTTCAAGAATATCTTCAAGATCTGAAGCTAATCAAAATGAGGACTTCAAAGCAAACTCAGCAGAAGCGACTATACGTTTTGTACTGAGGATGCCATCTTGAAAGGGGATTGGAACATTATCCGTCTGAAATGCAAGCTAATCGGACAATTGTCGAGGAAAACATTGACATATTTATCATCTAGTTCTTCCGTCTTTTGTGCAATCACGATAACAATTTTCTGGAGAAGAGTTTTCCTAGTTGTATATCGTCGAATGGGAAAATGACTGTCGAGGTCATCATTCGAATTCGTGAGCACAAGGCCAAAGTTCACCGGGATCAGTGTTTGACCGCTGCCAGCGGTAAACGAGACTTTTAGATGTAACGTTTGCAAAATCAGTGCCTAAACCAAATTGTTGGATTGTTCACAAGCGATTTGCCAGAAAAAGTGGATTTTTACATTTCCGGTTGGAAAATTAAGCACAAAAAATGCAGTGATATCCAGTAAGCTCCATCAGTGTGATCATTCCCGGTTACCACAAGATAACGATAATAAAATAATAATAATATCTTACTTTCTAGCATATAATACTGGAGCAACATTTACGGACCGGGGTCACGGTCAGTCAGTGACTGCTAAATGGGGAAAGTGATTGGCCGTGGCAAGAATCGAAGCCTGGAGAAAAGATTCCTAATTCATCCAGGAAGACTAATTGAGAACCTCCGGTCATCAGTTTGTGAAACGAGTCGGAGCAGATCAGAAAATCGATGCGCAATGTAATAACCTAGTCAAATCTGGTCATCTGTAGGTAGGCACATTTGAAACCAAATTTATCCACGTCGTTCTCGCGTATAACAAGCTGTCAGTGACCCAGGACAAAACGTATAAGAGAAAAACCAAGCTGATGATCTAAAAAACTAAACGCAAACAAGTATTATTTTGATAAAAAGGGTCCAGTAATAAACTGTCACAAAGAACCTCAACTTGGACTGGCTGTAGAACCCCACCCCGTAGGTTATATGAAGTAGGCTCAGCTTCATCACTACTGACTGATTCATTCGAAAACTTCAAAGTTGAATTTGTTTACAACTAGAGCCTGTACACATAACGATGAAATAATTTAAAACGGAGTATTGCTGCCTCACCAGGAATCAAGGCAGGACGATCTATGGGGAAGTCAATAATCCAAGTCACTTGGGAGCTTAGTTCCATTTTTTCAGCGTATACAGACAGATGCACAGTGTGACTCGTTTCTGTGTCTATTCACTTATGTGTACAAAATGAGTTCCAATGAAACTTTGTGCGCTTATCAGGACTCATGCCTAGTAATCAGACTAGCCTTCAAGTTATTCATTCTGTCACAGTGGCATAAGATAATCTGGGTGGAATGATTCTCAAATAATGTTTTTATATAGTGATCCTTCCGAAGACCAAATTGTTTTTGTAAAATTTACCATCGCCCTATATCGTAAACTACCCATGAATAGTTATGGTTTTTGATAAACCGGTCTGATTGGGATATGTCTTAAAAGCTATGTGGCCTAGACCCCAGTGGGTCCATCGGTTTGATTTTCTGGTTTTCCCTTGGGTGGCTCGAGCTTGGCTACCAAAGCAAAGGACATTCGTTACTCCCAAGCATTTTATAAGTATTCTGGGCATCAGTAAATTGTGGTTGGTGGTTCGTGATGTTTGAAGTATCGAGTACCACCCACGCACGTATTCAGTACAAATGTGGGCTAAAATGTGGGAGAAGTAGTCACTCTGTCTTCTTACTTCGCTCATTTGACCCGCGGTCGTGGTCAGATTTATATAGGTAGCACAAACCGCTGACTGTCACGACGGATATCCGATTTAAGCTTCAAATGGCTGAAGAAATGGACCACATAAGACACGTAAAACGCTCATCATAACGGGAATCTGAGGTCGTATGCTACAATTTAACAAATATTAAAGGGCACAGCATTGACCGAGCTTTATCATGCCAACTACTGTTACGGGGTTCTAATTCTAGACAGTTGGCATTCAGCAAGTCGGTAATAATTAGATTACCTAATCCAGGTACACTCACCTAAATCGACCAATACAATCGGTCCGTTCACTATGGTGCTGATTGCCCTTCGCGCTCTGCTGGTTTGGAATTCTATGCCCGGTCAAACGCATTTTCAGATACATATCAGACAGTAGGTTAGAGTTCAGGGGAAAGTGACAAATGCGGAATTGAACAGCAGGTTCATTTCTGTTGGGTTTGAATCCAATCGCAAATGCTGGCTAGTAGCCAGTGTTGTCTATCTGTAAAATATTCGAATGTCTGATGGGTTGTTGTTGTTGTATTGGTTGTCGTTGTTGTTAGTAGAGCTCATGTTGCGCTCAAGCAGTGGTTCAAATCCCACCGTGGTGAATATGTTTCGCCTGGAAATTCTATCTATCATTACCGTCGGCGGAAAAGTGGTCATCAAAGCAAATCTCAAGCACGGAAGTCTAGGGTTCAAATCCTGCCACCGCAGCCGGCAGCTTCCCTTTCAGCAGCTCTTGACCGACCTTGACGAGCCGCCTGAAATCTCCTGCCGTCACTGAACAATAAACAGAAATGAAGTAAATTATTGTTGTCAGTTAACATAGGGAAATCCGAAGAGTAACGTCTCACGTAGACAATCACTGGAAGATTGCATTTGAATTTGCACTGCCCTCCACTTATGTGCACTAGATCATAAAATCCCGGAAATACAGAAATGATTCTCACCAAATTTATTTTCTCTTCACGTAACTTTTTTTGCCCTCAGATTTTCCCTGTGTGATACTGTTACGGTTAGCTCCAAATGGTAGTTTGTAAAAGAACAGAGCATGTCACTTCCATCGGACTAAATCACTTGGCCGAATTTTATGATATATTACAGTGAATTCTCCCAAAATGTCGCGTGAATTTGTCATTGTGGCATGCAAAGTTGTTTGAGATGATGTCGGCATAGAATGATCTGATAAAATACGAGATAGATCATATAATCTACTCTCAAACAGCTAAACTAATCGAGTACAAAAATTCTGTCGACAACACAGCACTGTGTACCGGTAAAAAATTTCCATTTACAAGTGCACGCACACCTCGATGAACGGGTTTTATATCAAACTGCACAAAGGCCTTTGTAGTACCCACCGCTGCGAAAAGCTCGGTGACAAATTTCAGTCTGATTTTTTAATCGTGCGGAAAAAAGAGAAGAGAATTTTGGTGAACAGTGTTCCCCAAAATTGCTAAAAAGATAACAAGCTATCATAAAACAACGTACTCACGTGCCACCTCATTTGTCTCATGTAAAGCAACAATAAAGTGTGACGTTCCCGTAAGATGAATAAGGTGACACACCAGACTCTTTCACTTGCCTACCGTAATCAGCTACTTTTCAGGGTGGAATGTAACACAGCCACGGGTACAAATAATATATATATATATATATATATATATATATATATATATATATACGGTGGAGTGCGAGGATCGTCACCTAAACTCCGACAACGTCGCTCGAACATTGCCATTGTTATGGTTTGCAAGCTGAAGATTACTCAGGCTCGGTAGATACACTCGGTTCTCCGGATGCAAAGGTCTTGGGTTAAGTTCCATGAACAACTGAATGCTGTGAATTCTTGGCCAAGATTTCCATCGGTTCTGTTCAGACACGGAAGTACTCGTGAATATTCCATTGATTATACTGAAGTATTATTCAATCTGCCTTCCCTAGCATTTCCCCGGTCATTTACTTCGTCTTCATCTCGCTGCCTCTTTTCCGATGTGCATCCATTTCCACTTCATCTGTACCTCACAGCCATATGTACCAAATTCTCCTGTCATTTTCGATAGATAATCCATCTTTTCTCAACTTGTCATGCTCTCTCCTAGTTCCACGACGAGTTTCATACTCTAATCCCCATCTTCTTTCACAGTATACCTCGGCATTTAATAATGCTTATCGATAATCTACTCATTTCGTAGGAAAAGCAATTTATTTCTTACTCTTTTTCGTTCCCCCAAAAGTTTAACTGTATTTTTGGTCTCCCTGATGTTTATCTCCCTAACCATGTGATCATTTTCCGATTGATATCATTCAGTAATATATACCAAGCATGCCCTGGGTTACTTGGAAATAAACTATTATTACTACATCGATGCACCAAACCCAGAGGTATAAAGCTACAAAAACAATGGCTTAAGATACGAACATCAGTTTTAATAAAAGTGATAGAAATTGAACTCATCTATTATTTTCTCTGATGTAATGAAAATAATATGACCAACACTGTCGGTGACAAATCAGATTATCGAGTCACTCTGTTATCCTAATTTCAAAGACTGATGGTCACAAATGACCTAATTTGGCTAAATCCAAAAATATACCTTCACGGTGCTTGGGAATGAAGTGAAGTTTGAATTTTCCATTTGATAGCAGGCGAAAATATCCAATTCGAGTGAGTATGTTACTCGTCATCTGCGCGCACAAACAACTTTTCCCACTACTTGCGAATTCCCTCGGGTGGCATGCTTATATCACTACCGGGGGAAAAGGGATAAATACATTTCATACGGCGTAGTTTAGTGCGTTTCCATGACTCCGAGCCAAATGTGGAGTATTGAAATTCACCGGAATAGCAAATAAAAAGGACGCTTTAGATTTTAATTCTTTTCACATAAGCGATTCAATATTTGAGTGTGAGTGGTAAAATATTAGATTTTGCATAATACGACTCATCCTGCGGTGTCATTTTTGAACATACCATTGAAAACCATCAAGCACAGTACATCTGTTGTATCCTTGTTAGGAAGAAATCCTTAGTGGTGTGTACTCACGAAGATTCCACTCAGACTGGAACCTGGGGTGATCGACTCTGTGTGTGTGTGTGTGTGTCAAACTCTATACCTAGCAAGGAACGTGGAGGCAATTCTCGGCAAAACAGCACACTGATCACTATGAACTGAACTGTTACCCGATCTCGCAATCAAGGCCGCAATCACTATTTTATCTGACTGGAGGATAATGAAATAGCCCCAGAAGAAATGCTTAAATCAGGTTATAACTTGAAAGATAGTGACCTTTTGTTGTCTAAGCAAATGCACTTATATTGGAACTCGAGCAAGCTCGATTCGTACAGAAATCGCTGAAGATCTGACAGATTTTCAGTCGATTACCATATGCACCGATCTAGGAAATGCAATGGCCTCTAAAATATTCCGAGCTTCGATATCACGTTTCATTATTCAGTTTTGCTTTTTGCAACCAACGGATTCCAGGTGTGGATGGACTGGTACGGTTAAAGTTTCCCTCTTTTTCAGCTTTTAAACTGACACGTTCGTTCACGTTCCTGATAAGATAGTTTAACCTTTGTTCGGTCAAAAAAAGGAACGTAAGATTACATCCCTCCAATTCAACCAAAGAGGATAAGTGCAAGCATTTCGTCCAATCTTATCGGTCACTTACATAAACGTCAGTTTATAAACAGTGGAAAAATAAAATATTTTTATCACAAATAAGTCAGCTGTTCTTTCGAAATTACTTGACTGATTCCGGAAAGGCACATTGTTTGCAATAATTGTTTCTGGGCACAAAAAGACGATATCTGGCTTGATCAACTTAGCTTCAGTAAAAGCCAGCAGAATTGGTCGACCTTTTAAATGACCAAGTCAGGTGAACTCAATGACTTCGCAATAGCCGATGCTGGGTTTTAGCTGCATTTCTTATTGCGCAGTCCATCTGAATCGTTGAGTACAAAAGCCAATATGGAAGCGGTTCAGCCACTGCCTGAGCCAAGTATTGTTCTAAGTATATTCGAAGTACTGCTACACAACTGGATGAAGACCTATTGGCATTTATTGAAGCTATGTCGATGAAGACAGAAGCTCTGTTTTTGTGCACAGAAGCAATCATTGAGAAAAAATCTGTCTTCCTTGGCATTGGCCATACAGTCCCTAAAGAATTGCTGGATTATTTGTGAAAAAATTCCCATTTTTTCCATTGTGTACCCCATGCACCGTATCATATCACACATCATGTAAACCGACATGTTTCATGTATGTAATCGATAACTGTGAACGAGCTGCTTGCATCTCATAATATGTCATCTTTTCGTTCCTATAAACTGGATAAAGCGAAACACTATGCTTCAGGTTTCTCAGACAGAGTTTTCGAAGCATACAGTCAGTCACCCTCCTGATCAAAGCATTTCTTCTTTAAAAAATGTCATCATAATTTCTCGTATTTGTCATTTTCCATTTGGTTGTATAAGCCATCTTCAAGGCTATGAACGATCCGCGAAATCAATCCGCCCTAGGTCGAAAAAGCTGTGTTTCCAGACAAAAAAGCAAATAATGTAGGTCCTGACTGCTTCAGTTTCAAACTCGAATTCTCGATACCCGAATTATTTGCCTATTTGATAGACAAACATCCGGTAACATTTATTTGTGGTAATTGCCTGCTGTACGTCTAAAATTGAAGGCCGTTAATGATTGATTTGTAACTGTCTTCTAGTCTGCGATTATATGAATAAATGATTTAGCTCTCAAGTCCCTCGTTCATGATACGATCAAAGTACATAGTTCAAGGAGAGGTCCGATAGCTCCCTGAATTATCTGACTTTTGAGGTGCTAATAATATTTTTCCTAGATATAAATTGGGCAATTGTTGGTAGAGCCATTACTTTCGGAGAAAGAAGAGGAATAGCCATGCACAAAATGGCTACGGTAAATTTTGAAAAGGATAGAACAACAGGCGATTTCCACATTCAACAATCAGGTTAAACAAATAAGTGAATAACCAGTCCGAGGGTGACAGCGTGAAAGAGCATCACGCGTTCGTCTCCGGTGACAAAAACGTCAGCAAACAAAAAGACCAACAAACACTTGAACTTGAGGAGGAAGTATATAGGGTTCTTAATATTACCGTGGGAGAATCGATCGTCCCTTACTGGATACCCACTACCTGTTACAGCTTGGTAGCCTTCAGTTTAGGTGTGCTCTCAATTTACCTGCTTCACTGAGTCCATGAAGCCAAAAGATAAATTTGAAGGCGAATTCCTAAGTACTACTCCAGTCAATATGAAAAGTACCTTGAAGAATCTGAGCTCAAACTCCAGAATATCATATGGTAGACCAAATTAACTGATGCTTCGCTGTTTTGTCCATGTACCTGCTTTGGATCAACTCTCCACAGTCTACGCTTCTGACTAGTGAGCAGATGGTTCTGGTCGGGCTTCCAAAAAATTCCTAGTCCAACTTTATTGCTCTTCCGGTTCCCAAACCAGACGTATCAGTTTATGTTTCCAGAGAGAAATTGCAGTGACTGAATAGCGCGAAATGCAATCAGAACACAAGCTAAATAGCACCGGAATATACTCATTTTTTAGCATACAAATAACCGCATTTTTTACAGGCGAAAAAAGTATAGAGAAACATGGTGATAATCAATAGTTCAATTACGTGAGCATGGAATAGTCATCGTAAGTGTAACGAATGCTGCTAGAAAACAGAGTTTGACGTGATTCAGGATTGTCAGAATCGATGAGCATGTAACGCAATCGAAGTCTGAGGCGGAATCATATTTGCATGACCAGTTGGTTGTGTGAAAACCAAGGTTGTATTATCGATTACACGTTTGGATAAATGTATTTCGCCTCAAATTGAATTCGCCATGTTAGATGTACGACATTAAACCGCCACAGAAACCCCTCCGATGAAGTGGTCATCTGTAGAGCACCACTAGTGAAAAGCTAATCTCATTTTCAATCCTACAGTTTGAACTCTAGTAGTTATCATATAACGGCGGAACGAACGAGTCATTTGATGCGAAAATTGTTTGAACAACGGCAGAAATCAGTGAACGTTCTCAAGCAAAAATATTTAACTTACTTGGCTTTGCGTGGAAATTACTAGCGTCAAACAAGACATAGAGCTTTTCTAACTGGGACTATCGAAACCCAAAAATAGACGCAAGATTTATTGCAAAACGCTAATAGAAGACCCCTTTGAACAAGTACAACAGGCTGAGCAGGTACAATTTTGGTCTGTTTCTTTCCTCTTCGCTTGTCAGTTGATCCAGTCTCGAGTTACCGTAGTCATTCTGGTGTCGTCATCGTATATTTTGTGCAATTCGGTTGTGCAGTTCTCTGTGCACTGGCAAAAGTCGACTGAAGCGTCGATTTCTTTTCGTCATCATCGTGCCTGAATCCACCAACTGTAGCAATTCATAGTGTCCTGTCTAAGTCCGTTTCGAAGCGAACGTTTCGGTCACGGTTGGCGGTTTCATCGCCCAGGTTTTAATTCTGAACCGGTAGGAAACCATTTATTCGACCTCTTTCCTGTGCCTTTAGATTTGGCTGAAGCATCTGAATGCGTTCTGCTCACAGATTATTCCGGACGATTACGAGAGTTCCGCACGAAACCGAACACCATCTCACCGGGAGTCATTCGGCGTTTTCACAACACTGGACACAAATTGGCAATGATTCTGTTGTTTAACGATTGGTATCGATCAATAAATGACAAAACAGGTATAGATCTAGATGTAGTTACCATTCCTCTATCCTTGAAAGAAGTATGTTATTGATTTACACCATCTTAAAATAAATAAAGCTTCTGGACTTGATGGGGGCTTCGGTTTATAAATTAATTCTGGGACCCCCCGTATTTCGCATCAGAGTTGACAACTCTGCCATCTGATGTACAGGTTCTGTCTAAAATCCCTGAATATCCCCTTGTTTAACTACTCTTTTGCTCAGAAACTGGGTTGCACCCTAGTAAAGGTGTGTAACTTACTGGGGGAAAATGTGACAAATTGTTCCCAGAAACTAAGAATAAATTCTCTACCTTATCTAAATCATGCTATTATCAGGAAATAATGAAAATTGATGTATGAAAATGTGAAATTCCATAGAAAAAGGAAGGTTATTTCCTTGGCTATAATATATGTAGCCTCCTCTGAGTCACAACCTGGCACATTATTCTACAGCAAAACTGATTTTATTGACAAGGTCCTGGTCTGGCTGACACGGAGTTTCACTTTTTCGAACTTGGTGAACCGCCAATCGTTTGGGTTATCATTGATAACACTCCACCGGCAAGAATGATCGCAATAATTTGCTGCCCATATCAACTGTTCTGGTAAGGTTTGGAACCTCAAAATAGCTAGAAAGATGTTCTGAGAAATGTCTTCTTAAAACTGACATATCTGAGAGCCCTCTACGTCTCATCACAGATCGTACTAAGTAAATCGATGACCGAAACAATTCACGGTGCCGTTGCAATATTTTCGCGGTTGCAACACATAGCCACCTTCGTTGTTAGTTCAATACTGGTCTTCGATCAACTGAACGGAGAATTCAGTAACTTTTCTCCACCCCTATTCGCAACGGCGTGTAGGAGTTTGCCGTCAGTCGTGTACTTATTGCTCTTTATATGTCAATTTTATCGTCGTATGGCTAACGTCATCATCCAAGTGGGACATGTTCGTGTTTTGCACATCTCATCTTGATATGACAAATTTTTACATGAATATTGTGATAACAAATTTCGTGACTCACAAAAAAATGTGCTCGATGGACTCTCACAATGTATTTTTACTCCTCTTTTATCGAGTAGGGCAATCCCTGTTTTTTTTCGTAAATCTCTCTTCAATGTGACGATGACAAAATGGATATTTTAGGGACTACCCTTGTACGACCTTGAAAATTGAGCCATGCGTTTGAATATGCCAGCGTTTGCCTTCGGTCAGTTGGCTGTTGTATTGTTAGACATAATAATATTCCGCAACAATTGTTACCCTAAAACCTACTGGAAAGCACTGCGCAGGTGCTATGTTACACCCAATGTCCGATCGCTCAGACGTCATGCGCTCAATCAACTTGACGCGGCCAAATCCAGTCCAGACGAAATAGAGCGGCTGACGAATAGATACGAAACGAACGTTGCAGAACTACAGGAAGGTCATCGAAAAGATTTTCGGGATTTAGTGGATTCAGTTTGTCGAAAAGCTCGGGAAAAGAAGCGAAGGAAGTTCCTCAGCAGCTTGGAAACAAGAGTACCACCGTCCAGGTTACCGGAAGATCCTGAAAGGTATGTCCACAATCATTCCTCTGTGACGCTTAGTAAATTGCAATATGAGGCTTTATCTCTCGGACCTAAGTTTTGTGCAACTCAACCACGTTATCATCAGGTGGTAATTGAAACCCAGTTTGAAAGTCGAATGAGCCAGTTGTACGACCTGTTACCAACATCATCTGACTCAGTGGACGGCCTGAAAACATCACTTGTTTATGAATGTCAAAAGTATCACGCTGCTAGATCTCCGTTGAACGGAATATTAACTAAGCAACATCGAGAAGCGGTCCAAGAACTAGTGAATAATGAAGATTTATTATTATCGAAACCGGACAAAGGTGCCGGATGGGTTGTACTAGACCGAAGCGATTACGACAGAAAATCGATGAATATTTTACCTGATGAGAGCAAGTTCATTTACCACCTGGGTGAGAAAGACAAAACACAAGAAGCCGAGACTAAGCTGACAGAGATCTTGAAGCAGCTTAAGTCAGAAAACACTATTTCTAAAACACTGTACGACAAGCTTGTGCCCTGCGGCTCACAACCACCTAGACTCTATGGGTTACCCAAAGTACACAAACCAAATGTACCCCTAAGACCGGTGATTGACATGAGCACCTCAGCCTATCACGCCACAGCTCAGTGGATTGCAGAAATTCTTGAACCTGTGCGCAAGTCACTAGCGAAGTATAGTGTGAAAGATTCGTTCTCTTTTGTGGAGATGATAAAACATCAGGACCTGTCTGAACAGACTATGCTTTCCCTAGATGTTGAATCCCTATTCACAAACGTTCCGTTGATCGAGACGGTAGAAGTCATCTGTCAATACTTGACCGATAATGATATCGAACTCGACATTCCTGTGGCTAAGCTAAAAGAACTAATTCTTAGATGTACATGGAATATACAATTTCTGTACAGCGGAAAATACTACAGGCAGAAAGACGGGGTAGCAATGGGATCACCACTTGGACCCCTTCTGGCGGATATATTCTTAGCAAAACTCGAAAGTGGACCACTACGCAGCACCATCGACAGTCTATATATGTACACCAGATACATGGACGACACTTTCATAATTTGCGACTCAAAAAAGACATTACCGAACTACTGCGAACATTCAACAACGCCCACGCAATGACCACATTTACAGTGGAAGTAGAGACGGACAATTTCCTCGCCTTTCTTGATGTGGGATTGCGTAGAATGGAGGACGGACACATAGAAAGGAGGGTGTATCGGAAATGTACATGGTTGGGGCAATACACATATTTCCTTAGTTTTGTCCCCCTACGATACAAAAGAAACCCTGTGAGCTGTCTGACCTTCAGAGCAAGAAACATCTGTAGTCCTGACACGATTGCCCAAGAACTCGAACACATACGCGGTACATTATTAAAAACGGCTATCCAGAACCGTTCGTTCGTCAACATATTGGAGAGAGGAGACACAAAATGAAAGTTCAAATGGCCAAGAAAAAGGATATTTTTCTAACTGCCCCGTTCAAAGGTGACAAAACCTTAGAAATACTAGAGCTGCGCATATCCAAGACCCTCGGGAAGTGTTTCCCCGCTGCACATGTCCGAATCTTAACAAATACGAAGCCTTTCATTGTTCAACAATCCAAGGACAGGTTGCCTCATCAGTCTCAATCTTTTGTTCTATATCAGTTTACGTGTTCTTGTAGTGCGCAGTATATTGGACATACGACGAGACGCCTGTTGAAGAGGAAATCAGAACACGTCCCGGCTTCTTTACGCAAAGGTACAGTCCGGACTATCAATAGCGCAATCCTACAACATCTGGTGGATAGCGGACACCAAATCGACACGGTGACAGCTTTTAGACCAGTCCTGACAACTCCCAGAATTCACGCGAAAGGATTACGCAGGCGGTTGCTGATGACGTCAGAAGCCATAGCAATTCAGCTATTGAAGCCGGATTTGTGTAAGCAACGTAACCTCGTGCAACAGTTGTTGTTGCTGTGGCCGTAACAAGTGATTCTCTTATGGTTCCATTGTACCAATTCTCCCCAGCCCCACACCTCTTTTTTCACACCTCTGTTATTCACACCTATCTTTTCACGACATTTGGTTACACATTTCACATATATTGTCGTTCACACAACGAACAAGATTCACGAAGTTGAAGCATGTTGTCGAGTTACCGGATTTGTTGCACATATACCCTCTTTTACCCAGTACTATATATGTCAATACCTGAAGTGATATATCGAAAAGAAATTTCTTCGTGTTACACGTTTTTTTCATGAAGCGATGGGCGTATTCTATGATAATAATATTCGCCAAAGAATTTCGATTTGTTTTTGGTTCCATCTGTAAAACAGGCACATGGCGGACATTTCTGATGAAAAAGAGCCTGAAGTGAGATCAGTATTTAATCGTGAAGGATGAAGATCACCTATTGTGAACTTTACTCTCAAAGGTTACCCAGTAATCAGTATTCCATATAAAGAACTATTTTCGGACTTCGGAACTTCAGGCTAATTTGTCATGGTAAACAAGGTGGCACAAATTCAATCGCCAGCGGACTGCTATACATCTGTGTTTGATGATAAAAGGTCGTATGGAATTTTATATTCCAGTCTTGGGTTATGTTGCGGTGAATTTAGAATAGTAGAAGTACCTACACAGTATAAAGTTTGCCAAGTGAATTTGGACAAGTCCCATGAACAAAAAAGCATATAACAAACGATTCTACAATTCAGTCGACTTGTTTCATCACGAAAGGTAGCAAATTCTTTAGCAAAATCCGCTTTAAAGTGAAAATGAATGTCATCATATATTAATTTAAGTACTCCCTGGTAAAACAAATGAACTCACCATTTCAGTTTGCAATATTACCAGTCGCCACTTTTAAACAGAGCCGTAGAATAGTAAGGACATTTATAAACTCCTGCATTGGGAGACCCGTGACACAGAGAAGTCTGTCAGTTTGCTCTACCTCGACTGAACACATGAAAAAGAGAAGCAATATGAACATCGTGGTTGCCGGTACAGGTATTAGTGAGACCCATAGCATGCAGAGCGGATCATTATGCAAACGTATCTCGGTGCCCTTTACATTGCAACAATCACATTCAGCCATGAATCGGTAGCAAGCATAAATGTGACGCATCCATTGCTTCTTAAGGATCCGGGTGTCACGGAAGTGGTCGCTTTTGGTTCATCTCAGAATCAATACGAGGCTGTTGTTCCAGGTAACTTTGTCTATACCGTGGATACTGGAGTGGTGACTATTCTTCTGGACTTTTGTTCTCAAGAGCTCCGGTGACGAACTATCACGTTTAAAGAAGCGTATAAAACTAGCGACACGAACTAGGAATGTCAAATTAGAGTGATCTATTGTTTGTCTGCCTGGAGCGAGCTTTTTAATTCATGTTTCAATCCAAGCGGTAATCTGAACTATAGAATAAAATAACATTGTTCTCGGCAAATCTTTATTTTACTGGAATTCATGCAAATTATCCACACCGTATTCGTAAAAACGTTTTGACTCTTAGCAGTCGTCTCCATCTTATCAGATAATGAAATATTTTAAAATCTCACTAAGTATTAGGACGACCCGGAGGAAATCCGAGTTAAAAACCTGCCCTTCGAAGGAAGGGGTTTGACATTTCCCACGTTCAATTATTGCGAATGAAAGACCTTGATAGATTTTAGAAAAAGAGATGCTTGAAACCGAGCAAGACTGAATTTGCAAGGTAACAGAGTCTGCAACATACTTTTAGAAGTCTAGGAGTAGGTTAAATTGTGTTTTGCCACATTTTAAACTTTTGATTTACATTTTTTTTATATATTATTACTACCGTTTATTATTCTGTACAAGAGCAATATTTCAGGAAAAATGTTCCATCCAGTTGGAGTCTAACACTTAGAAAGACCGGCGGCCGAAGTAGGGTTTAAACCAGGGATCGGAGGGTTGGTAGTTCACCATGGTGATTGCTCGACCAAGCCGATCCTAATGAGTAAAAAACTACTTGGCCACTGTCCTGAATGGCGATAGGTATAAATTTGAAAGCAAGATGAAGCGAGATAACGTTTGTACTTATGAGCATTTAGGCTGACTGAGTGGATGTCAGATTAGCCGGCTTCCCATGTCAGTGACAGCGAAGTGGTCAACAGAGTTGCAAATCGTGAATCCCGTTAGGTGTGCTAGGGCGTTGATGACAATAAATACTGGCGAATGAAGCAATACATGATTGGAAAACATTCTCTGTGTTAAATGCTAAAGGGCTGTTTAATATCAAGATTAAATTTTGGTAGAAGTGAATTTCACATCAAACACGGGATCTATATTTCCCCACGAGTCCTAAGGTTACTATTCTCAAGTCTACAATAGGTCTTTTGGTTTTAACACTGAGAACGGCTTTCACAAAGGGCGCAGCAATTGGAATCATACGAAAACATAGATTTGAACCTTAGGAAGTAGTGAGAATTTAACCGTACTTGTACCTTTTATTATGTTAGTGTTTAACTACACAATTACATATAAAATTACTGTTTGATGTACGTGAATGTGAAAAGAGTAATGTTCCGATACTAAAAATATTAGTTCAGTTCATTTGAAGCCCTTATTTTACAAAAGCAATCAAAACTATGATGTAATAAGGATGACAAGTATTTCAGTGTCTTCATTTGCTTATTTCTTTCAACTGTCATTGAAAGTGAATAGCTGGGGAGTTTGACTATTTATAACCCTCCGCAAGCAGTTGCAGATGATCACTATCATACACCGGTGATGTCCAAATTTGACGCCAAAGTAATTCATTTCACCGCGAAATCCTCATTTCAAAAACCCGCATAACATGCCAACTGAATATTGCTTGCGTGAGTTCTACGATGATCTGTGGACTTGTGAATGTGTTTGTCTTTGATAACCCCGGTAAGTTTGTTTGAAGATTGAATCCGGAATTTAGCAAAATGTCAGATACGAAAAACAGTTCATGACGAGTAGTAATCATCACTGATGGACAAATATTGATCATACGAAAAATGGTTGTTTTGCACCGGTTAAACCTATATAGATACCTCGTCAAAAAGAGCAAAATCAATGCGAACAAATTTGGAAAGTGTTATATCATCTCGTGGTTTATTAGCAAGCCGGTGGTTCCAAGGGGGAAAACAATTTGGCTAATTCCTAATGAATGGATTTCTCACCAAAATCAAGTACGAGTGATCTACGGAATACCTATTTTCGTGGTGATAATGGAGAAGATTTATCCCAAACCACAGAGTTCCGTCCGTTTGGGAAAAAGGGGAGAAACAGGAAGATAGGATTTTGTTAGCTCTTTGGGCACCGGATTCTTTAGGAAGCAAATTGGGGAATCTCTTCCTAAATGACAGTACTTTTATTTACAATATTCTTCTTAAACATGAAGTCACAAAAGAACACAAAGGGCAGAAGTTTGAGAAGTTTTATAGGAATGATAAATTTGTCAGAGTTTTTATAAAGGAGATGAATGTCCAGGGAGCAATAAATGTAGCCGGGCAAATGATGTCTTAGTGTGATCCCACAAACCTATAAGCAAAGATGGTTCAAAAAACCGTGTGCTTCCTTTGTTATCTCCAGACACAAGGCCGGCAATGTGGTCGTGAATTGTTCTGTCTACGGTTACACGACGTATTCCGTCCACCCATTCTCATAGGGAGCACAAATTTGGTCTGTGATAAAACATTCGCAAACAACCTCATTTCTATGACCTTGAGGTCGTAAAACGCACTACGCCGGTTGATTTAGACTGCGTTAAATTATGATCAACGTGTTCGAGGCTGCTTTATAAACGACATTTTCAACAACATACAATTCGTCAGATCCGAAAAATAAGTGTTTCCAGTGTGTCAGACTAAGAGCTATTTGGAGGAGAAAATTTACTTCGAGGTTATGCACCATAACATGTACCGCAAAATGTAGGATACCAAACAGCCGTGACCATCTCCATTCGTTTGTCATGAGCCAGTACATTTTGAACGTTCCTCTTCCACAATTACTCATAAAAGTCCCACTTGAGTTAAGATGTAGAATTCATTTTGGTACCTTCAAAGAAGTTACGCACTTTGGAGTTCACAGTTTAAGGTTGTGCGAAATAGGCCAGCCTATCCCGCAAAATCGCATAAACACTCGAACTTCAACAGAGCCCGAATATTTCTCGCTCGATAGTCAGTGGCAACAAACATCAGAGTCGTCGCAGGGTCATATGATAAGGATGAATTTTTTCCACATGGCTACAAGTCGCGAACAATGTCACGGTTCTGACCAGTCTGTGAAGGTTCGCGTTTAATATTTGACAGACCCTATTGTTGTGGAGCTTTGAATGACCACGACTAATCATACCTGATTTATTAACTGTTACCTGATTCAACCAACTCATCAGTCTCTGCACGAACAGTTTCATCGAATAACTCGCAAATGTTCGTACTTCTGAGAATAACTACTTGATAATCTATTGTAAAGCATGTAAAGGTTAATCATATTTAAATGTGCTCCCTGATGGTGACGTTCCTATTATTTCGTGCATAAACTATTGCACTTCGCAGACCACTTTGAACAAATTCATTTAATTATCTTGTGACAGATCGTCCTTGGCATAGGTCAGCACTTTTACTGAGATGAGATCTAGCCCGTAGACAGTTTTCGCCACTAAATTCCCCGGGCATGCGAAACAACTCTACTGAAGATCTTAATGACGGAAAATTCCAGCAACTTGAAAATGTTTCCTCTGATATTATCACACTGACAAACTTTTTGGGAAAATTGCTTCGCCATCGATACACTTGATTTCATTATGCCCATATCATTTCGTGCGAACACCACGACCCTAGATTTCCTTATATTCATTCAAAACAGCTGATTTTCATCAATGTAACTGTTCTCGTTCATTTGTAACGTGGTTTTCTCCCAACAGGTGATATTCTACTCAGTATCTAACGGTTCACGTACTTTCCGGTGAACAAATATCCTCCCATTGCAAACACTCGGCATTTGTGGTCACCAAGGTAACCCAAATCATTGGATTCATCCGATTCTAGATATTCTATTTGAAAAATATTTCATAAGTTATCGAAACGAGCCTACAGAACAATGAGTGCCAAACGTATTAAATCAATGTATCTCATCACCACAATAAGAGACAAAAACCCATAATTCGTGGAAAAGACAACCATACAAAAAGATATATTTAGAAATCATGAATTTCCCGGCATTTGTGATTCATAACATTCAAGTCTGCAGTTATCATAAGCGAACTTCAAGTATCGTGCTCGAAACAGTTCTACGTTAGTAACGGAAGTAACTATGGGTGATAAGTGAACATGTACTAAACAGAAGTGAGTGACAATGATATTTTCTAGTTTATAATCGGTGTGTTGGCAAAACTTGATTTATTAGCCATCGTTGAGTGGTGAGAGTTGCTGCATCTCGGCTTTTTCTACGTCGACGAACGTAGTCTTATGACTCAGAAATTCATCGAGGAATTCAACCAGTGTGCACGACGCGTTTGGACGATCCAAAGCCAGAGCAAGATTGGTAGTAAATTGACGAGATGGAATGTTATTTCAAATGGTATCAATGCTCACCTCACTATTGATAATACATTTATTATAAAACTGTTTACCTTGAGCCTTTACGATTCACTAGTGCAGGTTGTAAACACTGATATCCAATGAGGACCCAAAGCAAGAATGTCAACTTCTGAGTACCTCTTCGGGACGTTAATTGAAGCTCACGTTTACCTAAGTATGAATCCCAGTTACGTAAATGCACGCAACGGTGATGCTTTCAATCGTGTGAAGAACTAATCAATCCAGTAGTCAATCCATTCCATGCAATCTTAGTAGAAAGAATAAATAAAAAATTATACGCTAGCGGAAAAATGGATATGAAAAGACAAAACCTACTCTGGACACAAGTAAATTATACCAAAGTGTAAGTTAGTCCATTATTCGAAGACATCCAAACATCAGATAGAATCTCTGGAAACAATAGGTAATTAGAACGATAGTTTCCACCCATTCTTTGATCTTTTCATCATATATAGAAAACACGAATAGCGAACAAGCTCGTGTTCGGTAACATCATCCTCGTGGCTAATACAGTTACATTTATAGGTTAGAAATGCATAAACTATGAACCAGGTCTGTGTGCTAAAGTTTGATTGGATGGTCATCAAAGTTGGTGTTGCGTAGTTAGGAAGGATAGGAGGGGAAATGTTGTTGTTTCGTGATTGGGAAAGGGGCCCGTGAAACAATGAACAAGGGTTTTGGGGATTATCCATTTCCGGTTTGAACCAAAGGGTCAACGTATGGGTCACACTGAGCTCCATGGTCGGTCTCGGATCGCGGCCAGGGTAGTTTGAGTGCTTTAACGAAACGTTTCTGAGAACAAAGCGATGGATTGAATAATCTGATCGCCACAGCCTCTGCCGTTGCTAGATGTTGTTTTTGAGCGGCTTTCGGCGCATTCGTAGGGACTCTGCAGACTATTTTGCACGCATTGTCGTTTACGTGATGTCCAGTGTCTGCGAGGTGCGCCACAATCGCGCTGGTGATGGATTTTCTGTTTCCCGTCGACAGCCAATTTGGTTTGTGCTCTTTGATCCTTTGTGATAGTTGCCGTGTCGTTCTACCTATATAGCTTGCCGAACATGAGCAAACAAACGAATAGGTTAGCATGGATGAGGTGAGGACAGGTAACTTGTCTTTTAGGTTCGTCGAGATCACTGGTCGACTGGTGAAGTGGGCACGCAGTGTAGCAGCGGGAAAGGTGCGAGCGATCGCCTTTTCCAAGCGTCTTATTAGTAACTCGCTTTGATCTTGCTTGTATGCGCGGGTAGTCTAGACTCAGGCTTACCGGTTCCGTTTGGCCAATGAACATTGTGGTTTGGTTACCAAATGGTTCGTCATTTGGTAACAGAGCACAGCACCACACAGCTGTTGCATTCCTGTTCAGTTTCATCAATAGTTCATATACACTCAGCACTCACTGTGACTCAGGTCCTGCTTGACCGATCATGAGTCAAACATATAACCACAAAACCATTCAGACTTGACCTCAACGGTCTCTTGAACAAATGTACTATGTGATATAGCGCCCTCAAGTTACTGAAATTTCACTTATGAGCAAACCACTCACGACACGATGATTGATTCCCAAAATGGACGAGTTTTACTTGGAAAGCTCAAGTGGCAACTAAGGCTTCACTGTAGAAAAATCCGACACTGAATAGATTCTTGATCAGTGTACATGTTAGGAGATTTGATTTGATCATCAAACCAACTGGTAAAGAATAACAAGTATAATCATTACTTGAGTTGATGATGATTGAATTGCGGGAGGAAATATCATGTGAAGAATCAAGACGAAATGAGAACAACAAACAAATTTTCGGAAACACAAAAAGGTGTGTGTGAGTGTCCTCTAACGGTTTATGCTACTAGTTTATCAATATACCCATCCGGAACAGTTTTTGTCTGTGAAGTAATTTTACAACGCTAGATTGATCGTTTAGTGTTCCCAATACAGTAGTCTTCTCTCCACCAAACTGTTCCAATCAGTCAAAAAGAATCAAAGAGCGTTTCTTCTCATAGGAACCGAGTAGGAATGAATTGTTATTATGCCGCATTCGGGGCGAATCTTGAATGTTTCTCTTTTCTTCTGAAAAGATAAATACAAAAGAAATTCAGTACAAATAATGTATTTGTTCTATTACTTCTGAATCTTTCAACCTTCTCACATAGAAATAAGAATGATTTGCTCGGGTTATTAGTATCCTTATGACGATCTCCATTCACCAGTGACGATGTGATTTTAACTGTATACGACTACGGATTGGTTGGCGAGAATATAACTAAATGTTACTTCTCAGTGAGCGTGTGTATGGTTTCAATGAACGATACAAATGACAGCCGAAAAATCGGTCACTTTGGGCACTTTCGTTTCCTCTTCGTGAAGCGCTCGATGAAACTGGGCAATGAAGAGCCACACAGTCCGAAAACGGGTTTTCTAGGCACATACCAGATTCTTCACACCGCAGAGCACAATCTACTATCAGCAAACGTCACTTAATTTTACCACCTTACAATCATTGTGCTCAGATCTGCAAACCATTCCCGGATTTTGTTCATCTATTCTGGCCAATACAAACGCAACGAAAACGTTCATGCGAGAAATGAATCTAATCGATTTGTCTTCACGCATATATGCATAATGTGCACATAGAAACAAATTTATCTCCTATTATTGACCGCACACTGGAAGCCCTTAAAACTATGAATAGCTCAACTATGAAATGAAATCTTCACACTTAGACACTGAAGTTTTACACATTCTACGATCAAATTAGTTTGAAAATCAATTTGGTCTCACTTCTATCCAAGGAAATCATATTATCGTTTGTAGTCAGCTTGAAGCAAAAGGAATAACAATGTGCAAAATAGTAACTAGATAAAACTTTAACTACAAAATTCAACTGCAAGAGAAACAAATACACAATCCACCACAAATTACTACAAATGATTACCATCAATCCATCCTGAGACAACTCATCTTCCCAGATATTTCTAGAACGGAACTATAGATGTGAGAATTTCACTGAAGGAGATTTAAAAATCTGTCTCACACCTACAAGCAGTATCAATTGTGATGCATAAGAAAATCTACTAGTGGGTATTTCGTGTTTCCGGAATAATTAAAGGTATGTCAGGCCATTGGTGAACCACTCGGAAATTTTGATAAAAGCTGTCTCTTGTGCCAATATATTTCACACAATTGTGCTTGGATGATAAGATTGAGGAGAAGTCTTTCATTGTTTGCAGATTTCACAATACAGGTGGTTTAAAAAGGCTTTTTACGATGACAACGAAACTGACTGAAATGAAGGAATTCCGGTTCGCATCAATATGAGTGATGGTTCCAAGGTTATTTGAGCGCGCTCCGTTATTCGCTTATGTTGTTATCGCGATAGAGGAGGGAAGATCCAACAAAACTGATTGTTCTTGGCACTTCCACAAGTAAGACCAAACTGGAATTCCAAAGGCCTCTCATTTCGAATCCTTTTCACCGTATCCTGCTCTGTATTTTAATGCAAATGGGTGCACCAAACAGCTAAACCACTCCAAGTAGACAGTTCGGAGATAGGTTAACTAGAAAATCGAATTCACGTGACGATCTTTCGTGCATCGTGATCAGCAAATCAGTGCCAGAAATCTTTGTCCTTATTGCAGCGCGAGAACATTCCTGGGTTGTCTCACTCCCTGTTCCGAATAAAGTAGTGACAATTTTCAAAGCGACCAGTATCATGTGATATGAAGATTTTCGTAATTGGTTTGTTTCTCGAATGAGTATCTGTTACACGATGGGCCATAGAAGGACCAGAAAAATAATGTCTCGTGCAGGAATCCCTCTCCCCTCCAAGTTATCCCGCAGAATGTCGATATATCATACCAACCAATGTTACACATTCGGATCGAATAAAAAAAACACGTTTAGCTTTGTTAGTTGACTTCAAGTGGAAATACCTCGATTGCTGGCAAAATGTTCACCGTTGTGAATGAAACGTCCCCGAATTCCAGGAAATGATATCAATTGGGTGGAAATAGTTATTCAGAATGAAGCTCCATGCTTTGTATCAAAACAGGTTTGAAAACTAAGTTGTGCAGAACAGTTTGTCTGTTCACTAATCACTGTAAGATTTGTATGTGTGTGTGTGCAGCATTGAGGACAAGTTCACACAGTCATTCTCTAATGGCGCAGATTTAAACGTAATCGTAAGAATGTATCTGTTCCAGAGAGAGAAGGCAATGAACTAGCTACCCACAGACCATTACAGTCAGAAGGTGCGAAACGTGGTGGTGTATGAGAGAAAGGATTATTCCTTTGCCCACGTGGTAGACTCTAAGCAGATCAGATAGTGGGAAATCCCGAATAATGACGACGGGCCAAATTTCTGATGCCATGTACAAACATTGTGTCATAAAGTAAAATTAGTGTTAATTCAGTGTAAAAATGCTACACTTACACTCAGAGACCCTTGTGTTTCTTAGAAATCATTTTCGCTGGTCATCTTTTGAATTTTTCAATGTGGTCACTTTTTGGGGTTTTCCCACCGATTACATGACTTGTATCTGCCTACGGGTTATGCATACAAAGACATTCTTGGGAATGGATTCGCCAGAGGGCGAGGGATACATTCTTCCAAAGAAACAAATTAGTGTAGTGACTTGTCATTTCCAACATTTTAGATCTCAGCTAGTAATTGAGTTAATGGGACCAGATTATTAGCATCTCCATTTGCGGACAAAGATATTGTGGTCCGTTATAAGAATGTTACCCTATTTGTATTTGTGTAAACAGCCATGTAAAGCATCGAGCAGTTATGCAAAAAACCACATTGTGGAAGACTGAGGTGGTACCCCATCTGTTACCAAGGATATCAACTACATCCCCCATATCACAGAAGGCGAAGGATAAAATCCAGGTGTAGAAGTCATCGTTGTTACCCACAGAGCAGATTGATCGAATTTCCTCGCTGGTTTTAATCACCTTTCCTCAGTTCCAGTGAGTAGAAATGCCGCGTCATTCTCTTCCTTTGTCTACTAACATTTTCCGCTCATATCCTGCTACGAAACAGCCACTATTTTTAATTTATTTTACTATTGGCTAGAAACTTGTGAACTTTTGTTTTTTCGAATCTCTGAACATGAATCTGAACTGCATATTTTTTTCCACCCCGCCCCCTCAAGTGTATGATTGCGGTTGAATGTATAAAATTATTCCCCGGAGGTTATATGGAGAATTACGAAAAGATAAATACCTTCGTACAAGGAACACATTCTCAGGTTGCACCTACATTTTATAGTGTTGACAGGATGTCCACTCTCGTTATCAACAATAACATTTTTATTGTCTGTAAAAGACAAATGGTGTAAGGTTTCGGTCAGAAAATAAATAGCCCAACTTCTGTTTTTTTAAATCAGCTGTAAAAGTGGGTTTTATGCTTTCATGTATGTTGTGGAAATGTGCTGCGTATTAATATTGACGGTGTTTTAGACTTAGGTTCAAAGTTCATGTAACACACTGACAGCTAAGCCCAGGGTTAAAATGACTGACCTGCCGCTTTCAGCAGAGATTGTAATATCATCTGCCCAACTGATGAAGTCTTATTCCAAGTTAGCAGCAGTATCAAATTGAATTTTCAGGTTTTAAAGGAAATTCCTTCAGCATCACAGCCCTCAGTTTGTTCTACTTCAATATGGTAAGTTGCAGCATGACGAGATGTTCTGTATTATATGAAAAATTGCAAAAACTTTTTCCCTGAGCACCGAGAATAAATTCTCAGTTTTGTTCAAAATACAGTTTTTAGCAAGAATTTGTAAGCGCAGAGTTATTAAAGTTTCTAGTGGTTTCAATACTGTTGAGGTTTATAACAAATGAACAGTTATGTCCACGGCTAAGAAACCTCGAGTGAGACAAGACTTTGTGCATTTTTCTGCAGCAAACTATTTGTCCTAGAAGGGCTTTTGATCTAACAGACAGGTGGCCCATTATTTATGTCCGATTAACTCCACTCTGTTCGCGGTATCCTGGATAATGCGCCATCAACAAGGCTGACATCAACCAGTGGGAAACAAATTAAAATAGTCCTTCCGGTAAAGCCGTCATCCACCTTGTGTTAGCTACTGAGCTACGGGATAAAAGCATTGTCCGATTATTCCTATTGAGCACACTTCGGGGAAATCGATGTGCATTCAAGCTTGTTTTTGGTGATTCATTCTGATGTCATCACAGTGTATTACAACAATTTAAGGGATTGACAAAAAAGAAGAGATAGAGATTAATTTTTCGCATAAAAGTAAGGGAAAAATTGAAATCCAGGCTTGAATCAAAACCGGATGTGTATTGTTTTTCTCGTTTTGTCAGCTTTCATTTGGTCTGTAGCCCGTGGATCGTTTCTCACGTGTCATGTCAACTTTTATCTAGTCTATAGTTTGTCATATGGTGGAGAGTGGACTGTGGTGTCTTGAGAGCGCACACAAACTGTTTTTGAGCACATAGAGGAGGGATGAGCAAGCGGACACCGACAGCCTCAGCCTTAGCCAGGTTGTGACATTTTTCTAGTCTCGGTTGTCGACTTCATGCTGGTCACAGAAGGTTTCGAAAAGGGTCACTGCGAGATTAGACTGAGCTTTGTGTAAAATGGCAGCAGGAACGACTTAGTTGCTCCAGTGTTCAACCATGCAGGTTGAAGCTGGAGGATGCTTTCCGACAGAAGCCTGGTCATGACGCCGACGTATAATGTTCCATTAGAACAAGTTAATGTTTACAAACAGAATGAGGCTTCAGAACTGAGTGTTTCGTCATTCATCCACATAACACGGTTGGTGTTTTATTACATGTCTGCACATGAGCACAGTGGGAAGGGGGTGCCCTATTCACGGCAATATTAGAGCTTTTGAGGTGATCCAAATGTGAGAAGTCTTTGGCCCCGGCGAGATTCGAACCCACTCATGGTCACCACCCTGGCATTAGTACCGCCGGGCCAAAGACTTCTCACATTTGGATCATCTCAAAACATTGCCAAAATCTGTCAAACATCAATACAATATGAGAGCTATCAGACCCTGAGACTTGGACTGGTGAACCAAAATACAGTCCCAATAGATCAGGTGTGATAAAGAGCCGGAAGACGGTAGATTACTGTCTACTAACAATTAGGTTTGGTAGAAAACCGAAACTCTAACCTCAGAGGTGGTAAGAAAACACTCTAAACCGTTAGACTGACAGTCCGGACTGGAGCAATATCCGGGGATGTTGTTGCGTGAAATGTCTTGCTGAAAATGATTGATAATGTTCTCTGCGTAATCTGTGCCGGCATGTCTCCTTTAGATAGCGAGAATATGTCTACTGACTTTCCTTGCACCACCGATAGTTTTTGCACTTTTCACCTACATCTGCATCATCTCACCAAATAGGCGATCGAGGTAGCAATTCTGGAGGTAAATTCTGCACACCGGTTGAAGTTCTTCCTCAGTGGTGTTTTTTGAGCACGTTCATCTTGTTCTGTTTGTTGGGCACCTAAAATAATTTCCTTTTGCCCTTAAGGGGCACAACATCATAGCATTGGATGAATTCCCCTTTCCAATTCTCCTTTCTATGCACTGACCGAACAAGGGAACCATCATCATGACGACTTATCAGAACGCTCGAGAAGCGTATTGTGCTGCCTGATACTGCATCCGTTGTGAACTACAAGCTTACATGAACTTAGTCAAGCACATTTACCAGTTGACGCATCTGGTCTGAGGACTTGATTGCACACGGGATGTCATCTACATGACGTTGGGACAAACAGTAGCTGTGGGTAGTTGAATACAGTGGGCTACTTTCCAGCTTTGAGACAATGTGGATTTATCAGAGGCTCACTTGCTTTGTCTTCTTTTCTGTTTTTCAAGCAGACACATGGTAGAAGAATCCGAAAAAGTAAATGTTTGTGGCAGGATCAGCAATTCCTAATCAGCAACCGAACCACCCACGGGTAATTTCCAGTTGGTCGTATATCAGTTGAGAGGTTTCTAACCCTTCTGATCGTCAAGCCTAGCTACCAAAATTAGCATTGGCGGCAAAACGTCAAAGGGTCAACTTTATATAATTTGCATTCATCTAAGGTTAGGGTTGAATCTCGGACAATATTCTCACAAATACTAACGAGTATGGGACCTTCACCCGCCAACTGACGGCTTCACCTCAACTGGTGATAAAATCTTTGCGACCTTAACACCAAGTTCAGCAATCCGGAGCTGCTGGGAACAATAGCCATTTTGAAAATTCCCCTCATGTTGAACTTGTAAACTTTCGGATAAGTTATCATGGTCACCAAGATCACACAGTGTCCACAAACGATAAATCATCGTAGAACTTACGCGACCAATATCGAGTTCTAAATAATTTTACATTTATTGTTCTATGTTATAGCCCACCAGAAATACGTTTGTCTAAGAAGTTACTGTAACACCTTCAGGTTGCGGGAGGTAGGCACTTCTTATATTTCTCCTCTTATTCAATAAATGAAATCCTCCCAGTTCAAAGATGTAACCATAAGTGATAAATAAAGGTGGAGTACACTAAATTGTAGACCGTGTCACCGAGGATGGTGATTCTTATCAGTCATCACTAGTCTGTACCCTTCTTAATCGCATACGCTCACTGAACAGATGGAAGCTTACGACAATGCCGATCCATTTTTTGCTTGTTTGTGCATTTGATAACGAATGCAGTTGTTAAGATCAATTCAATTTTTGGTGTTACCAATGTTAGGCCAAATGTGTGTGGGTTACGATTGGGCCAAGTTGCTGTACGATAAAAGCTAAGTTGAGAAGTCCTACCCAAAGGTAGTATGCTTGTTGTGTATAAAGGAATTTCATAAGGTCCTGATGCGCTCACAAAAGCATGGTGAACAAACATGTTTGAAGCAAAACGTGTTCACCTTGAACCTCGTCCGAAAATACCACCAACGAAAAGAATTATACACTTTCGTTGCACTCCAGTCTGTTATGTCCTAATTGCCACAACATTTGAGAACTGGCCCACTTCACTTTCGTGAGCTAGTAAGTACAATAAAGTACTCTCAGTGTTTCTTGCAGATAATCCGATGCACAATCGGTAGTAAACCGGTTCACTGATTATTAGGTGTTTGAGTTCAGATTTGCATATGAACATTTATTACATATGTGAATCCATTCCAGCATGACAGGGTAATCAGACGTATACGGCTTGAGTGGTTCACACTCTATAGACGTGGGAGTTGGATGACCATTAGACGGATCACTTTTATTGGCGTTCAAGTCCTGGTACTCTTTGATGATAAATGTCATTTTTTCCATTTGTTGAACAACTATTCTGGTGGATTAGACAAAAATAAAGTGATCTGCGTGTAAGAAGTCATCTGTCCCGTTCGTGGTTCTACGATGCGCAGTTGGACGTCACTCGTATACTGTTTCACTGACCGAGTTACGGAGAGAAACGGAGGGTCACGATGAATTAAGATTGTAGAACACAAAGACCGAACAATGAGAACAACCACTTTTTCATTGGAGGTGCTCTTTTCATATTTTTAAAGATGGAAAATGAACCATTATTACTGTTGTTCACTAAGTAAGTTGTACAGTCTCTCCAAAAATACCAGGATACTCTCAATTCCATCGAAACCTCTGCACACTGTCATGTCAAGTTTGTACTACTGACTTTGCTTTCTTTCTCTAAACAAAAGTATTCGTTGTATACTTTTGGCTACTGACAGTAAAATCAGTTGTATAAACTAGAGTTCAGCACCATGTCCAAATTCCGAACAAACTGAAGTGACCACGAACTTGTGAAAAGATTGTGCGGTATTCACATCATCAGATTGGAATCTTCGATATGTTCCGTGGATAGCTTTCATTGTTACACTCTTCAGCAAAAAAGAAGAACTTACCCTGAAGGTCAGGAAACGTTCTGTAGTTACACACTGGAGAACTGAAGTGTTCTCAGTAAAGCAGTAGACGGATCGTTGAAAATGAGGGTTTTTCAGTGGAGAAAGAGGGATACTGAATGATGGCATTTTCTATCACAGAATTCTATATACTGTGAGGATGAGAGGATAAGATGTGTACATGGATTTTTATTTGCGCGACTTTATACTTTCACTGCTCCAGGTGTACTGGCTTTCCTAAGCAAGTCTTTTTCCATGATCCGTTCTGATTTTGGTAACAGATGTTTTGTAGGTTGTTCTTTACTTTGAAGAAAAAGTCTGCCAAAATCACTCACACCTCGGGATGATGTAGAAACCTTGAAGTGAAGGTGTTTTTTAATTGCATTTCATCAGTCATAGGTAAAATGACTATCAAGTTAAAAAACTTGTTTCAGCAAAAATTGACATTGAACACTTTTGTGAAGATTTGACGGGGTTATTGTGGTTGAGCTCGAATAAATCACCAATTCTGGTGGAAACAATGAGGAATGCACTCCGAAGTAAGGCATTGTGTTGTGAAATTTTATTGAGCCCAAGACGTTGATAGTACGCTCCAAGTATACACTAGAATAAAATCACTTATCTCCCCCATCAGATAACAAAATTATATTTCTATCTTGATCTGGATTGTGAATCCTCCTTACGTCTCCGATGGTTGAGCTTGGTGTGTAACTGGCAGAGTAGAAAGTATCAGTGCACACTGAACATATCATCCGACAGGATAAAAAGGCTGAGCTGTTCTTCCAGCTCAACTGCAAAAGCAGACCAAGAGAATGAGAGCTTTGTCAAATCATGTGGATTGAATGTCCCCTACGCACAACCCCCCCCCATCAAAATAACTATTGCACAGAGCGTTTCCGATTGAAACACTTGTGATATGACTGCCTCCAATGAGCTTTCTCAATGTTTCGAATGAACCCCGCTCGGTTGTCAGGTGACTTGTGAAATCTAATGAATGAAGATAATACTGGGCCAAAGACGGTGTATTTTTCTATGGAATTGCTTCATGTCAGGAAAGAGGAACGCAAACATCGATTCAACAATGTATACATAGTCCTGCTGCAGGTACTGTCGAAACCAAGGCATATGGTTGTGTCATACACGATAGCATTACAGCAAAACCGTATAACATTATATGTACCATAACCAGTAAGTGTTGGTGTCATCTTACAATTAAACTTGTGGACTGCTTATGGGTGGTGAACAGCTATGGTCAGAATTAGGACGAAACCGTATATTCGCTATTATCAATGGGCTAAAACTATGATGGAATAGGGGAATCTGAGGGAAAACCTAGAAACATCATTTACATTAGAAAAATTGACGAGTTATTCAGAACATAATGTTTGTACATGGCATCAGAAATTTGGCCCGTCGTCATTATTCGGGATTTCCCACTATCTGATCTGCTTAGAGTCTACCACGTGGGCAAAGGAATAATCCTTTCTCTCATACACCATCACGTTTCGCACCTTCTGACTGTAATGGTCTGTGGGTAGCTAGTTCATTGCCTTATCTCTCTGGAACAGATACATTCTTACGATTACGTTTAAATCTGCGCCATTAGAGAATGACTGTGTGAACTTGTCCTCAATGCTGCACACACACACATACAAATCTTACAGTGAATAGTATGATATATCGACATTCTGCGGGATAACTTGGAGGGGAGAGGGATTCCTGCACGAGACATTATTTTTCTGGTCCTTCTATGGCCCATCGTGTAACAGATACTCATTCGAGAAACAAACCAATTACGAAAATCTTCATATCACATGATACTGGTCGCTTTGAAAATTGTCACTACTTTATTCGGAACAGGGAGTGAGACAACCCAGGAATGTTCTCGCGCTGCAATAAGGACAAAGATTTCTGGCACTGATTTGCTGATCACGATGCACGAAAGATCGTCACGTGAATTCGATTTTCTAGTTGACCTATCTCCGAACTGTCTACTTGGAGTGGTTTAGCTGTTTGGTGCACCCATTTGCATTAAAATACAGAGCAGGATACGGTGAAAAGGATTCGAAATGAGAGGCCTTTGGAATTCCAGTTTGGTCTTACTTGTGGAAGTGCCAAGAACAATCAGTTTTGTTGGATCTTCCCTCCTCTATCGCGATAACAACATAAGCGAATAACGGAGCGCGCTCAAATAACCTTGGAACCATCACTCATATTGATGCGAACCGGAATTCCTTCATTTCAGTCAGTTTCGTTGTCATCGTAAAAAGCCTTTTTAAACCACCTGTATTGTGAAATCTGCAAACAATGAAAGACTTCTCCTCAATCTTATCATCCAAGCACAATTGTGTGAAATATATTGGCACAAGAGACAGCTTTTATCAAAATTTCCGAGTGGTTCACCAATGGCCTGACATACCTTTAATTATTCCGGAAACACGAAATACCCACTAGTAGATTTTCTTATGCATCACAATTGATACTGCTTGTAGGTGTGAGACAGATTTTTAAATCTCCTTCAGTGAAATTCTCACATCTATAGTTCCGTTCTAGAAATATCTGGGAAGATGAGTTGTCTCAGGATGGATTGATGGTAATCATTTGTAGTAATTTGTGGTGGATTGTGTATTTGTTTCTCTTGCAGTTGAATTTTGTAGTTAAAGTTTTATCTAGTTACTATTTTGCACATTGTTATTCCTTTTGCTTCAAGCTGACTACAAACGATAATATGATTTCCTTGGATAGAAGTGAGACCAAATTGATTTTCAAACTAATTTGATCGTAGAATGTGTAAAACTTCAGTGTCTAAGTGTGAAGATTTCATTTCATAGTTGAGCTATTCATAGTTTTAAGGGCTTCCAGTGTGCGGTCAATAATAGGAGATAAATTTGTTTCTATGTGCACATTATGCATATATGCGTGAAGACAAATCGATTAGATTCATTTCTCGCATGAACGTTTTCGTTGCGTTTGTATTGGCCAGAATAGATGAACAAAATCCGGGAATGGTTTGCAGATCTGAGCACAATGATTGTAAGGTGGTAAAATTAAGTGACGTTTGCTGATAGTAGATTGTGCTCTGCGGTGTGAAGAATCTGGTATGTGCCTAGAAAACCCGTTTTCGGACTGTGTGGCTCTTCATTGCCCAGTTTCATCGAGCGCTTCACGAAGAGGAAACGAAAGTGCCCAAAGTGACCGATTTTTCGGCTGTCATTTGTATCGTTCATTGAAACCATACACACGCTCAATGAGAAGTAACATTTAGTTATATTCTCGCCAACCAATCCGTAGTCGTATACAGTTAAAATCACATCGTCACTGGTGAATGGAGATCGTCATAAGGATACTAATAACCCGAGCAAATCATTCTTATTTCTATGTGAGAAGGTTGAAAGATTCAGAAGTAATAGAACAAATACATTATTTGTACTGAATTTCTTTTGTATTTATCTTTTCAGAAGAAAAGAGAAACATTCAAGATTCGCCCCGAATGCGGCATAATAACAATTCATTCCTACTCGGTTCCTATGAGAAGAAACGCTCTTTGATTCTTTTTGACTGATTGGAACAGTTTGGTGGAGAGAAGACTACTGTATTGGGAACACTAAACGATCAATCTAGCGTTGTAAAATTACTTCACAGACAAAAACTGTTCCGGATGGGTATATTGATAAACTAGTAGCATAAACCGTTAGAGGACACTCACACACACCTTTTTGTGTTTCCGAAAATTTGTTTGTTGTTCTCATTTCGTCTTGATTCTTCACATGATATTTCCTCCCGCAATTCAATCATCATCAACTCAAGTAATGATTATACTTGTTATTCTTTACCAGTTGGTTTGATGATCAAATCAAATCTCCTAACATGTACACTGATCAAGAATCTATTCAGTGTCGGATTTTTCTACAGTGAAGCCTTAGTTGCCACTTGAGCTTTCCAAGTAAAACTCGTCCATTTTGGGAATCAATCATCGTGTCGTGAGTGGTTTGCTCATAAGTGAAATTTCAGTAACTTGAGGGCGCTATATCACATAGTACATTTGTTCAAGAGACCGTTGAGGTCAAGTCTGAATGGTTTTGTGGTTATATGTTTGACTCATGATCGGTCAAGCAGGACCTGAGTCACAGTGAGTGCTGAGTGTATATGAACTATTGATGAAACTGAACAGGAATGCAACAGCTGTGTGGTGCTGTGCTCTGTTACCAAATGACGAACCATTTGGTAACCAAACCACAATGTTCATTGGCCAAACGGAACCGGTAAGCCTGAGTCTAGACTACCCGCGCATACAAGCAAGATCAAAGCGAGTTACTAATAAGACGCTTGGAAAAGGCGATCGCTCGCACCTTTCCCGCTGCTACACTGCGTGCCCACTTCACCAGTCGACCAGTGATCTCGACGAACCTAAAAGACAAGTTACCTGTCCTCACCTCATCCATGCTAACCTATTCGTTTGTTTGCTCATGTTCGGCAAGCTATATAGGTAGAACGACACGGCAACTATCACAAAGGATCAAAGAGCACAAACCAAATTGGCTGTCGACGGGAAACAGAAAATCCATCACCAGCGCGATTGTGGCGCACCTCGCAGACACTGGACATCACGTAAACGACAATGCGTGCAAAATAGTCTGCAGAGTCCCTACGAATGCGCCGAAAGCCGCTCAAAAACAACATCTAGCAACGGCAGAGGCTGTGGCGATCAGATTATTCAATCCATCGCTTTGTTCTCAGAAACGTTTCGTTAAAGCACTCAAACTACCCTGGCCGCGATCCGAGACCGACCATGGAGCTCAGTGTGACCCATACGTTGACCATTTGGTTCAAACCGGAAATGGATAATCCCCAAAACCCTTGTTCATTGTTTCACGGGCCCCTTTCTCAATCACGAAACAACAACATTTCCCCTCCTATCCTTCCTAACTACGCAACACCAACTTTGATGACCATCCAATCAAACTTTAGCACACAGACCTGGTTCATAGTTTATGCATTTCTAACCTATAAATGTAACTGTATTAGCCACGAGGATGATGTTACCGAACACGAGCTTGTTCGCTATTCGTGTTTTCTATATATGATGAAAAGATCAAAGAATGGGTGGAAACTATCGTTCTAATTACCTATTGTTTCCAGAGATTCTATCTGATGTTTGGATGTCTTCGAATAATGGACTAACTTACACTTTGGTATAATTTACTTTTGTCCAGAGTAGGTTTTGTCTTTTCATATCCATTTTTCCGCTAGCGTATAATTTTTTTTTTATTCTTTCTACTAAGATTGCATGGAATGGATTGACTACTGGATTGATTAGTTCTTCACACGATTGAAAGCATCACCGTTGCGTGCATTTACGTAACTGGGATTCATACTTAGGTAAACGTGAGCTTCAATTAACGTCCCGAAGAGGTACTCAGAAGTTGACATTCTTGCTTTGGGTCCTCATTGGATATCAGTGTTTACAACCTGCACTAGTGAATCGTAAAGGCTCAAGGTAAACAGTTTTATAATAAATGTATTATCAAAAGTGAGGTGGGCATTGATACCATTTGAAATAACATTCCATCTCGTCAATTTACTACCAATCTTGCTCTGGCTTTGGATCGCCCAAACGCGTCGTGCACACTGGTTGAATTCCTCGATGAATTTCTTGGACATTAGAACACGTTCTCCGAAGTAGAAAAAGCAGACATTCAGAATCAATCAACTTCAAATAACGAAGAACGAAATACCTACTTCGAGATCGACGTTACATGCACAAAAACGTATGTTTCTCAATGCTCTGTTTGACAGTCTGCTGTTCGCAATTGAAACCCTCGATGTGTCACTACGTGAGTGAAGTTTATATCGGTGGAAGCAAATATATAATACAGTTCTTGCTCATTCCTTACCAGACACTCAAACATTTATAAGGAACTGATTCATATCGAATGGCTGGCAAGAATATATTTCGTCGCAATACTATGTGAAAAAGCTGTCACGATACACCTTAGATTGCAACACAGACGGACGACTAGTCAGTAGAATGTAATGTGTTAATTGTCATGTGGTCTCGGTACTGAATACAAAGGATTTGTTTACAAACGTCGAGTAAACTGTCACATAAAAACAGGTAAAAATTACAGTTGAATATATTCTGTTGAATGACTAATATATTCGAGAGGTATATCATTGAGTACAAAAAAATTGAATAAATCTATTTTGCAATGTGGTCTTCAATAGTGCTGCTATGCCCCGGCGTGTGTCCCTCGTGGTCTAGTGGTTAGGGTTCCTGGCTGTCACCCAGCCGGCACGAGTCCGTCTCCCAGCAAGAGACTTACATTTCACACAGAGATTTAGACTGTGAAAAAGAGTGAAAATCAGTCAAAACCATGAATTCAGATCGATTTTATATAATTAACAGCATAGAATAGGACTAGCACTGACTAGATATGAATATTGGCAGAATCGTTCATCTCGATTTTCTCAGGTAGAATACAAGAATTTCAGTGTCATCACACAATGCGATCCGCGTTGCATTATCTGCAATTCGGTAACTCGAATGATTCACATTTACCGATTAAACTCGTCCTTGACGTGGTGAATGATTATTGACAAGGTGAATATGGATACCCCACAATCCACTTACACTTTATACATATGGTCAAGGAACAGAAAATATTGCAATGGTAACTTGGCTAACCTGATAATTCACAGCAGCATATACAGTTTATTTCACACGCTAATGTTGTCATTTTTGCAAAACTGAAGTCGAACGAGGAGCTTTTGCTAATCGACATCGAAATGCAACGTACAAAACAGAATTCTGTAGACCACTTGAATGCTTAGACTACGTGAACACATCTAAAAATATTATCCATAAATGTTTGTTTGATAGGTGAATCTGGTCTTCGTTTATCATAGAGAGCTGTCCCATTGTTTCTGGAAGTTGAAAGATGTGGTCGTTTAGCAGCTTTCAGAAGGGTGAATTGCCACCGTATGGCACTACTAAAAACCCACTGTCTGAGGAACCATAATCGAAAAGGAGGTTATTGTCTGAATAATCCCTGAAGTGATTCTAATAGAACTAACTCCTAACCCCGTTTGTCGTTTTCAATGGTCAGGATTTTACCAATACTCAACAGATAATGAAATCATTCATTTTACACAAGGACATCTCCCTCTTCTATAGTTCAAACTCACCCTTGATTTTAGTGGGAGATATAAGGAAGAGATTCAATGAGAAACGGTTCCCACGGACGCATGGATATGTACTATGTTATTTAGGGATAAATTGTCACTAGTCTTGAAAAGTCAGCCGGAATGACTAAAGAATAATATGTGGAACTTACAATCCTGCATTCACTGTGTGATTCCCCGTTGTGACTCAGTGCATTGATGATTGTGGGCAAGTGGGTTAAACCAGATGCACAATGAGTGTCTGCATGACATTCTAGAAGCATGAGTTAAAGCTCCTAAATCAGGACATAGAATTGCGTTGACAGACGTCACATTAGATCTGATTCGATCCGCTGGATAAAACAAAGCCCGTCCTTCTCCTTTCTCGTTAAGCAAGTGGTTGTTGTTATCCTTCCTATTCACAGTGCAGACAACAATATGCTTAGTTCGAATAACACTATACTACAACTCTGTCAGTAATACATAAGCGAAATATCCGATTTTACCAAAAACATTTTGAAATTCCATCCGATTGAAAACTCCCTTGAGAATGATATATTACAATTTGTTGAACCTTACTCAAATGAATCCACTTAAGGTTTTGCTCCATTCGAAATATTTGTGCGCACAGTTGAAAACCCCCAATTCCAAATAATAGTATTTAGAAAACATAAATGTATTTGTGTGCAAAACTTATGACAAATATGGACGCAAAATTGTCGGATTGTTTTTCTGCTTTGACAAACAAAAATATACGAAGTGAATGAGCAATAGGCAAAACCACCAATATTTTTGATTCGCTTTGTTCACTGTCCTAGGGGTCGGATTGGGAATAGTGATTACGGACAGCCTGGAGCCGAATAGCAGTGAAGCGATAAGTTAAAACTGAATATATATATATATATATATATATGGAGAGATAGGAAGGAACCGACAGAGTGAGAACGGGTGTGCGCGTTCCTAGTAACAAATGATTCAATCATACAAAAATTGAAATTCTAGTTATTTTCATGACGAATAGTGACAGAGATATTTCATACATCATCAATTGAGCAGTGTTGTACGCTTCACTTGTGGTCGAGTTTTGTATCGTTATAACATTCTCCTGTCTTCATCGGCCGATTAAATCTACCAAACTTGAACAAATTCAGTAAATATTCGCCACAATCTGCAGACCATCTGTGATAAGCAATTCGTAGACGAATATGAGAGCTGAATAGACAATCAGTGAACGGGCTGTTTTAACACACAAAACCGAAACAAATATGAACTATATTGAGTTTTGGTAATAGAATCGTTCCACGATTCATGCGAAACAGTCCCGATTCAGTGAGAATCGTGAGGGAAAATCTCGGTGATATGAAATGAGCAACTAAATGGATGAAAACAGAGACTACACATTAAAACGACACACTTGATGATATAATTCCGATATGTAGGACCACGATGTTTGGTACAATTTATCACGTGAATTTGTGGGCCACTAATGTGGACTGCATGTCAATGTTTAGGCAAATATTTTGGGACAAGAGGATCGTGAGCTGCAATTGTTCTCAGATTTGCCGTCGTCTGAAGGAAATGAGTTGGATTTCCGCGAAATCATTATACGATAAGTCCGAATCATTTTCATTCAGAATTTCGGACTAGCTGGATTGGTATCAAAATAAATCATGCAAAGCTATTTTATTATTGTTCAGGGACACGCGCATGTTTTCAAGATATATATGGAACATTCCATTTAGAAATAAAATGAGAATAATAAGCTTGTCATGTTATAACTTTGGAAGTTCAAATTCATTCGAATGGTACACAAATGAACTGATAACAAAAGATTCCTCAGGTTATCGGGTCGATCGGAATATATATGCAGATGAAGGAAAACGACACTCCCACGCCGGGAGTCGAACCCGGGCCGCCTGGGTGAAAGCCAGGAATCCTAACCGCTAGACCACGTGGGATGCCACCTGAATCACAACTGCACAATCAGAAGCAACACTATAAAATCACTGTGTGCAATTCTCATCTTTTTCCTTAACACACGACAGCGGTGCGACAGTTTGTTTGATTCAACATGTTCACTCAATGTGTAAGCGTGTGAATTCGTGCACACTGTATATGCCGGTTCATTCAACAGAATAGTATTCGACCAAGAATTTAAAAAGAATTATGTTGTGAGCAACTGATTGACCACATGACGTTATTCACATTGCTGTCTACAGATAACGGACGCTTACTTCCATCACTCACAATAGATCTTGTTTACGGCGTTCATATCTTCACAAATATATTGATATGAACAACTTCTACTAAGGTTTTCATTTTCAGCTATCGTTTCGTGCATGAACAAGGATCTAGTTAGTATTCGTTCGACAATCGACAGTCACAAAACTGGGATGACGAAAATGCCTCATTCACTTAAACATTTAGCAGTGCAGTTCAGACCAGTGACCAAGATCGTTGTCACAATGGTGACATCGATAAACCGTTTTCAACTAACACGATTAAACACATTAGCGTGTCTTGAGAATTCACGTATCACCTCATGTGACGGCAGTTGTATCAAATCAGAACATAATCATTTGTACACGGCATTGCATGAATAACCGTCATTTCCCACTCACACCTCCATACTAACCATCATGAAACAAATTCACGGCATAAGATGGGGCAAAAATCAGCACGCAGTTGGTAAGTAAAGCCACGCGCATCGTGGACTCGTAACACCTGTCGGAATGGATTCAGTGGAATGTTCTATGCAATGAACATGTCACTACTTCCCATTATTATCATTTTATTACCTCGATTGTTAAAGGACAATTGTTTATCCTTTTTCCTCGCGTGTAATTGTTGCAGCACGATCATATACAGCACCTTGACCGCAGAGTTCAAACTCACCGGATAGTTAAAGATGCTACATGTAATTTGCATCGTTTAACGATTCACGCACTCATTTGTTTTATGTGAATAATTCGAAAAGCTTTCAAAAATGAATCCACTCAGATCAGCCAGTAACGCAAATGATTTCCCAATAAATGGAGTGACCCGTGGTGTTCCACGATGGAATTGCAGACGTGTGCTCTTTTGGATTCAAACTGTGCCCAGTCGATCATTTCCCCATCTCCCATACTCAAATTGGAAGCCTCTTCCAAATATTGAACCAGTACTGCATATCAGAAACGAGGAGCAATGCAGTGGAAATTGACCTCATGGGTCAATAAATTGTGAATTGATTCCAGTAACTGTCAGTTCTCCTCTGATTTCTCATGATTTGCAGCCTGATTCACGAGCAAACAAATGTATATACAACACGAAATCCGTAGAAATTCAACTCAATTTGGTCATTTTTCCTCGTGTTATGGATTTGCACCGGCGCCCCATAAGTATGGTGCGTTCAGAAATGCTTTGTAGATTAAGTAAACAAGTGGGAATCATTTTATTTGGAAATCTTTCTTCATTATTAGTTTGATAAATTGTCGTCAGACACCACAGGAAATCGTGATGCAAACTGATGCTCATGCAGACGACGAAATTGGAGTAAGTAATCATACGTTCCGTATTGTTTGAAGATGCATTCAATTCTCAGGCACACAAATCATAATTTAAGCTCCACTCTCAATCAATTTTGACTGGCAAGTGATGCAAGCTACTAATGATCAAATACTCCTCATCCATTCTGAAATCCTCAATGATCGTGATGTCTCGCGTGTTGTCTACCAGTTTACTTGCAGTTGCGATGATACGTCTTTTGATAAAATAGAACGGTATTCGGCTCAAAATGTTTTCCAAAATATCCCGAAGTGGTTTGTGCACGTAGGGAATCTGTTCATATTAAAATCCAAATAACCGTAAGAAACAGATATCGGATACCGTGAAGGATTACCTCTCAAAACGGAACCGAGTTGACCTGGTGTAGTTATTCACAGTGCAAATACACAATCAGAATCTAATACCGACTGCATGTGGCAGGAATACACTGACTGAGTAGATAAATATTCACCTCTGTGCACGAAAACCAATAATCTAAAAAATTTAATTATTTCTGGTTTTCTCCAACACAGAAGGAAGTAGCCATATACACGTTATCTTGATTATGGATGTATCAGATTTAAAAGCAACGGTACCATAACTTAAGCTTCTTCCTACCGAATCACACAAGGAAATTCGTGCAAACCACTCATTGATTTTGATATTCCGTGTTTTGTCTACCGGTTCACCGGAAATTGCAATAACAACAACATTGGTAAAATATGACAGTATTCCGCTCAAAACGATGCCGACAACATATAGAAATGGTCTTTGCACACACCAACTCAGTTCATAACATGTCTGTAGGAAATCGGAATAGGAATCATCTTTCGCGAAGAATGTACAATGTACAAAAGACATCTAGTTGAAATGACGAAGTTATACAGAGTGATATTACGTGATCTGTTCACAAAGCAACGTCGGTAAAGGGAAGAAATATATTCCGTCCCTCGAACCGGATAACACGAATATGAAATCTTCAAACGCTGAATTGAACAAAACACGAATCACGCACCGATTAACCAACAACAGTTTTGGGCACGTAATTATGCTGGCAAGTGCAAGTCCACACTCACACAAGAACTAGGGAGCATTCATTGTGAACTCCTGGCATGATATGTTGGTTTCCGATCAGTATGCACCATTACACAATCCAAAGCAAAGGCTGGGCGCATTCAAGTGAACCACACTGATCACGTAGGAAAAGCCCTTATAAACGCGCACGAAAATCCTGCAGTTTGTTTGCCACTGGCTTTAGCCGCACAATCCCATTTTCATCACCTGTTCGCCTAATCCTTAAGCCTTCATATACTGTCAGGTTGATGTTCAATTATAATACTGAAATCACTGTTAGTTGTTTTATGTGTCATACCATTCTCATTGTATTTATTATTCCAAATGATTTGTCATGCACAACGTGAGGTAATTAAATGAAACTCTTGCAACCAGGGAATTTTGCTTTCTCCTAATTCTTATCAATTGCATGAATGGGACACAATGTTACATGTTCATTTCGAAAAAAATATTCGAGTGAGCATTCTTCGATTTTTTTTGCAGAATAACAACTATATTTCGAGACGACATGACAAAGTGTTTCGAGAAAGATCATTCACCCGTCAGGCTGAAATATTTGCAATATGATCCCAATTATTCTCAAAAGTTGAGCCAAACAGATTGACCTATTCTAATATTCTACTGAATTTCAGTTATTATTCAGTGACGAACGAACCGAATAACCCGTTGATTCTATTCACAGATTGAAATTCAATCGCTCCCTGTTGAAAATGTGGATGGTTTCATCACTGTGAGTGTTTGTGGTGTGGGTGGAGTGCAGTGCAGTGGGAATGGGGGTAAGCTTATTCATTGAAATGTAATGGATACCAAAATACACTTTTCATTATCTTTCTTTTTTATTGTGTATATATTAAAGTGCAATAATTCAAGGAAGGGCAAAGGCTGATGGATGGCTGTCAAATGATAAAGTGACCGGCAGTGGCCATAATCGAACCCGGGTCGTTATTGTCAAAGGTTGACGATGATAACCGTTTGACTACCACCAGTAATTTACTCTTAGACAATGTTAAATAATTTCCCATACCGCTCAATCATAGGGAGTCTATTTGGAAGAACGTTTATAGGAGGAAAACAGAACGAAACCAGAATCGTTCATTCACAAATTTGATAGACGAAGTTGGGTGTACTAATGCATTTCTCGTCATTTGATTGAGTGATGTGAGTAGATTGGGGGTCATTTGTCACAAAAGGGATTATTTACACATGCAGATATAAACGATCACTCCATTGTTGTTTACCACGGACAGACTAAGCCATGTAGCATTCGTGGATGCGATTCACGGATTCATCACATCACATGATGTATTTGGAATTCCAAGGTGAAACTGTCCCCAATGCGGAAAGAACGAGCTAGAGGAAAACGCGACCGAAATGTTTCTCAATCTGATCACAGTAACTTCATCAACTCTAGCTGCTTTTATACCACAGATGCTAAACAAGAATGGCGAGATCCTCTATCATCCTCGCATGTCATACTAGATGAGATCCGTCAACTGTTCACTTATGCAGAAAACTTGCAAAACTAAGTTACCAAATGGGAAGATAATGATTCAAATGATTCAAATGATGGAGAAAAATCAACGGATTTCGATGAAAAGAATCACGATGGCGAATATAATGACGACAGTGGTCCGAACGACAAAGATGTTTTTGTTATAACTTGTCCATCTGGATGGTTATGATTTGGACGAGGAGGCTGCTGCTACCACTGCCACTGCTGATGGTAGTTTGATTTTGTTCTGTTCTGTCCCGGTGATTCCATTGCGAAGACTCTTCTTTCTTCAAATCATCTCAGCTTAGCTTGGATACAAAATAGATTATTCATACAAGATGCATCGTGGTCATGACCAAATACTTGCCTACGAATTTATTGACTCAATTATCGTTGACATGCCCCTCTCGTGGCTGGCTGATCTGATTGCAAACCGATTGGCTGATTCAGATGTGATCGGTTCAGATAACAATTGATCCGGGATTGGGCCATCACTGTGCTTCGATGGTCCCAATCTTGTCCTCGTTCCCGGGTTGAGCGATGACGCACTGTCTGCCAGCCAAATGATCGATCTGCTTCGCGAAGACCAAGCTTGTCCTTTATTCTGGGCAGGCAAAGGAGTGCTATCTGAACACCAAATTGGGACTTCATTGATCACGCTACTACCCTGACAGTATTTTGCTGAGATAGTGGAGAACATTCTAGCAGCATGTTAGGTAAATGAGAAATCTGTTTCACCACAATCGTTCGTCATGAAAATGGATTCAGTAGAGAAACTCCCTAGATCGACGACATTTATCAATAATTTGATGACGTATGATTCCATCTGTGAGAACGACTGGGGTGTGGTTGATAGAGCGAAAATTGGAATGAATTTGGAGAGAATACAGGCTCAATGAAAACGTTACGGAATGTTCAGCACAAAAATGCAACGCAGTTGTAAAACGATGACCGATGACCAGTAGTCCTCGTGCACAAAACTTAAACAACACACGACTACATGCGACCATGTGACCATGTGACCATGTGACCTGCTCAAACACTACACAGAATATCATCTCGCGCGAAGTGAACCACGAGGACTCAATCATACATATATCTATCCAGATTGTGAACTATCTAACTAACAAGATAACTAACTAACGATAATTGAGTCAATAAATTCGTAGGCCAGTATTTGGTCATGATCACCACGCATCTTATATGAAAAATCAAGTGAATGAGGCAATTTCGTCATCCCAGTTTTGTGACTGTCGATTGTCGAACGAATACTAACTAGATCCTTGTTCATGCACGAAACGATAGCTGAAAATGAAAACCTTAGTAGAAGTTGTTCATATCAATATATTTGTGAAGATATGAACGCCGTAAACAAGATCTATTGTGAGTGATGGAAGTAAGCGTCCGTTATCTGTAGACAGCAATGTGAATAACGTCATGTGGTCAATCAGTTGCTCACAACATAATTCTTTTTAAATTCTTGGTCGAATACTATTCTGTTGAATGAACCGGCATATACAGTGTGCACGAATTCACACGCTTACACATTGAGTGAACATGTTGAATCAAACAAACTGTCGCACCGCTGTCGTGTGTTAAGGAAAAAGATGAGAATTGCACACAGTGATTTTATAGTGTTGCTTCTGATTGTGCAGTTGTGATTCAGGTGGCATCCCACGTGGTCTAGCGGTTAGGATTCCTGGCTTTCACCCAGGCGGCCCGGGTTCGACTCCCGGCGTGGGAGTGTCGTTTTCCTTCATCTGCATATATATTCCGATCGACCCGATAACCTGAGGAATCTTTTGTTATCAGTTCATTTGTGTACCATTCGAATGAATTTGAACTTCCAAAGTTATAACATGACAAGCTTATTATTCTCATTTTATTTCTAAATGGAATGTTCCATATATATCTTGAAAACATGCGCGTGTCCCTGAACAATAATAAAATAGCTTTGCATGATTTATTTTGATACCAATCCAGCTAGTCCGAAATTCTGAATGAAAATGATTCGGACTTATCGTATAATGATTTCGCGGAAATCCAACTCATTTCCTTCAGACGACGGCAATTCTGAGAACAATTGCAGCTCACGATCCTCTTGTCCCAAAATATTTGCCTAAACATTGACATGTAGTCCACATTAGTGGCCCACAAATTCACGTGATAAATTGTACCAAACATCGTGGTCCTACATATCGGAATTATATCATCAAGTGTGTCGTTTTAATGTGTAGTCTCTGTTTTCATCCATTTAGTTGCTCATTTCATATCACCGAGATTTTCCCTCACGATTCTCACTGAATCGGGACTGTTTCGCATGAATCGTGGAACGATTCTATTACCAAAACTCAATATAGTTCATATTTGTTTCGGTTTTGTGTGTTAAAACAGCCCGTTCACTGATTGTCTATTCAGCTCTCATATTCGTCTACGAATTGCTTATCACAGATGGTCTGCAGATTGTGGCGAATATTTACTGAATTTGTTCAAGTTTGGTAGATTTAATCGGCCGATGAAGACAGGAGAATGTTATAACGATACAAAACTCGACCACAAGTGAAGCGTACAACACTGCTCAATTGATGATGTATGAAATATCTCTGTCACTATTCGTCATGAAAATAACTAGAATTTCAATTTTTGTATGATTGAATCATTTGTTACTAGGAACGCGCACACCCGTTCTCACTCTGTTGGTTCCTTCCTATCTCTCCATATATATATATATATATATATATATATATATATATTCAGTTTTAACTTATCGCTTCACTGCTATTCGGCTCCAGGCTGTCCGTAATCACTATTCCCAATCCGACCCCTAGGACAGTGAACAAAGCGAATCAAAAATATTGGTGGTTTTGCCTATTGCTCATTCACTTCGTATATTTTTGTTTGTCAAAGCAGAAAAACAATCCGACAATTTTGCGTCCATATTTGTCATAAGTTTTGCACACAAATACATTTATGTTTTCTAAATACTATTATTTGGAATTGGGGGTTTTCAACTGTGCGCACAAATATTTCGAATGGAGCAAAACCTTAAGTGGATTCATTTGAGTAAGGTTCAACAAATTGTAATATATCATTCTCAAGGGAGTTTTCAATCGGATGGAATTTCAAAATGTTTTTGGTAAAATCGGATATTTCGCTTATGTATTACTGACAGAGTTGTAGTATAGTGTTATTCGAACTAAGCATATTGTTGTCTGCACTGTGAATAGGAAGGATAACAACAACCACTTGCTTAACGAGAAAGGAGAAGGACGGGCTTTGTTTTATCCAGCGGATCGAATCAGATCTAATGTGACGTCTGTCAACGCAATTCTATGTCCTGATTTAGGAGCTTTAACTCATGCTTCTAGAATGTCATGCAGACACTCATTGTGCATCTGGTTTAACCCACTTGCCCACAATCATCAATGCACTGAGTCACAACGGGGAATCACACAGTGAATGCAGGATTGTAAGTTCCACATATTATTCTTTAGTCATTCCGGCTGACTTTTCAAGACTAGTGACAATTTATCCCTAAATAACATAGTACATATCCATGCGTCCGTGGGAACCGTTTCTCATTGAATCTCTTCCTTATATCTCCCACTAAAATCAAGGGTGAGTTTGAACTATAGAAGAGGGAGATGTCCTTGTGTAAAATGAATGATTTCATTATCTGTTGAGTATTGGTAAAATCCTGACCATTGAAAACGACAAACGGGGTTAGGAGTTAGTTCTATTAGAATCACTTCAGGGATTATTCAGACAATAACCTCCTTTTCGATTATGGTTCCTCAGACAGTGGGTTTTTAGTAGTGCCATACGGTGGCAATTCACCCTTCTGAAAGCTGCTAAACGACCACATCTTTCAACTTCCAGAAACAATGGGACAGCTCTCTATGATAAATGAAGACCAGATTCACCTTTCAAACAAACATTTATGGATAATATTTTTAGATGTGTTCACGTAGTCTAAGCATTCAAGTGGTCTACAGAATTCTGTTTTGTACGTTGCATTTCGATGTCGATTAGCAAAAGCTCCTCGTTCGACTTCAGTTTTGCAAAAATGACAACATTAGCGTGTGAAATAAACTGTATATGCTGCTGTGAATTATCAGGTTAGCCAAGTTACCATTGCAATATTTTCTGTTCCTTGACCATATGTATAAAGTGTAAGTGGATTGTGGGGTATCCATATTCACCTTGTCAATAATCATTCACCACGTCAAGGACGAGTTTAATCGGTAAATGTGAATCATTCGAGTTACCGAATTGCAGATAATGCAACGCGGATCGCATTGTGTGATGACACTGAAATTCTTGTATTCTACCTGAGAAAATCGAGATGAACGATTCTGCCAATATTCATATCTAGTCAGTGCTAGTCCTATTCTATGCTGTTAATTATATAAAATCGATCTGAATTCATGGTTTTGACTGATTTTCACTCTTTTTCACAGTCTAAATCTCTGTGTGAAATGTAAGTCTCTTGCTGGGAGACGGACTCGTGCCGGCTGGGTGACAGCCAGGAACCCTAACCACTAGACCACGAGGGACACACGCCGGGGCATAGCAGCACTATTGAAGACCACATTGCAAAATAGATTTATTCAATATTTTTGTACTCAATGATATACCTCTCGAATATATTAGTCATTCAACAGAATATATTCAACTGTAATTTTTACCCGTATTTATGTGACAGTTTACTTGACGTTTGTGTTCAGTACCATGACCACATGACAATTATCACATTACACTACTGATTATTCGTCCGTCGGTCTTGTAGTAAACGGAAATGCTATCTTCAGTTTTTATTTTGTCAAGTAGAGGATAAGCATCATGGCAGGGGAATTACGAATGGAAATGCACAGATATTGAATGCAAAACTGTTTTTGGAATGGTATGTTCATCTGTTTATTTCGACGTTTACAGTGTGTTTGAACTGTCTAAGTGGAACCCAATGGAAGCATTTGTTTACCCAATATAGGGTGAAATTTCGACACACACATGATTTACCGTGGAATTCAGAGACTAGTGATGAGGTCAATTGGAACGCGGCAAAGAAGACCTGGAGGCATGATTGAGCATTAAATATATTTGGATTAGTCACGAAGATGAACAACGAGATTAGTGATTAATTGACTAGTAACTAAAAAGAGACAAGTAGGGTAAGGGATAAGGCTGTTTCTTTTGAAAGGTGAACGTGAAGGCAGTACACTGGATTTCGACCAAGTGGAAAATTAAGAGATCGCTTTGTCGAGTTCGAAGTGAAGGCAACGGTCGGTGTTGGACAATAATTGCTTACGAGTGAATTTGTTGCACGCATTGAAGTGCTAGCCTCAAGATAAAATCGGTGACAATATTGATGTTGCTACAACGAGAAAACATCTTCGAAGACTTGATGATATCGCCAAAACATTTAATGTTTTACCAAGGAAAATCATGGGTGGACAGTTAAGTCAGTCAGGGCGAATGCAACAATTTGCAAACTGCAGTGCAAGATTATAGGGCCCTCTGGGTCTCATTAGTCTGAAAGATAAATAAACAAATCTTCGGTACTTTGAGAATAGAACAGCTTTGTGTGCACACACACAGATATACATTTGCACAGACAGATTTGCGTAATCCCTAGGTAACGGACAAGGGAAGCTCTGGGAGAGATGTTGATTTTTGATGGAAATATTTGGAGTTAAAAGAAAGCACATTTCAGCAGGTTGATCCACAATGAATTTGGAAGACCTCATCCGCGCATTTGCACGATAAAATTATGCCATTCATGTTGGCCGTTTGAAAGAATGTCCAGATATTGGTTTCCTTTATAAGGGAATCCAAATACAGCCTCACTGGCGTGTTTACAACCTGTGACAAGTTTACCACCGTAAGCAGAGAAAATAAGGGTGGATAGAATAATACCTCAAAAATCACCAGAAGACAAAAGCTTGTTAACACAAGACGTGGTCTGCGTGCAGCTTCAAAATACTAGTCGCGAATGGAAGTTAAAATACAACACTCGAATTGTTCTCAGTCAGAAGAGTGGAAGTAGAGAATTATTGGGTTGAGAATGGCATTTTCAAGTACTTCCAGCAAAACAGATGTGTAGGCCATCGGAAGATATTTGTTGGATACTTTCTTTAACACATGTGTAATGCTTACATGTCTCCAACAATCGGGGATCGCCTCAGAATGAAAAAAACGAATAAATAGATTTATTACGGGGATGTATATCAATCCGTCTCAATAACATAAGTGAGAAGTCCTTTCTGCCTGCGAACTGTCTCATTTTGTCAGTGTAAAACACAATGCACATGTAATTTGTTGGTCCACGTTCCCAGTCGTTGCACCTAACGTATTGGTCCGACTGGTGTGGGCGACGGAGCCTTGAGGCTTGAACACCACCGTCAGGATTCATGTCTCACTTCAAAAATCCACGCCGTCCATCTGCCATCCATTCGTTCGTGGTTTTGTGGACTCGGAGCTGTTTCTGACTCACAGTCTGACTGTGAGACTAAGCCACCCATCGAACAATATGTCAGATCATACTCATACGAGTACGAAGCAGTAGACTTTTAGTAACAGTAGAGCTAGCAAGTCGGAGACACCAGACACGTTTAAGTCAAGGTGGAGAGGTGAAAGTGAAGATGAGTCGAAATTTTCGACCAATTGATGATTCAGATCTTCGACGTTTAGCGTCAAATTGAGCTTGGCATAGCCCAACTATATTGGAAAGAGCCAAAAAAATGTGGCCTAAGACAAATAGCAATGCCCTTTATCTATGTCTTGTTGAATTGAAGTTGAAGATGAGAAGACTTGTACTACTTGCAGCGGATGAAATTAATTAGCCCACGTCTGTGTTTTCTTAGGCTCACAGACTGGCTGCTCTTAGAACGTCCCACTCATCAACATGAACCACATCACAACCAATTTCTTTGTACAACCTACTTTTTCGGGGAGAATTGCCTCAAAGCTTTTTGATTTGTTTACCACAGTATTATTGGATACTTCATCAAGTTTCCTCAAAGGAGAACGGTCTTTTGAGAAAAACCTTGCCGGTACTGGCATTTTGGAAACAAAACGATATCTAAGAGCTGTTCTCCAACGAACAAGATGATCTATCTTACCTTCTGTGAATCACACAAGTTATCTCGGAGCACTCAGTAACACTGGAAATGCACTAGCATAGGATGCTTCTGGGAACACCATACCCAACGGTGGTCAACCGGTCATCCTCATGGAATTCGGATCAGGGATTCTCGAGTTAGATTCCAGCTTCGGCCGGTCACTTCCTCATTCAGAAGTTCTTAAATGACCGCAGAACTCTTCCAGAATTGATGCCCATCATCCTGTAGTGAATAAGGGAATTAAAACGGTTATCATTATTATTAATAATAATTTGATTTTCTAAATTTATAAATCACAGAATGGTCAGCAGTCGTCAATGAAAATTCGTCAGTATTCGAACAAGTGATTTGCCACAGCTAATCCGATATCGTTAGTTGTGTTTTCTGTTGACGTTATGGGTACGTCAGATTTTCATCTTTTGAAGCATACATAGAATCGTAAAACGGTGTACCTTAAGAATGGTTTGTATTATCGTTCCAGTATACACTACCAAGTACCTAAACTACAACTGCAACACCAATAACAACCAACAAAACTACTACTACCACTATTACTGGCTCTAATAACACTACTACTACTACTACTACTACTACTACTACTATTACTACTACTACTACTACTACTACTAATACTATTGCTACTACTACTACTACTACTACTACTACTACTACTACTACTACCAACTATGGGAACAATAAACACCTCTGTTTGACTGAATTCCATGGGTATCTGACGCGGATGACTCGGTGCTTGCGGACAGGATTCACGAAGATAAATCATTGATGAAGAGGTCACAAAAGCCATTCCGAGAACAAATTCGTTGCACGGCCAGTAGCATACGGCAGGGAATACCACCGCACCCCAATCGGAGTGAGGCTGTGAACTTTAATTTAGGATTTTATTAGTAGAAGATGAAAGAGTAGAGGAGGATTCAGGAGGATTCAGGAGCCCCACACCAATTATGGTTGCAGTCTTGAAGGATGGGATGTAATTGGTCATATTATTGTGTGAGAATTTAAGATGAAATGAAGTAATCTAACACCAGCAACAGGTTCTGAATTTGGATTGTATTTATTTGTTGGCAAAACGGAGAACCACTTCACAACCAATGTTCAAACAGCATGTCATTTTGGCCGGATGAAACGATTTCTGTCACCTCTAACCAGGACACCTGTAGCATGATATTTTACTACAAAATAGTAATGAGAACATGAGGTACAATGGAATTAACTTGAGAAGGTATTTGTACAACAAGTGGAATTATAATCAACGCAACTCACGAAGGAAAAAGATTCCCCGACTATGCAATCAACGATGACAGACACAACTTTTGATTTTCTTCATTCAGTTCACCTGCACTTTGGTGTTGTAAGGACTAAATTGAATGTTTTACAGCTTATTATTATCATAAGTAATAGTATTATCACCAATTCGACAAAGAAACCCGCATAATATCACATGATGGGGCATTTCAAAACCGTAGAGTCATTATCAATCTGCGCAGTACTTTTAATCCCTTCTTTTCTCGGTTAAAACAAAAGACACTTTCACTCTAGTTTATCCATGGATCATTTCTTCGCATTTCTTATCTATTGAGAGTATCAAAATTTCTTTGGTTTCTGTAATACCACTCACTATCTCCACCCTGCACAACAATCGACACACAAGGGTAAAACATGTGGTTGGTGCAATGAACACATACGATAAATACACCATACTGAACCGAAAGTGAAATCCAGGTGGTGTTCTCGGCAATCTGTGCTCACATCAGTATCTTGCTGTAGCAAACTGGACAATATACCCCGAGTGACTCCCTTTCTTGTTGCGCTATCATAATCTGGGTTTTGTTCGTGTGCTTCTTTAACTCTTCTTAGGTCACGTGTCCAGTCCGGACAAGTGAACTCGTGATGTCCATAATGTAGACCGAAAATGAACAAGAGAGAATCAGATAAAACGAGATCAACATGATCACTCGGAAAATAGTCAACTGATGCAGGTTCACTACGGAATTTATTCAGAGCAAACAAGAGTCCTACATAGAGAACAAAAACTAACGTCTATGATACACCTGCACCTTATATCTACGTAGAACGGTGACACTTGTCCATCTGTGAATAGTGATTATTGGTTTCCTATCCTATCGTAATATTTTCGTTTAATTTTGTAAAACTTTTCGCAAGGTATCATATCAGTATTCGTTCATAAAACAGAATGGACGTTTGAAAACCCAGAGTGCACACAATTATAACTTCACGTGTAAACGTAGCCTGAAAGTGACGTGGATAAAGGAGCCTTCGTTCCCCCTAGGCCTTCAACAAGGAGGATGGTCGCTGTGGAAAAGTCGACCACCCTTTGTGTGTGTGACGGGATATAGCCAATCAGAGTCAGTCACCTAAGGGCGCTATCACACACATACGACATGCAGTCAACCTGAAACAAATCATCGGCAGTCAGCTTTTGGTTAGCTTGGTGATAAGGAATGTGTGTTGGACTCGTAAACATACACTCCGTGTTCAAATCCCAACGCGGGGCTTGGAGAATGTGTACTGTTGCACTGTCTAACAAGCCGTATGAAACATACCGGTGGATTCGAAGAAGAGTTGTGTGTTCATGTTGCATGAAGACGCATTTCTTTAAGAATATACACTTTGCCATTTTGCTGCTCCACACTTTGGTCTGCCATTTTCTGGTTTTATTTTACTTCATTTCGTTCTTCTTCTATAGTAACTTCTTTCCACTTGTGTATCAGACTATTCCGGTTACCAACGACAGAGAATCATCAGCAAAGTTGCATCAAATAATGCCAACTACATCAGAACCCAATGTGTGGGAAAACACTAAGTTGTTTCGTGTCCGACTAATTTTCTTTGAAAAAACGAGGCATGAACCGGTCGAACCCAGCGTTATGTGCAAATAACTTGCATTTCCACAGCTTACCTATTGAGTCAAGTCACGTGTCGATTACGTAGCGTTTGTTTTGTACCCTCAGGGGATTTGAATAAATGGCGATGTGAACCGATTTGAGATCAAATTAGGGAGATTTCCAGGCTGCCGCCAAACACGAAGTTTAAGAAGAACAGTGGCAGACGACTTGTCCTTTATATCAACTCTAACTAACATGCTCAGTCACGTTCAGTTCCTCATTCTTATCAACATAATTGGTTATTTACTCATTCCCGTCACTCGAGATTTTCGATTTGGATGATTATTTCCTGTCCTTGATTTGAGCCACAATGATTGTTATGCATTGATATGAGTACAAATAACTGTAAACGAGCTTGTTCGACGCGTCGTTTTATTCTCAATGACGTTTAAGTCATTTGTGTTTTATATTCATTCCAAATTCTACACTTTCATTCGGATTTTGGAAACACCTTTATTTCACTTGTCACAGTGCACTGTATTGTGGGCCAGACGATTCCAGACAATAGTGTTAGTCCATTGTTGGACGGAAACATCCACACATTTGAATACTTGCCAATGAAGTTGACAAGCAACATTTCTGACAAATATCTGCAGGTAAGTTAGAAGGAGAGCACACAAATAATTTAGATGACTATTTGCAAAATCAGATAAAGAGTGATATCTTCACTTTCATGTCGCTTTGTTCATAGACGTGAGAAATGGATATTATACGGTATTATATACTGTGTTTATATAATGCGAATGTTGAGCAACACCATAGAATCTTGTGTGCGACTGACAGCGACCCAGTCTCAAACATCTTTGAGTATACGCCGAAAAATATATTGGGCGGAAATTTAAACCGCACTAGCCAGCAATAAATGTTTGTATATTCTCAATACATGAATTGGCGACAAAGTGGTTCAGCAAAGCTAGTTCACAGACAAATTTTGCTGTTCTCATATTGTCGAACGAAAGCAAGTACACATACCGAGATTCTTCACAGTCAAGAATGGGGAAACATTTGAAAGCGATCACTGGGGTATGTAAACTGTTAGACATCAGCTTTCACTTTAATATTCCAGGGGAACAGTGATCAGTATTATTTCCTCAATCATCCCGGAGAGTCTCTCACATTTTCTGAACGAAGATAAACACAGTTTCACTTGTGATTTGTGCAATATTCGGTATTTGAGAGTAAAGTGTTTCCAATGTTCATTTACCGCAAAAGATGATGATGATGATGATGATGATGATGATGATGATGATGATGATGATGATGATGATGATGATGATGATGATGATGATGATGATGATGATGTTGAGGATGATGATGATGATGATGATGATGATGACGATGATACTTATGATGATCATGATCATGACGACCCAGTAAACATTTCAGATGGTTTTTAGACTAAATATATAGCTTCTATTCGAAAGCTTGTGAAAATCCATTTACAACAAATGCAGCAAATGGATATCCGTTCTGTGAACTCCTTTATCTTTTGTTTTACTCGTGATGTTGCAATAGACCCTCTGCATCGAACCCGAATCTCCCTCTGCTTTGACAAATTTGATTCAAGTGCTAATCCCCACTGACCTACCGACAGATGCACCCATGCTTGAGAATCAAGTGTGTTTTACCAGCTGAGTTACAAAACCACACCGGGAGCTCAGGATATGTCACCAAATGTCAAAATTTCCCAACACCAACATCGTGAAATGTCTTTAGGCAGAATACTGTATTCGCCACTGAATAGGGATCATTTGGATGCTCACAACCACATAGGTCGAAATTAGGCTAAAATCAGGACTTGATAAAAAATGCTATAGAAGTAGATTTTAATAAATCCGGTGAAACAGCTTTTCAGTGATTCCTCAGCTGACCACTCGTAAGTGACTCATCCACTGGATATAAAGAATTATACTGAAACAAAATGCAGCAAAATGCTGAGTACTTACGGATGTTAGTTGAGAAAATGGTCTGAGAAAATTTGTCTACATCTGTGCAGATGTAGTGTCGTTATCACATTATGAAAACTTCCACATAAAAGACACCTTTTCATAGATTTTTCTTCTCAAATTCCATTGGGCAACGAATAATATGTGTAGCAATTATCCCGATCACACAGGCTGTCAACATAGCAGAAACTCAGTCTCACTAGCTCTGTGCACGATATGGGCTGTACACGGCTATGGGCAGCAGAACAAATTCCAATTGAAAAACCAAGTTTATCGTAATTTCATGGTTCGATTTGATGCAATACATAGAAATATATAAAGGCAAATGACTTACAGCCAGTTGAGCAACCAGGAACAACAGTATGGAAAGCTATCCGGAATATCTGGACAGTGCGATCACAAACAGTCTACTCAGCAAGGGGTCGAACGAAACTGTAGAGCAGCACAGTCATTGTACAGATAGTAATTCAAGAAGCTTTCTAGCTAACAAGAAATTATAGCTTCAGTCACCGAATAAGAAAATAATCTAAAATAAGCTAGAATGAACAAATTTCTATGTTCTAAGGAGTTACCAATGTAAAAATACAAACAGTAGCAATTGTAAGACCACAGGAGTGATATTACTCAACGTGGACGAATGAAACTGGTATTAGGTTTGTTAGCACGCCATGGGAGTTCAGTGCCGTCCAACGGTGTAGTGCAGTGGAAGACAATTATTCGTACAATGGAAATATGCAGTCATAGAACAACAAAGTCAGACATATAAACTCAGAATATTCATGCACTAAACAGCATAAAAGTGGATAGGAACTGCCTCAGTCCATTGGAAATGAAGAAACAGTTCATGAATGCATGATGTCCATGATGACAGGTGCACGCTACTCATGAGTAGGACAAGTGAGAATATCATGAGAATTCAAACTACAAAAAATGATTTACAATAAACCAGCTTGGACCAATTGGAGCCTGGAAGCAGTGATTTTACCAGAATCATTATCAACCACGCTTCACTGAAAATCATCCACTTACACAATAGATTTCTCCCTCGTTATGTCTTTTTGTAGATCTAGCAATGCTTTTGCACATCATATGCTTGACTGCCCAGTGACCAGTAGTAATGGACACTATAGCCAGTCCACAGTTTCAACAAACATATATCCTCAACCAATTCCTGTTTTTTTCTATGGCAGTGAACTGCTAATCATTTACTGAAGAGTCGCATCAGTTAGCACCAGAATGAGAAGTTGATTTTGAAGACATCTTTCAAAGGGCAAAAAACAATATAAGATCACTTGGAATAACCATCGAACTATCTTGATGATAGCTCCAAAAAATGGGGTGCGCCACCAGACCTGATATTTTGGTGAGGATAAAAGGTCTTGATATCTAATTGTAAAAGATTTCGAATGATCAACGAGACCTGTAATATAAGCACGTCATGCAGACTATCCTTTTTACATATTCCCATATATATCATGATTTCACTCGCATCCAGGTATTCATTCAATCGGATGAATTGGTATGTTGGGCGAAAGTTGGACGTTTTGGGTTTTATTACTGAGAATTGCAGTAATTGGAGACAATGAAAAATGATTCCTGTTTCAGAACTGATGTGAATGAGAATTTTGTAAAGATGGCTTGATGAGCAAACACCAATGGTGATCTTACAAACTCGATGTAAGTAGTCGGTTATTCACATTTCTACTAAGTAATTCATCGCGCAATATAGTGCGCGAAGGGTCTATGAATCTATTTTGTTTGCCTGCAATTATTGTTGAACCCAACCAGTTAGGAAGACCACATTTGGTATGCTGATATGCAAACCCGTTTCTGCATTAAACATGCACACTGATTATGAACATGACCCAGATGAATTGATTTATCCTGACCTAATATACCTCAAACGGTGAGAATTTCTATTAAACCCATCCTTGGGTGTATAGCAAAACTATCAGCTAGTTACGAAATGCAATGATTGTTACTGTTAAGAGCGGAGATACAACGTTCAAACTTGCTTCGAGGATGTTCTGGACGATTTGAAATTTTATGTCGTCCATTCAGCGAACATGGCGGACGTCAAGTCATTCAGAATGGCAGCGACTGTTCTATCGGCGTAGATTTTTCCCGCTAATAGGCCTTAGAAATTCTAAGTTGGGTTCAAGTCTGGATCGTGAAAGCTCCGGTCTATAGTTTTCACGGTGCGGTACCCAAGCCACGTTACTGTGATACTGACGTACTTATGTCCATACTATCATTTTGAAAGATCATGGGACTTAGTTGAGTTCCCGGAATAAACTCGTTCAGAGGTCTGATGTACGAATCAATCGTCTAGTTCTCTTCTAGAAGTGCCAGTTGAGATTTCCAGTCCTCAAAATTCGCAATCACGGCAAAGCCATCACCAGAGGCTCATACACTGAGGTTCAGCTTGCTTTTCTTGAAGTTGTTCCAGTATTACCTGATTCCACCTGAATCGTTGAAGTAAAACTATATCCCACCACTAAATGTATCTTCACTCAATTGATCATCACAGATTTTTATATATCGGTCCTCTCGATTTTGAACAGGACCGTCTGTCATCTAAGGCACTGATCTCATCTTTCAGTATTGAACATGTGGTGCAGACCGTGGGAGTTGCCATGCGCGTCAAAAGCTCACATTTAGTTACTAGGACCTATGTGTCTTTGATGCACCTGAAAATCGACTCGGAGCCTTATGCAAGAGTTTTCCTGAGGCCCGCGATTTCAGAATTTAACGTTTTCTCCTCGCTACGTAATCATTAAGACACTTCAAATTGTTACGATGGCTAATGTCGATCTAGAGTTTTTTCTTCGAAATCCGGTGTATGCTCATCCCCGAGTCTTTTGTGCAAATATTTCGCCTTGTTCCAGTTCAGACAGTCCTGGGCCTCTTGCCATTCTTCTATTTTGACAAATGGGAGGTCGCTACTTCTAACCGCAAAGCACGGCTTGAGTGAACATTGTTCCAGAACCACGCTAAATGACTCTTAACCAATCATCTCCGAGTACTGGAAATCACTGGAATATCTCCTATTCGCATATATTTGCACTTGTCACAAAGAATTCCATGCACCCGTTATGGGTCGTGACGGGACAGAGGAGCTTCACGGGGAGATGACGAGTGACGGCCACAAAGCCAGTCAAGTGTCTGTGATTTTCGAGGGCGATTGAACTGATGGCTTTGCTTAAATTTACGCAGAATTCACCTGAGTCAGTCAACTCCCCTAGATGTACCTTGTTCATCTGACATTCCCAACCACGAAAATTAAACACTTCCACTTTTCCGAACCGTACAACACTCACAACACTGATCAACCAACTTTAATTGGATGCTGTAAACATTATTTTGGAAATATGCTTACCCACCGCATACATGTAACTGCATTAGCCAGAGGATGAAGTTACCGAAAACAAGCTTGTTCGATATCGTGCCATTTTAACCTGAAGCTATTAGTCTAGGGATGATTCTGGTCCATTCCACAGTGCACTGGCGTTTATCCTGTCACACTTCGTACATGTGATTGTGTTCAGGAGTCTATCTCACTATGCAGTCGTTTCGCTCGGTCGCATTTGACGTGAATGGATCATCACGCTTGTGGCCGAACACCGAATTGGATTTGTTGATCAAACCCGTATGATCCATATAAGTCTTCGTGTTTGTTAACTCGCTTTAGTGTTTAAAAGGCCGTGACTGTTTGTGTTCCACAGTGGAGTACTTTGATACAACTCCGTTGATTTGTATTCCGTTGGTAGATTGTACACATGTATTGTCTAAGATCTCTCCCCGGATCACTCACGTAAGACGGAATTAAAGTTCTGTTATGTGATATTTACACGATTGGTTATCTCGGAATTATTCAGGGGCTGAACGGAACCTCAGCACATTTTGTCCGAAAGAAGAGAAGATGATCAAGCCATCATCACAATGCCTATCAAATCTTAGGAATGAATCTCACGAGAGCTTGCCCTCAGCCTCTTCTCTCCTCCCCCGAGGTAACCTCTTATCACCGGCACACACATTCCAGAAATTTTTTACCATAATCAGAGTCAATTTTTCTACTCAGGATGTCAATTTGCAACAAGTGAAGGGAGAACAAATATAAGTTGCATAGATAGAAAGCAAGCTCTCTAGGGTAAGTTTGGAAAGCCACACAGTAAATATGCGTGTTCGAAGATAATAAGCTCCAAGTAACGATCAAGTCAGATAGGATTCACTGGTAAATTCAATAACCTAATAATTTACTACCCGTTTATTTGTCATATAGGAATGCTGCAATATTTAACGAAGAGGATTGCGGTCAATTACAGACTGTCGAAAAGGGGTGTGAAGATTTGAGCCCAGGAGCACAAAACGCCAAGTACTCGCAGGTCACAGTTTGACCAAAGCCACTGTAGCTGACGATGACCAGAAGGACAGATGAAACAGCACCTATACAGTGTGTTTGTCGAGAGCAGATACACTTCTGGGGCTTTGATTTTCTACTCTTGCTACTGAGGACTGCATCAGTAGCTACATTTCTCAACGAGAAAATTACATTGCATTTCTCACTTGATAAGACGGTGAAAGAAACCGAGATTTACAATTAAACATCCAAAAATGCCATTTTTGACAACAGAGTGATAAGATAAAACTAATTACATAAATCGGTGGACAATTATTGGTATATGAACAATCAATAAATCGACTTCATCAATGCGACTACGGGTTGAACCCGGTTATTGTATTTTGCCTAATAACGGGCATAATGTGCTGAAACGGATATTCACATGTACCTCGTAAATTTCAGCCTGCTGGCATTACCTTCTCCTCACTGATAATTAGGTGTGATAAACATATTAGTTAGTTAGGACACAATGCACAGTAACTGCTACTATTTTGTGATCGGTTATCGGTGTTTAGCTTAACCTTGGACAAAATTCGTGTGACCCGGTGATAGAGAGTGTCTCCAATGGTTACGCTTAGTTATCGGTTCAAATAACATTGGTGAACGTAAGATATGTTGCTAAATTCCATTTGACTGCATCTTACAAATTTGAATTGAAGTGGGATTTCACACTGACAACTTCAATACGTATTCTTTTGATTTTGACCAGGTCGATAAAAGGATGGGATATCGGAATAAGTGGAGAAGGTTTGATAATGGTGACACAGATCGAGCATGGAGAAACAGTACTAGGCAAACCGCTGTTCACATCCGTTCGCCTCAGTTGCACTCCCACATCGAGATTCGAACACGGGCCGCCTGGGTGACAGCCAGGAATCACAACCACTAGACCACGCAGGAACTGCTAGTCACGATCAAAGGTTCGGGCACTCACTTACGAAACCATAGCATACCATACCATACCATACCATACCATAAACGAGCAATGCCCACACAAATACTATGATCAATATGAACAAGGCTGACAGTACCCACTAATTCAATCACTCACGCCCGATATATATCAGTTTTCTTGTTCTATGATTACGGGGATCGAACTCACAACATTCGGGTCATTAGCACGACGCTCTGACTAGCTGGCCTACCGGGGCTCAGTCAACTTTTCACGCACACACGGTTCCTCGCAGACTAACAGAAGACAAACAACTCATCACCCACCGGTAAATGCACACAATACAAATCTCTCTCTTTCACTGTCATTCTCTCCCTCTCTCTCTATCAATTTATATATATATATATATATATATATATATATATATATATATATATATTATAAATATATATATATAGCTTGTTCTTCGAGTACGCGGTTTAGTTGTATCTGAACTGATATATCTTAGTCTCACCAAATACGCACAACATATCCATTATCATACTCATCTCGAACACTGAAAAATAAATCTCGCACTCACAACACGAAGAAAACACACACTCACGTCACATCACATCACATCATTTACAGTAGAGGGAGAGAGAGATGTGTGTGTTTGTTGGGTGCAACAGGCAAGATCTGGTGTGATCTGTGGTGAGTGAAGCGTGGTTTGGATTCCTAGTGCTCTAGCTTCTTAATCGAGTTTTTGAATAATTTTGTGAAGTAACCCAGGTAATTCACATTACTGAACGTATCAGCATTGCATTTAAGATGCCTTTTATTCGGAGAATATTCTCTATTTTCCTCACAGTACCGCCGAGTATTATTCGGTGTTTTAGTGGAACTATCTTTTCTCGCTTGGAGTTCTTTGTGCTTTTGTGTGAAGGGCTGTACTAGCTAGTGTCAGAGTTTATTCGCGTTTGGTTAAAAAGCATTTGGGCCCTTTTTTCTTACATTTTTTCTCCTTTTGTATGCCACACGCTTCTGACCCCAGTCTCGCATCTGAGTGCGGAAAACATGTTGTAAACTGTATAGATTTGGAAGTGTGCAAGGCCTGGTGGTCTAGCACCGGGTAAAAGCTTGGCTAGGCCAACTAGGGCACTGGTGAGAAACCCTCAACTACAGCAGAATGCCCTACTCGGCGCTAGGGCCCCTACCCTGACAGTAGTAAAGAAGTCACGTGCGTGGTCGAAAATAGTTGTAATTGAAGACGTGCTGGAAGATGAAAATTGGCATTACTGTCCGAAGTTGGAGGACAGGGTGACTCTTTCCAGCCTGGATGCTAGGGCAACTCCCATATAGATGGATTGGGAGTCGTCGGAAGTCCTAGAACATCAGCCGGCGACAACCACACTGATGGGGATGACCGATGCAAAATCTTGCATCGTCTCAGGCGTTACACATGATATCCATACAGGAGTAAACAGTAAGAGACATCGAAGCGACGAGGCAAACGCAATGGTATTATATGCTAACGCGTGTATTATTAGAAACAAATAGATGGAACTCGCCAAAGCAGCTGGGGAGGAGAACGCATTTATAACTGTCGATATGGAAACATGGCTTTCTAAAGAAGATCATGTGCCAAGACTAATAAGTAATGGTTTTATAATCTATAGGCAGGATAGAGAATACGATCACTCTGACGGAGGGGTAGCCATCCTCATTAGTCCAGGTATAAACAATCTTGAGTCTCAGACCAAGATTTGAACTCGTGATGTCCAGTTGTGCGCAGTTACGATCATACTTCCAGGCAGAAGAGCTAACGTTGTCTCTGTCTCCAGGACACCAAGTACAAACCGCGACAAGCATGTTCGCTTACTGCGGAGCCTGACTGAACTAGTTCAGGACGCACAAAAGACCCTCATAGTGGGTGACTTCAATCTTCCGCACATAGACTGGGCAGCCGAAGTCTGCATGCCGGGATCGGAGGAGCAAGCCTACTTAGAATGGCTGCATGCCAATGTGTTGCACCAGCATATTAGGGAAAATACCAGATAAAGGTCTAGATGGGTCCCATCCTTGCTGGATCTAGCAATAACAAACCTCCTCAACGATGTATCTGAATTGCATTACTGTGCAGCGCTGGCCAAAAGTGACCACGTGTGTGTCAAAATCACCCTATGCATGCGGCAACCCAAGGTACCCTCAAGGCTTGTTACAAATTTCGGTAGTATGGACATAGATAAGCTTCTCAAAGGGGCGATTGGGCTGATATGGGACACGGTAGAGGAGGCTACTGTCGAGGAACGCTGGCAGGTCCCTGATTGCCCTCCAGGAAGAGTTTGCACCCTTGAAACGAAGGAGTGGGGAGAGCAAACTTATGTGGTGGAAGGCTGAAATAGTCAAGATCATTATATGTAGAAACAGCAGCTGGAACCTGTACAAAGCTCCTGGCAGTCAGCTGGCCTGGACCTGTTATACGAAGCTTAGAAACGAGGCTGTGAGCCTCCTGTGAACTTCCAAACAAGAATTTGAGCTCAGGTCAGCCGAATGCGTAGGACAGCAACGGAAACTATTCTGCAGCCACGTACAGCCGAGAGGCACAACAAGGGCTGCCATAGGTCTACTATCCACTAGGGACCATCGTATTGTCACTGATGACAAGGGCAAAGCAGAAGCTTCGGGGGAATACTTTGGTAGTGTATATAGGACAGATCGTGGGGTACGAGTAAATTTGGCTCTGACGCATCCTCCTTCTCAGGTAAACGAGCTCAATCTCTCAAAGGAAATCGTGCGTAAGTATCTACAAGAACTAAACAGTCACAAGTCAACAGGTCCAGATGGCATCCACCCAGGTGTTATCAAGCCTTTGGAGGATATCATAGCTCCATCGGTATGCAAGAAGTGCGGGTCCAAGTTGGACCAGAGTAAGTTGCCTCAGGACTGGAAAATCACGGCCGTCGTGGCAATACATATGGGTGAACCTAAGTTGGCTATGCATAACTGCAGGCCGATAAGCTTAACTAGCATCTTATGTAAAGTTCTTGAGTAGATCACCCACACTCACATCTATCAGCACTGGCCCAGCATGGATTCCTAAAAAATGGATCTTGGCTAGACAATCTCTTGTGCTTCTTAGATCAGGTGACTCGGCAAATGGATGAAGGTAAGCAAGTTGAAGTATGTCACCTGAACTTTAGCAAGGCGTCCGACTTCGTTAGTGATCGTCTTTTGCTGTGCAAAATATAAAAGTTCGGCATATGTGGGCCAGTATATTGATGGCTGGCTGAGTTCCCCTTTTACAGGACGTTTTACGCCAAAATTGGGGACAGGTGCTCTAATTTGGTGAATGTCATCAGTGGTGTACCTAAGAGATCCGTCCTAGGCCCGTTGGTATTCTTGTAGTTTATTGATTACCTAACATCCGCCCTTCAATCGTCTAGTTATTTTTGCGGATGACGTGAAGATTTTTGGATCTGAGGGTAAGGTCGACCTAGGCACGGATATAGGGGCCGTCCTGGACTGGGCAAACAGGTTGAACTTACCCCTGAACGCGGGAAAAATTTATTTGTTATCAAGGACCACAGAAAGCCTAACTGTCGCTCGTGACTAAGGGCTGTTCACCATGGAAGCAGTCAGTAGGGTTAAACAGCTTGAGGTCATCATGAGCAGTGACTTTAAATGGTCAAACCAGTGCAACGCTGCTGATCAAAAGGCTCATGTTGAGCTCTTAAGACTGCGATCAGCATTGTCATGCCGGCGGCTGGAAATATTCGTATTTATTTACATGGCTGTGGTACGACCTCACTTAGAAGGTAGCGTGCAGGCTTGGTCGCCGCCTGCTTGCAGAAAATTCAGCGTCTCGCTGCGCGAGTGGCTGAACAGGATAGAGGTAAGACGTACGAGCAGAGACTCAGTGATCTCAATCTCTTCTCGATGGAAAAAAGGGACGTCTAGAAGATCTGATTAGAGACTTTCAAGTTAATGAAGGGTCTTTGTGGCCTTGGGCCGGATAGTCTGTTTCAAGTGGCTTAAGATTCCTGAACGAGGGGACGAGAGAAGAAGCTGTTGAAAGTTCGAGCTAAGTTGATGACTAGATCGCACTTCTTTAGCAACATGGCGGTGAAAGTTGGAACAGTCTGCCTGATGGAACGATGGACCTACAGACCATCCAGTCCTTCAAAGGTGCCCCAGATTGCGAGTGGTACGAGATATTTCTTGGTATTGAACGTAGAGTATGTTCACTAGATGGATGAATGGTAGCACTGTGGAAACAGAGTTTGGGAAATAGAGGTTCTTGATGTGATGTGATGTGATGCGATGCGATGTGATGTGTTGTGACGTGAGTGTGTGTTTTCTTCGTGTTGTGGGTGCGATATTTAGTTGCCAGTGTTCGAGAAGATTATGATAATGGATATGTTGTGTGTGTTTGGCGGACCTGTGGACGTGGCATGAGGTTGCGGTTCCGTGGTATAGTGGTTATTACGTCAGTCTCACACACAGAAGGTCCCCGCTTCGAGCATGGGTGGATCCATTTGCTATTTATCTTCTCTCGATGATTCTCTCTATGTCTCACTGTTCACCTCGTCTTCTGGTGAGATTAACATATATCGGTTCAGTCGAGATGACAGGTACAACTGAACCGTTTACTTGAAGAACAAGCAATATATATGTATATATATATATATATATATATATATATATATATATATATATATATATATATATATATATATATATATATATATATACTTACTGTTTACTCCTGTATGGATATCATGTGTAACGCCTGAGACGATGCAAGATTTTGCATCGGTCATCCCCATCAGTGTGGTTGTCGCCGGCTGATGTTCTAGGACTTCCGACGACTCCCAATCCATCTATATGGGAGTTGCCCTAGCATCCAGGCTGGAAAGAGTCACCCTGTCCTCCAACTTCGGACAGTAATGCCAATTTTCATCTTCCAGCACGTCTTCAATTACAACTATTTTCGACCACGCACGTGACTTCTTTACTACTGTCAGGGTAGGGGCCCTAGCGCCGAGTAGGGCATTCTGCTGTAGTTGAGGGTTTCTCACCAGTGCCCTAGTTGGCCTAGCCAAGCTTTTACCCGGTGCTAGACCACCAGGCCTTGCACACTTCCAAATCTATACAGTTTACAACATGTTTTCCGCACTCAGATGCGAGACTGGGGTCAGAAGCGTGTGGCATACAAAAGGAGAAAAAATGTAAGAAAAAAGGGCCCAAATGCTTTTTAACCAAACGCGAATAAACTCTGACACTAGCTAGTACAGCCCTTCACACAAAAGCACAAAGAACTCCAAGCGAGAAAAGATAGTTCCACTAAAACACCGAATAATACTCGGCGGTACTGTGAGGAAAATAGAGAATATTCTCCGAATAAAAGGCATCTTAAATGCAATGCTGATACGTTCAGTAATGTGAATTACCTGGGTTACTTCACAAAATTATTCAAAAACTCGATTAAGAAGCTAGAGCACTAGGAATCCAAACCACGCTTCACTCACCACAGATCACACCAGATCTTGCCTGTTGCACCCAACAAACACACACATCTCTCTCTCCCTCTACTGTAAATGATGTGATGTGATGTGACGTGAGTGTGTGTTTTCTTCGTGTTGTGAGTGCGAGATTTATTTTTCAGTGTTCGAGATGAGTATGATAATGGATATGTTGTGCGTATTTGGTGAGACTAAGATATATCAGTTCAGATACAACTAAACCGCGTACTCGAAGAACAAGCTATATATATATATTTATAATATATATATATATATATATATATATAAATTGATAGAGAGAGAGGGAGAGAATGACAGTGAAAGAGAGAGATTTGTATTGTGTGCATTTACCGGTGGGTGATGAGTTGTTTGTCTTCTGTTAGTCTGCGAGGAACCGTGTGTGCGTGAAAAGTTGACTGAGCCCCGGTAGGCCAGCTAGTCAGAGCGTCGTGCTAATGACCCGAATGTTGTGAGTTCGATCCCCGTAATCATAGAACAAGAAAACTGATATATATCGGGCGTGAGTGATTGAATTAGTGGGTACTGTCAGCCTTGTTCATATTGATCATAGTATTTGTGTGGGCATTGCTCGTTTATGGTATGGTATGGTATGGTATGGTATGCTATGGTTTCGTAAGTGAGTGCCCGAACCTTTGATCGTGACTAGCAGTTCCTGCGTGGTCTAGTGGTTGTGATTCCTGGCTGTCACCCAGGCGGCCCGTGTTCGAATCTCGATGTGGGAGTGCAACTGAGGCGAACATTTGTGAACAGCGGTTTGCCTAGTACTGTTTCTCGATGCTCGATCTGTGTCACCATTATCAAACCTTCTCCACTTATTCCGATATCCCATCCTTTTATCGACCTGGTCAAAATCAAAAGAATACGTATTGAAGTTGTCAGTGTGAAATCCCACTTCAATTCAAATTTGTAAGATGTAGTCAAATGGAGTTTAGCATCTTCCGAGGCATCATCATCATCATCATCATCGTCACTCGTGCTAAAATGGCTTTGTAAACACTGTACTCTCAATATCAGAATATTGCACGAACGTCAAGCTTTTTCTTCTGTGTGAAGTTGAGGTTGCGTGACTATGAATAATATAAATAATTCGAATGATGCTTGATGAACGAATGTCATTGATCAGTCAATTATAAGTTGTTTAAAAGTCACGTTTGTAAAGTTATATTATTCAGTTCATATGTAAAAATACTCATGAAAGTGGAGTTCATCGTATGTGGTTTAAACCACTAAGGCATGATCACTGACCCTGCTACGAACAGTTTCTTCTCTGGAAGTGTCGATCGTGGTCCTGCTAAATGGAAGGAAGCAAAAGCAATGCACACACGACTAGAAAGCAAGCGATATCATCTGGTGGTTGTTAGTAATTTTGCGAATGATGAGACTCACGAGAAGGCAGCTTCTGAATATTTCAGCGGGTTGGGAATATACATTGACCTCTCTGTTTAATTAAAGGTACTTTTAAGAGGACTGGTTTGCTTCCAGGTGACGTGCTAGGTTAAGCCTCCAATAGTATTGGTTATGCTACTGCCGTGGACGTATCTGTTCATTTGTTATATGCTTTACAGTAGCAAAACTGTGGGGGATTTAGGGGTTCAGTTTCCTAAATGCTTGTGAAATAATTTGACAAACTGTCACTATACTGATATAAAAATTTGTATCACGTTATAATGTTTAGTGTCGTGAACATATTTACTTCAAATACTACACTTTTATTCAAATTTCGACTCTTCCTGCATCTTCTCAAGGTGAGGTCAGTCACTTTCTTCTTATCTCAGACATCTTTGCGATAAAAACACAATTTACAAAATCCCACTCAATTTCCTACAGGATGCTTCAGCGTAAACTACCCACCTTCAACATGCTATTGAAAACTCATGAAAACGGACTGTGTACCACATTTGTATGGCCTGATAGAATCAACGTCAGTAGCATATATCTCCCAATTCCTTACTGTGTCTTGAACCTCATTGTGTAGGTTTCTAAGTTCAAAACAATTCCAGCTGATCTTCAAAGGCTTATTTCAAGTCAACACTAAGTAACACAGTGCCCATTCATCACTGACTATAGAGGTTAGCATTTGGCCAACCAAATATGATCGACTCCAACATGAACGGCATCTTAGTACGAGGTTTAAGTGAAACTGAAATAGAAACAAGTAACAAGAGGTGGCTGCTTCAAATATTTCAGTAGTAGACAATTCCTAATCACACAGTGGTAACAATCAGCTTACCATTGTTTCGGTAATAATGATGATCGTGACAATCGCGTAGCGAAACACTGTGAATACCAAGGAGGCCATGTGCTTATTTACATTATAACAAACACTCCATCGTCGGCAAAACTTTCAAGTCTCTTCCTAGGATCTGAGATTCTATTGTATTACTAAACATTCGCATTATATAAACACAGTATATAATACCGTACAATATCTAGTCATCAAGTCTATGAACAAAGCGACATGAAAGTGAAGATATCACTCTTTATCTGATTTTGCATGCAGTCATCTATACTATTTGTGTGCTCTCCTTCTAACTTACCCGACGATGTTTGTCAGAAATGTTACTTGTCAATTTCTATTTCGACCTTATGATAGACATGGTCCCATGGATTGCTCCACTATTAGGCTACAACTGTGAAACATTATCACATGCAGCCATGGATGCGGATAAATTTGGTGAATCGTATGCACTGATTAGCAAGTTTTCAAACGCGTATAATATTCCGTCAAACAATTAACTAACATTATTGTCTGGAATCTTCTGGCCCACAACACAGTGTACTGTGACAAGAGAAATAAAGGTGTTTCCAAAATCTGAATGAAAGTGTAGGATTTGGAATGAACATAAAATATAAAGGACGTAACACTTTATTAGGAATAAAACAACGTGGCGAATAAGCTCGTTTACAGTTATTCGTAATCATATCAATAGATAACAATTATTGTGGTTCAAAACAAGGAAAGGAAATGATCATCCAAATCTGTCTTTGCACGTGTGAGTGCATGCGAAACTCATCACAGTGAAAAATATTCGCATGGTCGCACACTTGTTCGGGAACAAGAAATGGGACTTGAGGATTTGAGTGCTTGCACAAATTGTTTCTGAACACACAGGAGAGAATTATGGAGACGAATTTCCACGGCTTCGGCTGAAGATAAGATGCGGAACTTGACAAGTCGTGATGGTTTTCCCGGGACTTCGTAAGTGGTGCGGAAAGCGTTTATCACAATTACTGAGTGGTTTGACTCCAAGGAAAATAGTACATTATATATATATATATAATATATATATATATATATATATATATATATACATTCTGAGAAGAAATTTGTTCTCGGTATAACCCTAATTTATTATTATGTTAAATAAACGAACGCATCAAAAGGAGCGGATGTGGTCTTTCAACTTCACTGTGGACCTCGCTGCTGAAAGATAATCCCTTTAAATTCCAAATATTTTTATCGAAGACCCACATCCATCCCAGAGCTTCCCTTGTCCGTTACCTAGGGATTACGCAAATCTGTCCGTGTAGGTGGGTGTCTATGTGTGTGCACACAAAGTTGTTCTATTCTCAAAGTACCGAAGATTTGTTTATTTATCTTTCAGACTAATGAGACCCAGAGGGCCCTATAATCTTGCACTGCAGTTTGCAAATTGTTGCATTCGCCCTGACTGACTTAACTGTCCACCCATGATTTTCCTTGGTAAAACATTAAATGTTTTGGCGATATCATCAAGTCTTCGAAGATGTTTTCTCGTTGTAGCAACATCAATATTGTCACCGATTTCATCTTGAGGCTAGCACTTCAATGCGTGCAACAAATTCACTCGTAAGCAATTATTGTCCAACACCGACCGTTGCCTTCACTTCGAACTCGACAAAGCGATCTCTTAATTTTCCACTTGGTCGAAATCCAGTGTACTGCCTTCACGTTCACCTTTCAAAAGAAACAGCCTTATCCCTTACCCTACTTGTCTCTTTTTAGTTACTAGTCAATTAATCACTAATCTCGTTGTTCATCTTCGTGACTAATCCAAATGTGTTTACTGCCCAGTAATTCCTCCATGTCTTCTTTGCCGTATTCCAATTGACCTCATCACTAGTCTCTGAATTCCACGGTAAATCATGTGTGTGTCGAAATTTCACCCTATATTGGGTAAACAAATGCTTCCATCGGATTTCACTTAGACAGTTCAAACACACTGTAAACGTCGAAATAAACAGATGAACATACCATTCCAATAACAGTTTTGCATCCAATATCTGTGCATTTCCATTCGAAAATTACAGTTGAATATATTTTGTTGAATGACTAATATATTCGAGAGGTATATCATTGAGTAAAAAAATGAATAAATCTATTCGTGAGTGAAGTTTATATCGGTGGAAGCAAATATATAATACAGTTCTTGCTCATTCCTTACCAGACACTCAAACATTTATAAGGAACTGATTCATTTCGAATGGCTGGCAACAATATATTTCGTCGCAATACTATGTGAAAAAGCTGTCACGATACACCTTAGATTGCAACACAGACGGACGACTAGTCAGTAGAATGTAATATGTTAATTGTCATGTGGTCTCGGTACTGAATACAAAGGATTTGTTTACAAACGTCGAGTAAACTGTCACATAAAAACAGGTAAAAATTACAGTTGAATATATTCTGTTGAATGACTAATATATTCGAGAGGTATATCATTGAGTACAAAAAAATTGAATAAATCTATTTTGCAATGTGGTCTTCAATAGTGCTGCTATGCCCCGGCGTGTGTCCCTCGTGGTCTAGTGGTTAGGGTTCCTGGCTGTCACCCAGCCGGCACGAGTCCGTCTCCCAGCAAGAGACTTACATTTCACACAGAGATTTAGACTGTGAAAAAGAGTGAAAATCAGTCAAAACCATGAATTCAGATCGATTTTATATAATTAACAGCATAGAATAGGACTAGCACTGACTAGATTTGAATATTGGCAGAATCGTTCATCTCGATTTTCTCAGGTAGAATACAAGAATTTCAGTGTCATCACACAATGCGATCCGCGTTGCATTATCTGCAATTCGGTAACTCGAATGATTCACATTTACCGATTAAACTCGTCCTTGACGTGGTGAATGATTATTGACAAGGTGAATATGGATACCCCACAATCCACTTACACTTTATACATATGGTCAAGGAACGGAAAATATTGTAATGGTAACTTGGCTAACCTGATAATTCACAGCAGCATATACAGTTTATTTCACACGCTAATGTTGTCATTTTTGCAAAACTGAAGTCGAACGAGGAGCTTTTGCTAATCGACATCGAAATGCAACGTACAAAACAGAATTCTGTAGACCACTTGAATGCTTAGACTACGTGAACACATCTAAAAATATTATCCATAAATGTTTGTTTGATAGGTGAATCTGGTCTTCGTTTATCATAGAGAGCTGTCCCATTGTTTCTGGAAGTTGAAAGATGTGGTCGTTTAGCAGCTTTCAGAAGGGTGAATTGCCACCGTATGGCACTACTAAAAACCCACTGTCTGAGGAACCATAATCGAAAAGGAGGTTATTGTCTGAATAATCCCTGAAGTGATTCTAATAGAACTAACTCCTAACCCCGTTTGTCGTTTTCAATGGTCAGGATTTTACCAATACTCAACAGATAATGAAATCATTCACTTTACACAAGGACATCTCCCTCTTCTATAGTTCAAACTCACCCTTGATTTTAGTGGGAGATATAAGGAAGAGATTCAATGAGAAACGGTTCCCACGGACGCATGGATATGTACTATGTTATTTAGGGATAAATTGCCACTAGTCTTGTAAAGTCAGCCGGAATGACTAAAGGATAATATGTGGAACTTACAATCCTGCATTCACTGTGTGATTCCCCGTTGTGACTCAGTGCATTGATGATTGTGGGCAAGTGGGTTAAACCAGATGCACAATGAGTGTCTGCATGACATTCTAGAAGCATGAGTTAAAGCTCCTAAATCAGGACATAGAATTGCGTTGACAGACGTCACATTAGATCTGATTCGATCCGCTGGATAAAACAAAGCCCGTCCTTCTCCTTTCTCGTTAAGCAAGTGGTTGTTGTTATCCTTCCTATTCACAGTGCAGACAACAATATGCTTAGTTCGAATAACACTATACTACAACTCTGTCAGTAATACATAAGCGAAATATCCGATTTTACCAAAAACATTTTGAAATTCCATCCGATTGAAAACTCCCTTGAGAATGATATATTACAATTTATTGAACCTTACTCAAATGAATCCACTTAAGGTTTTGCTCCATTCGAAATATTTGTGCGCACAGTTGAAAACCCCCAATTCCAAATAATAGTATTTAGAAAACATAAATGTATTTGTGTGCAAAACTTATGACAAATATGGACGCAAAATTGTCGGATTGTTTTTCTGCTTTGACAAACAAAAATATACGAAGTGAATGAGCAATAGGCAAAACCACCAATATTTTTGATTCGCTTTGTTCACTGTCCTAGGGGTCGGATTGGGAATAGTGATTACGGACAGCCTGGAGCCGAATAGCAGTGAAGCCATAAGCCAAAAATGAATACATGGGGTTGAACGAATGCTGTGACAGGGTTGTTGCCTCCGATTGGAAAACAGTAAAATGTTAATACAATGGGTGCGAATTATCAGAACAGATTTCCAGTACAAACACAATGGATGTTGTTATGTGACTAGCGCATAGCTCCAAGAATATTTCGTTTGAGGTTATACCAGAAGTAAGAGTAATCATACGCCTTCAAGCTGCAGCGCAACATCAAGATATTTCACGTGATCAGCACATGCCAACATGTATATCAATATATATATATATATATGATATATATATATATATATATATATATATATATGGAGAGATAGGAAGGAACCGACAGATGGAGAACGAGTGTGCGCATTCCCAGTAACAAAAGACTCAGTCATACAGAAAATTGAACCTCTAGTTATTTTCATGACGAATAGTGACAGAGATATTCCATAACTCATCAACTGAACTGAATAGACAATCAGTGAACGGACTGTTTTAACACACAAAACCGAAACAAATATGAACTATATTGAGTTTTGGTAATAGAATCGTTCCACGATTCATGCGAAACAGTCCCGATTCAGTGAGTATCGTGAGGGAAAATCTCGGTGATATGAAATGAGCAACTAAATGGATGAAAACAGAGACTACACATTAAAACGACACACTTGATGATATAATTCCGATATGTAGGACCACGATGTTTGGTACAATTTATCAGGTGAATTTGTGGGCCACTAATGTGGACTGCATGTCAATGTTTAGGCAAATATTTTGGGACAAGAGGATCGTGAGCTGCAATTGTTCTCAGAATTGCCGTCGTCTGAAGGAAATGAGTTGGATTTCCACGAAATTATTATACGATAAGTCCGAATCATTTTCATTCAGAATTTCGGACTAGCTGGATTGGTATCAAAATAAATCATGCAAAGCTATTTTATTATTGTTCAGGGACACGCGCATGTTTTCAAGATATATATGGAACATTCCATTTAGAAATAAAATGAGAATAATAAGCTTGTCATGTTATAACTTTGGGAGTTCAAGTTCATTCGAATGGTTCACAAATGAACTGATAACAAAAGATTCCTCAGGTTATCGTGTCGATCGGAATATATGTGCAGATTAAGAAAAACGATGCCGGGAGTCGAACCGGGGCCGCCTGGGTGAAAGCGAGGAATCCTAACCGCTAGACCACGTGGGATGCCACGTGAATCACAACTGCACAATCAGAAGTAACACTATAAAATTGCTGTGTGCAATTCTCATCTTTTCATCAACACACGACAGCGGTGCGACAGTTTGTTTGATTCAACATGTTCACTCAATGTGTAAGCGTGTGAATTCGTGCACACTGTATATGCCGGTTCATTCAACAGAATAGTATTCGACCAAGAATTTAAAAAGCATTATGTTGTGAGCAACTGATTGACCACATGACGTTATTCACATTGCTGTCTACAGATAACGGACGCGCACTTCCATCACTCACAATAGATCTTGTTTACGGCGTTCATATCTTCACAAATATATTGATATGAACAACTTCTACTAAGGTTTTCATTTTCAGCTATCGTTTCGTGCATGAACAAGGATCTAGTTAGTATTCGTTCGACAATCGACAGTCACAAAACTGGGATGACGAAAATGCCTCATCCACTTGAACATTTGGCAGTGGAGTTCAGATCAGTGACCAAGATCGTTGTCACAATGGTGACATCGATAAACAGTTTTCAACTAGGACGTATAAACTTATTCGCGTGTCTTGAGAATTCACGCATCACCTCATGTGACGGCAGTTGTATCAAATCAGAACATAATCATTTGTACACGGCATTGCATGAATAACCGTCATTTCCCACTCACACCCCCATACTAACCATCATGAAGCAAGTTCACGGCACAAGATGGGGCAAAAATCAGCACGCAGTTAGTAAGTAAACCCACGCGCATCGTGGACTCGTAACACCTGTCGAAATGGATTTAGTGGAATGTTCTATGCAATGAACATGTCACTACTTCCCATTATTATCATTTTATTACCTCGATTATTAAAGCACAATTGTTTATCCTTTTTCCTCGCGTGTAATTGTTGCAGCACGATCATATACAGCACCTTGACCGCAGAGTTCAAACTCACTTGATAGTTAAAGATGCTACATGTAATTTGCATCGTTTAACGATTCGCGCACTCATTCGTTGTATGTGTATAATTCGAAACGTTTTCAATAATGAATCTACTCAAGTCAACATGTAACGCAAATGATTTCCCATACTCAAATTGGAAGCCTCTTTCAAATATTGAACCAGTACTGCATATCGATAGTGAGGAGCAAAACAGTAGAAATGAAATTCATAGGACAGTGAACTGTGAATTCATCCCAGAAGTTATCAGCTCTCCTCAGATTTCTCATAATTTGCAGCCTGATTCACGAGCAAGCAAATGTATATACAACACGAAATCCGTAGAAATTCAACTCAATTTGGTCATTTTTCCTCGTGTTATGGATTTGCACCGGCGCTCCATAAGCGTGGTGCATTCGGAAAGTCATTGTAGATTAAGTAAACAAGTGGGAATCGTTTTATTTGGAAATCTTTCTTCATAAGTGGTTTAATAAATTGTCATCAGACACCACAGGAAATCGTGATGCACACTGATGCTCATGCAGACGACGAAACTGGAGTAAGTAATCATACGTTCCGTATTGTTTGAAGATGCATTCAATTCTCAGGCACACAAATCATAATTTAAGCTCCACTCTCAATCAATTTTGACTGGCAAGTGATGCAAGCTACTAATGATCAAATACTCCTCATCCATTCTGAAATCCTCAATGATCGTGATGTCTCGCGTGTTGTCTACCAGTTTACTTGCAGTTGCGATGATACGTCTTTTGATAAAATAGAACGGTATTCGGCTCAAAATGTTTTCCAAAATATCCCGAAGTGGTTTGTGCACGTAGGGAATCTGTTCATATTAAAATCCAAATAACCGTAAGAAACAGATATCGGATACCGTGAAGGATTACCTCTCAAAACGGAACCGAGTTGACCTGGTGTAGTTATTCACAGTGCAAATACACAATCAGAATCTAATACCGACTGCATGTGGCAGGAATACACTGACTGAGTAGATAAATATTCACCTCTGTGCACGAAAACCAATAATCTAAAAAATTTAATTATTTCTGGTTTTCTCCAACACAGAAGGAAGTAGCCATATACACGTTATCTTGATTATGGATGTATCAGATTTAAAAGCAACGGTACCATAACTTAAGCTTCTTCCTACCGAATCACACAAGGAAATTCGTGCAAACCACTCATTGATTTTGATATTCCGTGTTTTGTCTACCGGTTCACCGGAAATTGCAATAACAACAACATTGGTAAAATATGACAGTATTCCGCTCAAAACGATGCCGACAACATATAGAAATGGTCTTTGCACACACCAACTCAGTTCATAACATGTCTGTAGGAAATCGGAATAGGAATCATCTTTCGCGAAGAATGTACAATGTACAAAAGACATCTAGTTGAAATGACGAAGTTATACAGAGTGATATTACGTGATCTGTTCACAAAGCAACGTCGGTAAAGGGAAGAAATATATTCCGTCCCTCGAACCGGATAACACGAATATGAAATCTTCAAACGCTGAATTGAACAAAACACGAATCACGCACCGATTAACCAACAACAGTTTTGGGCACGTAATTATGCTGGCAAGTGCAAGTCCACACTCACACAAGAACTAGGGAGCATTCATTGTGAACTCCTGGTATGATATGTGAACAGTTCTTCATCCCAATGATTTTAACTGAATACCTCTAATTTCAAAATATATTGCTTTCTTTATTTGATGATGAACTATACAGAAACCCGATAAGCACATTTCTCCCTTTCTGCAAATAATGAACCATCACCAGATGTTAAGCATTCTACAATATATCATGGTTCCTGAACGTTCAACAGTCATTTTGTTGCGCTAGATAATTGCCATTTTTCTCACTCCGTTTAATATTAGTTTTGGTCTCTATCAGTAAATTAGCAAATTACTGACTCTGCGCTTTCTTCCCCATTAGTAGTTTCCTGCCCAAATATTTCTCTGGGTCTCCTGAAAAAGCTTGAGCTATTCGTGAAACACTTCTCGAAATGCAGTGACGTCCACAGATAAAACTTTTGACTCTATCATTGACGGTCACTTTGTTGCATATCACCTGTTTATTTCCAACATTATTTCAGACAGTGACTTTTATTTGTGCGACAAACTTTCGAAAATTACATCTCACAATTCACACGATCAAAGTTGGAAATCTTATCCACTTGCACTTACCCATTACACACTTCTGTTTGCCACCCAGCTCTCTCTCTCTTTCTTAACTTGATCGCCCGATGAAAGCCATTGTAGAATTGCAAAGCTGTTTGCTTGGATGAAAATCAATACAGTGTTTCAATAACTTGTCTATATTTTCCAGATAAAAATAACTGTATAAACGGATTTGGTGAGAATGACTAGTATCCATCCCTTCGGTTACAAAAAGCAACTAATTATATGCACTAGGTCGAGCGTAAATCAATCGTTCAGGTTAACGGATCTCTTTATAATCCAATCAGCTTGACAAGGATATAATCTGACTGGAACAAAGCTCTCCAGAGAGTTTCATTTGTGCTTCATATTTTGTGATATCTATGCCATTTGCCTTCTGACATTCAGAAATATGCTTTGAGGCCTTCTTGTTTATAAAACCTTACCGACGCTGTAGAACTCAGACAGAAATTGTGTCCGTAGGCCGTTCGTAAAGTAATTGCAAAACAGAAAGCGAAGGCTACAACGTAAGGCAAATATCTGAGCATTATTGCTGACAAACTGAACGCGGCAGTGACTCATTTCGTTGCCAAATCCAATCCATTTCCAGGCTCTCAGTCGCTGGCTGTTAGTTTTCGGGTTCTGTGAGATGGAAATTTAGGGAGACTGGGCCCCTCCCCTCCACTGATCTCGTGCACAGCGTTGGAATAAAGAAAACAAGATATTTTTGATGTGGATTGTGCTTTTCGACACTTCTTCATCCTTGGTTGGATTAGCACTTACAGTATACTTAAATACTAGACTATTTAAGTTGTTCTGAGCATTTTGTACCTAATAACATGGACCTCGGCATACTCTTAGAAAGGTAATGGAGTGAGCATAGTATCGCTACCTGTTACGACCAGCGTCAATCCTCCAAACACTGACAAGCTATGCCAGTCACCCTCAGCGGCCACCGACACATTTATTCTGAATGCTCTACTCAATTGTGTAAAGCAAATCCGAGAAATGACGATGGAACAAGGGATTTTTGGAACAACGAAAGATGAAAACTGGTAAAAGGACCTCTCTGGATGTATTTACATCTAACATTTATACACAGGTACAGTTGATATATTCTGAAAAATGCGACTACTCAAATTCACCAGTCCTCCGCAAAATAAGTTTTACCCAGTGGAAAAATGTTCTGTGGTACTTACGCTTGGGACCATGTGACACCATACGCCAATTCATTCCCAACTGTCTTCCTTCTCAGAGGCAAATTCATTACGATAATTCATTAAATTTTTCATCTCGAACTCGTCTTCAACTCACACCCGAGAGTGAATGTGAACCGTAGGTAGAACCATAAGAGGTATTGATTGACATGAGAATCATATTATATTTTTCGAATAAAAAATTTGTATTTTTCTTGTGGGTTTGGAGTTTGCTGACTTAGTTATGAAATAACTCATTTCTCCGAGAGCCCAAGTTCCTTATTCAAAGTCCAGTGAAGCGAACGTTCACTCACCTCCATTTTTATTTCTGCAAACGAATTTCCAACCACAATCCAGTTGAGATTACTCAAATGTAACTGTAAAAAGCAAACCTGAGAAGAGCCCGTAGTCTTGGCAGTTTAACAAATTATCAAAAGGGATTACAGTTACCCACGAAACCAAACGCTCGTGAGACATGGCACGGAACATTGTCCAGCAAAACAATGATATTCTCAGAGGTATTACTGGTTCAATATCATGGAAATGTTTTTGCGTGAGTGTGATGGATTTTGCTCTGTTTTAGGATCGTTTGATGGTGCTACAACGAAAACAGCGAACATGCTTTGTTGTATCCGTAGTAATCCGTGGTGCTCCATCATTGTTGTTATTGTGTACATTTCTGGCGGAAGATTTTACCACCATGACACTTCTGATATACCTTTTGATTCACACCCGAATGAATAAGTCATTTGCATTGGATGTACTGGTTATTAGCTCCTTCACATCCTAATTTGAATCGGTGTTTCCCAATCAGATTCGTGCAAAATGTGATTCTGCAAGCATCAGAAATCCGGGGAATGGTTCAACAGAAAAGCAAACCAGAATCCACCAGGGATGTTGAATTCTTCCCGGATTTCCAGCCAAAATGAAAAGATTTCGTTCTGAAAGCATTCAAGTTCATCATCGTGCAAACGCTCAGAGGTTCAATAGAAAATATCACCAAGGAATAAAAATTACCAATGAGAAAAAGTAAACTAAGTTTCTGATTCGAGGACTTTGTTCAGTTTAAAATGGTCAAACAAACTGCTTTTACGGTGTGCAAACTGTACAGAAATGACCAACACATGAACAAACGAACAAAGTAGTAGTTATGACCCCATCTTTGACCTCCCTCTAGTAGACACACTTATAGTTTGAGAGGAACATGGTCATATAAAATCTGTCATTTGGGCAACTTTAACTACGTTTTTACCTGTTTTGGAAAGAAAACCATGAAATAATTCCAAGATTGGAACAGTTATCATTTCGTAGAGATCAAGAGTAGGAAAGAAGAGGGGAGCCGCATTTTGAAAAGGCCCCCAACAATCGGGCATCTCACTGTTATAATTTGTAACTTATTGGTTGTTCCGTCATCAAAGGGAAATGCGGTTGACAAACTGTTCAGCAGACAACTTACAGGATGCCAGTGCTTGCCATTGTTTGATTATCTTTCCTAGCTGGTTCTTTGTTAGTCAAAATGAACGGAAATCGTACTACACGTTGGGTCACCGCTGTAGGGTCAGAATGACAAGCCATTCACGGTGTATGAACAGTTTGAATTTATGAATAAAAATGCTTATGGTCTCAGTCCAACGGTTATCTAATACAGCTCATTCTGAAGTACTGTTTAAAAGGCCATAGTTTTCCTACGTTTATCCTTCAAAGGTGACGATGTAAACCGTCCACTTAGTAAACTCCGGCACACGGTCGTCAAGCGACCGATCCAGTTATTGTCAGTGAAAGAGCAGCTGTCTCTGAGCCAAATTAAATTGTGTCCTTCACTTCACATGTGGATGCTCAGCCGTCATTAGGGTCCGAAAAGAAGGACAGTTGCATCGTGAAATAAACTAGACTGGGTCGGAGTGGCCTCAAAAGTCGAACAATAGTCAGTCCGCAGTGATGAAGTCGCCTATGAAAACGGAAGCAATCAGATCATCTATTGGGCAATATCCGGTTGAGCAAAAACGTTGTGCAATCCAAGACATCTTATTTAAAGTCACATTCAGCACTACAAAGGCAGGATTTCTTAAGTAAGCTGAGGCTCTAGCCGCTCTCACTTATAAATCCAAACTGTGCAAACAGTGGGAATGACTTATCAGTTTTGCCCTACCACGGTGACATAACATGTAGTCCCCTCTCATTCCCGGTTGCTCCCATAATTTCTCATTCACTTAAATAGAGTCTCGGTTTCGCTGATTATTTTACTGACAATATAAAAATCACACTGACTGTAGTATGCCCATGTACGGATACCGCGAGGTTGTGCAGGATATATTGTACAAACAAATGTTTCCGACTTCTCCTTCCAAATTTGTGGGATCTAGTTTGATTGGAATTCTTTGTTTTTATTGTGAATACTGATATCAGTTTTTTTGTATTAAACTGGACAGCTTCCAGTAGCCTGGATTTCTTTGTCCACATTCGTATTTACAGTTTCTTTTCAACCGACCGGAAAGGTGATTCGAATCTTTGCTGGTAATTAGCTGATTTAAAATGAATACTCCTGTAAACTTAATTATGTCAACAGGTAGTAAGAAACAGAATGTCGATCCATTCTGATGAAAGGGTCAAATAATATTTAGTACGTATTCGCTATGAAGACAAACCTTCGGTTGATTTATCATGTGGGGAATCCAATTGGCACTTCCACCTGATGAGGGGAATATGTACTGTCTAAACACATGTGTCAAAATATTTGTCTCTGAAAACCCTAAGTAGTGAGTAGATAAATGATTGAAGAGACATAAAAATTGTGCACAACTAATCTGCGCTCTCCTATGGGTGAGAAGTTTTGTTTCTTAGGTTTGAGGAAAGCATGAAACAGCTGCACAACCGTTGTGGTTTTTCATTAACTGGACAGTTTATTCCCATGCACCAGATGTGTTTTATGCATCAAACGGTTGCCTGGATCCACCAACTCAGGTGGTAAAATTGGCGGAAAATACAGAATTGAGATCAGTTCGAGCTGAATAAACAGCGGCTTATTTTCTCTGATGGCATCGCGGGGAGCATTTAGTATGTTAGAAGGTACAAAATATCAAGTTGTTCAATAAGAAGCATCTGCCTGGTTTTCACTATTATGTTTCGTTACTTTATCATATAAAAATATATTACGAAATGATTAACGGATTTCCCAATTGAAAGTAAATATTCTAATAACCGGTAGCACAATTATCCAAAGTGAGTCCATCAACGTGCTAGTTACTTGTAAAATGGATCAGTATGCAGTATCAACGTCATAAGGGTGCACTACAACCTACTGAGTCACCTGTCAGTTTTCTTACTTCATTCTTTTGGAATTTACCTCATCCTAAATCTACGGAGTCTCAACTGACACCCGAACCCACCAGAGTGGATGGTTTGAGCCATACATGTTACCACTTCTAAGATGAACGTCTAGTCAAATTATTCGAAGTAGAACAATGATGATACAAGTTACTACTGAACTAATCAATTGTCTAACTGGCTCAATATTCGGTCAACAACTGAACATCCCTCAACTTATTTGATTAATTAACCCCTCATGGCTACTGTGAGATTGACGGAGAGTGATCAGACGGTTGTCATCTTGGACTTTGGACCATATCAGCCGGGTTCGATTCCCATCACCGTCGGTCACTCCCCCATTTGGCGGCCTTCCATTAGTCTCGGCCTACTTCCTGAACTGTAGTAGTTTGTTGTATAATAGATGAAAAGCAAGCAAGAAAGATATCATTATTACTACATTTAGGCGAATAGTGGCTTAAAAATATCTGCGCATTCCACATCGTAGAATCATGGAATACGTCAGTAATCGTGCCAATACTGAAGGCCTCATCAAACGCAGCGTGAATTTAACTGCCTTCATGCTACGTGATGAGGTGCCCAAATGTTTAAGGCCTTTTCAAAATGCTGCTCCTCTCTTCGTTCCTACTCTTGATCTCTTGGAAAGGATAACTGTTCCAATCTTGGAATTATGTCATGGTTTTTTTTCAAAACAGGTAATAACTTAGTTAAAGTTGCCCAAAAGACAGATTTTATATGACCATGTTCCTCTCAAACTATAAGTGTGTCTACTAGAAGGAGGTCAAAGATGGGGTCATAACTACTTTGTTCGTTTGTTCATGTGTTGGTCATTTCTGTACAGGTCGCACAAAGTAGAAGCAGTTTTTCATGAACCTTGGCCCGAAGGGAAACGTCTTCGATATTTTTGCATTTTTTTGCTGGCATTGCTCAACATTGTCCAATCTTCTAATGATATATTTTCTGCCATTATTCGTACATCCAGCCTAATCTGCCTGACATTGAAATTATTTATCTTTATGATGTTTTTGCGGTAGCTCTTGCAACGTCGGTTATAGGTAGATCACCACTATTGTGGATTTTATATTATCAATATTTCTACGAACCGATTTGGTGCATTATCTGTGCTTATGCCAGTTACAGATGGAAAACTTCCATTCTTGTTGGTAACATACAATGATGTTTTCTGATTCCTGGTAAGTTTTCCTTGTGAATAGACAGTAAAAGCTATTTAACTCATTACTTTGCAAATTGGTCATAAGATTCGAGTTATCCTATGGGGTAAAAGATGTTCAATATGCAGAATAAATATAAGCACGGATCAACTTGAGTTGGCAGAAAAAGTATTTTTGTTGAACTTCGGGATAAGCGACATCGGGTTCAAAAAATACGGTCGATTGTAACATTGTTGGCCAAATTTTGATCAACTCAGTTTTCTCCGTAGATTCATGCCCTACTGACCACATTTTCTACATCCACCACTGCTCATTTTGCAATGAAATCTGTGTCACTTTTAAAAATATTGCAGGTTGTTGCTACAGGTAATTTCCTACGTGGCTCTCAGAACAAACGATCATTGGAAAGGTACCACGCTGTGTTTTTGTAGAGAGGACCGGGGCTGTCGGACTGGATATTCAACGATTGTGTTTCTTCCTGTTTTAAAATTACTTTTTGATAGCAAACTCACTGGTTTTTCAGCCATGTGGATTTGACAATGATATCTCATGAGAACTAACCATAGAATCGTCCAATATTAATCGTTCCAATACCATTTGGGACCACATGTCTTGTTTTCCGGGGTTCAACTTTTACTGTTGGCCTTTGATATCCCCATCGGTAGCGTTTATTTCTCTCATCTTCCCTCCGTGAACACGACATAATCATTGCAAATCATTCAGAGGAGCAAAAAGGTTATTTAGTTGTTACTAATACTAATAATATTATCAATATTAATATTATTATGAGCCACCCAAGTTATTCAATGCATTTTTACTTACGTAAGTACTAAGTAATTGTACCTGGATGACAGAACAAAATCCTGCGATCATCCTGTTTTAGTTTACATTTTAGACACGGTTCGTGCAAAGTGCATTGAACGTTATTATATGTTTGAAGACCAATGAATTATTCTCGCATGTCTGTTTGGCACGAGTGTTGTACGCTATTTTGCACTGACTATTTCCTGTGATCTCCGCTGTGGTATAAGTATGCATATCTTCCTGTGATGATCCGGAAAATCACGTGGTGAAACGAATGTTTCGTAGTGTGATGCTAGTCCGCAGGTATTCGCACTCTAGTTCCGCGTACCGTTGAAAGGTACAACATAAGCATTTCACTTACAATTGGGGACTTCCACTGGAGATACAGAAATGTCCTCGTTGTTGCTTTAAATTTTGCGCCGTTGATCTTTTTATGGAAACTCTTGAAAGGCAGTTTCTGTGTATTTTCGGTTTGAACCACTTCCCAAGGTGTACTTGAAAAGGCGACTGATTTTCGAGAATAAACGTTTGTCTTGGAAAGATTTATATATTTATTGACTAACGTTCCGGACGGTGCTTGAACATCGTAATTGTTAAAATGCCTCATCAGTGTACTTCTCGTTTCAAACACTGAAAATTTTTAATTTTTATTGAATCAGCATCCGTAGACATTTTACTGTATTTTAGGTTCCATAGGTCGTACAGTTTAAGCAGCTTCCAGAGTTAAGGAGCTGTAAAAGGAGAATTTATTGTGCATTCGTTCCCATGGAAGACGACATTGTTGTTGATGGAATCCGGTTTTTAACGAAATCTAGACAACCCACTTCAATGCTAACAATCCGTGTGCAATAACTTCAAGGTGGTTCTATTGGTTGGTCGTTGCTGAGCATGGCGTTTAGATCGCATACATGAAGAGCTTGCTCTGGACATGACCTTGACTTTTCAGGTGACCTTATCTTTTGTGTACTGTTCATAGAAATCTGGACCTTATGACCTATAGATGCACATTTTTAAGTTTAGTGACTTGGCATATGCCCTGCAAAACCGGACTCATTTGGAAACGACTTCCCAAAATTACTGTTATTCAGTTCTTTTGTCTAGGTATCTGTGTATTTTTGTTTTCATTTATTCACTTTTGTGCCGTCATATGCTTGGTCCACCAAGGTACTATGGAAACATTTTTGTGTCGATATGCACACAGGAAGAATAGGGTTTCATGACTAGGGGTGGATAGTACTAAGGTCTGGTAGCTTTTCAATTCCTGGGTTATTTGGATTTATTGTGCATCAAACTCTGAATCCGATCCAATTCAATGCATTTATTGATTACACTTGTTGAAAAACCTCAGGTTTCCAGGATCTCCCCCGAGCATCTTCTCTTTGCGTAGTACATAATGTGAACTTCGTCCACACTAAAAGTGTATCCTTCTCAATCCTCGGTAACGGATATTAGGCAGAATGGATCATATCTTGTTGTGGCTAGTTCATGTTCATACATTCATGTTGTAACCTTGCCCTCAGTATGACCGACACAATATTTTTCACAGTCCTTGCAATTATCCCCGGATATGATGTTTCTTCTTTTTTGGCTTTCAGTTGCGCTGTCGCTCGTGAAATGATTCTTCTCAGGGTTCTGGTTGGTTTGTGAGCAACTGTATGAGCATGTGGTTAGGAGAGTCTTGCGGTGATTTCGGAAGCGTTTTTCATCCATGGCAGCCCTGTCCTTCTGTTAGATTGTGCTCTTCGGCCGGTTCCGGTCTTGATTCCGAATATGGTCCTTCCTTTTTATTGGATCGCCTAAAGAAGATAGGTCTGTTTTTGTTTCTCCAGCCTCTAGGTGTTTCAGTGTGTTTTGGTTGTTAAACTGAGTTCTTAAGCTAGACTTCACGTGGTTGTTTGAGTACAGGCTTCCTCACTTGCGCACTGATGATGTCACCTCGACTGGTGGTAAAACATTCGCGATCTAAACATCAATCTTATAGATCACCAACCGATACAAACCATCAATTTTAGCTACAAACATCTCCGAGATTCAAAATCACTCGGCCGATAATCTTCACATTCCCCAAATCGTCGAGCCTATAGTTATTATTTCAAACTCTTCCTTACTAGTCGAAGGGTAAGGCGACGTGTTTTACATTCACAAATGAATGCAACTTCCGATTGCTAAGAGCATGACTCCGATAGGTCACACCCAAACTATGAGACTGCTAATTGGGTGGAATTAACCTGTTTATTTTTTGTGACTATTTCCAAAGCTAGAATCTGAATCTTGTCCTAACCGCAGTTACTTCTCATTTCGTATATTTGATCGTTGAACTCTTATAATCGAGGCCATGGCCGCATACACGTGAATAAAATGAACGTTTTGTCACTAGTAATTCCGAATTGTTGTCATCTCGGTAGAATACAGCAATATTATCGTATTGACGCTGATGATGTCCATTTGACTGGTGTAGAAACATTTGCGACTCAGACCAGCAGCTCGGAAAACAAAGAGTTGGAGGATGATCGTCGGAATCAGTTAGAGTTTAAATCTGCTCCTCACTAGTTTTGTTAGTAATTGTGGAACTGTCCACCTATCAGCGTCATCGATACACTAACCATCGAAACGGTATTCCAAAGAAACAGAACACAGATTGAATATGGGACGCCAGGAATTCCGACAGTAGCACATCTAACCAAATGAAGTTTTCTGAGCCGAAATGCTGTACGTTTGACCTAACAAAAACAAAGAAAGGTAGATCTCTATAATATTGTGATGTTGCTCAACTGTTACTGACATATTATTGCTCGATAGTTCATCCGGTGATAAACAAAGTTGCAAACTTGCGAATACGAATTCCTGGAATATATGTGTAATCGCCTTAGTTCGAGTACGAAGTTACCGGAAAAGCACTTGTGCTCTATCAAGTCCTGTTCTCTACATTGCTGTAGGATCATTCACTAGAATTTACTACTAACTGGACTTTCGTTTGTCTTTTCTCTCATCATTCTAACCATTTTTGATGGCGTCACGGAGAAAATTTACTGGGCACAATAAAAATGCTACTACTACTAATAACGATAATAACTGATTCTCAGACACTTGGGACAAGAATACAAACAGCACACACAGGCCGACATGGACAAACGGGCAGGTGGATTTCTCTCCCAAAGCACCACAAAATTAGAGAATGGTTAATACCGATTTTGAGAAAGATTGATACCTGAATAAGAAGGTTCCCTATAGTGAACGGTAAAATGAACGGCTTTATGAACTGAATAGAAACGGGAACTCAAAATTATCAGTAACTTTTTGACACACTTATAACCGAACCCTGTGTGGACCTCGCGGCTAGTTTTGGGGACTTTTGGGAGTACTTCCCAGAGAAGGACAACAACGTTGAAGATAAATTAACTTTAGTTGTTTCAATCAACTCAAAAGGTGAACATCAGGGTTCACATACCTGTTTTTTAATGGACAAGCCATGGAACAAAGATTTCTGTGCCTTGATTATACCCAGTAATCGTGCTTCTCAATAATAGTATGCTTCTGAAAATAGAGAACAGTCCTTTCTTCTGGTCTTTTGTGCATCGTTAATTGTACACTAATTGATTACTGTGCAATCATCAATCTTAAACTCTGGATGATGATTCCAGAGCAGTTTTGATTTCGGGCTTGCCTATTATTTCGTAAATATTGGTTCCCATATCAGCACACACCTTATCTCTACGATTACTATTAGACGTAGTGACCTACAACGGGGAATTTTGTATATCTGCTGAATGCGAAGCTTCACCATCCAAGCCCGGAATCGGTCCAGCTTGTCCTTCTTTTACAACTTATCTCCGAAATCTGCACTTTGAAGAGAGAAGACGAGTGAGAACGTTGTTCGCAAAGTTACTGTCTTTAGCAGCATTTCTGATGTCTACCAAAGGTGACTGTATTATATATGGGTTAATGTGCTCGAAAACCGTTATCCTACAAATTGATTTGTTGTTTATTAAATGACCCTGTACTTAATTTAGCCTTGCCTGGGTGAATTCTACCGAGTGAATTGGCTTAAGTTACTACCACCTAAGTTCATGTTTGCCTATTTTCTTGGTAATGTTTGCTTTTTTCTAAGAATCACGAACAAACAAAAACCGGGGGTACTCCTCTGTCTTTGTAGTCGGTGGCATGTTTTGGCTATGACTTCCCGGTGGACTTTTCAGCAAAAAGTATCCATTCAATTTCCAGAAGCACCAGATTAAATCCCGGTGGGCAATGTACCTACGGAGTGTTCAAGGATGATAATAAGTGGGTAAAAGAGCACGGGATGCGCGTACCTGATCAGCGGCAATAACCGTCAGTACTTATGGGTGAATTGACCAGGAAGATAGGCAACAGACTCACTTTTGGAGTCTTTGCAAAGGGTCCTTGTAGAGACAGCCTGGCTATTTATCACTCCAGAGTTCTTGCGAGAATATATATATATATATATATATATATATATATATATATATATATATATACTTTCTTCTTGTGCACATTAAGACCGTCGAGACAGTGGCAGCCGATTCATCTCTAATTCTGGCTAACAAGTCTCAGTTTACTTGAGCAATCAAATCTTCCAATTATTTTCATTCTATTTCGTCATTCTTATATAATCTCCGAATGAAGGTTCGAGCACGCTCACTCATTCAGCTTACAAAACCGGGAAAAATAAATGCATAGATCGGTATGAAGCTTTTTTACTGACTTCAAAAACGAGAGCTCACCCGGTTGAGTTCCCGATTATCATTTGACCTCATTTGAGGGTATACAGTGAGAGTGAATGACAAACACATGGGCAACGAGAGCACGAGTACTGCCACATTATTTATCCAAATGCGGGAAATCATGGGCGTATTTTGTGAAAATTTGGATCCCCACCGAACTGTTGGGTTGCTGACAGAATTTTATCCATCCTGCTTCCGTTCAGTTCAACTTCAGGTCAGGAATAATTAATTCGAGTAAATTATCCCATGAGAATCAGCATTTTTATGCACCCTAATTGGTTTTGAACTGAAGTACAAGCGAAACGTTGCAGATTATATATATATATATATATATATAATATATATATATATATATATATATATATATATACTTTTTGCCTATTACCTTAGGGATGCTGTCTTTACTACCCATATGTGGCTCGTTTTCATCATAAATTCGCAGAAGGATAAAGTTGTCATTACTAAGGAAGATGCTGTCTTATTATTTCGCATCAAAGCAACAGATCCTGTTTTAAAAGTAGGAGATTTGATTGTTTCATTGAATAACGCATCAGGCATTTACAGCGACTGACTCACCACGTAAACTGTTTCAAGCGACTTGCTTTGAAATCCTGCACCGAATCACCACGGGGACTCCGTCCCGGTACAGAGAATTACGGAACCCTGATCTGACTGGGGTTGTAGAAGACCCAAATCCAGTTTCGAAAACGGTCCTGTTCGTGTGCAGTAAAGTGATGTAAACTGCTGGCATCCACGCGGATGGGCCGATGGTGAACGCGTATAACCCAGTTTATGCCCTATTCTCAGTTGAGATTCGGTTTGACAGTTGTGAATTCTTACTAAACCGAACGAAACAACCGTACCGCGTTTCTCTACTTAATCAATGATGAGCGGAGTGCTGATGCTACTTGATAAATCATTCGATAAATTACTCTTCGATGGTCAGTGTGAAACAATCGAGGATCTCATAAAGAGATTACACAATCGCCCTATATACGCGCTAAGAACTATCCGCTTGATTATGAAAGATATTCAGAATCCCGTCTGCCGACAATCCAACAGGACATTTTGGCTGTCACATCTTTTACACGGGTGATTGTCGAGTCCGAAGGGTTTCTGTCATCTCTGAGGAATAAGACTGGAACCTTGACAAAGACGGTCACACTGGCTTCAGAAAGTACTTTGCTGTTGTCAGGGTGATGTGCAAGTTTGACTGATTGGGCCGTTGCTTGATTTATACTCTAGGTCTCGAGGTCATGACTGTCGATTTTATGTAAGAATCCAGCAGGTTCTTCGAAATTATGAGGGATACCCCTCCTACTGGACGCACAGTTAGTTAACATAAGTAATCTTCTCGATAAGCTGCAATGGATATTATTTCAACAAACATTCGCTTCACTTAAAAAAGTTGGCTGGACGAAGATCAAACAGGTATTGAATGAATACATTGCCAAAAATCCGGGATATTCAGGATGGCTTGTCAAGAATCTTCCCGTTTTCAGCTTTTGAATTTTATGTACGGATGATCACATTGAAATGTGCCATAAAATCTTCTCTGTTACAATGGCAAGAGTAGCAACGTGAACTGCTATGAGTTGCATCATAACGAGTGTTCTCTAATGCAGAATTTTGTCGTTTTTGCTTTAATGAATTTGACCAAACTGGACCAAATAAAAGCAGCCAACGTTCACGGAAATAAACAAACCGTTTGCTTACATTACATTTCAAATAGAAAGCCTAGTTGTTGGTAAGGAGTTATTCGCTGTGATTTGAGTAGTTGCTACGCTGGACTTATTGTATCCGTGTTTGATACTCAACTTCAAGTCTCCTGATGTTCTTTGCAGTGCATCCTGACAGTGTTCTGGTCCATTAAGCTCAGGGATTGTGTTTATTCCAAAAAACTACACTCATATTAAAGTACGTAATGAAAAACGTCAAATAAATCAAAGTTTGACATTAAAACTGATATGAAATTTATGGATTAATCGTTATTTTGTTAATACCAGTCGGCGATTAGCTTTCACTAACCGATAAAAGTGCATTTTTGACTATATCAGGGAACAAATTGGACCACTACAGACCTTGATCGATTCACATCTATTTTTGTCATTCACTATCTTCTGTTTATCATGAATGATGGCAATTAAAAAAATTGTTTTCTTCGCAAATACTGCAAAGTACTTACAAGTGAGATGACGGTGGTGGATCTAGAATACAGTACCTCATTCAGAACAGCTAATTTAACCTGACCTTATTAGATTTGCGTATTAGAAATAATGTTTCCATGTTTACGTGGAATAATTCTACCGTTGTTGTTCTCTTGTTGTCGTCATCTCTGCGTCAACATCGACCGTTATGAACCTAGAGCTACGCCACGTAGAATAGAAAATGGAAATGCTTTTAGGCGACTTCTGTGAGATTTGGGAGAATTGTATTGACACAAACGTCATTGTCTGTGTTTTCATACAAACAACAACCGATAAAAAAATGTTTACCACAGGTACGTGAAAATGCCTGTCTAAAACATGGTCTTCAAACAAGATTGCATAGGTATTGGAACATAAAAAGAAATGCATTACCAAATATTTGACATGCGGGGACAGTAAACCAACCTTACTTTTGCACTGCCAGATTCAGATCGTAATCGTCGTCGTCGTCTTCGCCATCATCATCATCATCATCATCATCATCATCATCATCATCATCACCATCATCATCATCCGAATTATCATCATCATCATCATCATCATCATCATCATCATCATCATCATCATCATCATCATCATCATCATCATCATCATCATCATCATCATCATCACCATCATCATCATCCGAATTATCATCATCATCATCATCATCATCATCATCATCATCATCATCATCATCATCATCATCATCATCATCACCATCATCATCATCATCACCATCATCATCATCCGAATTATCATCATCATCATCATCATCATCATCATCATCATCACCATCATCATCATCATCACCATCATCATCATCCGAATTATCATCATCATCATCATCATCATCATCATCATCATCATCATCATCACCATCATCATCATCCGAATTATCATCATCATCATCATCATCATCATCATCATCATCATCATCATCATCATCATCATCATCTTCATCATCATCATCATTAGTAACTACAACAACAGCAACAACGGAAGAATAATAATAAATCAAATTTTTAGGAAAAAGCGTAAAAATCAACATAAATGGAATCAAGTCATCTATTCCTGCAGAGGATATAATGCATGTAGGTTTGATAAATGGGATTCGAAAATTTCGGAGTTGAACCTCAGTATATTCAATCGTATGATCAAAAGTATCCTGTGAATAACAACAATGACATTCTTGATTCCATATGCTCAGTGTATTCAAATCTCAGGGGACTTATATGTTTGACTGTAGCTTGATGGGATCCAAAGGATGAGGAGGATTGTCGCTGTTTGGAGGCGTTGAAGGACACAGATCAGAACGGAAGTCAGTGGTTCAGAAGCTCTTACAATTTCGTTGCCCGTAAACATACATAACAAAAAACAAAAAAACACGAAGGATAGAAATATGAGGGAAACATCCGTATTTCCTTCACATGTTAGCCTTTCTGTCGCTTGGTCGTGTCACCGAGGTCCTACCTCCAGTTGAGTTCAGACAGCACCAAAAGCAGCTGAACCGCGGATAAGAGGATCCAACGAGTTACGGTAACACAAGCCTTTTACTAGCAATACCATCTCACGACCGGTAATATTGTCCCGACATTTCACTTTACCCATGAGGTTACATTAACCATCTTAACTTGTGGGTCAATTGAGAACTCAGCTAGTTTCAGTAGCTCTGCACACTTGCTGCGGCTGCACTTGCTTATAATTTTGTAATTACCAGTAAATTTGCATTCGCCCCAGAGTTAGGTGGATGAATCATATTCGCAGGATAAGAAATCTTGACACTCCATGAGGAATCTCTCATAAAAGTATTCATAACATGCTACCATCACATTTTATGTCAAGGCGGTAGCTAAGGAAATTTTCATTTAATGTGTGAAGCAAATTTTCTTGGCAACATATATATATATATATATATATATTACAGAGAATTCAAGGCGTACACTGAATTGTAAAAAGTTTATCTTGATGTTTTGATCCAAGCTAGGACTCGTGAGTGAGTTTGTGAATGGGATGGCTGGCTCCGCACATTTTTGGCTTATTGCCCATTTGTCAGTTTCTCGATTTTTCGGCCCCCGCGTGATGTAAAGCTTATCAACCTTGACTTGCCGATTGAACGAGTTCATCGAATGAATGGTTTCGAGGATCATGTGCACTCCCATTTTCTTAGCTTGGGTGACAACTCTTGGGCTATCGATTTTGACTTCGTGATCTGTATGTGCACAGGGGTTAAAAATCTGTGAGTATGGGTCGGCGCCTAGTAATTTTATTTTATGTTTGTGCAGGAGAGTGCGCTGTTAGTCGCCTGTCTCACCTACGTAGTCACATCCTAGGCAAGGGATAGCGCAGACCACTCCTGATTGATCGTGCTGGTCCACGCGGCCTTTTTTGTTGAATAGGGTGATTTGCAGGGTGCTGACGGGTTTGTGGGAAACCTTGATGCCCAACGGTTTTAGCATGCGATCTACGGCCTCTGATGCTCCTCGTATGTATGGTAGCGCGACTATGCTTTCTGGGCTATTTTTCTTTTGGCTTTTTTGTTACCTCGAATACAGGAGTTTACGAATGTCTTTGGGCAGCCGTTTGCCACGAACAACTTGAAAAGTTTGACCAGTTCGTTTTTTCGGAGGTTGAGTGTGTTGCTGTTTGTCGGCCCGGTAAGATAGGGTTCGCGCACAGCTCTTCAAGTGACGCGTTTGGTAAATGCTTTGGAAATTCAGTATGCAGTCGGTTGTCGTTGTTTTCCGATAGACCTTTGATTCTAGATTTCCGTTTGTTTGCCTCATGATCAGAATGTCGAGAAACGGCTGTTTTGCCTTGCCTTCTTTCTTCCTTGTAATTTCATTCCGGGTAAAAGCGTGTTCAAGTTTTGTTGAAGACTATTCTAGTATCACGAATGTGTCATCCACGTATCTGTTCCGCAAACGAGATCCGATTGGTTCGAATATAAATATTGGGAAAGTTGGCTCTGATGTTTTGGGCATTCGATAAGAAAGAGGATGAACATGACCCTTGGTAAGAAATTTGAGTACACACAATACGGTGCAATAAGACAGGCTCGAAGTGACCTACAGTTTGTTAGCAATATCCGAAAAGCAGATACGGGACGGGCTACAATGACAGTGGATTTTTCGGAACAGTTCATCGCAGCTTTCGGCCAATCACTTTCTCTCCATTCGAGCTGGATTCCAATAATTGCTATGTGGCTACCATGTTGACATAGTTGCGCTAATGGACAGCGTATATAACCATAAGTTTGGTTGCAGCTGCCACTTATCTCAAAGTATTCAGGGATAAAGCAGGAAGAATACATCTTGGAAGCCACATAATGGTCCGTGGCAGGGGTAGTATTATCCATGACACTCTAGACAATGCAGATTTCATCAAATCCCTAAAATAAATGCTTCCCATCTGTCAGATCAGACATATTTCTAGAAGGATTACTTTGCTATCAGAAAATGCGTCGAATTATGCATCACTTACTGGTGGTCAGGCGGGTTCGATCCCCGCGACGGCCGGTCATTTTCCCATTTGGCAGCCTCACTCTGGCCGCGGTCCTCTGCCTGAATTATTGCACGTGGTTGTATAGTGAGTAAAAGAAAGAAGTGAAAAGAGTACTAGCACAAAGCATAGACATTTTCCTTCGTCTCTTTTCTATGTAACAAACCGAGTCATGAATATTTTGCTCGATGCCTCATAACTGCCCAAATCGATTTTGATGGAGAAATTATTTTCTGTATTGGATGTAGAGGTTGTTGCACTTTCTCTACATTGAACTACGGACACAAAACCAATGCATGTAAAGGAGCTTAGAGTACTCAGTATTGTCCCGGCCGGATCTGTGGATTCTCTGCCCAGAAAGCTGAGAGTTCAATGAGACTGCAGACAAATCAACAAGCTATTAACTGAACAATAGTTCACCCATCAAAACTTTTGAAAGAAGTTTGCATGTAAATGAATAACTTTTTCTCAATTTGTGGTTCTAATTCTCACAGGCTTGTTGACTGAGTTGTATTTACTCGCCAAAGAGGGTTTGATGCATGTATCATAACACGTTAGTGTTAGGGCATACTGTGGCTTGTAGAGAATATATCAACCTGAAAAGCCAGGATCACATTCGAGTTTCAACCATATCTGTTTGCAAAGATCTGAATTGCTTTCATTTCACTTGGTTTCAATTTTTGGAATAGTTCTGTGAATAAATGTTCGGATAATCACATGTGAGGACTCGTAGGGAAAAACCTTTTCAAGTTTCCATGGATGCAAAGATTTATTGGATTAGGGTGGGGAAATCCATCCAGCCATATCAAGAACCGCCGTTACTCTGATTTAGACCGGATCACATGCTATCTTATGCAGTTTTTAACTTCTATTTACCAAAGAGTTCGTCTGTTTCTAATGCGCACAGGCTACCACTTTCCATGCCGACCACCACAACCTCGCCTTCTCACCTGCGGGATGATTGTTTGTCTACTCCCATTGCATTACACAATTTCAGCCTTGTTTCTGTGACGTGTTGATTAACCTTATCCAGTATCTCTTTGGGGTCCATTTGTTGGTCCTATCTATTCGTATCGAACTCTTATTCCTAACAGATTGGATCTATTATGTGAACTTTTTTCCTCTTAGTTTATCTAAGTCCACTGAACCAAAGTTTCTATGACCCGTTCTATTGTGACTTAGTGATTGCCTGGCTTACTTGAGGTAATTATCTTTCTCTGTTTCTCTGTCTTGTCTTTGTGAATGACTGAACTTTGGCTATCCCGTCACAAGTATGCCGCTTTCTCATGGCCATAGCTATTCCGTTTGTCCTTCACCACGCCCATGTGTGTTTTTTTCAGGCAGTTAAGTCTCTTGTGATCTTTCATTGGTTAAAATGTTTCCCATAATTACCGACTTTCTTTATGAACCAATAGACTCACTCATGCATTGTCGTCTCAAGTACTTCCTGTCCATTGTTACGTGGGCGTTTCGAAGCACTTTTTGACTGTCTTGGTTCTATGATCGGTTCGCCCACAAATCGAGTTGCGTTATTGTCTGTCCTACAGTATACTTAGTGAAACAAGCTCGTTCTCTGCCCTGGGATTTGGAGTTCTGTTATTTGCGAGTCATCGAACTGTGGAATGCCATTCCTGTGCAATAGATATCGAACCGGTAATCTGTTCTAATATATCACCTACCGGTTATTAGCAACCCGTGTGTTTTGGCAAAATCCGTACAATAGGCAAATGCATGTGTGGAGAGATTATTAATGAAGTGTGTTCGCGTTCAAATTTAATCAACCGGTTTTCGGACTACTGAGTCCGCCAGCCATTCAGGCATAACATTGAACAACCCTCGGCTAGACCGTGCAAAGTGATGACCTTCATGTTATCTATCGTCCGCAAACCGTTTTGAGTTATCATCTGGCAAACAATGTTTTTGACCTCTCGTTTTGTCTGCAAAGATCCATTGACCACCATGCATCTGTTGTTGCTTGCTGGCCCTTTGGTTAGTGAGAATGATCAAAAGACATTTTCCGTCGCTTTCGTCACTTCCACGTCTCTATGAAAGAATCCAAGTTATGCAACTCACACCAGTGTTACTTACTGGGCTGAGCCGGAATCTTGTAAATTCGAGCAGTATTTGGATAGACATCGAATTAACCCTGCGATATTTTGCTATCAATTTTTTGTTTCAGTGACAAAGTCTTTCTGATAACGAATTCAAATCAGCTACTCTAACGAACAGCAACCGAAAGTAAATTTACGTCAGCGGTAATGGAATCCAAATAAATTCTATTTCCATGCAGCCAGAAACACAGCACAAACAAGTAGCTGAGAGTAGGGGATCAACTCAAATTCAAAAGCAGGAAAATATTAGTTTTTTTGGAAAACGGAACAAAACAAAGATAAACTAAGAAAAAACACCAAGTAAGGTCAGCTTCTATTTTTTGTGGAACAAAGAATCACGTAGGCGGATCTAGAAGTAAACAAAAAAATATGGTCTAAGTTTCTCCAATTCACACAAAAAATAATGCTGATCAGTGGTTAGTTCCTGTGTGACAGATGACTCTGGATGGTAATAATGGAGAACGTTTTATTAGAAATAATATGGCGAATAAATGAAGAAGACCACGCCCGATGACCAGTAAGCCGAAAATTGCTGCGAAGTCACCAAAAACAATTGTGGGACAAACCGACGGACCACACATCTTACAGTGCAGCACAGCTTGTCCAACTTCCAGTTAGTCTTTGACGTCTAGGAACTCCGAAGACAGAACGCCCATCTTTTTCCTTTTTCACATTCATATTTTTGTTTGGCAGGGAGAATGACGTACAAAGCCAACGAAAATAAGAATAAGCACAATTCAGCTTAGCCTGAGGGTGGGGTGTGGGGGGTGGAAGAGAGAGAGCAGTGAATCATATAGGGGTACAAGGTGTCAGGCAACCTTGCTGTCAGGAGATACTGAACAGATCGAAAGACCGTCAGAGTTGATTTAGGAGAATGAAGCGGTTCTAGAACACGTGAGCAACCGCTTTAACATCCCACACTGTGATCGAGTTCAAATGCATACACACACGTGCGGAGACTGATTTGGATCATCATTTCATCTTTTCCTATTTTGTGAGTCCTATTTGTTACTGTGTTGGTATGAGTACGAATAACTGAAAATGAGCTTGATCGTCAAGTGGTTTGGTCTCAAAAATGTTTATTACCAAATTCAAGCAGTTCCTTACCAATGTCGACTTCAAATGTCAAAAAACTTGTCAGTTAATGAAGGATAGGGTTAGGGGAATAAGACGGTGGAATAGACGCGAATGAAATCTGCTCAGTTGAGTAGGACATTTTCTTTGTTGCTACCGAGGTAAACTGACTTTTCTTGTCTGTTTTTCTACTCACACATCTAGACAATCAATCGCATGAAGCATCACGCCCTCTGAATGCCCATAGCCTCAGTAATAGATTGCGCAAAATCATTCAATGATTGGGCCAGCTCAGCTTCTGACTTGATGTAACCAAGTGACCAGGAAGGAACTTTCTACTCTACTACTTTATTATTTTACCTGCTTAGTTTCATCTATAAAAGTAGAACACATGGAGTGGCCATCGTCGTTTTGTGATTGTGGATCACAGTGAGTTTGTCAACATGCTCCTCCATTCTTTGAAACGTTCTGTTTAATATCTGTCATTTCTGAGTAACCTAGAAGCTCATTCTATTCTACGGAGAATGAAAATACTTTAAAACCCAGCGTTTAAAACGAGAAACTTCAATTGGAACAAACAAGAAACAGCTTGAATTTCATCAGCCTTTGATCGCACACAGTAGCAGAGTAGAAATCATCATTTTATTTCGAGCAATGTGATGAATCAATATAAACTTAGAAGGAATCAAGATGGCACTTAATGACAAATGTTTCTGCCGACTTTTGTGAATCAGTCAAGGCAGAATATTATATCTGATTGTGGAAAACCAGTGATTAACAAGGACGATAATGCCCACAATTGGATGGATTTGGAGAGATTATCTCAGGGAAGACGAAAAAGCCCACAAATGTATGAGCTTCTTAAGGAAAACCTAAACAATGAGAACACAAATCCAATAGGCTGAACAATGCTTGTGGTTCAAATTACTCTCAGCGAGTGTTTATATCGATGGGCTGCCTACAGACCACACTATTTTGGAGCATAAAACCTGGATAAATTATTCATGTATTGATGTTGGCACCAATTCAGCCACTTATCCTGTGCATAAAACAGAGACTTGTCAAAAAAGTCTGTTTTGTTTTCCCATAACAAATAAAATTTCAGATTTTCTCGAATCCTATGTGATCACAGGCTAGTTTCGATGAATTTTATCCAAACGAAGAGGGATGCTTTGGACCAACAAATATGAAATTCCGCTCCAGTATTGACAAGCTTCCCAGTTCATTCACTTGGAAGAATGGCTCAGAACACAAACGAATTTTGTGTGGACCGTTTTATGGCCAAAATACATTTTGAACACTGCAGTAAAACTAACATGATACATTGATTTTGCGAACTTCTGAATCTTTTTCCGCTAGTCGGAGTTGTCGACGAGCACAGTTAAACTTGCGCGAATGTTCTTCGGCTTTGTGCACAATCACGACGGACAGAAACTACAGACTTCCGTCTCGCTATACGTGATAATAGACTGAATCAATTTTTTGGATTCTTCTTCACCTGGAACTAGCGAGAAGGACAGAAAGATGAGGAACATCAAACACCGGATCTGCGCGCTAGTCATCGCGCATGTTAAGTCTTCAGACAGATGAGAAGGACAAGCACAAATACGGTCGATGAACGAATGTGACGTTTAGTAATTGGGAAGAAATAAGAACCTATACCAGGCTGAGTGAATGGGTAAAACATGTTTCGAGAACGACTGATGGTTTAGAAAATACTTGTTGGGGAACTGAACCAGTTGATGAAAATGATAAGGATTACTGATCGCAACAACAACCGATTACTGTTCGGGCTTAACTAAAGAATGGATGTGGACTGTTGCACACGTTTTGTGATTTTTCATCTGGTCTGCGGGTTGTTATAAAATGAAATGTGGGTCGGGGGATCTGAAGAGCACACAAATTATCTTTGAGCACCCAGAGAGCACGGGCAGCAGAGGAGGATTTCGATAGCTTCCACTGTGGCCACCAAGAGACATGTTGTCATGTATTCCTTCCTTTGTTCCAGTGGGACAAGGTAAATCGGTCGCACGACCAGGCTTTCGTTTGAATGCATCCTCGAATACCACTCTGTATTACTTAACACGTTTGCCATAGATTCATTCATCTAGTTGTTGTTTTCCGTGCCCTGTCCGGGGTCAGCAATCAAAACCTGCAAAATATCACATAATGGCTTTAACGGAGGCTTTTGTAATCCGTCTCCCCGATCCCTGTTCTGAGCTGAACAGTGTATTTGTCTGATTGATATAATCCCTTAGCTTGTCGTTATATAATGTGATGTTATATTTTCGTCAACGGTAAGATAGACCAAAAAGAGCAGTAGTGGTTTCAACACTCCTAGTGATTTTGCCTCAATGCCTGCAGTCGGGTTAACTGATACGTGCGGATGCATAATTCGCTCAACAACCGATGTATTGTTCAGGTTATTCTTTTCATAGATTTATATGAATTTTGTTACGCTTGCACACAAGCGAACGAAAAGGACATTGCACGATTACGGTCCACAACATGGATCAAAAGAAATTTCTGCATATTTGTAGGAATTTTGTCAGCTTCAGCGTGTCTTATGTTTCAATCAAAACGGATGGCGAGCACGTCGGGATTGCGTAAGAGATATAAAATAGAATAAAAATGCACAGAAGATTCTCACGTATGCAACAAGAAGAAATTTATACACAAAATTCGAAGCACAATTCATCTGGTGTTCCGTCTTTGGTGGTATAGACGCCATCTAATTGTAAATCAAGAGACATCTCCGAATAAACAACAAAGAATAAGAGGCAACGAAGCAGTAGAACTGCCCCCCCCCAATCTAAAACCTGCCGGTCGATAAATACCACGGTATTCGATACAGTGTAGTTTTGTGGGTTAGATAAAAGCTGTGTCTGCTAAAATGGGCTTTAATAGTTATGCGACAGAACATTTGATTGGAAACTACGTATACTTGCTTAGTCAACATATGTGTCAGTAAAAATAGCGAAAGTACCATGGTATGAAACTTAGCTTGGTAATAGCCAATTCCGTACTTGAATCTTATTTGAAGGGTTTGTTAAATGTTATCATGTTGGTAGATCATCATCTGCATGCGCGAATTTAGTGTTCTACTCGCATTTATTACGAGAATTCCATTTGGACCAATCATTCTTCATTGGTCCAGTGTATACTCTAACCATCAGTATTGTATTTTAACGCAGGATCAAACGCTTCGTGCCCGTACGACTTATCCTAGTGCGTCTCTTGTGCATAATCCGCCTCCACAACAGGTGAGAGTATGCGGCACGTTTGCGCGTACCAATCACTTCATCCGTGGATCAACAACGGGATGCCGAAGTTTTCCCTCACATATTTCATGCCTATAAAAATGAAATGTTTTGTAAGTCAAAGAACAGATACGTTCCAGTGATTTTTCACATCTTCTGATTTTATTTCGGGCAACTGGGTCGCTATACTACTTTTTTCCCGAGAGCCATAATCGGCTGTTTTGAAAATACTTTAGTTTGCATTCAGCAAGCTTTACCGGTAGCCATGCTACAAAACAGATCAAAACATTATAAATTTACTGAACATAAAACCGATCTCACAGGTTTTATTCGGAGCGTGAATTGTTGCCTGACCTTGCTTCATCCGTTCTTTACAACAATATGAGCCCGCATCAACACTGGCATTATTCAAGTGTAGCAAACTATTTCTATGCAGATTGTCGTCCCGCATTTTTTGAGATTTTATTTTTTCGCAAGATTTCATTTTGGCATAATTACTTTCAGATTGACTGTTCTGATTGTCCGAATGATCAGGCGGACGAAGTTGATCCCCTGGAAAGTCTTGCCCCTCAGACTGCGGCAGGTGATCATGTTTGCTTGCTCCGTAGGGAAGAGCCCATTCACTTCGTCATGAATGTAGACATTGTTTGCCATTTTAGCGGTCTATCGTTAGTGAAAGCCGAGTTTTTGTGATAGATTCGCTTCTCATACATCATACACCTGAGGTGTTACCGATTTATTGAGAAATAAGATTTAGGTAGTATCTACAGACGACTGGACGAGATTTCTCGGAAGTACACGACCGGTTTCCCAGTTTTACCGCTTATCAGGTAAGCATTTCCAATACACCTCTGTCCATTCACTTTTGAACGAATAAAAATTATTGTTTTGGCTTAAAAAAATTATCAGAATTAACACTGATTGCACTTTCGATCAGGATATATAATCTGAAGTGCTTCTTGCTATTCAGATTAGGATTTTTCGTATGAGTCAAGTATTTCGATTTTCTTTTATAGTTTCATTCAAACAGATAGGCCATAAAAATAAATATTTTTATTCTGTACCCTCGTTTTTGTGACGTACAATGTGCATAGATGGAATTACTGCACTTCTGCGAAACCAGTAAACTCGGTTATATTCGTTCTGGAGTGTAAAGAAAAGCCAATGCCATAATTCTCGACGTATTACTGACAATATTTCGATGATAGGACTTTGATTGGAATATAGTTTTGACTTGCGTGTGTTACCTTTGCTTAACGTTTATCGAGCCGCGTTCTCTATGACATACAATGGTCTCGTGCAAGAGTGAGTTCCTCAAAATCAAAGCATGCCTATTTTGTAATACATGTGGTTGTTCAGATCAAATTTATTTATCTATCAAAGTTGTTGAAATGTTAAGTTTTAAAGACTGCGTAGAAATAATATTGAGTGGGAAATGTTTTCTCAAGCGTTCCCTACTCACTACTTGTGAGATTTCGTCTGGGGGGGTCATTTTCCACGGCGGAAAAATGTCACAAATTCCCTTCATCTTTCAGACCCTAACTGATGCTATTAGTGTGGCTAATGTTTTCTTGTTTTATTTCTATAATGAGCCAAAATTCGAAGCCTTTCCCCGTCTTTAAACCGGCCGATCTTAATATTCAGGTTAAAATGGAGTCAAGCGCTTAGCACGAGCATGCAGCCATCATTCTGTGCCCAGTAAGGTTGCCTGGGCAAACTATTGTGGTACCACTACCAAGAATACCATTAGCATTCCGTAGATTTTGAGAATGTAATCGAGATGCATAAAGATGGATATGGATACAATAAAAATTAACCTTTTCAGATATTTACATTGATGTGCTTGGGATCGGCATTTCTTTATATGGGTATCTGGATCAACAGCATTAGCAAAACACCGGTAGTGTGTTGCCTTCGTCATGTGATGCTGATACTGCAGATGATAACGACGATGACGGCGTTAGTACAAAGATAACTCATGATGCACATATTCCTTGTGTCTCAAGTTAGGGAAATCGACATAATTTAATCCTGATTGCAGCTGTGTGAGTTTGAATTTCGTAAACACTGACCTTCGAATAAGCAGAAGGTCTGAACATATTTTGCTAAATGCACAAACAAGGAAAATAAACACTGAACTACAAATTCATAAGAATTTTCGAAGCATTATATAAAAATTGGGAACAGTTTTTCGCTAAAAGCTTGCTTTTCTCTTCAACCGACCAGCAAATGTTTGCTGAGATCGATTTATACGTAGTCTGCTTGAACGTAGTTTATTGTCAAAAGCAAACTGCATCCAGAATAGCTCTTCGATTTTCATGTCGCGCAATGGCTTGTGCTCGAGTGAGTAGTATCTTACACAAATATTGCAATTTCAGAAACGTTCTGCAATGTGGAAAATTTGCCAGGTTGATGAGTTTCTCGTCTGATTTCTGTTAATAAAAATGACCTGATATCATGTTAAATGCGATCCACGGAAAATATCATCTTAATTGCTCCAGTGTGTTTTTTCTTATTAATTACTTGAAGGAGCTTCCAATCAATTGTCAGTTTGATTTTAAAATACTTCAAAATCAAAAATCCCGCCGTGTACTCCTGTATTCCGCCATTTGTTTTCGGACTACTCCCCGATATTCAATTTCCTCTTTCTTGTGCCTAAAATGACACGTGATCTACTTGTCAAACGAATCATAGAAAATCGTATCCATCTCACATGTGATCTTCTCTCGAATAAGTAAGGCGAAGACAAATTAGCTGACATCCAAAGGTTTAGAAGGCTATCCACAAACACTAATTCCTTATTAGGATTTCCCCTTTCACAACCAATTCATCACTCACTCGCGTGATTTCCACAAAGTAGTTTTCTTCTGGTAGTAAATATTTTGGGAAACTGAAAAGCACTGGTGATCATACGGAATTTGGGAGGCCATTTTGTAAGACGGGAAAAACGTACACTGTCTCCTCAAAGATCAAAATCAACCGTAAACTTGGTCTCCTGCCTAACTGGGATGCACTGACGTTTCTCTAACACTTTCATAAGTTTAGGAAATGTCAAAGACATTTGCGAAACATGGGAGCGATAGCTTAACATTGATTTTGCCATGCGGAGCCATGAAGTTAATCTCAAATTAGTGGTTGCATTCACTTAAGCCGGAATGAATTGAAAATTCAACTGAGAATGCCGGAACATGTTCCGCAAAGATGATTATGATGTCAGACGGTAGGAAAAACAAAGCCAAGAACAAGACACAGAGTGGCTATCGGGTTCTTTCGTTGCACACCATTTAACTGAACGACCAGAGTTTCAGTTGAAAAAGAGCTTTGGTCTACGGTCATATCCACAAACGACGCAACTGAAAATCAAATGTTGGAACTTTGTTTGGTACGGCTTGGAATTAAATGCAAGTGTTTATGAGATGACAATGGCAATGAATTACCATCCAACCCTCATTTTGCCATTTTACAAGTAGTTTCACGGGATGACTGTTATAGATAATGACGCACAACGTGCATCCGGCTGGGTATCTGATTTCATTCGGAAAAGTGGACTGATATTACGTCGAAGCCACTTTTTCACCCAGCCTGACAATGGCGCTGAAATATTTGTCTGTTACTGGGAATGACTCATCCTTAATCCCCGTGAGGCAACAACTAATTATTGTTTCTAATTTATACGTTGTGGGCAATTCATCACCTAGGTCGTGTTTGCTTAGGCTGAAACAAAGGAAAAGGCATGAGCGTATACATTAGAAACCACTTGGAGATAAAGTACAGTGGACGAAACTGAAGGTTGAATTATAGCATGATACCGCAAGAACGAAACATGGGTATCATGTGAAAGCCCGTGTCAAGGATTCACATGCAACACCACGAACGTAGACATTTAGAAACGTTGTCTTCCCTTATTTGCATTCGTTAAACTGCCTGTAAATTGACCCTGGTTAAAAGGATGAACCTTCCGTCAAGGTGCGTCACATTGTGCCATGAAATTCGAGCTACGTCACACTGGGCGTACGTAAAGCGGTGACTACTGGAGGTAGATACGAAAATGACTGTTCGCACTACCGGTTTTCCATTCTGAGTCCTTAGTCACTTTATTATCATACAACGGGATAAAGAATACACGGTGACTACTGGAATGTGAATGACAGCTTGCTACTATCACGAAGGACTAAACACACGCGACTTTCTTGTAAAAACTTCCAAGCTCAAGCCCATGTTTTCTCCATAATGGCTGAAGCACGTTTATCATGAAATGAGACTTGTTCTTCTGTGGAATGAAAACGAAACAAAGGACTCCTCAGGGAGTGTCGTTTTCACGTATACCACGTATCCCCCGAAACCGAAACGAGCATTCAGCAACGTCGTTATTAGGATACGATGCTTTTGAACGACAAAGATGAAACATTAGAATCGTAGAAAGTGGAGTTATTCATGAATGTGTTCACATCTTTTAACCTTACACGTGCATGTTCAAAGTGGCTTTACCTCAGTGATCATAGGGGAGATTCTGATGAGATGAATTACGATAAGAAACGTCTATCCACTTTTCCGCCTTTCACTTCTATGTCACAATAACTCTCCCAAGAAAGTATTTAACATTTCATAGCAAATTGGAGTTTTATACATGATAATTTTATTGTGCTTTCTGCGGATTCCCCGGGAAATTCACCAGCATAATTGCTTTCCTTTCTGCATCTTTCCGCTGAACACTTCGAACGAATGTAGGACAGGAAAGCTCCGGATTCATCGTGAGGAGCAGTATCGATTGTAACTTGCATTTAGGCTACGTTCTAACCAAACATATGAAGTATATGAGTCATGAAAAAGTGTGTCTAATCTTGTTTCATTTAGCGTTGACCAAAATGTTCCATTTACCCAATCCTCAATGAGATAATGAACCATTTACAATCAAAAAGTATGAAAATCGTTGAATCAGTTGTGTATGCAAGCCGGAATGGCTTTAAGCTACTCTATTATTTTCGTTAGGTCCTCCATAAAAGAAGATATCTCAATGTTTTTGAGTGGTAAAGAAAACTTCTGCCAGAGAGATAATATGTTTCTTCTAAATGTCACTTGACACACCACCAGGAATTTGTCGACGAAAAAAAACCTTCTCAAGCAAGACAGTAATCATCTTGAGCATATCGGGCTGGATTGGATGATCAATAGTTACTAATCTATCGGAGTTACGAGCTGAGACTGAGTGCACAGGTTAACCCATCGATATCCTGTGAGGTATGTTGGGATAGTCGATTGTGCTTGTAGCAGTCTTCAATTTCGATCACTGAAAGAAGATCAATTTTGATGCTTGGTTTTTATTTGCTGTCTTTATTCAGTCAACCACTCCGATTTGCAAACTCGACTTCTGACCAAAATCGCTCGGAAACCAAATAGCACACTGGATGAAGTTGCTGATTAGGGTGGCTACTCATTGATCGGAAACATGACGCCGCCATGATCCAACATACAGGATCACCAAAAGGGTCGACATCCCAGAAGGACGTCCATCAATAAAGAAACCACGTATATCTTTCCACTATGGCTGGGAATGGATGGTGATATCAACAGTGTAGATCGTCAATGCTGGCGGTGCTACCGAGCATCAAAAGTGCTCCTACGTCAAACATTGTTTTCACGGCCAACCACACCGTGTCAAGAACACCGTGTCAAGTCTTCACATTGGTTTTGCTGGACTCCTTGACGGTATATCCTACCTTCTGGTTTAGGAGCCTTCTCGAGAAGGTGGGCGATAGTAGTGTTAAACCCTGCCGCTTCACACAGTACAACAGCAGCCCTCCGTCGAAAGTCTGCGCAACATGGATTGCCTGACGAAATAGTGTCTGACAACGAATCGTAGTTCGCATAGGTGGTTTTTCAAGAATTTTGCTACAAACTGAGTATCAGACACAACCATTCGCCATCATCCGACCCGCATTCTCACGGACAGGTAGAACTGTTTGTGGATACATTCAAACTGGCATTGCTCAAATCAAAATGATAAGGAACTCCAGATGAAACTCCCAACAATATGTATTCCTGTACCACAATACCAAATACCAACACTCCACGAGGTACATTCCTGGATAAAATATTATGGGCTCAAATTTTGAAGACTATCCACAACGCACTTTTAGAGTCAAACAAAAAAGCAATCGAAGAAAAAGAACGATGGCTTTCACTCTGGTGCTTCAGTCTATGCAAGGGACTACAGAGTGACCAATCCGCGTTGAGCCCAACCTGTAATTATCAATTGGAGGGGTACCAGACTTTACGAAGTGGAGACAGATAATGGGACGTGGACCCTCAATGAAAACCAGCTGCACAGACGATACGATGGAACCCCGGATCGACCACAAGAACAAGCATTTCCAATCAAAAAATATCTTGAATACTTTCAAATTACGAACACCGACACTACGGATCAAAGAACCAGAAAACTAGCTGCCGCCACGTTATAGGTCTGACTGACCAAAGAAACGCACTACACGATTGCGAGTGGATCCAAGTCGTCAAAGCTACAGCTAGCAACCAAAATGAGAGGCGTCAGAAAGTCAACAACGAAAGAGACGCTTTCAAGCAACCCAATATTCAGCTCCAGCTTGCCAGGTGGGATCGGGTAATCAGTAATCAATAACTTATAGGAGTTGTGAGCAGAAATTGAATGCGCAGGGTTCCCCTTTCAGATTTTAGAAAAGAATATATAGATCGTAACGTCAATGTCAAAAGTCGTTGTGAAATATGTTGATATCCCGTCGAGTATAACTGATGGGGATCATAAATGTGTTGATGTGAGCATTCTTTAGTCTGATGAAACTGTTACATTCCCTATTATAATGGGCGCCTTTTTGAACTTTTATTTACTTAACAACCCTTCCTTTTTTCCCATTTTGTTTCGCTCCCCTCACCCAACTAGGTGCCTGTAACAGGGCGACAATCAAAATCTCACCTGAGTTCTACAGTCTTACCAACCACGAACACTTCACACGGGGAAGTGATCTGGAAGTTTGGAAGAGGACAACTTGTCCAGAGAATACTGAGAAGATTAGCCAGACAGCATTCTCTATATTCTCAAACGTGGATCCTTCGGTTTTCTAGAACCCAGTCGAAACGCTGTACTCGAAACCGGATACGAAAACAATCTAACAACTCCACTCTTGTGTGACGCTCTTGCAAACGAAAGTCATCAAGACACATAGAACCTCTTGAAAGAACTAGCTGGTAGCTCATCCAAATGCAAGCCTGCTGTTGTCAGTATAGACAGTCCCAGCCATTCAGTCAAAAGATAAGTAGGATCTGTTCCTATACTTCTCAGTAACCTCAACGTTTCAGCCTGCTGTTAACCTATATGAAGAACAGCTCCTCGATAATCCCGTAAAGTCATCCGGACAGAATGAGCTCAATTCTACAGTGCTCAGGAAGTGTTCGATTACCGTCAGCTCTAGCTCTTCAGATATTTTTACCTGCTGCTCAAAAGACAGAAAGACTCCAGGCTGTTAGAGGACGACAGCTGTAACTCCCATTCTCAAAAAATGCTTTTCAAAAATCCTTCTGATGCTTGGTAACTCTTTCTGTTATAAACTGTTCGAAGTTTTGGTTCTTTAAAGATTGACTGATAGTTTTAGCTTTTCAGATCCTGATCAGTTTTCGTACCAGTAGTCACGCTACACCCTCGACACCCTGTTCTGGCACATTACATTTTATCCGCACCTGAACGAAAGTAATGATCTTTGAAGGTTTTATTTTTCTGGTGATGAAAAGCTTGTGTTTCTGTTTCACGTCTTAATTTTCACTCCGTAACCACTCATCCTGCCAAAAGCTTCGTCCTTTTATGTGTCCTATCTCACTGGTTGTAAGTCTACTTGTCACCTTCAGTTGTCTGTACTTGTAGGACTTTAATTTTATTGTCAGATCACTTCAGCCCTTATCACCCGCCAGCGGTATACCCTAACGGCATTTCACTCTCTTCACACAGACTCAGTCAGTGTATAAGAAGCCATGACGGTTCGGCTCTCAGATGGCATAGTTTTCAGCGGCTTTCCTGAATGACATACAGAGCAACATAGTTTCGAAACTGCTGGTACTGAATAGGGTTTACAGATCGATCCCGCTAACGAGAATATAAGTATATGCATCCAATAGACGGACAGGAGCAGAACCAACGAAAGTAGAAGACTGTGACTGACACAAACCTTTCGTTGGTTTGAAATGTTGGGCAGATATTTTGGTAGTACCCCGTTTTACAGTTTTCACCTAGTTCTTCAAATATTCACCGATGAGTTTCATACCGACGATTTTAAGCCATCAGCGGTAATTGAACGGGTGGCCTTCCAACCAGTGAGCAAATACACCACTAAAAGCAAATCTATGATATCGAGCACCCAGTGTTCATCCGAACAACAACAAAAAACTTCATTGAACAGTATATTCCTTTCTTTCTATTTGAGTTTCAATGATGTGAAGAACCGGTTCATTTTTAAAGATGATCAAATTCACAGAGGAGCTTAAGTTATGATATAAATGATCAAAATATAATCATCTTTAAAAGGAGCGAATAAAACGAATTGCTCTCGTTCAGCTGTTAAAATAGGCTACTTCTTGCATAGTGGTTTGCTGTGGTGCACAAAGAACGTTTCTAGATTGTCACTGACCAAAAGTATTTCCTTGACGAAATGTTCTTTTTGCGGTTGATCAGGAGCGCAAATGTTTCAGGCCCTGCGAAAAAGCGCTCCGACCAAACCACGTTTTTACACAATCGGGTCGAAACTATAAAATTGCATGTTACGTCTACTTCGTATTGCATTTCTAAGAATGGCTTTTTGTATTGTGCCGTCCGGAAGCCTACTGAATAAAATGTCTAAGAAAGGAGAAATCAACTTGGATTCTTTCTCACAGGATACAAACAAATTTGGATGCATTGGAATTAAAATATCGTAGAAGTAAATAAAATCCCCGCCATTCGAAGTCAATAAAATGTCGTTGTTTGTATAATAGAAACTGGGCAGGTTATTGCTTAAGCGGTTACCGATTTTCCCCAGAAAATACCTGCTAGTGTGGGATCTAAGGGCTTCCCATTCTCACTCTATCACTCTGTCTGTAAGCATTTTCCTCAAACTCAAAACCTATATTTTCTGTGCGTAAAAGTTGAAGGTTATTTAAGTAATCAACAGGGATTGGGGTTCAATATGGTTGGATAAAATGACATCACAAAGTTAATCAACAGTTTCTCGGAGAAATTCTTTGGTTAAAAGCGACTCAGCATCCACTGAATACGTTCTACGAGTATTCACTGTATTACCGTCAAGAACGTTTGCAAGTTCAAAAGAATCTCGTAAGCAGTAAGGAGTCAGCAGTTTTTGGACAAGATCAGGAACATCGACTAACCATTGGATACGTTTATGGTAAGCGGGATTTCGCATGCTCAAAATGGGCCTGAAAGGAACTCCACTTTTGGGAATCTTTGGTGATCCTCTCAGATGAGGCGTTTGGATTTTGAGTGGTTGCAGCTTCTGGTACATGATTTCCAATCTGAACTGCTGTAGCTGTAGGTTTTTCAGTTATCTAGATATTTCGTTTCCCGATGAGTGCATCGCTTTCTGGTTTTTCGTGGAACATCAATCTTTGGTTATCTGAGAGAATGATGTTCATCATGTCAATAAAGTTCTTCTTCCCCATGAGTATTACTCATGGTTCCCTAAACATCAAGTCAAACATCGCATTCAGTTGTTTTATGGCAGCTAGGTGGTCCACATTTAGGCAGGATCTATGATGGATGGAGGCACCAATAAATAGTTCAGACATATCCACAAGTTTGGCTTTGAACCGCCCTGTCTTGTCTTTTGATGTAGTCTGTGTGTCTTTGACTTGGTCATAGAGATTCTCAAACGGCAACCTAGTTTGCAATTTGTCTACTCTTTTCGGTGGAAGCTCGAATTACAGTCATTTCACGCCATTTGGTTACACATTTCACGACAATTGTCGTTCACACAACGAACAAGATTCATCAAGTTGAGGCATGTTGCCGAGCTACCGGATTTGTTGCACATTTACTCGCTCTCTGCTATCTATAGCTGCACATATACTCTCCTTCACCCAGTACTATATATGTCAATGCCTGAAGTGATATATCGAAAAGAAATTTCTTCGTGTTACAAATTTAAAATAGTCGATGTGAGTAGAGAGAATAAATAATTTGTTTGCAACAGACGTTCCGTTCTAATTACCTGAATAAATGGGACCTATTTTTTCAAGTTTCTGGGCGAGCTGTTCATCATCAGGCACTTTCCTGTTACAGTGGATAATCTGAACCTTATGACGGGTCTAGTTTAAATCCTTCCTAACTCTGCCAATCAAAACTGACAATGGACCCTGAGCAGACAAACAACTAATACAGTCATTTATTTCTAATTACTAAGCGGTAGTTGGGCTCATGGCAGCTAAATGCTGTTGTCCGTTGGTTGACACAAACGTCCACATGAACTGCGGGGTGCAGGACAGACCAAATCCAAAACACAGTCATGTCGCGAGAACAGAAAGAAGACGTAATTCACGAGATGCGAGGATTTCCATCACTGTTGTCAACAATTGACGTAAAACATTTCAGTCTATATATCATGTAGCTAGAAAAGTATTACAGTGGAATGGTCTGAATAGAAATCTCTTACAGTGCGTTCGGTGGTAGGAGTGTCTGTTCAGTTAGGGATGCAGCTAACAATCGCTTTGTTTCAACGGTTTCTATGCTCAAAGCGTTGACCGATGCATCATGGCAAGCATCACTTCACTGAATGCCAACACGTGTCTGTGAATGTGCTTTCGTTGGAGACTTGATCGGCAAAAATGGCACCAAAGAAAAACTTTCACAGTCTCCAGACTTATTGCCGATGGCCTTCTGAGGACATCTGAAGACTAAGGTCTACTTCCGGAGGCTGGAAACGATGGATGAAATAAAACTGTATATTACGGCGGAAGTGAGGAAAATACCCGGGGGAAACATTATTAGCAATTCGAGCAAATTGCCTGAAAATGATGTTATTATGCAAGCAGACTGGTGGAGGTCACTTTGAGCACCATATGAGAAGCAGAAAATAAGACAGTCACATCATTCCTCGCCATCATTTTTTTACTCATTCCGTTGCGCACATACAAATAAAATTCACATTTCCAACTCCAGCTCAAATTTTCACACATTGGCTAATTTAGGATGCATTGGGGTGGCATGGCGAGAATAGCTTTGTAGAATGAAATTTACTTATTCCTAATTGTCTTGATCATGAGGAATACGGACAAAAATCCAATCCAATGCAAGTTTATCGATCATGCGAACCGATTTTGATGAGTGACTCAGCCGACCAAGTTCAACTTGATGTGTCGTAGCGGAGCTCGAGGGTCAGTCTTGTTCGACTTTAGCTTTGTTGAAAAATAATTCGGTGTTGGATGTCTGTTCCCCACCCCGGAGTCTAATCAACCAAGGCGACATTCCAATAAAGTGACAATGTCATTTTCGCTACTTTCTCTAAGAGTGAAGGGACCTATGCGTGCGTGCGTGTCGGAGAGGTTTTTCTCAATCAACCATTTAATCATCGGGTTGATTTTCAGTGCCTATGGATCAGTTTGTCGGTTGAACGCACATGACTTTGGGGACCCAGTTGCACTAATAAGCATTTTCACCCTGTGTAGGCCACCGCAGATGTAAGTGAACTGATAGACAACACGTAAGACATCAGGATCAGCAAGACTGTCTGGGTGGTTTTTGAAGCCTAATACTTTGGTTATCTTTAAGATGTGCAATTTCGCCGCTGTGTGCGTGGGTGCCTCGAGGCTGATTTCTATTTATTTTGGTTGAAAAAATGAGCCTTTATTAGTGGCAAAACATGTCATATCATTTGATCAGATCTGGTAAATATACGTGGAAATTGAGAAACACTCATCGTTCTCGGAAATTATTGACTCGCTTCTTACACAGTATCAGTGTCTTTCCATCTAAAACTGGTCAATTTTTGTGGCCTGATAATGTTTATCGAGGTAGAAACGGTGTTCCAACGATAGGCAACTTCAACCGAAAAACTGATAACCTGCACCACAGATCCGATTTGTTTCGGAAGGATAACTAAACACTGAATTCAATTATTCGAAATCTTTTCAAACGTGGTTCACAAAAATGGAGTATATGAAACACGGAACAAGCTTAGCAGTGACTTTGTGTCAATCAACCAGAACTCCTTGATGAACACAACGGGAAGTTCTTCGAAAATACTGCAGACTGCAAACATTCGAGTTTGACGAATAGCTGACGTCCAAAACGTAATATCAGTCACATGATTTGATTGTTATCTCACCTGAAGTGGTTCAGAAAATATGAACACACATGAGCTGATTCTGAAACAGTTGTTCTCAGAACTTATTCGATTGCCATATTTGCTATGACAGGGCACTCGAAGCCATGACTTGTGTAAAAAAGGGCATGCATGCATGATTCCTTCTGTTTTCCTTATGAAAATATAAATCCCAGTCGAGTCACATTCTCTGCAACTCTATACAACTCCCTCATCTCCCAAATAAACTTTTACCACACAGAATTTTGACGGGTATATGTTAAGTAATGTCAACAACTTTGGTGAACAGAAGGTTTATTGATCATGCACAAACGTTTCTCTCACATATACGTACTCACTACTGAGAAAATTAGTTCATGTGAAACGAATATTAACCGATGAACTATTCGACGCGGTTATAATGTAGATCACCCGCAACAAGAACAACAGCTCAGCTTAACTCACTGGCTTACATTTCTGAACCTAAGAAAATTGAGCCACTTGGATTGAACAAACCAACCTGAACTTGTTTTGAATACATATATCATGGAACATTGTTCAAAATCTCGAATGCGAAAATCACAATGAAATGAATCATTAAATTCCATTAAGTCGTAGAGCATACTCACAACACATTCGTGATCATGCGACCCCGTAAAACCTTGTATTCAACAGATGATAAAACTACCACCTTGAGTTTAACATTCTTCCGCATTACCCGTTTCAACCCGGACACTGTAGTTCCTAGTATTGGCACCTAAATGCCTACGAGCCTGTATATTTGGACTTTCTGATCATGTGATTACTAAACCACAAGTTAATTGTTGTTCCCAGATCTGGTAGGTCATGTGACCAGAACTTCATCATTCATTTTATTGTTTGGGTATGTTCATTGGTTCCAACCACAAACGATTGAACACACCCATCAAACGTGACCTTGTGAGTTACCGCTCGACTTGAAATTTTCAGTGGTTCTATCCGATACACGTGGTTGTATAGTTTAGTGGAATAACGTGTGTTACTTCACAGAAACCGATGTGCAGTAATTACTACTGCGGTCAGCTTTTTGAATCGAATGTTTATTTCTCTTTCAAAGCTGATTGAATATATACTGTGTAGAATACTTACACTGGACAGATGCTTCTATTTATCATTTACCCAATGGCACCGTGCACCCTGATATTCATTGAACGAAACGACATTTTATGGCAAGTTTTCTCGTGCTACCCTTTTCCAATGTACCTATCCCTTAGATGGAAAGACACATCTTTCTCTGCGTTCCCAACGGGTGTTCTCATATCATCTGAGAAATTCTGGGGTGAGTCAAGAGGACCAAGAAACCCAAGTGAGCTGCGGTAAACTGAATCATCTGCTTGGTTGTAGAGAATGACTCATTCATGACGCTAAATATGGTCAGTTGCGAACGGCCTAAATGCAATGGAAAAGACAGTAAGGAGGAAACCTGTGTAAAAGACTTGACGGGGGGTTCCACATCACCGGTGAAATAGACGCATGGGCGAGTCCGTTACCTAGGAAATGAGGAGATTAAGTAACCCTGAAGTGTAATAAATTATTGCGAAAAATCCAGTCGAGATACCGGTGTGCTCATAATTGATAAATAATTGGATTTTTCATAGCTTGAAGGTATCCAACACCTAGTGAGATACAGAACAGATGCAGTCTTATGATAGATCAACATTTTCAAAAGAATTACTGACCTTATAATCGGGGTGTTTTGCCGTCATTGGTCGGAGGAATGTTGTGATTTAGCCATTGAGAGCACTACCAGTTTAGATGACTATGAATTATGGTAGTCCAGAGAATGACAGAATGGATATTTTTGGGATTTAATACGAATAGAATACATATCTATAAATTTGCAAGCATATCTTACACCGCATAGTAGTCATTAAATCAAGAAAACTCTAGCACACGATGGTAGGTCTTTTGCAGGTACAAGAGCACCTTCTTTTTTCAGTTCTCATCGCTGACTGTATATCAGCTGAACAGTTACGCATACTACAAACGGCCTGGTAATCTTCTACAGTAATACATCTAAACTTCTGGAGAGGTCTCTTAGCTAGAAAGTTTCAGCCCTGTGCCCGAAAACCCTATTGTTCGGTCCCGATATTCCGATATTTTGCTCGCCATGGTGTTTTCTGAATGAGTTTTGATGAACTGTACAAAACAAGAAGACTCTGCAAATTATCTGCGACAGGAAATTCAACCCGGAATGTTTGTATTATGTGATCTCTCTGAACCCCACTGAAACGGATTACCCTTCTGTTGTAACTAACGGTTTATTTCTTTGTAACAAACACAACCGTAGCTTTTTACGCTATCCCCTGATATGTCTTGAAAAATCGAAGGTAATGCAGTCTTTGGAATTAGGAAAAATGTTTTTCGTATGTAGCCACTGTAAACCAAGCTTTTACCGGTAGTAAGCGTTAGTGTGTGAGATGCTGTCTAAGTCATTTGAAGTGTTGATAATTTTCTTCCGAATATCAATATTTTGTTATTATGATTGTTCCACCTCTCCATTTGACTTACGGTATCACAGAAAATGAGGGCTTGCGTAAGACAACTTCGATTTAGTAAGACCCCCATTTGGTTTTCGAGATGAGAGCAAACGGATAGTTTAGTTTGTTTAGAGAATACTGAGTCCGAAGGAAAATTCAGTCTGCATTGTGCGACAACTATTACGTTGGAGGTGGGGGGCCGTGTAGTGAGCAGACAGTTCACAACCATACTGATGTTCTATTAATGCAAGTGTAGGATTTTGATAATGCATTTACTGGGCCTCGGGTCCATGGAATTTTCTTTCCCGTTGTTTGCAACCTGCAACATCCCGGAAGAACACTGGTCCTTGCGTATTACATATTGGTGACCTTGCCAAAGTGACTGAACAGAATGGGAGACAGGTAGGCTGTATGACAGACAGCGATACTGTGAAATGGCCTGCCTAGTGAAATGTCCCAGTGAACCAAGTATTCCCAGTTTGTGTGTGAGCGGGAGGGGGTGGGGTGGGGTGACAGTGCTCTTGCGTGTAGTGGGTGGCCATTTAAGCGTTCGATGAACGCACGTGTGGGTTTCCGATGTGATACTCACTGAGCTGTATGCCCGTGGAGTTTCGTTGTTGTTTCTATGCTTTTGCAGATTGAACATCAGCGACCTACTACTGAGGTTTTGTTGAAATCTAAACATTTAGGTTTTGGGAGACTTGTATATAAAATATAATATTTTCTACATTTTACGTATTCACAGGTTAAATCACAATTACTACCAAATGAGGAGTTATTATCCTATCTTGAAAAAGCACAAAACCACCGGAGATATTATTTTCCTGGTCGAATTTCGATAGCACTGTATGCTCCAATGTTTGGCAAAATGTATATCCATCATCATTTGTTTTGATGAATTGACAACAATTTGTAGCACGGTTCTTTGTCGACAGTAGTTAACGATCAGCACAAAATAAGCACGACTCAAACGAATACAAATACAAAGAATATCCTTAGCACGAAGAGCCAGAATCTTATGTAATGGAAAATCCACTTGCATTTTTCACATCGCAAAGTTGAATGCAGCGCATTATCGATTATTCACTCTCTCTATTCACACCAGACTGTTCGGACCGCGATAGCTCAACTGGTAGAGCATCTGCCCTGTATACCGAGGGCCGCCGGTTTGATTATCGGCTCCCGGCTTCCCTTTTTATTCAAAATCAGAGGGTTAGAAAAATTACGGACTGCTGGAGGGCAGCAGCTATAAATTGCATTCCCCAAAGCTTTTCAAAATTCCATCCCATTACTCGTTTCTATGTCTGTCCTCAAGTTTTTGAAGGATAAGTCACCCGACGACGGACTCACGCTTTGAATGTTTCTGGTTCTGCTCCTTTTGTTTACTGGCATCTATGCTCCATCCTTGATGCCCTCACTATTCTAACATCTTACTTTATGTCCTCTCTTGATGGGAAGAGTAAAGCGGTAGGAATATGCTTGCTGGACTACTGTGACGCATTCAACTGCGTCCACAGGATAAACTTCCTTCTTTTATCCACCATTCTGGTTTTGAGCCCTTCTTTGGCTTTTGTTAACAAATTACTTTCACAACAGCCAGGAATCCATCCTTAACTACGAGAGTGACTCTTATCTTGATACCATTATCCACAGCCTTCCCCAAAATACCACGTTGTCCCTACTTCTGTTTCTTCCTTGTATTGTTACAGTTCCCGTAAATGGAAATATTATTCTTGATAAAGGTGAGGACTTTGGCATTTTCGGTATGTATACTTTCGATTATACTTTCTCTACCTTCTAAAAGGATAACACTCAAATCTGACAATGGTCTGATGCTCACAACTTGGGTTTTAACCCAGTCAGGTTGATAATATCGTATGTCCCTGCTGAACAGTTGTAAGCGAGTCATTTTTCAAAAAGTCTGCATTTCTAATTTCCACTTTTTATCTACTCCCGTTTATTGAATACCAGCAGTACAATATTTCTGGAGGTGGGTCGTGGCTGACATTTTCCCAAATATTTTGTACTTCCACTTTATACGGCATTAATTATCTCTCTGAGGATTTGTACCTAGTTATGTGAAAGCTGAATAATTATTTGACTGGCCGAGTGACTTGACTTACTCGAATTATTAAACGAAAGGGATAAAATGATTAAAATCACTGACGCCAATGACATGTGATTTCGTAGGTGTTTCTTCCAGATGAATAAATTCGTGGATCACTCACATAAATGTGTCCCTGTGCTCAATCAATTGAGGGAGAAATTGCCGAAGTGACGCTGTTAAGGACAAAGAAGAAAAGTATCTGGTGATTTGGACATTGTTATTGTTGATGATGATGATGATGATGATGGTGCTGACGATAATTAGTGGAGGAGGACGGGATTTGACCGACTGGGTAACAATAATCACTATTAAAATTATTATTAATAATAATATTACTGCTACTGTGGTTACAATTACGATTAAACTTTTGTAGATGGCAACGATGACGGGGATAATGTTGGTGGGGTCTACAGTATTGTTTGGATGATGAGCAAAGTGAAGTTGATGTCCACATGAACGCCTTGGCCATTGAAGAGCACGTATTTCTGTTGCTATTCCGCTTCTTACTGTGCTGTGGGTTTTGTTGAGGTACAAAACGTGCCTTTCTCAAGATTCCTGCTGATAGATATTTTACCCTAACGTGTTCTCCTTCATTTTCTTTTGGGGTTTTTTCGATTATCTCCGACCGACAGTTTGGAAGTCATGATATTCAAAAGATTAAAATTTCATTATTTTTCACTAGAAATATAAATTTTCGCAGTTTGGTCGAAATAGACAAAAACAGTTTCATGAGCAACACAAACCAAAAAACAATTCGATAGCCTTGCGTGCAAAACATTCAGCCTTAAAAACGAAATTTTGTTACGTTCTCTAACCAAATTAAACTAAAACATTCGGAGAGCAAACAAAAAATATCAACAGGTCCAGCAAGAAACAATCAGTCCCCAGTTGGTTTCGATTGTCCATGTTAACTGAAAAATAATCCTAGTTTTTCAGTATTCTTCAATTTGTTATTTGTATTATTTTTCATGGCATGTGGAATGTGGAAGATCCTGTATGGCCCTTGGTTCTCAATGAAATTCCAAGATGGCGAATCATTTTCGTAAATAATCGGTTCTTTTCCGTTGGGGAATCTGTACGTATTCGCCATCTGGAGGTTGTTTTATTGCAATTTTCACCATGTAGTTTGCGTCCAGTTTACTCTACGTCGATTACTTTACAGAATTTCAGAAATAGGTAGAACACCTGTCGACCAGACAATTACGTCGACTATCGGAACTGTCTAGATTGGAAGTAGAAACTCTGAGACATTTGGTCCAGTAAAGCTAACTCCTTGTTCGCCTATCTCGTTCATGAAGATTTTGGCCCCAAATTGCGTGAATAAATATCCCCAAGACCTTAACGCTTACCACTTTTAGGCGTGTTCTTCAGAAAGGGCTGAATTTTGAACACATCGGAGCAATAAGCAGAATATGGGAATTCATTTTGGATAGGATTGATACTGCATGATGCACCACAAAACAGAAATACCGTAACAACAGAACTGTAAATATTTGTTTTCTCAAATCCGTGCACACAGATGCAGATGAAGTTCGAATTTCTCTCAAGTTTTCTTGTAGAAACTGGAATCTATCAGAAGGATCGCCATCGGAAAACTTCTTTCATCCATTCGAAACGCTGAAAGTTATGACGTTCAAAACATCAGTTTAAACTTCAAGGACTATAGTTGTTTCACCTCACGGACTGAAGTAACAAACTGATTTGATTGCAGATTACTTCTCAATAAGCTTAAAAATCCTTCCGGCTACAAAACGAAAGTATAAAATTCTCGACAATCTTCAGAATCCGGATATTCCAAAAAATAACTGACTATGAGTGAAACAGATTGAAAAGAGGATGAAATGATTGATTCTGCATTATTCATGCACAATGCACCAATAACAAAAATGTGAGTAATGCATCGCCGTTTGATCTAGCTTCTTGGGCATTGTTGACAATGCACAACCATGATGGACAATTTTGAGTCAAACATCTTACCATGAAGCTACCTGGGTTGTTTCTCAATGGTTTCCATCAACATAAATGCTAACTAGTCAATCGGGTCCACGTGTCATTGTTTTTTCACGATAAAAACACTGAACTACGAATCATCTCGAAAACAATTTCAATTTCATTAGCGACCACATTGATGAACGTTTCCTTTAAATTTCAATTATATTCTGGCCATAATTTCAGGATTTGAATAGACATCTTCTTGGTCTCTATTTCTGCGGTAATTCTACTCAGAAGTCATCTTTCCGGCGTACTCCGTTTTCCCTCACTCCCTTCTTTCCCTTAGGAAGCCCATTTAGAATGCACTTAAGCTAAACATGTGTATTTACTATTAGCTATGAACTTCTATGGAACGAGCATATTTAGTTAGCCTAAATATAATATGTAAATATGAACCGTTGGTGATTAGACGTATGCATTATGGCTCATTAAAACAGTATCAACACTCAATTTACCCTGAAAATCATAGAACCACCAAGCAGCTTTGTAATCCGTGTCTGAAGTCAGCAGCCGCCAATCAGAGTCACGCAATATTTAAACTTTGCAAATGTTTTCACAAAATAAAGTCTCTAATTTACTTAAGTCCATACAGAGAAGCTGCCTATCACAGGAGTCGATCGCTGTACAGTCAGTGGCTTGTTAACACTCTAGGCCATTGACAGAAGGGTGCTTTATCAATCAGTATTGATTCTCAACAGGTGGATGCCAACCGGGCTGGATAATCTGATGGTCAGGTGTTGGATTCACAGCCGTTTACCCTGACTGCGAATCTCAGTGGCGACTCGGTAGATATACATCTGTTATGATTCCTAACACGAGGGAGGTTGTACAGTGCTTCCATTGTTTTTCAATGATGAATGGATCACTGACACAATATGGTGAAACGCATTTTACTACTTCCAGAAATTCAATCATACCATCATCCGTAATTTCATTGACTGATAATTTCAAAATCTTTTACTACCTATTTAAAATGCAAACGGAGCCCTACTTTCATTTCAAACGAGGCGATTCGCCGCTAATGCAGTAAGTCACAGTGTTATCAACTACCCACGCAACTATCTAATCTGTTTTGTGTCCGGAAGTTCCATCCAGTTATTCGTTCATTGTTCGAAGCAAAAAAGTACAAAACAAACATGTCATCCCCTTTGATCTGTTAGTACGATAACGATGATAACCGGGTCCCCACGAATAGCTTGTCACTTACATCCGGATTAGTAGGAGGACAAAAACAGCGATTGCTTTGGCCAGGGGGATGAGGTGAACTCAGGACGGGAACTAATAGTTCATCTGACGTGGTTTTACCATTCGGCACTTCAAGGCCTTTTAATCTGATTGTTTTTGCATCCTCATTTCCGGCGAGTACGGGTCACTCCTGTCCGTACGCGCGGTTAGATATCTTGTCAAGCAGATAAGCCAGCGCTTGTTCAAGAAACGGGGTGTGTTGCTCAACGTGAAGAGACTCTCAAGTTTTCTGCGTTTGCGATATTTGTTATTCTGTTGCCGCTTATCCCTCTTGGACGCGGAGTATGTAGCTCATCCCAAACAAACAAAGATCTGCTTAGGGCATCCATTTTTTGGTTTGATATTTTTCTTGTTTTACACTATGTTTTTGCTCGTTCTCAAGTGTGGTCTCTTGTGAATTCTGCGCGTGTTTTTTTTCTCTTCAAACAGGTTGGATAAATGTTTGTATCACTGGTCTAGAAAAAGTATTTCTGTGTGCCCATCAATCTCTGTGAAGAAAACTAATTTTTAAATCACGTGAAAGCCATAACTACAGCACCTGTGTTCCGGATGATATACGTTTCTGCAGTCATTATATTCCATTATGGCCTAAGCCAACTGAGTGGGTTTTTGTAATGTCCTGGTTATGTTCACAACCTACAGGAGAAGCCATTCATCATGCACCTAGCGATTGCCATTCCAAGTCAATGGCGATTTGGCATCATATCAGAAATTTAATGCGAAGTTAGCCGTTGTGAGTTCTCCTGGATAGCCTCGCAGTTAACTCTCTTCTAATTCACAAAGTACACGTCTCGCTTGAGGCTTGGTTATGACTTGGTAGTCTTGCACTATAATGGTAATAGCAAACACGCGTGCTGAGTGAGTTCTTCGACGAGTGCCTCAGTCGAACACTGATAGCGGGTGAGCCTTGATGCTACTGATTATCAAGTATACTAATGTGGCAGTACGCTAAGGAATGTTGCCTTATTTGGCTTCCTTTCTTTCAGAAAGTGCTAATGGCTGGTCTGTTTCCGATTGTTGTAACATGGACGCTGTTTTTTTGCTTAATTCAGAAATGTTTCAATTTTAATATCGTCTCTTTAGTTTGTCCGTCACTCAACCATACGTGAAGTGGTTTCTATAACTATGTTTTTCTTCTGGCAGACATAGGAACGCGTGCATGTAAAATTTGCTTGTATCGCTTGCTCACAAGTTTACCCACTCACGCACTGTGTCTCTTCCTAAACCGAACAATACATGTCACAATCGTACTGCCTGTGTCCTGCGATTGGCTCGGATAAACGGGTGGACGCATCGTGAATACGATTCGGCTATTTGGTTGCTAGTTTAAGCCGATGTGACTCTGATACCGCTTTTTTGGTCACCTATGTTCACCGTCGAATTCCGAATATATTAACATATGGGCACACGCATTCTCACACACACACACACAAGCCTTCTGATGAATGTACGCACGACCAAGCTCACATACTTTTTAAGAGTCTTTCGACGATCTACATGAGTGAGGATCTATCGATGTGTTTTTAGTTTGAGTTCTGTGAATGGATAACTAGTTTCTGATTATGGCCATCCTAATAAATCGTTCAGAGGTGCACAGGGCTAAAATATAGCACTTGCAAATTTTCTGATTTATTTCAACTGTCTTTTGATGCACTGTTTCCTTCCAAAGGAAGAATATTACTTTATCAAACTCTAACAAGTAATGCATTAAAACTGAAATTTAGTCTTGGAACTGAGTAAACAGTCACATTAGAAGCGTCCTACTATGAAGAATGTTCACCTACAACTGCAATTTTATTTGAATACTACGGAGCAGTCTAGCTTTAGAATAACACGGTGATTCTCCCAACGTTTATTCGTCGGTTACCACGGCTAACCTTCAGAACGACGACATATAGTCTCAAGCATGGATTTCCGACATGAGTAGTATGGCATCCAGATACAGTGTCACACTACTCATATCGAAAATCCATACTTTGAACCATGTGTCCTCGTTCTGAAGATTAGCCGTGTTAACGAACGAATTGACTTCGGTAGAATCACCGCGTGACTCAGAAAATGGACTCTCTGTCCACACACACTCTATTTGATTCGAATGAGCTTACAGCTGTAAGCCAACTGTGAATTGCTCAAGTATAGGGGTGATTGGGTGGAGCAGTGCCGGGTATGCATACCTGATGAGCGGCAAAAGCTGTAAAACCGGTCGTGCGCCTCAGGGAAATGTTGTCTCATCATCCAAATACAATCCCAAAAACGTTCGCGTAGAGTAGACTTTGTGAAATGATTAAATATGCTGTAGATGAGCAGATGTGTACAAATCTAGTGACTGGACAACATACTGAAACCAATGGTCCTTGTAACACTGATCTAAGTAAATTTAGGTTTCAGTGTGTAGTTTCAGAAAAACACAAAATCGGTGCTGACTGCCAAATGTGAGGGCCTGGGGACTCTGTACATAATTACTACAGAGAGAACACTTGTTACGGCCGTGGCAAGAAAAACGGGGTTGCACGAGGTTGCGTAAACTACACAGTTCCGGACTTGACCTTCGGCCGCCGTGATCAGTCCCTTGAGTAGTCCTTTGTTGTGGATTCTGAATGTGACCATGACTGATTTGAAAGCCTTCGTTGTATCCATCTGGAGTCCAGCATCAACCAGATGTTGTATGATTGTGCTGTTGAAGGTTCAAACGGTTCCCCTGCGAGAAGGAGCTCAGAAGTGTCCTGCTATCCCTTTAAACACGTATCTCATCGTATGCACGGTACACTGTACACTGAAAAAGAATGCAAACTTATGTAGAACAAATGTTTGAGACTAATTGGGCAACCCATTTTGGGTTACTGATAAATCAGTGACCTAGTAATTGACTGGACTGGAGCTTGCACAGAGTTAGGCGCTAAAGCAAACCATAAGACAATCGCATTCTTTTAAATGCTTTCCATGTGTAGGGGTTGCGTGGTCCTCTTATGCAATCATTTTGGTGCATATTTTACGCTCATTTTAGAGGTTATACAAAGTATGTACTCATTGTGTTTCCGAATTAAAAGTGGATTGTTATTTACAAAGCATTATAGCCAATGCTTATAAATGTCTGAAGTTCCTTATCTCTATCAAATTTAAGACTAGTTGTCAGCGGCAGTCGAAACAGTGACTAATTGCAAGCATTACCGTTACGTTTTTATAAACTTTTACCAAAATCTGTATGCCATTCGACGTAAGTAGAACTAGATAGAAACAACCCCGAAGTAATGAAATTTGGCCCCTATTTGCCCTGTTTTGATCTACTTCAAGTTTCCCCACTTTTCGGAGGCTGTATTTCTTATTGGATCAAGACTGATTACGCTGTCTGGTAGTCTAATCCATTTTTGTTGCCGTGCACCTGGAATACAAATGACTGTTGGAATAGCTCTTTACGCATCATCCTGTGGTCCATCACTGGTGAGGTTTGCAAATATTTTTTAATTTCGTATTTGTGACGATAAGTTAATTTATCATGTAGCACCGACGTTTTACTCACCCTTACACTCATTCTAACCTCTTTGGTATCGCTTTTTTTCCTTGTCCGTCTTCGGTTTGATCCATGGGATATCTCGATACTCGATTCGTTTGGATTCCATTACCAATGACGAGGGTAATGGCACCGGATCTGGAAGCCAGACCGGTCAATCGGTTTGCTCTTATGCCTGTTCTAGTCGTAGTGGACAAACTAGCGATAGTCTTTCTATTTCTGTATTATCGATCAAGAAAGTTGACATGAGAGAAGAAATAGTTAGATGAGGATAAAAGATTTGAAGTTGAGGAATGAATTGTCTTTAGTAGGATCTTCGGCACATATGTCTGAAATTCGGTCTAATATTTCAAACGTGACGGATGACGCTGAGGAACTATATGTCGAAAAAATCTATCATATTGAGAACCTTGTGCACACTACCAAGGTCACGTCCGAAGAAAAAAACTGCACAGCGATCAACTGTTTTCAAGTTTGAAAAAAATCCACAGTTGCAACCTAGCGATATTTATGTCCTGGACAACTTTGTGGCATCTCAACGCAGTGCTTACAGAAATACCTCGAAACTGCCCCGGACAAAAATCGCTCTAGGTTGTATTCTTGCCTTTCGAAAATCATCCCGGGGAAAATGTATTTCACGCATTTTCAGTGGTTGTTACTGCTCTTTTTGCGGGACATATAAATCCCAATAAACGAGATTCAGTTATTAGAAGTAAACTGTAACTGTAAACTGTAACCTATAGCAATGACTGAAAAGACGGGCGGATGATAAATTCCATTTCGTCGTGTATAACTTATTGTTCCTACTTTAGATGCCCGAATACATGCTGCAGGCAAGCGCTTTAGAGAAGCAAACTGAGAAATTTAAAGAGGGAAATCGAAAAATGTAGCATAATTTTCACCAAAATAGATTATGTATTTTATTGTCGACTTGTATGACCCATTTTATTGCAAACCAAAAATAACTCAAACTGTTTCGTTGGAGCAACGTAATAAAATGGCTACTTTCATTCTGGAAGTCAAGCTTGAAACTATATTGGCTAAAAGGCCGGCACCCCGAACTTGAGTCGCTGCATGATTCACGATCGAGTGGCAGCTAAACCTCTTAGACTAAGTTGGGGATGCGAAAGTTTCGAGATTTGTCAAACAAGTAGCACGAAAAACTCAAAACTCGACTGTCTGCCAAGCCGATATTTTGTTCACAAATGAAGAAGATTCTTTCTATTAGCAAACCTCAAACATTCCGGGATTGCTTCCAAAAACTAACGAACTTGATCATATCAACGCTCAACAACAGAATGGATGGTCATTGAACCTATGGATCACACCGCATTCTTGCCTTACAGACTTGAAAACAAACAGACTATTTTCGTGAATCAGATCAAGACTAATAATTGAGCCGCGTAAATAGTTCAACTCAGTACTGAACTAACGAACTCCTTTGTGCTCTCAGTGAATGATAAATTTTCGGCATTTGCATAAAACAGAAAGGAACCAATATGCAAATGATGATAAGGGATCGTGAAAATATAAATTAACTATGTGAAAATGGAAGGAGAAAACCTTTGGGCCATCGAAGGAGATGGCAAATGAAATCATTCACTAGCATTTTCGGGTTAACCCGTGGACAAACAATGTGGAAACCAGTACCATTCTGCATGCGTAGAGACCCGGCTACAAGAAAAATCCCAATTTTGAAGACCTGGACGAGGGAGGAAATGCTTTGAAGAATACGGAGCAGTGGACCGACCAGTATCAGTTGGTAATATACAATTCATTTGGCACAAAAATAAAAATACTTGATAATCAATAAATTTATGTAACTGACCCCGAAATTACCATATGTTTGTAGAAAATGCTTTCAACTTACCTCCAAGTTATCCAACAGTAAATCTTTTGTACGGTAACGGTTCACCGGTACACAACTGCAGAAGACTTTACCAAGCCAGGTTGGTAGCCTGAATGAAATCAGAGATCAAAAGATGCGTCACTATGTTCGAGGAATCTGAACGACAACGAAAAGAAATACAGTTAAAAAGTTCGTTTGAACTTCCGTGCAATAGATATTAGCTTATACTTTCAGTGTCAAGGCATCCCAAAGCGACCATTTTTTGCTCTCTAGGAGAAAATTAGGTTTATTGGGCGAATGCTTCTCAATAATGTCTCCCCCGCTGACTCCCCTTAATTTTGGGCAAGGGGAAGAAATAAACCGAGCGTGACGAAAAAGGTTGTCACGCGTGGAATGTAAAGTATGACAGTTACGTCAGTATTGTGAAGAATACGGAGAGTGCTTTGGTGAAGGAAATAAAAAGCATCAGTATATTCGAAGAGATATAAACCTAATCAAGCAGTCTACGCAATCAGAATTAAAGTTAATGTTGTGTAGATAAATACAATGAACTTGGGTGACAACAATTTTGAATAATACAGTCTCAAACACCTTCAATAAGGTAGACAGACTTGTTGGCATCTTTTTCGAAAACGGCTCCAATGCCAACAAATATCCAATAATTTGGAATTTAATCTTTATCTGCAAAAAGGTTGAATAGATTGCTGTTCAAAAAATGCTGCAAATTTAGGAGCACAGGCTTTAGAAACCTCAAGCTCCGGCTTTCAGATCATCATCCGTACTGTACTTGACTTGTATCAGAATTATACAGCCAAGGGTAAACAGAACAAGTTGGAATCAATTCAAAGCAAGACTGAAAATCTGTCAGAGATTGAGAAGATCTGGTGACTGAATACCTCAGCACGTAGGTTCAAGTAAGACTTGATGGAACTTTGGTTCCTTCAGAGCCTTCGACGTACCTCACCGTTATTTTTGCGTTTGACAGCTTTTATCTATTTACATTTCAATCATTCGCTTATCTTGAGTTTTCATAAAGGTAGACGGGATTGTTTGCTCTCCTGAAATAGACTGGTAGATGATCAGTGGTAATCTTTTGTCCAAACCTGTCCTGTTTCTAATTCGACTTCTATGGAAGAAATTTGTACTTCCTTTTTAAGCCATTCGTAGAGCATAGCGAACGCTTTAAAATTCACTACTGACGTTTAGATCAAAATGAGAAATCACAAAACCGACATTTAGCAGACGATGTTGTGAAGCATATCACAACCCAAGTGCGAGTCAGCATTCGAGATTATATTACTTTTACACAAAATGTTTCCGGAAATCGTGTTCATTCGGGTTTCCTATTTTGCAAACGAGTGGTGCATGCTAAGTGTATGATTCCACTACACCCTTAGGACAGATTGCTGTGTCCAAATAACCGACATACTTTGTTTCTGAGCCGTATAAGTCGTACATGCGAGTCTCAATCAGCCCCACCCTCTACTCGAAGATGCCATCATCGGAGTAGATCGCTGTGTGAATCAGGAACTGTTCGCTTTCAAAGGCAGTGATTTGGGTTCGCTATATCTATCTGTATTTCAGGTAAGCAAATCAATGGAAGTCATCCCACATAGTCTAATATCAACGTTTATGGCTCACCGTCACACAATTCGGCTTCAAGTACTTTTTGGGGTTCGGTGGATATGTAAAGTAACAAGAATGAAACTGCTGCACCTTGCTCCAATGGTCTTCAGTGGTGATCTGTGAGCTCGTACTGCATGATGAATCATTTTACAAAAAACTTGATTGTTTTACTGATCAAAGTGCTTCATCACGATTAGAAAAATCACTTTGTCGTTTTCCCAACCGTGAATAGAAATAGCATTGCACGGACCCCACAATTTTCCCGTACAGTTCTACATGTAAAGCAGCAATTTCCAATGCACTTCAAATCCGGTCCAGACCGGATACATTGCACTCGCCTCCGTTGGGCGGTTTGGAGGTCTTCACGTCACAATGCACAGAACACAACTGTTCCGGATCACTCAGATATGGTTCCCCATTTTGTACGAGGATTTCTCCCATCCCTAGGTGACAGCAAGGTCCTACAAGCAATTCTTCCATGCTTTTTACATTTTGCCACATATTGTCCCCAGTCAAACCAACCCCACCATTAGTGAGACTTAAAAGAGCAAGGAAAGCCAATGTTTAACCAAATAAAAAAATAGTTCGGTTGTGACGATTCAGAGAACCAAATCTCGAAGTGAATACGTTTTTTGTTTGTGTTGATCTACTAGTATAAATCACTTGATGAATTTTGTTTATTTATTTCAACGAATAGAAAAGCTATTAAACTAATTGATTGACTGTGAATGAATGAACGAAAAGGGATAACCTAATGATTGGTGGCATGAACTAGTGAGCAGAAAAGGGAGTTTGCATTTGTATGACTGCATGAGTGAATGATTGATGGACAGAGCGATCCGCACAAGCAGTTAGATAATCGAGGCATCACTGATTATTTTGTTTTCATGAGTTAGAGACAAAAGTCTCTTTGACTCAACTTTTCTCCCACGCAAGTGGCAGTCTATGAGACATTTGGAAAATTATTTAGAAGAATAAATTCCTGTTTTTTAGTAAACAGTCCTTCAAGGTTAGCTGAGCAGCACTAATTAATATGAACAGCTGGATAGGCCTTGTGGTCACTTTGAAATCCTTACTCGTTTATATGAAATGCTGAGAGATTTTTGAAATAGGTTTCCATCAATACGTCTTCCAAAATTATTAATTATTCAATATTTGTGTTTTATCAAGGATCTTATCACAGCTATCACTGAATTGGTTACAATTTTGCTTCGAAGAATTTTAGTCGCATTAACAAGTATATGTATTTTCTGTGATAATTTTCGGTGTTCTCTCCCAATAAATATGATCTTATCGGCTTGACTTGTATGAAATAAACGATTCGGAAAAATTGAGATTCGTAGCCAGTTGTACTCGTGTTCATGCACACCCAGTCATTCAGATTAGATAGAAATGGGTCAAAAAAGACTGCCGCTGGTCTTGGATCGATCATATATTGCTACTGATCTTTAGGCAACTAATTGTACGATCATCCGAACTAATTGCCAGGAGATTACCATCCAATTCTAGTTTCTCTGTCCAGCATAAAATGCTCGAGTCTATCATTATCGTGTGGCAAAATAACACTGTCACCTGTTGTACAATAATTTTATTATGTATGCTGACGAACTGGTAAGCTATTTGAAGCAGTAGTGTTCTGTTCTGTCCCAATAACTCCAGTAAGAAAACTCAAATGGCTTCGAACTATCTTAGTTTAATAATACCAAAACAAAAGTTTATGAATGAGGCATAATGGTCATATTCAAATCCTGGCCCTTCGGTGTGCTTCCTTCTCTCCAATCTTGTCTACTACTTAGGACGGGTGAAGACTTGCCGGCTGTCAGTCGAACGAACCAGGCTGTCTATTAACAACACGCTAGCTGATTCTCTCCCAGCTGGGTTCTCTTGATCTAATTTACCATACAAGTTCGAATACAAATTGTGACATGCATGCATTTCTTTCAATCTTCTAAGAAGTGCACTTAGAAAATGCTCATTTGAGTTCGACAGGTGTCCAAAGCAACATAACCGGGACAGACAGTGTTAAACAAATTAGGAACTGAGACTGTTTTGAAGTTTGTTCGCCACTGTCAGTTCCTATTTCATTGCTTTGGGCCCCATTAGATCACGAACCGTTGCCGGAAGGGGAAAAAGGTAGCAAAGGTACTAGGCTTCTGGTTACAACTAACAAGTGAATTTTGATTGTCTTTAGTTCTCTTGAGGAAATGACAGTTAATTATTCACTCTGCTACCACCAGAACCATTCTAACTTTAAAACAGCATGTGACAGAGCGCAGTTATATGGGTAGAAAAACCTGTAAGAAAAGCATCCAAATGGACGGTCCTTCCGTACTTCCCACTTTTGGCAAATGATTCCAATTTTCTTCTCTTGGAAGCACACTGAAAGCTTTTCAGAAGCTTTTGTTGAGAACAAAGATCTTAGACACACACAAACACACACCAAGACACTTGCATACAATCAATGAAAGCCAATTTACCTCAGCTTGAACTTTTAGCATTCTTCCTACATGTCTTAATGAAAACGACGGGGCACGGGTTTCTAGCACGGTACTTATATCACTGATGAACAAATCTCCCAAAGGTCGCGTATCCTAGTTGACCAAAACATTGCCCCACTACCGTTGATACGAACGACAGAAACGAAGGTTTCACCTGCACACTTACAAAGCAGACATATTGTTTGATACACGGAGGATATGAATACCCCAAGATTATTCGACTGTAAGCCGGTTATCTGCGGTAACCTTTAAATGACTATCAATATTTCTGACAAAGTTGTTTTAAAGTATCTAAAGCTTGCATTTATCATGTCGAACTATGCATCTTTTTCCGAATCTTCTCAAACGGAATATAAACCACTACGAGGACACTGGAAAAATGATAAGAAAATACACTAATCTTGGACAGATTTGAGTCCTATTTAATTCATGGTACAAAAAGCGCAACTAGGAACACAGGAGATGTTCATGGAAAAAAAAACTAACGACTTAGTCCAGTTTAACATCGACGAAACCTGTTTCAGATGGCAAACGATTACCTTTCGGGGAAGTATATGACCGATTTTAGCTGGTGTTTATTTGCACTAGTCAATAACGGCACATTTGAGTCTGTATAGAGCTCACTTCATGGACCGCGCTACCTGGTGATACTCGGGGTATTGCTCGAAAGCCTGATCGAATTCTATCAATGGATGCAGTAGACTGAATGGCGAAAGCCGGGCAAAAACGAAATGGCCAAACATTCAGACTACTTGATTCGGCAGTAATTACAAAGAACGGGAAATTCGCAGACACCTTCAGTTATCTATCGTGAAATTTCAAGAATATCTTCAAGATCTAAAGCTAATCAAAATGAGGACTTCAAAGCAGACTAAGCAGAAGTGACTATAAATTTTGTACTGAGGATGCCAGCTCGAAAGAGGATTGGAACATTATTCGTCTGTAATGCAAGTTAATCGGACAATTGTCGAGGAGAACGTTGACATATTTATTATCTAGTTCTTCCGTCTTTTGTGCGATCACGATAACAATTTTCTGGAGAAGAGTTTTCCTAGTTGTATATCGCCGAATAGGAAAGTGACTGTCGAGGTCATCATTCGAATTCGTGAGCATAAGGCCAAAATTCATCGGGATCAGTGTTTGACCGCTGCCAGCGGTAAACGAGACTTTTAGATGTAACGTTTGTAAAATCAGCGCCTTAACCAAATTGTTGGATTGTTCACAAGCGATTTGCCAGAAAAAGTGGATTTTACATTTCCGGTTGGAAAATTAATTACAAAAATGCAGTGATATCCAGTAAGCTCCATCAGTCTGATCATTCCCGGTTACCACAAGATAACGATAATAAAATAATAATAATATCTTACTTTCTAGCATATAATATTGGAGCAACATTTACGGACCGGGGTCACGGTCAGTCAGTGACTGCTAAATGGGGAAAGTGATTGGCCGTGGCAAGAATCGAAGCCTGGAGAAAAGATTTCTAATTCAACCAGGAAGACTAATTGAGAACCTCCGGTCATCAGTTTGTGAAACGAGTCGGAGCAGATCAGAAAGTCGATGCGCAATGTAATAACCTAGTCAAATCTGGTCATCTGTAGGTAGGCACATTTGAAACCAAATTTATCCACGTCGTTCTCACGTATAACCAGCTGTCAGTGACCCAGGACTAAACTTATATGAGAAAAACCAAGCTGATGATCTAAAAAACTAAACGCCAACAAGTATTATTTTGATAAAAAGGGTCCAGTAATAAACTGTCACAAAGAACCTCAACTTGGACTAGCTGTAGAACCCCACCCCGTAGGTTATATGAAGTAGGCTCAGCGTCATCACTGCTGACTGATTCATTCGAAAACTTCAAAGTTGAATTTGTTTACAACTAGAGCCTGTACACATGACGATGAAATAATTTAAAACGGATTATTGCTGCCTCACCAGGAATCACGGCAGGACGATCTATGGGAAAGTCAATAATCCAAGTCACTTGGGAGCTTAGTTCCATTTTTTCAGCGTATACAGACAGATGCACAGTGTGACTCGTTTCTGTGTCTATTCACTTATGTGTACAAAATGAGTTGCAATGAAACTTTGTGCGCGTATCAGGACTCATGCCTAGTAATCAGACCAGCCTTCAAGTAATTTATTCTGTCCCAGTGGCATAGAATAATCTGGATGGAATGATTCTCAAATAATGTTTTTATATAGTGATACTTCCGAAGATCAAATTGTTTTTGTAAAATTTACCATCGCCCTATATCGTAAACTACCCATGAATAGTTATGGTTTTTGATAAACCGGTCTGGTTGAGATATGTCTTAAAAGCTCTAGTGCCTAAACCCCAGTTGGTCCAACGGTTAAATTTTCTGGTTTTCCCTTGGGTGGCTCGAGCTTGGCTACCAAAGCAAAGGACATTCGTTACTCCCAAGCATTTTATAAATATTCTGGGCATCACTAAAGTGTAGTTGGTGGTTCGTGATGTTTGAAGTATCGAGTACCACCGAAGCACGTATTCAGTACAAATGTGGGCTAAAATGTGGGAGAAGTAGTCACTCTGTCTTCTTACTTCGCTCATTTGACCCGCGGTCGTGGTCAGATTTATACAGGTAGCACAAACCGCTGCCTGTCACGACGGATATCCGAACGAAGGCTCAAATGGCCGAAGAAATGGACCACATAAGACACGTAAAACGCTCATCATAACGGGAATCTAAGGTCATCTGCTACAATTTCACAAATATGAAAGGGCACAGGATTGACCGAGCTTTACCATTCCAACTATTGTTACGGGGTTCTAACTCTAGACAGCTGGCATTCAGCAAGTCGGTAATAACTAGATTACCTAATCCAGGTACGCTCACCTAAATCGACCAATACAATCGGTCCGTTCACTATGCTGCTGATTGCCCTTCGCGCTCTGCTGGGTTAGAATTCTATGCCCGGTCTAACGCATTTTCAGATACATATCAGACAGTAGGTTAGAGTTCAGGGGAAAGTGACAACTGCTGAATTGAACAGCAGGTTCATTTCTGTGGGGTATGAATCCAATCGCAAATGCTGGCTAGTAGCCAGTGTTGTCTATTTGTAACATATTCGAATGTCTGATGGGTTGTATTTGTATGGGTTGTTGTTGTTGTATGGGTTGTTGTTGTTGTTAGTAGATCTCATTATGCGCTCAAGCAGTGATTCAAGTCTCACCGTGGTGAATATGTTTCGCCTGGAAATTCTATCTATCATTACCGTCGGCGGAAAAGTGGTCATCAAAGCAAATCTCAAGCACGGAAGTCTAGGGTTCAAATCCTGCCACCGCAGCCGGCAGCTTCCCTTTCAGCAGCTCTTGACTGACCTTGACGAGCCGCCTGAAATCTCCTGTCGTCATTGAACAATAAACAGAAATGAAGTAAATTATTGTTGTCAGTTAACTTAGGGAAATCCGAGGAGTAACTTCTCACGTAGACAATCACTGGAAGATTGCATTTGCATTTGCACTGCCCTCCACTTATGTGCACTAGATCATAAAATCCCGGAAATACAGAAATGATTCTCACCAATTTTATGTACTCTTCACGTAACGTTTTTTGCCCTCAGATTTTCCCTGTGTGATACTGTTACGGTTAGCCCCAAATGGTAGTTTGTAAAAGAACAGAGCATGTCACTTCCATCGGACTAAATCACTTGGCCGAATTTCATGATTTATTACAGTGAATTCTCCCAAAATGTCGCGTGAATTTGTCATTGTGGCATGCAAAGTTGTTTGAAATGATGTCGGCATAGAATGAACTGATAAGATACGAAATAGATCATGTAGTCTACTCTCAAACACCTAAACTAATCGAGTACAAAAATTCTGTCGACAACACAGCACTGTGTACCGTTAAAAAATTTCCATTTACAAGTGCACGCACACCACGATGAACGGGTTTTATATCAAACTGCACAAATGCCTTTGTAGTACCCACCACTGCGAAAAGCTCGGTGACAAATTTCAGTCTGATTTTTTAATCATGCGGAAAAAAGAGAAGAGAATTTTGGTGAACAGTGTTCCCCAAAATTGCTAAAAAGATAACAAGCTATCATAAAACAAAGTACTCACGTGCCACCTCATTTGTCTCATGTAAAGCAACAATAAAGTGTGACTTTCCCATAAGATGAATAAGGTGACACACCAGACTCTTTCACTTGCCTACCGTAATCACCTACTTTTAAGGGTGGAATGTAACACAGCCACGGGTACTAATAATTCAAAGTCAAAATAAGTGAAAAATTCTAAAATGAGAAAAAGTCCAACTCCATGATTAACACCAAACCGTTCCTGACCAAACTAAGAAACACCAAAGTGGAGGACGATAAAACTATGTTCTAGTTTGATTTCACGGCTTTCTTCTTCATCTCAACTGATCTTAACACTACCCAGACTGGAGGGTGGATAAACTAATAGTTTTCGAATTGGTGAACGTATTATCATACACGTGCTTCACGTTCAATAGGGCTGTCTACGAACAAATAAAAGGCACTCGTTTGGGGCCACGGATATCCATATTTATTACAGAAGCTATAATGCACGCCTTTGAGAAAATTGCATTACCGAGGGTTCAACCAAATCTTGGTCAAATGTCAACTTACTGAATATAGAAGTTCGCCCTGGAATGGTAAAAGCTGAGATGTTTATGATTATTAACTTGCTAATGCTGAGGTCATCCGATAGGTCAAAGTCAAATCAAGTAGCACGCCCCATATATATATATATATATATATATATATATATATATATATATATATATATATATATATATACGGCGGAGTGCGAGGATCGTCACCTAAACTTTGACAACGTCGCTCGAATATTGCCATTGTTATGGTTTGCAAGCTGAAGATTACTCAGGCTCGGTAGATACACTCGGTTCTCCGGATGCAAAGGTCTTGGGTTAAGTTCCATGAACAACTAAATGCTATGATTTCTTGGCCAAGATTTCCATCGGTTCTGTTCAGACACGGAAGTACTCGTGAATATTCAGCTACCAGCAGCTATAGGGACTTTTATTACCAAGACTAGCAGTGCTAATAATGGTGTAGTTGTAACTATCACCCTGAGGACTAATAAAACCACTGCCATTACTTCTCCTTTCCCTACTCCTCAGACTGTTGTTGTAGCCTGGAAGACTGGCCTGGTAAATGGGGCACTTACCAGAAAACTCGTTCGAAAGTCATTAAAATCAGTCATACGCAACAACACAACTTCTGTTGCATACCGGCAGTCCAGTCTATTCAAAGACAGTCGGTGTTCAGTAAGAGAATGCAATCATACCCCTAACATGCCTGGCTCCACTTAATCGTGTTCAGTTAGCTTGACGTAGTTCCATTCATTGTCGCTTCTCCACTGTCTATAATTGTGTTTTGAGCAGTCAACTACTTACCTCTTCGGTTATTGACATGTACCCCCTAACACACCACGACTGCTGAGTTGTTTACAAAACGTCATAAGTAACCTAGTTTTCCTTCCCTCTCTCCGACTTATTGGAACACACTCCAAGCAAAACACACACACATATATATATATGATTATCCAACCCGGGATTCTTTATATATGTAGCACCCAGTTTATTTGTTTCGTGTTCGTTTTAAGTGTTCTTTGGATGAAATGTCAGTACACTGCCTGCCAGACAAATACAAATACAAACACGGTTGTACTCGGCAAACTGATTGCTGCTTAGCTGCCAGACAATTTGACAACACCTCGCAATCAATCAACCATAACGGAACAGCTCATTTGCACCAAGGATATCTAATCCATTTTATTTAGGTCTTCATTCAGTCAGTAATCACGAGGTTCGTGTGCGTTGTTCCACTTCATTGCGTTCAGTCGATGAGTCTTAATCACATTGGTTTTCGCTTCTTGGCTTACAACTATTTTGAGCAACTACCTATTTTCTTATTCGGTGATTAGTGTGCATACTACAGCACACTTCACGATAGTATAGTATGTCCTGTACCGATGAAGATTAGATGCAGGATAATCTGCGACCACTACTACTACTAACACAGCTTCAACTCAGTCCAGTTCTTTTAGCCTTTAACCTTTGCACATACATGCTTTGGTATTGATCACCTCCTCTTAGTAATGTCCAATTAAAAGCGAAATGACTGAAGGTATAAAGAACAGATAAACAGAAAAAAGGAATAATCGGAAGTACTGAAGATGACACATGAGTCTAAGTGCAACAAAACCACTAAGTGAATCACCAAATTATGTCTCGTAATGTTCCAGTCATCTGGTGGGTGGATCTTGTAAACCCCAACCCGAAAGCTCAACAGGTTCGATTCAGTCGAATTCACTGGTTAAGTTCTTCCCACCTCATTTTGTGCTGCGGAATGACCACGTCCACTTGTCTACCAACCACCAATTGTCTGGAGAAAAACGTACATCGAGAAACCCTATTTGTGTCACGGGTACCACATGCTCCAGCCATTTTAACCAGTTCAGATTGAATACTTCCTCTAGAGACTAACCACCGGTTATCAAAACCTAATGACTTAGCTCAGCCTTGCTGATACAGTATTCCCACCGCATCCGAACAATGCTCCGAGGAAATCGGTGCTCATACACCAAGTCCTGGCGTATCTTCGTTGGTATCGGCCATGTTTCTCGGCAGTACAGGAGGACGAACCTAACAGCCACATTGTACACTCGACACTTGCTGGATAGCTGAACGTCACTCCGGCGCCATAACTGGTTAAATTAACAAAAGTCAGACAATCATTCTGTAAGCTTGGCGACACTTCATCCGATAACTGACCACATTGGCGAGATGCATCTCAGTATATAACAAATCTAAGCCTGCTGGAATAGGATATGGTGAAGGACCAACCCAGCCCTGCAGCTCTTTACACTCTGAAGGGGCAGAATGTATCGCAGTTATTGATAGATTGTTGCTAAGACTATATAGAAAGTATTATAACTTGAGTGAATCTTCAATCAAAAACAGAACGCCCATAGCATGTTTTAAGTTGAACTGTTTACTGCCTGGACAAAGATCGACGGCGCTATTCTCATGCAAAGATAACACTATTTTCTAGGTAACTATCATTAAACAGTCGAGAAGGAAGAGCAACAGTGGGTAAACCTGACGAAGACCACCTCTTTCGATAAACTCAGCTAAAAGGTTACGGTATGCATGAAATCGGTTCCGAATGTTCCCAATGATTGTGTGTATCTGCCACTATCTAATAAAAGAGACAGTGCTGGGGACTGTACTCTCGACTGAGTCAAAGGCTGCTTTCCTATCAAGGATGACAAAAAACTTCCGAGCTTACGGAAGATACCTAAGTGTTCCAAAATCTGCCGTAAAACGAACGTGATGAAAAACATTCCGGAACATGTATAAAACAGGCTTGATTCTCAAGCGTACACCTTTGGCGGGCATTGAATAATAGGTGCAGAATAATCCTGGTGAGCAGCTTAAATGCGGTACTTAGTAGGCTGATGGATCTGTGGTTTTTACAAGAGAATCTGTCACCTTTATTGTGACTTGACAAAATGACCAATTCATGTGGCATAATTCAATAAACCGGTGTGTTTTGCTTATTGAGTAATCGCTTCACCAGCTAAATTACCACGGTGACGGTTTGTAAATCCATTTTGCCAGCTGGAGGACCAAATAAGGCACTTAGAATGAACATTTAGGAGATTGCTTCGGTAACAAACCTTTAGTAACCGCACTGCTACTCGGTGGACGTTATACTTCTAGTAGGTAAATTCGAAATCCTTGCAAAAATGACTGTCATAGCGCAAAAATAAAAACAAAATTGTTTTCAACCGCCAAGTAAAATCTCGATGTTATTTTCTTGTAAAAAATGCCATTACCAAATGAGTATTCAAATGGACTTGCCACTAGAGTTAGAGATGAATGGTGACCAGTTGCCTGTTTCGAACTATTTCCATAAGCTATCAATGGCTGAGCTAGGCGTTCAAGTTGAAGGTCATTTATCCTTAGCGGAGATGACACTGTCATTGTAGAATTGTTTCATCCTGAACTATCAGATCTGCCCTCACCTGCACTCTACGACCATTATCATGTGCGTTGTTTTTGCATGACTCACCATTGCTGTCGCCGTATTTCTGCACCCCAGTTCATTTCACTCACGAACTTCATCTCTCCGATGACAGTTCACGTTCCATTGATTATACTGATGTAATATTCACTCTGCCTTCCCTAACATTTCTCCGGTCATTTACTTCGTCTTCATCTCGCTGCCTCTTTTCCGATGTGCATCCATTTCCACTTCATCTGTACCTCACAGCCATACGTACCAAATTCAACTGTCATTTCCGATAAATAATCCATCTTTTCTCAACTTTTCATGCTCTCTCCTAGTTCCACGACGAGTTTCATACTCTAATCCCCATCTTCTTTCACAGTATACCGCGGCTTTACATAATCCTTATCGGTAATCTACTCATTTCATAAGAAAAGCAATTTATTTCTTGTTCTTTTTCATTCCCTCAAAAGTTTCACTGTATTTTTGGTCTCCCTGATGTTTATCTCCCTAACCATGTGATCATTTTCCGATTGATATCATTCAGTAATATATACCAAGCATGCCCTGGGTTACTTGGAAATAAACTATTATTACTACATCGATGCACCAAACCCAGAGGTATAAAGCTACAAAAACAATGGCTTAAGATACGAACATCAGTTTTAATAAAAGTGATAGAAATTGAACTCATCTATTATTTTCTCTGATGTAATGAAAATAATATGACCAACACTGTCGGTGACAAATCAGATTATCGAGTCACTCTGTTATCCTAATTTCAAAGACTGATGGTCTCAAATGACCTAATTTGGCTAAATCCAAAAATATACCTTCACGGTGCTTGGGAATGAAGTGAAGTTTGAATTTTCCATTTGATATCAGGCGAAAATATCCAACTCGAGTGAGTATGGTACTCATCTGCGTGCACAAAAAACTTTTCCCACTACTTGCGAATTCCCTCGGGTGGCATGCTTATATCACTACCGGGGGAAAAGGGAAGAATACATTTCATACGGCGTAGTATAGTGCGTTTCCATGACTCCGAGCTAAATGTGGAGTATTGAAATTCATCGGAACAGCAAATAAAAAGGACGCTTTAGGTTTTAATTCTTCTCATATAACCGATTCAATATTTGAGTGTGAGTGGTAAAAGATTAGATTTTGCATAATACGACTCATCCTGCGGTGTCATTTTTGCACTTACCATTGAAAACCATCAAGCACAGCACATCTGTTTTATCCTTGTTTGGAAGGAATCATCAGTGGTGTGTACTCACGAAGACTCCACTCAGACTGGAACCTGGGGTGAGCGACTCTCTGTGTGTGTGTGTGTGTCAAACTCTATACCTAGCAATGAACGTGGAGGCAATTCTCGGCAAAACAGCACACTGATCACTATGAACTGAACTGTTACCCGATCTCGCAATCAAGGCCGCAATCACTATTTTATCTGACTGGAGGATAATGAAATAGCCCCAGAAGAAATGCATAAATCTGATTATAATTTGAAAGATAGTGACCTTTTGTTGTCTAAGGAAATGCACTTATATTGGAACTCGAGCAAGCTAGATTCGTACAGAAATCGCTGAAGATCTGACAGATTTTCAGTCGATTACCATATGCACCGATCTAGGAAATGCAACGACTTCTAGAAAATTCCGAGCTTGGATATCACGTTTCATTATTCAGTGTTGCGTTTTGCAACCAATGGATTCCAGGTGTGGATGGACTGGTACGGTTAAAGTTTCCCTCTTTTTCAGCTTTTAAACTGACACGTTCGTTCACGTTCCTGATAAGATAGTTTAACCTTTGTTCGGTCAAAAAATGAACGTAAGATTACATCCCTCCAATTCAACCAAAGAGGATAAGAACGGAAGGGAAACATACATTGTGAAGTGCACGCATTCCATTCACTCTTACCGGTCACTTACATAAAACATCTCAGTTTATAAACAGTGGAAAAATAAAAAAAATTTTATCACAAATAAGTCAGCTGTTCTTTCGAAATTACTTGACCGATTCCATGAAAGGCACATAGTTTGCAATAATCGTTTCTGGGCACAAAAAGACGATATCTGGCTTGATCAATTTAGCTTCAGTAAAAGCCAGCAGAATTAGTCGAACTTTTAAATGACCATATCGGGTGAACTCAATGACTTTGCAACAGCCTATGCTGGGTTTTAGCTGCATTTAGTATTGCACAGTCCATCTGAATCGTTGAGTACAAAAGCCAATATGGAAGGATAGAACAACAGGCGATTTCCACATTCACCAATCAGGTTAAACAAGTGAATATTCAGTCCGAGGGTGACAGCGTGAAAGAGCATCACGCATTCGTCTCCGGTGACAAAAACGTCAGCAAACAAAAAGACCAACAAACCCTTGAACTTGAGGAGGAAGTATATAGGGTTCTTAATATTACCGTGGGAGAATCGATCGTCCCTTACTGGATACCCACTACCTGTTACAGCTTGGTAGTCTTCAGTTTAGGTGTGCTCTCAATTTACCTGCTTCACTGAGTCCATGAAGCCAAAAGATAAATTTGAAGGCGAATTCCTAAGTACTACTCCAGTCAGTATGAAACGTACCTTGAGGATTCTGAGCTCAAACTCCAGAATATCATATGGTAGACCAAATTAAATGATGCTTCGCTGCTTTGTTCATGTACCTACGTTGGATCAACGCTCTACAGTCTACGCTTCTGACTAGTGAGCAGATGGTTCTCGTCGGGCTTCCTAAAAACTCCTAGTACAACTTTATTGCCCTTCCGGTTCCAAAACCAGACGTATCAGTTTATGTTTCCAGAGAGAAATTGCATGACTGAATCGCGCGAAATGAACTCAGAACACAAGATAAATAGCACCGGAATATACTCATTTTTTCAGCATACAAATTACCGCATTTTTACGGGCGAAAAATGTATAGAGAAACATGGTGATAATTAATAGTTCAATTACATGAGCATGGAATAGAATTCGTAAGTGTACCGAATCCCGCTAGAAAACAGAGTTTGACGTGATTCAGGATTGTCAGAATCGATGAGCATGTATTGCAATCAAAGTCTGAGGCGGAATCATATTTGCATGACCAGTTGGTTGTGTGAAAACCAAGGTTGTATTATGGATTACACGTTTGAATAAATGTATTTCGCCTCAAATTGAATTCGCCATGTTAGATGTACGACATTAAATCGCCACAGAAACCCCTCCGATGAAGTGGTCATCTTTAGAGTACCACTAGTGAAAAGCTAATCTCATTTTCAATCCTACAGTTTGAACTCTAGTAGTTATCATATAACGGCGGAACGAACGAGTCATTTGATGCAAAAATTGTTTGAACAACGGCAGAAATCAGTGAACGTTCTCAAGCGAAACTATTTAACTTACTAGGCTGTCGTGAAAATTACTAGCGTCAAACAAGACATAGAGCTTTTCTAACTGGGACTATCGAAACCCAAAAAATAGACGCAAGATTTATTGCAAAACGCTAATAGAAGACCACTTTGAACAACTACAACAGGCTGAGCAGGTACAATTTTGGTCTGTTTCTTTCCTCTTCGCTTGTCAGTTGATCCAGTCTCGAGTTACCGTAGTCATTCTGGTGTCGTCATCGTCTCGTCGTATATTTTGTGCGGTTCGGTTGTGCAGTTCTCTGTGTACTGGCAAAAGTCGACTGAAGCGTCGATTTCTTTTCGCCATCATCGTGCCTGAATCCACCAACTGTAGCAATTCATAGTGACCTGTCTAAGTTTGTTTCGAAGCGAACGTTTCGGTCACGGTTGGCGGTTTCATCGCCCAGGTTTTAATTCTGAACCGGTAGGAAACCATTTATTCGACCTCTTTCCTGTTCCACTAGATTTGGCTGAAGCATCCGAATGCGTTCTGCTCACAGATTATTCCGGACGATTACGAGAGTTCCGCACGAAACCGAACACCATCTCAGCGGGAGTCATTCGGCGCTTTCACAACACTGGACACAAATTGGCAATGATTCTGTTGCTTAACGATTGGTATCGATCAATAAATGACAAAACAGGTATGGATCTAGATGTAGTTACCATTCCTCTATCCTTGAAAGAAGTATGTTATTGATTTACACCATCTTAAAATAAATAAAGCTTCTGGACTTGATGGGTGGCTTCGGTTTATAAATAAATTCTGGGACCCCCCGTATTTCGCATCAGAGATGACAACTCTGTCAGCTGATGTACAGGTGCTGTCTAAAGTCCCTGAATATCACCTTGTTTGACTACTCTTTTGCTCAGAAACTAGGTTGCACCCTAGTAAAGGTGTGTAACTTACTGGGGGAAAATGTGACGACTTGTTCCCAGAAACTAAGAATAAATTCTCTACCTTATCTAAATCAGGGCTATTATCAGGAAATTATGAAAATTGATGTATGAAAATGTGAAATTCCATAGAAAAAGGAAGGTTATTTCCTTGGCTATAATATATATAGCCTCATCTGAGTCACAACCTGGCACATTATTCTACAGCAAGACTGATTTTATTGACAAGGTCCTGGTCTGGCTGACACGGAGTTTCACTTTTTCGAACTTGGTGAACCGCAAATCGTTCGGGTTATCTTTGATAACACTGCACCGGCAAGAATGATCGCAATATTTTGCTGCCCATATCAACTGTTCTGGTAAGGTTTGGAACCTCAAAATAGCTAGAAAGATGTTCTGAGAAATTTCTTCTTAAAACTGACATATCTGAGAGCCCTCTACGTCTCATCACAGATCGTACTAAGTAAATCGATGACCGAAACAATTCACGGTGCCGTTGCAATATTTTCGCGGTTGTAACACATAGCCACCTTCGTTGTCAGTTCAATACTGGTCTTCGATCAACCGAACGGAGAATTCAGTAACTTTTCTCCACCCCTATTCGCAACGGCGTGTAGGAGTTTGCCGTCAGTCGTGTACTTATTGCTCTTTGTATGTCAATTTTATCATCGTATGGCTAACGTCATCATCCAAGTGGGACATGTTCGTGTTTTGCACATCTCATCTTGATATGACAAATTTTTACATGAATATTGTGATAACAAATTTCGTGACTCACAAAAAAATGTGCTCGATGGACTCTCACAATGTATTTTTACTCCTCTTTTATCGAGTAGGGGAATCCTTGTTTTTTTTTCGTAAATCTCTCTTCAATGTGACGATGACAAAATGGATATTTTAGGGACTACCCTTGTACGACCTGGAAAATTGAGCCATGCGTTTGAATATGCCAGCGTTTGCCTTCGGTCAGTTGGCTGTTGTATTGTTAGACACATAATAATATTTCGCAACAATCGGTACCCTAAAACCTACTGGAAAGCACTGCGCAGGTGCCATGTTACACCCAATGTCTGATCGCTCAGACGTCATGCGCTCAATCAACTTGACGCGGCCAAATCCAGTCCAGACGAAATAGAGCGGCTGGTGAATAGATACAAAACGAACGTTGCAGAACTACAGGAAGGTCATCGAAAAGAATTTCGGGAATTTGTGGATTCAGTTTGTCGAAAAGCTCGGGAAAAGAAGCGAGGGAAGTTCCTCAGCAGCTTGGAAACAAGAGTACCACCGTCCAGATTACCGGAAGATCCTGAAAGGTATGTCCACAATCATTCCTCTGTGACGCTTAGTAAATTGCAATATGAGGCTTTATCTCTCGGACCTAAGTTTTGTGCAACTCAACCACGTTATCATCAGGTGGAAATTGAAACCCAGTTTGAAAGTCGAATGAGCCAGTTGTACGACCTGTTACCAACATCATCTGACTCAGTGGACGGCCTGAAAACATCACTTGTTCATGAATGTCAAAAGTATCACGCTGCTAGATCTCCGTTGAACGGAATATTAACTAAGCAACATCGAGAAGCGGTCCAAGAACTAGTGAATAATGAAGATTTATTATTATCGAAACCGGACAAAGGTGCCGGATGGGTTGTACTAGACCGAAGCGATTACGACAGAAAATCGATGAATATTTTACCTGATGAGAGCAAGTTCATTTACCACCTGGGTGAGAAAGACAAAACACAAGACGCCGAGACTAAGCTGACAGATCTTGAAGCAGCTTCAATCAGAAAACACTATTTCTAAAACACTGTACGACAAGCTTGTGCCCTGCGGCTCACAACCATCTAGACTCTATGGGTTACCAAAAGTACACAAACCAAATGTACCCCTAAGACCGGTGATTGACATGAGCACCTCAGCCTATCACGCCACAGCTCAGTGGATTGCAGAAATTCTTGAACCTGTGCGCAAGTCACTAGCGAAGTATAGTGTGAAAGATTCGTTCGCTTTTGTGGAGATGATAAAACATCAGGACCTGTCTGAACAGACTATGCTTTCCCTAGATGTTGAATCCCTATTCACAAACGTTCCGTTGATCGAGACGGTAGAATTTATCTGTCAATACTTGACCGATAATGATATCGAACTCGACATTCCTGTGGCTAAGCTAAAAGAACTAATTCTTAGATGTACATGGAATATACAATTTCTGTACAGCGGAAAATACTACGGGCAGAAAGACGGGGTAGCAATGGGATCACCACTTGGACCCCTTCTGGCGGATATATTCTTAGCAAAACTCGAAAGTGGACCACTACGCAGCACCATCGACAGTCTATATATGTACACCAGATACATGGACGACACTTTCATAATTTGCGACTCAAAAAAAGACATTACCGAACTACTGCGAACATTCAACAACGCCCACGCAATGACCACATTTACAGTGGAAGTAGAGACGGACAATTTCCTCGCCTTTCTTGATGTGGGATTGCGTAGAATGGAGGACGGACACATAGAAAGGAGGGTGTATCGGAAATGTACATGGTTGGGGCAATACACATATTTCCTTAGTTTTGTCCCCTTACGATACAAAAGAAACCCTGTGAGCTGTCTGACCTACAGAGCAAGAAACATCTGTAGTCCTGACACGATTGCCCAAGAACTCGAACACATACGCGGTACATTATTAAGAAACGGCTATCCAGAACCGTTCATTCGTCAACATATGGGAGAGAGGAGACACAAAATGAAAGTTCAAATGGCCAAGAAAAAGGATATTTTTCTAACTGTCCCGTTCAAAGGTGAAAAAACGTTAGAAATACTAGAGCTGCGCATATCCAAGACCCTCGGGAAGTGTTTCCCCGCTGCACATGTCCGAATTTTAACAAATACGAAGCCTTTCATTGTTCAACAATCCAAGGACAGGTTGCCTCATCAGTCTCAATCTTTTGTTCTATATCAGTTTACGTGTTCTTGTAGTGCGCAGTATATTGGACATACGACGAGACGCCTGTTGAAGAGGAAATCAGAACACGTCCCGGCTTCTTCACGCAAAGGTACAGTCCGGACTATCAATAGCGCAATCCTACAACATCTGGTGGATAGCGGACACCAAATCGACACGGTGACAGCTTTTAGACCAGTCCTGACAACTCCCAGAATTCACGCGAAAGGATTACGCAGGCGGTTGCTGATGACGTCAGAAGCCATAGCAATTCAGCTATTGAAGCCGGATTTGTGTAAGCAACGTAACCTCGTGCAACAGTTGTTGTTGCCATGGCCGTAACAAGTGATTCTCTTATGGTTCCATTGTACCAATTCTCCCCAGCCCCACACCTCTTTTCACATCTTTGTTTTTCACACCTGTCTTTTCACGATATTTGGTTACACATTTCACACTTATTGTCGTTCACACAACGAACAAGATTCATCAAGTTGAAGCATGTTGTCGAGTTACCGGATTTGTTGCACATATACCCTCTTTTACCCAGTACTATATATGTCAATACCTGAAGTGATATATCGAAAAGAAATTTCTTCGTGTTACACGTTTTTTTCATGAAGCGATGGGCGTATTCTATGATAATAATATTCGCCAAAGAATTTCGATTTGTTTTTGGTTCCATCTGTAAAACAGGCACATGGCGGACATTTCTGATGAAAAAGAGCCTGAAGTGAGATCAGTATTTAATGGTGAAGGATGAAGATCACCTATGGTGAACTTTACTCTCAAAGGTTACCCAGTAATCAGTATTCCATATAAAGAACTATTTTCGGACTTCGGAACTTCAGGCTAATTTGGCATGGTAAACAAGGTGGCACAAATTCAATCGCCAGCGGACTGCAATACATCTGTGTTTGATGATAAAAGGTCGTATGGAATTTTATATTTCAGTCTTGGGTTATGTTGCGGTGAGTTTAGAATAGTAGAAGTACCTACACAGTATAAAGTTTGCCAAGTGAATTTGGACAAGTCCCATGAACAAAAAAGCATATAACAAACGATTCTACAATTCAGTCGACTTGTTTCATCACGAAAGGTAGCAAATTCTTTAGCAAAATCCGCTTTAAAGTGAAAATGAATGTCATCATATATTAATTTAAGTACTCCCTGGTAAAACAAATGAACTCACCATTTCAGTTTGCAATATTACCAGTCGCCACTTTTAAACAGAGCCGTAGAATAGTAAGGACATTTCTAAACTCCTGCATTGGGAGATCCGTGACACAGAGAAGTCTGTCAGTTTGCTCTACCTCGACTGAACACATGAAAAGGAAAAGCAATATGAACATCGTGGTTGCCGGTACAGGTATTAGTGAGACCCATAGCATGCAGAGCGGATCATTATGCAAACGTATCTCGGTGCCCTTTACATTGCAGCAATCACATTCAACCATGAATCGGTAGCAAGCATAGATGTGACGCATCCATTGCTTCTTGAAGATCCGGGTGTCACGGAAGTGGTCGCTTTTGGTTCATCTCAGAATCAATACGAGGCTGTTGTTCCAGGTAACTTTGTCTATACCGTGGATACTGGAGTGGTGACTATTCTTCTGGACTTTTGTTCTCAAGAGCTCCGGTGACGAACTATCACGTTTAAACAAGCGTATAAAACTAGCGACATGAACTAGGAATGTCAAATTAGAGTGATCTATTGTTTGTCTGCCGGAAGTGAGTATTTTAATTCATGTTACAATCCAAGCGGTTATGTGAACTCTATAATAAAATAACATTGTTCTCGGCGAATCTTTATTTCACTGGAATTCATGCAAGTTATCCACACTGTATTCGTAAAAAACGTTTTGACTCTTAGCAGTCGTCTCCATCTTATCAGATAATGAAATATTTTAAAATCTCACCAAGTATTAGGACTACCCGGAGGAAATCCGAGTTAAAAACCTGCCCTTCGAAGGAAGGGGTTTGACATTTCCCACGTTCAATTATTGCGAATGAAAGACCTTGATAGATTTTAGAAAAAGAGATGCTTGAAACCGAGCAAGACTGAATTTGCAAGGTAACAGAGTCTGCAACATACTTTTAGAAGTCTAGGAGTAGGTTAAAATGTGTTTCGCCACATTTTAATCTTTTGATTTAGATTTTTTTATATATATTATTACTACCGTTTATTATTCTGTACAAGAGCAATATTTCAGGAAAAATGTTCCATCCAGTTGGAGTCTAACACTTAGAAAGACCGGCGGCCGAAGTAGGGTTTAAACCAGGGATCGGAGGGTTGGAAGTTCACCATGGTGATTGCTCGACCAAGCCGATCCTAATGAGTAAAAAACTACTTGGCCACTGTCCTGAATGGCGATAGGTATAAATTTGAAAGCAAGATGAAGCGAGATAACTTTTGTACTTATGAGCATTGAGGCTGACTGGATGGATGTCAGATTAGCCGGCTTCCCATGTCAGTGACAGCGAAGTGACCAAAATAGTTTCAAATAGTGAATCCCGTTAGGTGTGCTAGGGCGTTGATGACATTAAATACTGACGAATGAAGCAATAAATGATTGGAAAACATTCTCTGTGTTAAATGCTAAAGGGTTGTTGAGTATCAAAATTAAAGTTTGGTAGAAGTGAATTTCATATCCAGCGCGGGATCTATATTCTCTCACGAGTCCCAAGGTTACTATTCTCAAGTCTACAAGAGGTCTGTTGGTTTTAACACTGAGAACGGCTTTCACAAAGGGCGCAACAATTGGAATCATACGAAAACATAGATTTGAACCTTAGGAAGTAGTGAGAATTTAACCGTACTGTGTACCTTTTAATATGTTAGTGTTTAACTACACAATTACATATAAAATTACTGTTTGATGTACGTGAATGTGAAAAGAGTAATGTCCTAATACTAAAAATATTAATTCAGTTCATTTGAAGCCCTTATTTTACAAAAGCAATCAAAACTATGATGTAATAAGGATGACAAGTATTTCAGTGTCTTCATTTGCTTATTTCTTTCAACTGTCATTGAAAGTGAATAGCTGGGGAGTTTGACTATTTATAACCCTTCGCAAGCAGTTGCAGATGATCACTATCATACACCGGTGATGTCCAAATTTGACGCCAAAGTAATTCATTTCACCGCGAAATCCTCATTTAAAAAACTTGCATAACATGCCAACTGAATATTGCTTGCGTGAGTTCTACGATGATCTGTGGACTTGTGAATGTGTTTGTCTTTGATAACCCCGGTAAGTTTGTTAGAAGATTGAATCCGGAATTTAGCAAAATGTCAAATAAGAAAAACAGTTCATGACGAGTAGTAATCATCACTGATGGACAAATATTGATCATACGAAAAATGGTTGTTTTGCACCGGTTAAACCTATATAGATACCTCGTCAAAAAGAGCAAAATCAATGCGAACAAATTTGGAAAGTGTTATATCATCTCGTGGTTTATTAGCAAGCCGGTGGTTTCAAGGGGGAAAACAATTTGGCTAATTCCTAATGAATGGATTTCTCACCAAAATCAAGTACGAGTGATCTACGGAATACCTATTTTCGTGGTGGTAACGGAGAAGTATTATCCCAAACCACAGAGTTCCATCACTTTGGGAAAAAGGGGAGAAAGAGGAAGATAGAGTTTTGTTAGCTCTTTGGGCACCGGATTCTTTCAAAAGCAAATTGGGGAATCTTTTTCTAAATGACAGTACTTTTATTTACAATATTCTTCTTAAACATGAAGTCACAAAAGGACACAAAGGGCAGAAGTTTGAGAAGTTTTATAGGAATGATAAATTTGTCAGAGTTTTCATAAAGGAGATGAATGTCCAGGGAGCAATAAATGTAGCCGGGCAAATGATGTCTTAGTGTGATCCCACAAACCTATAAGCAAAGATGGTTCAAAAAACCGTGTGCTTCCTTTGTTATCTCCAGACACAAGGCCGGCAATGTGGTCGTGAATTGTTCTGTCTACGGTTACACGACGTATTCCGTCCACCCATTCTCATAGGGAGCACAAATTTGGTCTGTGATAAAACGTTCGCAAAAAACCTCATTTCAATGACCTTGAGGTCGTAAAACGCACTACGCCGGTTGATTTAGACTGCGTTAAATTATGATCAACGTGTTCGAGGCTGCTTTATAAACGACATTTTCAACAACATGCAATTCGTCAGATCCGAAAAATAAGTGTTTCCAGTGTGTCAGACTAAGAGTTATTTGGAGGAGAAAATTTACTTCGAGGTTATGCACCATAACATGTACCGCAAAATGTAGGATACCAAACAGCCGTGACCATCTCCATTCGTTTGTCATGAGCCAGTACATTTTGAACGTTCCTCTTCCACAATTACTCATAGAAGTCCCACTTGAGTTAAGATGTAGAATTCATTTTGGTACCTTCAAAGAAGTTACGCACTTTGGAGTTCACAGTTTAAGGTTGTGCGAAATGGGCCAGCCTATCCCGCAAAATCGCATAAACACTCGAACTTCAACAGAGCCCGAATATTTCTCGCTCGATAGTCAGTGGCAACAAACATCAGAGTCGTCGCAGGGGCATATGATAAGGATGAATTTTTTCCACATGGCTACAAGTCGCGAACAATGTCACGGTTCTGAGCAGTCTGTGAAGGTTCGCGTTTAATATTTGACAGACCCTATTGTTGTGGAGCTTTGAATAACCACGACTAATCATACCTGATTTATTAACTGTTACCTGATTCAACCAACTCATCAGTCTCTGCACGAACAGTTTCATCGAATAACTCGCAAATGTTCGTACTTCTGAGAATAACTACTTGATAATTTATTGTAAAGCATGTAAAGGTTAATCATATTTAAATGTGCTCCCTGATGGTGACGTTCCTATTATTTCGTGCATAAACTATTGCACTTCGCAGACCACTTTGAACAAATTCATTTAATTATCTTGTGACAGATCGTCCTGGGCATAGGTCAGCACTTTTACTGAGATGAGATCTAGCCCGTAGACAGTTTTCGCCACTAAATTCCCCGGGCATGCGAAACCACTCTACTGAAGATCTTAATGACGGAAAATTCCAGCAACTTGAAAATGTTTCCTCTGATATTATCACACTGACAAACGTTTTGGGAAAATTGCTTCGCCATCGATACACTTGATTTCATTCTGCCCATATCATTCCGTGCGAACACCACGACCCTAGATTTCCTTATATTCATTCAAAACAGCTGATTTTCATCAATGTAACTGTTCTCGTTCATTTGTAACGTGGTTTTTTTCCCAACAGGTGATATTCTACTCAGTATCTAACGGTTCACGTACTTTCCGGTGAACAAATATCCTCCCATTGCAAACACTCGGCATTTGTGGTCACCAAGGTAACCCTAATCATTGGATTCATCCGTTTCTACATATTCTATTGGAAAAATATTACATAAGTTACCGAAACGAGCCTACAGAACAATGAGTGCCAAACGTATTAAATCAATGTATCTCATCACCACAATAAGAGACAAAAACCCATAATTCGTGGAAAAGACAACCATACAAAAAGATATATTTAGAAATCATGAATTCCCCGGCATTTGTGATTCATAACATTCAAGTCTGCGGTTATAATAAGCGAACTTCAAGCATAATGCTCGAAATAGTTCTACGTTAGTAACGGAAGTAACTATGGGTGATAAGTGAACATGTACTGAACAGAAGTGAGTGACAATGATATTTTCTAGTTTATAATCGGTGTGTTGGCAAAACTTGATTTATTAGCCATCGTTGAGTAGTGAGAGTTGCTGCATCTCGGCTTTTTCTACGTCGACGAACAAAGACTTATGACTTAGAAATTCATCGAGGAATTCAACCAGTGTGCACGACGCGTTTGGACGATCCAAAGCCAGAGCAAGATTGGTAGTAAATTGACGAGATGGAATGTTATTTCAAATGGTATCAATGCCCACCTCACTATTGATAATACATTTATTATAAAACTGTTTACCTTGAGCCTTTACGATTCACTAGTGCAGGTTGTAAACACTGATATCCAATGAGGACCCACAGCAAGAATGTCAACTTCCGAGTACCTCTTCGGGACGCTAATTGAAGCTCACGTTTACCTAAGTATGAATCCCAGTTACGTAAATGCACGCAATGGTGATGCTTTCAATCGTGTGAAGAACTAATCAATCCAGTAGTCAATCCATTCCATGCAATATTAGTAGAAAGAATAAACAAAATTATACGCTAGCAGAAAAATGGTTATGAAAAGACAAAACCTACTCTGGACACAAGTAAATGCATACCTAAGAGTAAGTTAGTCCATTATTCGAAGACATCCAAACATCAAATAGAATCTCTGGAAACAATAGCTTATTAGAACGATAGTTTCCACCCATTCTTTGATCTTTTCATCATATATAGAAAACACGAATAGCGAACAAGCTCGTGTTCGGTAACATCATCCTCGTGGCTAATACAGTTACATTTATAGGTTAGAAATGCATAAACTATGAACCAGGTCTGTGTGCTAAAGTTTGATTGGATGGTCATCAAAGTTGGTGTTGCGTAGTTAGGAAGGATAGGAGGGGAAATGTTGTTGTTTCGTGGTTGGGAAAGAGGCCCGTGAAACAATGAACAAGGGTTTTGGGGATTATCCATTTCCGGTTTGAACCAAATGGTCAACGTATGGGTCACACTGAGCTCCAGGGTCGGTCTCGGATCGCGGCCAGGGTAGTTTGAGTGCTTTAACGAAACGTTTCTGAGAACAAAGCGATGGATTGAATAATGTGATCGCCACAGCCTCTGCCGTTGCTAGATGTTGTTTTTGAGCGGCTTTCGGCGCATTCGTAGGGACTCTGTAGACTATTTTGAACGCATTGTCGTTTACGTGATGTCCAGTGTCTGCGAGGTGCGCCACAATCGCGCTGGTGATGGATTTTCTGTTTCCCGTCGACAGCCAAGTTAGTTTGTGCTCTTTGATCCTTTGTGATAGTTGCCGTGTCGTTCTACCTATATAGCTTGCCAAACATGAGCAAACAAACGAATAGATTAGCATGGATGAGGTGAGGACAGGTAACTTGTCTTTTAGGTTCGTCGAGATCACTGGTCGACTGGTGAAGTGGGCACGCAGTGTAGCAGCGGGAAAGGTGCGAGCGATCGCCTTTTCCAAGCGTCTTATTAGTAACTCGCTTTGATCTTTCTTGTATGCGCGGGTAGTCTAGACTCAGGCTTACCGGTTCCGTTTGGCCAATGAACATTGTGGTTTGGTTACCAAATGGTTCGTCATTTGGTAACAGAGCACAGCACCACTCAGCTGTTGCATTCTTGTTCAGTTTCATCAATAGTTCACATCCACTCAGCACTCACTGTGACTCAGGTCCTGCTTGAACGATCATGAGTCAAACATATAACCACAAAACCATTCAGACTTGACCTCAACGGTCTTTTGAACAAATGTACTATGTGATATAGCGCCCTCAAGTTACTGACATTTCACGTATGAACAAACCAGTCACGACACGATGATTGATTCCCAAAGTGGACGAGTTTTACACGGAAAGCTCAAGTGGCAACTAAGGCTTCACTGTAGAAAAATCCGACACTGAATGGATTCTTGATCAGTGTACATGTTAGGAGATTTGATTTGATCATCAAACCAACTGGTAAAGAATAACAAGTATAATCATTACTTGAGTTGATGATGATTGAATTGCGGGAGGAATTATCATGTGAAGAATCAAGACGAAATGAGAACAACAAACAAATTTTCGGAAACACAAAAAAGTGTGAGTGAGTGTCCTCTAACGGTTTATGCTACTAGTTTATCAATGTACCCATCCGGAACAGTTTTTGTCTGTGAAGTAATTTTACAACGCTAGATTGATCTTCCATTGTTCCCAATACAGTAGTCTTCTCTCCACCAAACTGTTCCAATCAATCAAAAAGAATCAAAGAGCGTTTCTTCTCATACGAACCGAGTAGGAATGAATTGTTATTATGCCGCATTCGGGGCGAATCTTGAATGTTTCTCTTTTCTTCTGAAAAGATAAATACAAAAGAAATTCAATACAAATAATGTATTTGTTCTATTACTTCTGAATCTTTCAACCTTCCCACATAGAAATAAGAATGATTTGCTCGGGTTATTAGTATCCTTATGACGATCTCCATTCACCAGTGACGATGTGATTTTAACTGTATACGAATACGGATTGGTTGGCGAGAATTTAACTAAATGTTACTCCTCACTGAGCGTGTGTATGGTTTCAATGAACGACACAAATGACAGCCGAAAAATCGGTCACTTTGGGCACTTTCGTTTCCTCTTCGTGAAGCGCTCGATGAAACTGGGCAATGAAGAGCCACACAGTCCGAAAACGGGTTTTCTGGGCACATACCATCCTATCTGCACCAGATTCTTCACACCGCAGAGCACAATCTACTATCAGGAAACGTCACTTAATTTTACCACCTTACAATCATTGTGCTCAGATCTGCAAACCATTCCCGGATTTTGTTCATCTATTCTGGCCAATACAAACGCAACGGAAACGTTCATGCGAGAAATGAATAATAATAATAATAATGTGCACATAGAAACAAATTTATCTACTATTATTGACCGCACACTGGAAGCCCTTTAAACTATGAATAGCTCAACTATGAAATGAAATCTGCACACTTAGACACTGAATTTTTACACATTCTACGATCAAATTAGTTGGAAAATCAATTTGGTCTCACTTCTATCCAAGGAAATCATATTATCGTTTGTAGTCAGCTTGAAGCAAAAGGAATAACAATGTGCAAAATAGCAACTAGATAAAACTTTAACTATAAAATTCAACTGCAAGAGAAACAAATACACAATCCACCACAAATTACTACAAATGATTACCATCAATCCATCCTGAGACAACTCATCTTCTCAGATATTTCTAGAACGGAACTATAGATGTGAGATTTTCACTGAAGGAGATTTAAAAATCTGTCTCAAACCTACAAGCAGTATCAATTGTGATGCATAAGAAAATCTACTAGTGGGTATTTCGTGTTTCCGGAATAATTAAAGGTATGTCAGGCCATTGGTGAACCACTCGGAAATTTTGATAAAAGCTGTCTCTTGTGCCAATATATTTCACACAATTGTGCTTGGATGATAAGATTGAGGAGAAGTCTTTCATTGTTTGCAGATTTCACAATACAGGTGGTTTAAAAAGGCTTTTTACGATGACAACGAAACTGACTGAAATGAAGGAATTCCGGTTCGCATCAATATGAGTGATGGTTCCAAGGTAATTTGAGCGTGCTCCGTTATTCGCTTATATTGTTATCGCGATAGAGGAGGGTAGATCCAACAAAACTGATTGTTCTTGGCACTTCCACAAGTAAGACCAAACTGGAATTTCAAAGGCCTCTCATTTCGAATCCTTTTCACCGTATCCTGCTCTGTATTTTAATGCAAATGGAAGCACCAAACAGCTAAACCACTCCAAGTAGACAGTTCGGAGATAGGTCAACTAGCAAATCGAATTCACGTGACGATCTTTCGTGCATCGTGATCAGCAAATCAGTGCCAGAAATCTTTGTCCTTATTGCAGCGCGAGAACATTCCCGGGTTGTCCCACTCCCTGTTCCGAATAAAGTAGTGACAATTTTCAAAGCGACCAGTATCATGTGATATGAAGATTTTCGTAATTGGTTTGTTTCTCGAATGAGTATCTGTTACACGATGGGCCATAGAAGGACCAGAAAAATAATGTCTCGTGCAGGAATCCCTCTCCCCTCCAAGTTATCCCGCAGAATGTCGATATATCATACCAACCAATGTTATACATTCGGATCGAATAAAAAAACACGTTTAGCTTTGTTAGTTGACTTCAAGTAGAAATGCCTCGAATGTGGGCAAAATGTTCACTGTTGTGAATGAAACGTCCCCGAATTCCAGGAAATGATTTCAATTGGGTGGAAATAGTTATTCAGAGTGAAGCTCCATGATTTGTATCAAAACAGGTTTGAAAACTAATTTGTGCAGAACAATTTGTCTGTTCACTATTCACTGTAAGATTTGTATGTGTGTGTGTGTGTGTGTGCAGCATTGAGGACAAGTTCACACAGTCATTCTCTAATGGCGCAGATTTAAACGTAATCGTAAGAATGTATCTGTTCCAGAGAGAGAAGGCAATGAACTAGCTACCCACAGACCATTACAGTCAGAAGGTGCGAAACGTGATGGTGTATGAGAGAAAGGATTATTCCTTTTCCCACGTGGTAGACTCTAAGCAGATCAGATAGTGGGAAATCCCGAATAATGACGACGGGCCGAATTTCTGATGCCATGTACAAACATTGTGTCATAAAGTAAAACTAGTGTTAATTCAGTGTAAAAATGCTACAATTACACTCAGAGACTCTTGTGTTTCTTAGAAATCATTTTCGCTGGTCATCTTTTGAATTTTTCAATGTGGTCACTTTTTGGGGTTTTCCCAACGATTACATGACTTGTATCTGCCTAGGGGTTATGCATACAGTAGCATTCTTGGGAATGGATTCGCCAAAGTACGAGGGTTACTGTCTTCCAAAGAAATAAATGAGTGTAGTGACCAGTCATTTCTAACATTTTAGATCTCAGCTAGTAGTTGAGTTAATGGGACCAGATTAGCAGCATCTCCTGTTGCGGACAAAGATATTGTGGTCCGTTATAAGAATGTTACCTTATTTGTATTTGTGTAAACAGCCATGTAAAGCATCGAGCAGTTATGCAAAAAACCACATTGTGGAAGACTGAGGTGGTATCCCATCTGTTACCAAGGATATCAACTACATCCCCCATATCACAGAAGGCGAAGGATAAAATCCAGGTGGAGAAGTCATCGTTGTTACCCACAGAGCAGATTGATCGAATTTCCTCGCTGGTTTTAATCACCTTTCCTCAGTTCCAGTGAGTAGAAATGCCGCGTCATTCTCTTCCTTTGTCTACTAACATTTTCCGCTCATATCCTGCTACGAAACAGCCACTATTTTTAATTTATTTTACTATTGGCTAGAAACTTGTGAACTTTTGTTTTTTCATGTCTCTGAACATGAATCTGAACTGCGTATTTTTTTCCACCCCGCCCCCTCAAGTGTATGATTGCGGTTGAATGTATAAAATTATTCCCCGGAGGTTATATGGAGAATTACGAAAAGATAAATACCTTCGTACAAGGAACACATTCTCAGGTTGCACCTACATTTTATAGTGTTGACAGGATGTCCACTCTCGTTATCAACAATAACATTTTTATTGTCTGTTAAAGACAAATGGGGTAAGGTTTCGGTCAGAAAATAAATAGTCCAACTTCTGTTTTTTTAAATCAGCTGTAAAAGTGGGTTTTATGCTTTCATGTATGTTGTGGAAATGTGCTGCGTATTAATATTGACGGTGTTTTCGACTTAGGTTCAAAGTTCATGTAACACACTGACAGCTAAGCCCAGGGTTAAAATGACTGACCTGCCGCTTTCAGCAGAGATTGTAATATCATCTGCCCAACTGATGAAGTCTTATTCCAAGTTAGCAGCAGTATCAAATTGAATTTCCAGGTTTTAAAGGAAATTCCTTCAGCATCTCAGCCCTCAGTTTATTCTACTTCAATATGGTAAGTTGCAGCATGACGAGATGTTCTGTATTATATGAAAAATTGCAACACCTTCTTCCCTGAACACCGAGAATAAATTCTCAGTTTTGTTCAAAATACAGTTTTTAGCAAGAATTTGTAAGCGCAGAGTTATTAAAAATTCTAGTGGTTTCAATACTGTTGAGGTTTATAACAAATGAACAGTTATGTCCACGGCTAAGAAACCTCGAGTGAGACAGGACTTTGTGCATTATTCTGTCCGATTAACTCGACTCTGTTCGCGGTATCCTGGATAACGCGCCATCAACAAGGTTGACATCAACCAGTGGGAAACAGATTAAAATAGTCCTTCCGGTAAAGCCGTCATCCACCTTGGGTTAGCTACTGAGCTTCGGGATAGAAGCATTGTCCGATTATTCCTGCTGAGCACACTTCGGGGAAATCGATGGGCATTCAAGCTTGTTTTTGGTGATTCACACGGATGTCATCACAGTGTATTACAACAATTTAAGGGATTGACAAAAAGGAAGAGATAGAGATTAATTTTCGCATAAAAGTAAGGGAAAAATTGAAATCCAGGCTTGAATCAAAACCGGATGTGTACTGTTTTCCTCGTTTTGTCAGCTTTCATTTGGTCTGTAGCCCGTGGATCGTTTCTCACGTGTCATGTCAACTTTTATCTAGTCTATGGTTTCTCAGTTTGGAGAGTGGACTAGAATGTCTTAAGAGCGCACACAAATTGTTTTTGAGCACATAGAGGAGGGTTGAGCAGGCGGACGCCGACAGCCTCAGCCTTAGCCAGGTTTTGACATTTTTCTAGTCTCGGTTGTCGACTTTATGAAGGTCACAGAAAGTTTCGAAAAGGGTCACTGCGAGATTAGACTGAGCTTTGTGTAAAATGGCCGCAGGAACGACTTAGTTGCTCCAGTGTTCAACCATGCAGGTTGATGCTGGAGGATGCTTTCCGACAGAAGCCCGGTCATGACGCCGACGTATAATGTTCCATTAGAACAAGTAAATGTTTACAAACAGAATGAGGCTGCAGAACTGGGTGTTTTGTCATTCATCCACATAACACAGTTGGTGTTTTATTACATGTCTGCACATGAGCACAGTGGGAAGGTGGTGCCCTATATCTGCGAAATTCACGGCAATATTAGAGCTTTTGAGGTGATCCAAATGTGAGAAGTCTTTGGCCCCGGCGAGATTCGAACCCACTCATGGTCACCACCCTGGTATTAGTACCGCCGGGCCAAAGACTTCTCACATTTGGATCATCTCAAAACATTGCCAAAATCTGTCAAACATCAATACAATACTAGAGCCATCAGACCCTGAGACTTGGACTGGTGAACCAAAATACAGTCTCAATAGATCAGGTGTGATAAAGAGCCGGAAGACGGTAGATTACTGTCTACTGACAATTAGGTTTGGTGGAAAACCGAAACTCTAACCTCAGAGGTGGTAAGAAAACACTCTAAACCGTTAGACCGACAGTCCGGACTGGAGCAACATCCGGGGATGTTGGTGCGTGAAATGTCTTGCTGATGATGCTTGATAATATTCTCTGCGTAATCTGTGCCGGCATGTCTCCTTTAGATAGCGAGAATATGTCTACTGACTTTCCTTGCACCACCGATAGTTTTTGCACTTTTCACCTACATCTGCATCATCTCACCAAATAGGCGATCGAGGTAGCAATTCTGGAGGTAAATTCTGCACACCGGTTGAAGTTCTTCCTCAGTGGTGTTTTCTGAGCACGTTCATCTTGTTCTGTTTGTGGGGCACCTAAAATAATTTCCTTTTGCCCTTAAGGGGCACAACATCATAGCAGTGGATGAATTCCCCTTTCCAATTCTCCTTTCTATGCACTGACCGAACAAGGGAACCATCATCATGACGACTTATCAGAACGCTCGAGAAGCGTATTGTGCTGCCTGATACTGCATCCGTTGTGAACTACAAGCTTACATGAACTTAGTCAAGCACATTTACCAGTTGACGCATCTGGTCTGAGGACTTGATTGCACACGGGATGTCATCTACATGACGTTGGGACAAACAGTAGCTGTGGGTAGTTGAATACAGTGGGCTACTTTCCAGCTTTGAGACAATGTGGTATTATCAAAGGCTCACTCGCTTTGTCTTCTTTTCTGTTTTTCAAGCAGACACACGGTAGAAGAATCCGAAAAAGTAAATGTTTGTGGTAGGATCAGCAATTCCTAATCAGCAACCGAACCACCCACGGGTAATTTCCAGTTGGTCGTATATCAGTTGAGAGGTTTCTAACCCTTCTGATCGTCAAGCCTAGCTACCAAAATTAGCATTGGCGGCAAAACGTCAAAGGGTCAACTTTCTATAATTTGCATTCATCTAAGGTTAGGGTCGAATCTCGGACAAGATTCTCACAAATACTAACGAGTATGAGACCTTCACCCGCCAACTGACGGTTTCACCTCAACTGGTGATAAAGTCTTTGCGATCTTAACAACAAGCTCAGCAATCAGGAGCTGCTGGGAACAATAGCCATTTTGAAAATTCCCCCATGTTGAACCAGTAAGCTTTCGGATAAGTTATAATGGTCACCAAGATCACACAGTGTCCACCAACGATAAATCATCGTAGAACTTACGCGACCATTATCGAGTTCTAAATAATTTTACATTTCTTGTTCTATGTTATAGCCCACCAGAAATACGTTTGTCTAAGAAGTTACTGTAACACCTTCAGGTTGCGGGAGGTAGGCACTTCTTATATTTCTCCTCTTATTCAATAAATGAAATCCTCCCAGTTCAAAGATGTAATCATAAGTGATAAATAAAGGTGGGGTACACTAAATTGTAGACCGTGTCACCGTGGATGGTGATTCTTATCAGTCATCAGTAGTCTGTACCCATTATAATCGCATACGCTCACTGAACAGATGGAAGCTTACGACAATGTCGATCCATTTTTTGCTTGTTTGTGCATTTGTGAACGAATGCAGCTGTTAAGATCAATTCAATTTTTGGTGTTACCAACGTTAGGCCAAATGTGTGTGGGTTACGATCGGGCTAAGTTGCTGTACGATAAAAGCTAAGTTGAGAAGTCCTACCCAAAGGCAGTATGCTTGTTGTGTATAAAGGAATGTCATAAGGTCCTGATGCGCTCACAAAAGCATGGTGAACAAACATGTTTGAAGCAAAACGTGTTCACCTTGAACCTCGTCCGAAAATACCACCAACGAAAAGAATTATACACTTTCGTTGCACTCCAGTCTGTTATGTCCTAATTGCCACAACATTTGAGAACTGGCTCACTTCACTTTCGTGAGCTAGTAAGTACAATAAAGTACTCTCAGTGTTTCTTCCAGATAATCCGATGCACAATCGGTAGTAAACCGGTTCACTGCTTATTAGGTATTTGAGTTCAGATTTGCATTTGAACATTTATTACATATGTGAATCCATTCCAGTATGACAGGGTAAGCAGACGTATACGGCTTGAGTGGTTCACACTCTATAGACGTGGGAGTTGGATGACCATTAGACGGATCACGTTTATTCGCGTTTACGTTCTGGTACTCTTTGATGATAAATGTCATTTTTTCCCTTTGTTGAACAATTATTCTGGTGGATTTGACAAAAATTAAAGTGATCTACGTGTAACAAGTCATCTGTCCCGTTCGTGGTTCTACGATGCGCAGTTGGACGTCACTCGTATACTGTTTCACTGACCGAGCTACGGAGAGAAACGGAGGGTCACGATGAATTAAGATTGTAGAACAATAAGACCAAACAATGAGAACAGCCAGTTTTTCAATGGTGGTGCTATTTTCATATTTTTAAAGATGGAAAATGAACCAACGTTACTGTTGTTCACTAAGTAAATTGTACAGTCTCTCCAAAAATACCACGATACTCTCAATTCCATCGAAACCTCTGCACACTGTCATGTCAAGTTTGTACTACTGACTTTGCTTTCTTTCTCTAAACAAAGTATTCGTTGTATACTTTTGGCTACTGACAGTAAAATCAGTTGTATAAACTAGAGTTCAGCAGCATGTCCGAATTCCGAACAAACTGAAGTGACCACGAACTTGTGGAAAGATTGTGCGTTATTCACATCATCAGATTGGAATCTTCGATATGTTCCGTGGATAGTTTTCATTGTTACACTCTTCAGCAAAAAAGAAGAACTTACCCTGAAGGTCAGGAAACTTTCTGTAGTTACACACTGGAGAACTGAAGTGTTCTCAGTAAAGCAGTAGACGGATCGTTGAAAATGAGGGTTTTCCAGTGGAGAAAGAGGGATACTGAGTGATGGTATTTTCTATCACAGAATTCTATATACTGTGAGGATGAGAGGATAAGATGTGTACATGGATTTTCATTTGCGCGACCTGATACTTTCACTGCTCTAGGTGTACTGGCTTTCCTAAGCAAGTCTTTTTCCATGATCCGTTCTGATTTTGGTAACAGATGTTTTGTAGGTTGTTCTTTACTTTGAAGAAAAAGTCTGCCAAAATCACTCATACCTCGGGATGATGTAGAAACCTTGAAGTGAAGGTGTTTTTTCAATTGCATTTCATCAGTCATAGGTAAAATGACTATCAGGTTATAAAAATTGTTTCAGCAAAAATTGACATTGAACACTTTTGTGAAGATTTGACGGGGTTATTGTGGTTGAGCTCGAATAAATCATCAAATCTGGTGGAAACAATGAGGAATGCACTCCGAAGTAAGGCATTGTGTTGTGAAATTTTATTGAGCCCAAGACGTTGATAGTACGCTCCAAGTATACACTAGACTAAAATCACTTATCTCCTCCATCAGATAACAAAATTACATTTCTATATTGATCTGGATTGTGAATCCTCCTTACGTCTCCGATGGTTGAGCTTGGTGTGTAACCGGCAGAGTAGAAATTATCAGTGCACACTGAACATATCATCCGACAGGATAACAAGGCTGAGCTGTTCTTTCAGCTCAACTGCAAAAGCAGACCAAGAGAATGAGAGCTTTGTCAAATCAAGTGGATTGAATGTCCCCCTCCCCCATCACAATAACTATTGCACAGAGCGTTTTCCATTGAAACATTTGTGATCTGACTGCCTCCAATGAGATTTCTCAATGTTTCGAATGAACCCCGCTCGGTTGTCAGGTGACTTGTGAAATCTAATGAGTGAAGATAATACTGGGCCAAAGACGGTGTATCTTTCTATGGAATTGCTTCATGTCAGGAAAGAGGAACGCAAACATCGATTCAACAATGTATACACAGTCCTGCTGCAGGTACTGTCGAAACCAAGGCATATGGTTGTGTCATACACGATAGCATTACAGCAAAACCGTATAACTTTATATGTACCATAACCAGTAAGTGTTGATGTCGTCTTACAATTAAACTTGTGGACTGCTTATGGGTGGTGACCAGCTATGGTCAGAATTAGGACGAAACCGTATATTCTCTATTATCAATGGGCTAAAACTATGACGGAATAGGGGAATCTGAGGGAAAACCTAAAAACATCATTTACATTAGAAAAATTGACGAGTTATTCAGAACAAAATGTTCGTACATGGCATCAAAAATTTGGCCCGTCGTCATTATTCGGGATTTCCCACTATCTGATCTGCTTAGAGTCTACCACGTGGGAAAAGGAATAATCCTTGCTCTCATACACCATCACGTTTCGCACCTTCTGACTGTAATGGTCTGTGGGTAGCTAGTTCATTGCCTTCTCTCTCTGGAACAGATACATTCTTACGATTACGTTTAAATCTGCGCCATTAGAGAATGACTGTGTGAACTTGTCCTCAATGCTGCACACACACACACACACACATACAAATCTTACAGTGAATAGTGAACAGACAAATTGTTCTGCACAACTTAGTTTTCAAACCTGTTTTGATACAAAGCATGGAGCTTCATTCTGAATAACTAATAACTAAGCGAATAACGGAGCACGCTCAAATTACCTTGGAACCATCACTCATATTGATGCGAACCGGAATTCCTTCATTTCAGTCAGTTTTGTTGTCATCGTAAAAAGCCTTTTTTCAACCACCTGTATTGTGAAATCTGCAAACAATGAAAGACTTCTCCTGAATCTTATCATCCAAGCACAATTGTGTGAAATATATTGGTGGATTGTGTATTTGTTTCTCTTGCAGTTGAATTTTGTAGTTAAAGTTTTATCTAGTTGCTATTTTGCACATTGTTATTCCTTTTGCTTCAAGCTGACTACAAACGATAATATGATCTCCTTGGATAGAAGTGAGACCAAATTGATTTTCAAACTAATTTGATCGTAGAATGTGTAAAAATTCAGTGTCTAAGTGTGAAGATTTCATTTCATAGTTGAGCTATTCATAGTTTTAAGGGCTTCCAGGGTGCGGTCAATAATAGGAGATAAATTTGTTTCTATGTGCACATTATGCATATATGCGTGGAGACAAATTGATTAGATTCATTTCTCGAATGAACGTTTTCGTTGCGTTTGTATTGGCCAGAATAGATGAACAAAATCCGGGAATGGTTTGCAGATCTGAGCACAATGATTGTAAGGTGGTAAAATTAAGTGACGTTTCCTGATAGTAGATTGTGCTCTGCGGTGTGAAGAATCTGGTGCAGATAGGATGTTATGTGCCTAGAAAACCCGTTTTCGGACTGTGTGGCTCTTCATTGCCCAGTTTCATCGAGCGCTTCACGAAGAGGAAATGAAAGTGCCCAAAGTGACCGATTTTTCGGCTGTCATTTGTGTCGTTCATTGAAACCATACACACGCTCACTGAGAAGTAACATTTAGTTATATTCTCGCCAACCAATCCGTATTCATATACAGTTAAAATCACATCGTCACTGGTGAATGGAGATCGTCATAAGGATACTAATAACCCGAGCAAATCATTCTTATTTCTATGTGAGAAGGTTGAAAGATTCAGAAGTAATAGAACAAATACATTATTTGTATTGAATTTCTTTTGTATTTATCTTTTCAGAAGAAAAGAGAAACATTCAAGATTCGCCCTGAATTCGGCATAAGAACAATCCATTCCTACTCGGTTCCTATGAGAAGAAACGCCCTTTGATTCTTTTTGACTGATTGGAACAGTTTGGTGGAGAGAAGACTACTGTATTGGGAACACTGGAAGATCAATCTAGCGTTGTAAAATTACTTCACAGACAAAAACTGTTCCGGATGGGTATATTGATAAACTAGTAGCATAAACCGTTAGAGGACACTCACGCACACTTTTTTTGTGTTTCCGAAAATTTGTTTGTTGTTCTCATTTCGTCTTGATTCTTCACATGATATTTCCTCCCGCAATCCAATCATCATCAACTCAAGTATTGATTATACTTGTTATTCTTTACCAGTTGGTTTGATGATCAAATCAAATCTCCTAACATGTACACTGATCAAGAATCTATTCAGTGTCGGATTTTTCTACAGTGAAGCCTTAGTTCCCACTTGAGCTTTCCGTGTAAAACTCGTCCATTTTGGGAATCAATCATCGTGTCGTGAGTGGTTTGTTCATACGTGAAATGTCAGTAACTTGAGGGCGCTATATCACATAGTACATTTGTTCAAGAGACCGTTGAGGTCAAGTCTGAATGGTTTTGTAGTTATATGTTTGACTCATGATCGGTCAAGCAGGACCTGAGTCACAGTGAGTGCTGAGTGTATATGAACTATTGATGAAACTGAACAGGAATGCAACAGCTGTGTGGTGCTGAGCTCTGTTACCAAATGACGAACCATTTGGTAACCAAACCACAATGTTCATTGGCCAAACGGAACCGGTAAGCCTGAATCTAGACTACCCGCGCATACAAGAAAGATCAAAGAATGGGTGGAAACTATCGTTCTAATTACCTATTGTTTCCAGAGATTCTATTTGATGTTTGGATGTCTTCGAATAATGGACTAACTTACTCTTTGGTATACATATACTTGTGTCCAGAGTAGGTTTTGTCTTTTCATATCCATTTTTCTGCTAGCGTATAAATTTTTTTATTCTTTCTACTAAGATTGCATGGAATGGATTGACTACTGGATTGATTAGTTCTTCACACGATTGAAAGCATCACTGTTGCGTGCATTTACGTAACTGGGATTCATACTTAGGTAAACGTGAGCTTCAATTAGCGTCCCGAAGAGGTACTCGGAAGTTGACATTAATGCTTTGGGTCCTTATTGGATATCAGTGTCTACAACCTGCACTAGTGAATCGTAAATGCTCAAGGTAAGCAGTTTTATAATAAACGTATTATCAATAGTGAGGTGGGCATTGATACCATTTGAAATAACATTTCATCTCGTCAATTTACTGCCAATCTTGCTCTGGCTTTGGATCGTCCAGGCGCGTCATGCACACTGGTTGAATTCCTCGATGGATTTGTTGGAGATAAGAACACGTTCTCCGAAGTAGAAAAAGCAGACATTCAGAATCAATCAACTTCAAATAACGACGAACGAAATACCTACTTAGAGATCGACGTTACATGCACGAAAACTTATGTTTCTCAATGCTCTGTCTGACAGTGTGCTGTTCGCAATTGAAACCCTCGATGTGTCACTACGGGAGTGAAGTTTATGTCGGTGGAAGCAAATATATAATACAGTTCTTGCTCATACCTTACCAGACACTCAAACATTTATAAGGAACTGATTCATTTCGAATTGCTGGCAACAATATATTTCGTCGCAATACTATGTGAAAAAGCTGTCACGATACACCTTAGATTGCAACACAGACGGACGACTAGTCAGTAGAATGTAATGTGATAATTGTCATGTGGTCTCGGTACTGAATACAAAGGATTTGTTTACAAACGTCGAGTAAACTGTCACATAGCAACAGGTAAAAATCACAGTTGAATATATTCTGTTGAATGACTAATATATTCGAGAGGTATATCGTTGAGTACAGACAAAATTGAATAAATCTATTTTGCAATGTGGTCTTCAATAGTGCTGCTATGCCCCGGCGTGTGTCCTCGTGGTCTAGTGGTTAGGGTTCCTGGCTGTCACCCAGCCGGCACGAGTCCGTCTCCCAGCAAGAGACTTACATTTCACACAGAGATTTAGACTGTGAAAAAGAGTGAAAATCAGTCAAAACCATGAATTCGGATAGATTTTATATAATTAACAGCATAGAATAGGACTAGCGCTGACTAGATATGAATATTGGCAGAATCGTTCATCTCGATTTTCTCAGGTAGAATACAAGAATTTCAGTGTCATCACACAATGCGATCCGCGTTGCATTATCTGCACTTCGTTAACTCGAATGATTCACATTTACCGATTTAACTCGTCCTTGACGTGGTGAATGATTATTGACAAGGTGAATATGGATACCCCACAATCCACTTACACTTTATACATATGGTCAAGGAACGGAAAATATTGTAATGGTAACTTGGCTAACCTGATAATTCACAGCAGCAGATACAGTTTATTTCACACGCTAATGTTGTCATTTTTGCAAAACTGAAGTCGAACGAGGAGCTTTTGCTAATCGACATCGAAATGCAACGTACAAAACAGAATTCTGTAGACCACTTGAATGCTTAGACTAAGTGAACACATCAAAAATATTATCCATGAATGTTTGTTTGATAGGTGAAACTGGTCTTCCTTTATTCATAGAGAGCTGTCCCATTGTTTCTGGAAGTTGAAATATGTGGTCGTTTAGCAGCATTCAAAACGAGTGAATTGCCACCATATGGCACCACTAAAAACCCACTGTCTGAGGAACCATAATCGAAAAGGAGGTTATTGTCTGAATAATCCCTGAAGTGATTCCAATAGAACTAACTCCTAACCCCGTTTGTCGTTTTCAATGGTCAGGACTTTACCAATACTCAACAGATAATGAAATCATTCACTTTACACAAGGACATCTCCCTCTTCTATAGTTCAAACTCACCCTTGATTTTAGTGGGAGATATAAGGAAGAGATTCAATGAGAAACGGTTCCCACGGACGCATGGATATGTACTATGTTATTTAGGGATAAATTGCCACTAGTCTTGAAAAGTCAGCCGGAATGACTAAAGGATAATATGTGGAACTTACAATCCTGCATTCACTGTGTGATTCCCCGTTGTGACTCAGTGCATTGATGATTGTGGGCAAGTGGGTTAAACCAGATGCACAATGAGTGTCTGCATGACATTCTAAAAGCACGAGTTAAAGCTCCTAAATCAGGACATAGAATTGTGTTGACAGACGTCACATTAGATCTGATTCGATCCGCTGGATAAAACAAAGTCCGTCCTTCTCCTTTCTCGTTAAGCAAGTGGTTGTTGTTATCCTTCCTATTCACAGTGCAGACAACAATATGCTTAGTTCGAATAACACTATACCACAACTCTGTCAGTAATACATAAGCGAAATATCCGATTTTACCAAAAACATTTTGAAATTCCATCCAATTGAAAACTCCCTTGAGAATGATATAATACAATTTATTGAACCTTACTCAAATGAATCCACTTATGGTTTTGCTCCATTCGAAATATTTGTGCGCACAGTTCAAAACCCCCAATTCCAAATGATAGTATTTAGAAAACATTAATGTATTTGTGTGAAAAAATTATGACAAATATGGACGCAAAATTGTCGGATTGTTTTTCTTCTTTGACAAACAAAAATATACGAAGTGAATGAGCAATAGGCAAAACCACCAACATTTTTGATTCGCTTTGTTCACTGTCCTAGGGGTCGGATTGGGAATAGTGATTACGGACAGCCTGGAGCCGAATAGCAGTGAAGCGATAAGTTAAAACTGAATATATATATGTATATATATATATGTATATATATATATATATATATATATATATATATATATATATATATATATATATGGAGAGATAGGAAGGAACCGACAGAGTGAGAACGGGTGTGCGCGTTCCTAGTAACAAATGATTCAATCATACAAAAATTGAAATTCTAGTTATTTTCATGACGAATAGTGACAGAGATATTTCATACATCATCAATTGAGCAGTGTTGTTCGTTTCACTTGTGGTCGAGTTTTGTATCGTTATAACATTCTCCTGTCTTCATCGGCCGAATAAATCTACCAAACTTGAACAAATTCAGTAAATATTCGCCACAATCTGCAGACCATCTGTGATAAGCAATTCGTAGACGAATATGAGAGCTGAATAGACAATCAGTGAACGGACTGTTTTAACACACAAAACCGAAACAAATATGAACTATGATATGAAATGAGCAACTAAATGGATGTAAACGGAGACTACCCATCAGAACGACACACTTGATGATATAATTCCGATATGTAGGACCACGATGTTTGGTACAATTTATCAGGTGAATTTGTGGGCCACTAATGTGGACTGCATGTCAATGTTTAGGCGAATATTTTGGGACAAGAGGATCGTGAGCTGCAATTGTTCTCAAAATTGCCGTCGTCTGAAGGAAATGAGTTGGATTTCCGCAAAATCATTATACGATAAGTCCGAATCATTTTCATTCAGAATTTCGGACTAGCTGGATTGGTATCAAAATAAATCATGCAAAGCTATTTTATTATTGTTCAGGGACACGCGCATGTTTTCAAGATATATATGGAACATTCCATTTAGAAATAAAGTGAGAATAATAAGCTTGTCATGTTATAACTTTGGAAGTTCAAATTCATTCGAATGGTACACAAATGAACTGATAACAAAAGATTCCTCAGGTTATCGAGTCGATCCGAATATATATGCAGATGAAGGAAAACGACACTCCCACGCCGGGAGTCGAACCCGGGCCGCCTGGGTGAAAGCCAGGAATCCTAACCGCTAGACCACGTGGGATGCCACGTGAATCACAACTGCACAATCAGAAGCAACACTATAAAATCACTGTGTGCAATTCTCATCTTTTTCATCAACACACGACAGCGGTGCGACAGTTTGTTTGATTCAACATGTTCACTCAATTTGTGAGCGTGTGAATTCGTGCACAGTATATGCCGGTTCATTCAACAAAATAATATTCGACCAAGAATTTAAAAAGCATTATGTTGTGGGCAACTGAATGACCACATGACATTATTCACATTGCTGTCTACAGATAACTGATACTTACGTGCATCACTCACAATAGATCTTGTTTACGGCGCTCATATCTTCACAAATATTCTGATATGAACAACTTCCACTACGTTTTTCATTTTCAGCTATCGTTTCGTGCATGAACAAGGATCTAGTTAGTATTCTCTCTTCAATCAACACTCAAAAATCTGGGATGACGAAATTGCCTCATTCACTTGATTTTTCATATAAAATGCGTAGTGATCATAACCAAAATATAGGCCTAAGAATTTATTGACTCAATTATCGTTAGTTAGTTATCTGGTTAGTTAGATAGTTCACAATCTGGATAGATATATGTATGACTGAGTCCTTGTGGTTCACTTCGCGCGACATTATATTCTGTGTAATGTTTGAGCAGGTTACATGGTCACATGGTCAAATGGTCACATGGTCACATGGTCGCATGTAGTCGTGTGTTGTTTAAGTTTTGTGCACGAGGACTACTGGTCATCGGTCATCGTTTTACAACTGCGTTGCATTTTTGTGCCGAACATTCCGTAACGTTTTCATTGAGCCTGTATTCTCTCCGAATTCATTCCAAATTTCGCTCTATCAACCACACCCCTGTCGTTCTCACAGATGGAATCATACGTCATCAATTTATTGATAAATGTCGTCGATCTAAAGAGTTTCTCTACTGAATCCATTTTCATGACGAACGATTGTGGTGAAACAGATTTCCCATTTACCTAACATGCTGCTAGAATGTTCTCCACTATGTCAGCAAAATACTGTCAGGGTAGTAGCGTGCACGATCAATGAAGTCCCAATTTGGTGTTCAGATAGCACTCCTTTGCCTGCCCAGAATAAAGGACAAGCTTGGTCTTCGCGAAGCAGATCGATCATTTGGCTGGCAGACAGTGCGTCATCGCTCAACCCGGAAATGAGGACAAGATTGGAAACATCGAAGCACAGTGATGGCCCAATCCCGGATCAATTGTTACCTGAACCGATCACATCTGAATCAGCCAATCGGTTTGCAATCAGATCGGCCAGCCACGAGAGGGGCATGTCAACGATAATTGAGTCAATAAATTCGTAGCCAAGTATTTGGTCATGATCACCATGCATCTTATATGAAAAATCAATTTTGTATCAAAGCTAAGCTGAGATGATTCGAAGAAAGAAGAGTCTTCGCAATGGAATTACCGGGACAGAACAGAACAAAATCAAACTACCATCAGCAGTGGCAGTGGTAGCAGCAGCCTCCTCGTCCAAATCATATCCATCCAGATGGACAAGTTATAACAAAAACATCTTTGTCGTTCGGACCACTGTCGTCATTATATTCGCCATCGTGATTATTTTCATCGAAATCCGTTGATTTTTCTCCATCATTTGAATCATCATCTTCCCATTTGGTAACTTCGTTTTGCAAGTTTTCTGCATAAGTGAACAGTTGACGGATCTCATCTAGTATGACATGCGAGGATGATAGAGGATCTGTGGGTCAGCTTTCCAATCTCGCCATTCTTGTTTAGCATCTGTGGTATGAAATCAGCTAGAGTTGATGAAGTTACTGTGATCAGATTGAGAAACATTTCGGTCGCGTTTTCCTCTAGCTCGTTCTTTCCGCATTGGGGACAGTTTCACCTTGGAATTCCAAATACATCATGTGATGTGATGAATCCGTGAATCGCATCCACGAGTGCTACATGGCTTAGTCTGTCCGTGGTAAACAACAATTGAGTGATCGCTTATATCTGCATGTGTAAATAATCCCTTTGTGACGAATGACCCCCAATCTACTCACATCACTCAATCAAATGACGAGAAATACATTGGTACACCCAACTTCGTCTATCAAATTTGTGAATGAACGATTCTGGCTTCATTCTGTTTTCCTCCTATAAGAATTCTTCCAAAAGGACTCCCTATGATTGAGCGGTATGGGAAATTATTTAACATTGTCTGTGAGTAAATTACTGGTGGTAGTCAAACGGTTATCATCGCGAACCTTTGATGATAACGACCCGGGTTCGATTATGGCCACTGCCGGTCACTTTATCATTCGACAGCCATCCATCAGCCTTTGCCCTTCCTTGAATTATTGCACTTTGATATATACACAATTAAAAAGAAAGATAATGAAAAGTGTATTTTGGTATCCATTACATTTCAATGAATAAGCTTACCCCCATTCCCACTGCACTGCACTCCACCCACACCACAAACACTCACAGTGATGAAACCATCTACATTTTCAACAGGGAGCGATTGAATTTCAATCTGTGAATAGAATCAACGGGTTAGTCGGTTCGTTCGCCACTGAATAATAACTGAAATTTTGTAGAATATTAGAATAGGTCAATCTGTTTGGCTCAACTTTTGAGAATAATTGGGATCATATTGCAAATATTTTCAGCCTGACGGGTGAATGATCTTTCTCGAAACACTCTGTCATGTCGTCTCGAAATATAGTTGTTATTCTGCAAAAATGTCGAAGAATGCTCACTCGAATATTTTTCCGAAATGACCATGTAACATTGTGTCCCATTCATGCAATTGATAAGAATTAGGAGAAAGCAAAATTCACTGGTTGCAAGAATTTCATTTAATTACCTCACGTTGTACATGAAAAATCATTTGGAATAATAAATACAATGAGAATGGTATGACAAATAAAACAACTAATAATGATTTCAGTATTATAATTGAACATCAACCTGACAGTATATGAAGGCTTAAGGATTAGGCGATCAGGTGATGAAAATGGGATTGTGCGGCTAAAGCCAGTGGCAAACAAACTGCAGGATTTTCGTTTGCGTTTATAAGGGCTTTTCCTACGTGGTCGGCGTGGTTCACTTGAATGCGCCTAGCCTTTGCTCTGGATTGTGTAATGGTGCATACTGATCGGAAACCAACATATCATGCCAGGAGTTCACAATGAATGCTCCCTAGTTCTTGTGTGTGTGTGGACTTGCACTTGCCAGCATAATCACGTGCCCAAAACTGTTGTTGGGTAATCGGTGCATGATTGGTGTTTTATTCAGTTCAGTGTTTGTGGATTTCATATTCGTGTTATTTGGTTCGGGAGACGGAATATCTTTTTTCCCTTCGACGACGTTGCTTTGTGAACAGATCACGTAGTATCACTCTGAATAACTTCGTCAGTTCAATTCGATGTCTTTTGAGTGTACATTCTTCGCCAAAGATGATTCCTATTCCGATTTCCTACAGAGATGTTCATGAACTGAGTTGGTGTGTGCAAAGACCATTTCCATATGTTATCAGCATCGTTTTGAGCAAAATACTGTCCCATTTTACCAATGTAGTTATTACTGCAATTTCCAGTGAACCGGTAGACAAAACACGGAATATCAAAATCAATGAGTGGTTTGCACGAATTTCCTTGTGTGATTCGGTAGGAAGAAGCTTAAGTTATGGTACCGTTGCTTTTAAATCTGATACATCCATAATCAAGATAACATGTATATGGCTACTTCCTTCTGTGTTGGAGAAAACCAGAAATAATTAAATTGTTTAGATTATTGGTTTTCGTGCACAGAGGTGAATATTTATCTACTCAGTCAGTGTATTCCTGCCACATGCAGTCGGTATTAGATTCTGATTGTGTATTTGCACTGTGAATAACTACACCAGGTCAACTCGGTTCCGTTTTGAGAGATAATCCATCACGATATCCCATATCTGTTTCTTACGGTTATTTGGATTTTGATATGAACAGATTCTTTACGTGCACAAACCACTTCGGGATATTTTGGAAAACATTTTGAGCCGAATACCGTTCTATTTTATCAAAAGACGTATCATCGCAACTGCAAGTAAACTGGTAGACAACACGCGAGACATCACGATCATTGAGGATTTCAGAATGGATGAGGAGTATTTGATCATTAGTAGCTGGCATCACTTGCCAGTCAAGATTGGTTGGGAGTGAAGCTTAAATTATGATTTGTGTGCCTGAGAATTGAATGCATCTTCAAACAACGGAACGTATGATTACTTACTCCAGTTTCGTCGTCTGCATGAGCATCAGTGTGCATCACGATTTCCTGTGGTGTCTGATGACAATTTATTAAACCATTAATGAAGAAAGATTTCCAAATAAAACGATTCCCACTTGTTTACTTAATCTACAATGACTTCCCGAATGCACCACAATTATGGGGCGCCGGTGCAAATCCATAACACGAGGAAAAATGACCAAATTGAGTTGAATTTCTACGGATTTCGTGTTGTATATACATTTGTTTGCTCGTGAATCAGGCTGCAAATTATGAGAAATCTGAGGAGAACTGATAACTTCTGGGATGAATTCACAGTTCACTGACCTATGAATTCCATTTCTACTGTTTTGCTCCTCACTATCGATATGCAGTACTGGTTCAATATTTGAAAGAGGCTTCCAATTTGAGTATGGGAAATCATTTGCGTTACATGTTGACTTGAGTAGATTCATTATTGAAAACGTTTCGAATTATTCACATAAAACAAATGGGTGCGCGAATCGTTAAACAATGCAAATTACATGTAGCATCTTTAACTATCCAGTGAGTTTGAACTCTGCGGTCAAGGTGCTGTATATGATCGTGCTGCAACAATTGCACGCGAGGAACAAGGATAAACAATTGTGCTTTATTAATCGAGGTAATAAAATGATAATAATAATGGGAAGTAGTGACATGTTCATTGCATAGAACATTCCACTGAATCCATTCCGACAGGTGTTACGAGTCCACGATGCGCGTGGGTTTACTTACTAACTGCGTGCAGATTTTTGCCCCATCTTGTGCCGTGAACTTGCTTCATGATGGTTAGTATGGTGGTGTGAGTGGGAAATGAAGGTTATTCATCCAATGCCGTGTACAAGTGATCATGTTCTGATTCGATACAATTGCCGTCACATGAGGTGATACGTGAATTCTCAAGACACGCGAATGTGTTTAATCGTCTTGGCTGAATACGGTTTATCGACGTCACCATTGTGACAACGATCTTGGTCACTGATCTGAACTGCACTGCCAAATGTTCAAGTGAATGAGGCATTTTCGTTATCCCAGATTTTTGAGTGTTGATTGAAGAGAGAATACTAACTAGATCCTTGTTCATGCAAGAAACGATAGCTGAAAAGGAAAAACGTAGTGGAGGTTGTTCATATCAATATATTTGTGAAGATATGAGCGCCGTAAACAAGATCTATTGTGAGTGATGCACGTAAGTATCAGTTATCTGTAGACAGCAATGTGAATAATGTCATGTGGTCATTCAGTTGCCCACAACATAATGCTTTTTAAATTCTTGGTCGAATATTATTTTGTTGAATGAACCGGCATATACTGTGCACGAATTCACACGCTCACAAATTGAGTGAACATGTTGAATCAAACAAACTGTCGCACCGCTGTCGTGTGTTGATGAAAAAGATGAGAATTGCACACAGTGATTTTATAGTGTTGCTTCTGATTGTGCAGTTGTGATTCACGTGGCATCCCACGTGGTCTAGCGGTTAGGATTCCTGGCTTTCACCCAGGCGGCCCGGGTTCGACTCCCGGCGTGGGAGTGTCGTTTTCCTTCATCTGCATATATATTCGGATCGACTCGATAACCTGAGGAATCTTTTGTTATCAGTTCATTTGTGTACCATTCGAATGAATTTGAACTTCCAAAGTTATAACATGACAAGCTTATTATTCTCACTTTATTTCTAAATGGAATGTTCCATATATATCTTGAAAACATGCGCGTGTCCCTGAACAATAATAAAATAGCTTTGCATGATTTATTTTGATACCAATCCAGCTAGTCCGAAATTCTGAATGAAAATGATTCGGACTTATCGTATAATGATTTTGCGGAAATCCAACTCATTTCCTTCAGACGACGGCAATTTTGAGAACAATTGCAGCTCACGATCCTCTTGTCCCAAAATATTCGCCTAAACATTGACATGCAGTCCACATTAGTGGCCCACAAATTCACCTGATAAATTGTACCAAACATCGTGGTCCTACATATCGGAATTATATCATCAAGTGTGTCGTTCTGATGGGTAGTCTCCGTTTACATCCATTTAGTTGCTCATTTCATATCATAGTTCATATTTGTTTCGGTTTTGTGTGTTAAAACAGTCCGTTCACTGATTGTCTATTCAGCTCTCATATTCGTCTACGAATTGCTTATCACAGATGGTCTGCAGATTGTGGCGAATATTTACTGAATTTGTTCAAGTTTGGTAGATTTATTCGGCCGATGAAGACAGGAGAATGTTATAACGATACAAAACTCGACCACAAGTGAAACGAACAACACTGCTCAATTGATGATGTATGAAATATCTCTGTCACTATTCGTCATGAAAATAACTAGAATTTCAATTTTTGTATGATTGAATCATTTGTTACTAGGAACGCGCACACCCGTTCTCACTCTGTCGGTTCCTTCCTATCTCTCCATATATATATATATATATATATATATATATATATATATATATATATACATATATATATATACATATATATATTCAGTTTTAACTTATCGCTTCACTGCTATTCGGCTCCAGGCTGTCCGTAATCACTATTCCCAATCCGACCCCTAGGACAGTGAACAAAGCGAATCAAAAATGTTGGTGGTTTTGCCTATTGCTCATTCACTTCGTATATTTTTGTTTGTCAAAGAAGAAAAACAATCCGACAATTTTGCGTCCATATTTGTCATAATTTTTTCACACAAATACATTAATGTTTTCTAAATACTATCATTTGGAATTGGGGGTTTTGAACTGTGCGCACAAATATTTCGAATGGAGCAAAACCATAAGTGGATTCATTTGAGTAAGGTTCAATAAATTGTATTATATCATTCTCAAGGGAGTTTTCAATTGGATGGAATTTCAAAATGTTTTTGGTAAAATCGGATATTTCGCTTATGTATTACTGACAGAGTTGTGGTATAGTGTTATTCGAACTAAGCATATTGTTGTCTGCACTGTGAATAGGAAGGATAACAACAACCACTTGCTTAACGAGAAAGGAGAAGGACGGACTTTGTTTTATCCAGCGGATCGAATCAGATCTAATGTGACGTCTGTCAACACAATTCTATGTCCTGATTTAGGAGCTTTAACTCGTGCTTTTAGAATGTCATGCAGACACTCATTGTGCATCTGGTTTAACCCACTTGCCCACAATCATCAATGCACTGAGTCACAACGGGGAATCACACAGTGAATGCAGGATTGTAAGTTCCACATATTATCCTTTAGTCATTCCGGCTGACTTTTCAAGACTAGTGGCAATTTATCCCTAAATAACATAGTACATATCCATGCGTCCGTGGGAACCGTTTCTCATTGAATCTCTTCCTTATATCTCCCACTAAAATCAAGGGTGAGTTTGAACTATAGAAGAGGGAGATGTCCTTGTGTAAAGTGAATGATTTCATTATCTGTTGAGTATTGGTAAAGTCCTGACCATTGAAAACGACAAACGGGGTTAGGAGTTAGTTCTATTGGAATCACTTCAGGGATTATTCAGACAATAACCTCCTTTTCGATTATGGTTCCTCAGACAGTGGGTTTTTAGTGGTGCCATATGGTGGCAATTCACTCGTTTTGAATGCTGCTAAACGACCACATATTTCAACTTCCAGAAACAATGGGACAGCTCTCTATGAATAAAGGAAGACCAGTTTCACCTATCAAACAAACATTCATGGATAATATTTTTGATGTGTTCACTTAGTCTAAGCATTCAAGTGGTCTACAGAATTCTGTTTTGTACGTTGCATTTCGATGTCGATTAGCAAAAGCTCCTCGTTCGACTTCAGTTTTGCAAAAATGACAACATTAGCGTGTGAAATAAACTGTATCTGTTGCTGTGAATTATCAGGTTAGCCAAGTTACCATTACAATATTTTCCGTTCCTTGACCATATGTATAAAGTGTAAGTGGATTGTGGGGTATCCATATTCACCTTGTCAATAATCATTCACCACGTCAAGGACGAGTTAAATCGGTAAATGTGAATCATTCGAGTTAACGAAGTGCAGATAATGCAACGCGGATCGCATTGTGTGATGACACTGAAATTCTTGTATTCTACCTGAGAAAATCGAGTTGAACGATTCTGCCAATATTCATATCTAGTCAGTGCTAGTCCTATTCTATGCTGTTAATTATATAAAATCTATCCGAATTCATGGTTTTGACTGATTTTCACTCTTTTTCACAGTCTAAATCTCTGTGTGAAATGTAAGTCTCTTGCTGGGAGACGGACTCGTGCCGGCTGGGTGACAGCCAGGAACCCTAACCACTAGACCACGAGGACACACGCCGGGGCATAGCAGCACTATTGAAGACCACATTGCAAAATAGATTTATTCAATTTTGTCTGTACTCAACGATATACCTCTCGAATATATTAGTCATTCAACAGAATATATTCAACTGTGATTTTTACCTGTTGCTATGTGACAGTTTACTCGACGTTTGTAAACAAATCCTTTGTATTCAGTACCGAGACCACATGACAATTATCACATTACATTCTACTGACTAGTCGTCCGTCTGTGTTGCAATCTAAGGTGTATCGTGACAGCTTTTTCACATAGTATTGCGACGAAATATATTGTTGCCAGCAATTCGAAATGAATCAGTTCCTTATAAATGTTTGAGTGTCTGGTAAGGTATGAGCAAGAACTGTATTATATATTTGCTTCCACCGATATAAACTTCACTCACGAATAGATTTATTCATTTTTTTACTCAATGATATACCTCTCGAATATAGTAGTCATTCAACAAAATATATTCAACTGTTATTTTCAAATGGAATTGCATAGGGATTGAATGCAAAACCGTTATTGGAATGGTATGTGTATCTGTTTATTTCGACGTTTACAGTGTGTTCGAACTGTTTAACTGAAATCCAATGAAAGCATTTGAATTGAATTTCAGACACGTGTAAAAGTAGGAGAAGGCTTTGTCGAGTGTGAAGTGAAGGCAACGGTCGGTGTTGGATATTAATTGCTTACGAGTGAATTTGTTGCACGCATTGAAGTGCTAGCCTCAAGATGAAATCGGTGACAATATTGATGTTGCTACAACGAGAAAACATCTTCGAAGACTTGATGATATCGCCAAAACATTTAATGTTTCACCAAGGAAAATCATGGGTGGACAGTTAAGTCAGTCAGGCAGAATGCAACAATTTGCAAACTGCAGTGCAAGATTATAGGGCCCTCTGGGTCTCATTAGTCTGAAAGATAAATAAACAAATCTTCGGTACTTTGAGAATAGAACAGATTTGTGTGCACACACATAGACACCCACCTACACGGACAGATTTGCGTAATCCCTAGGTAACGGACAAGGGAAGCTCTGGGAGAGATGTTGATTTTTGATGGAAATATTTGGAGTTTAAAGAAAGCACATTTCAGCAGGTTGATCCACAATGAATTTGGAAGACCTCATCCGCGCATTTGCACGATAAAATTATGCCATTCATGTTGGCCGTTTGAAAGAATGTCCAGATATTGGTTTCCTTTATAAGGGAATCCAAATACAGCATCACTGGCGTGTTTACAACCTGTGACAAGTTTACCACTGTAAGAAGAGAAAATAAGGGTGGATAGAATAGCACCTCAAAAATCACCAGAATTTACCGTGATTAGAAGACAAAAGCTTGTCAACACAAGACGTGATCTGTGTGCAGCTGCAAAACAACTACTCGCGAATGGAAGTTAAAATACAACACTCGAATTGTTCCCAGTCAGAAGAGTGGAAGTAGAGAATTATTGGGTTGAGAATGGCATTTTCAAGTACTTCCAGCAAAACAGATGTGTAGGCCATCGGAAGATATTTGTTGGATACTTTCTTTAACACATGTGTAATGCTTACATATCTCCAACAATCAGGGATCGCCTCAGAATGAAAAAAAACGAATAAATAGATTTGTTACGGGGATGTATATCAATCCGTCTCAATAACATAAGTGAGAAGTCCTTTCTGCCTGCGAACTGTCTCATTTTGTCAGTGTAAAACACAATGCACATGTAATTTGTTGGTCCACGTTCCCAGTCGTTGCACCTAACGTATTGGTCCGACTGGTGTGGGCGACGGAGCCTTGAGGCTTGAACACCACCGTCAGGATTCATGTCTCACTTCAAAAATCCACGCCGTCGATCTGCCATCGAATCGTTCTTGGTTTTGTGGACTCGGAGCTGTTTCAGATTCACAGTCTGACTGTGAGACCAAGCCACCCATCGAACAATATGTCAGATCATACTCATACGAGTACGAAGCAGTAGACTTTTAGTAACAGTAGAGCTAGCAAGTCGGAGACACCAGACACGTTTAAGTCAAGGTGGAGAGGTGAAAGTGAAGATGAGTCGAAATTTTCGACCAATTGATGATTCAGATCTTCGACGTTTAGCTTCAAATTGAGCTTGGCATAGCCCAACTATGTTGGAAAGATCCAAGAAAGTGTGGCCTAAGCCGAATAACAATGCAGTTTATCTATGTCTTGTTGAATTGAAGTTGAAGATGAGAAGACTTGCACTACTTGCAGCGGATGAAATTAATTAGCCCACGTCTGTGTTTTCTTAGGCTCACAGACTGGCTGCTCTTAGAACGTCCCACTCATCAACATGAACGACATCACAACCAATTTCTTTGTACAACCTACTTTTTCGGGGAGAATTGCCTCGAAGCTCTTTGATTTGTTTACCTCAGTCTTATTGGATACTTCTTCAAGTTTCTTCCATAGAGGACAGTCTTTTGAGAAAAACCTTGCCGGTAGTGGCATTTTGGAAACAAAACGATATCTAAGACCTGTTCTCCAGTCAACAAGATGATGTAACTTACCTACTGTGAATCGCACAAGTTATCTCAGAGCACTCAGTAACACTGGAAATGCACTAGCTTAGGATGCTTCTGCGAACACCATACCCAACGGTGGTCAACCGGTCATCCTCATGGAATTCGGATCAAGAATTCTCGAGTTAGATTCCAGCTTCGGCCGGTCACTTCCTCATTCAGAAGTTCTTGAATGACCGCAGAACTCTTCCAGAATTGATGCCCATCATCCTGTAGTGAATAAGGGAATTAAAATGGTTATAATTATTATTAATAATAATTTGATTTTCTAAATTTATAAATCACAGAATGGTCAGCAGTCGTCAAGGAAAATTCGTCAGTATTCGAACAAGTGATTTGCCACAGCTAATCCGATATCGTTAGTTGTGTTTTCTGTTGACGTTATGGGTATGTCAGATTTTCCTCCTATGAAGCATACATAGAATCGTAAAACGGTGTACCTTAAGAATGGGTTGTATTATCGTTCCAGTATACACTACCAAGAACCTAAACTACAACTGCAACACCAATAACAACCAACAAAACTACTACTACCACTATTACTGGCTCTAATAACACTACTACTACTACTACTACTACTACTACTACTACTACTACTAATACTACTACTACTGCTACTACTACTACTACTACCAACTATGGGGACAATAAACACCTCTGTTTGACTGAATTCCATGAGTATCTGACGCGTATGACTCGGTGCTTGCGGACAGGATCCACGAAGATAAATCATTGATGAAGAGGTCACAAAAGCCATTTCGAGAAAAAATTCGTTGCACGGCCAGTAGCATACGGCAAGGAATACCACCGCACCCCAATCGGAGTGAGGTTGTGAACTTTAATTAAGGATTTTATTAGTAGAAGATGAAAGAGTAGAGGAGGATTGAGGAGCCCCACACCAATTATGGTTGCAGTCTTGAAGGATGGGATGTAATTGGTCATATTATTGTGTGAGAATTTAAGATGAAATGAAGTAATCTAACACCAGCAACAGGTTCTGAATCTCGATTGTATTTATTTGTTGGCAAAACGGAGAACCACTTCACAACCAATGTTCAAACAGCATGTCATTTTGGCCGGATGAAACGATTTCTGTCACCTCTAACCAGGACACCTGTGGCATGACATTTTACTACAAAATGGTAATGAGAACATGAGGTACAATGGAATTAACTTGAGAAGGTATTTGTACAACAAGTGGAATTAAAATCAACGCAACTCATGAAGGAAAAAGATTCCCCGACTATGCAATCAACGATGACAGATACAACTTTTGATTTTCTTCATCCAGTTCACCTGCACTTTGGTGTTGGAAGGACTAAATTGAATGTTTTACAGCTTATTATTATCATAAGTAATAGTACTATCACCAATTCGACAAAGAAACCCGCATAATATCACATGATGGTGCATATCAAAACCGTAGAGCCATTGTCAATCTGCGCAGTAATTTTAATCCCTTCTTTTCTCGGTTAAAACAAAAGACACTTTCACTCTAGTTTATCCATGGATCATTTCTTCGCATTTCTTATCTATTGAGAGTATCAAAATTTCTTTGGTTCCTGTAATACCACTCACTATCTCCACCCTGCACAACAATCGACACACAAGCGTAAAACATGTGGTTGGTGCAATGAACACATACGATAAATACACCATACTGAACCGAAAGTGAAATCCAGGTGGTGTTCTCGGCAATCTGTGCTCACATCAGTATCTTGCTGTAGCAAACTGGACAATATACCCCGAGTGACTCCCTTTCTTGTTGCGCTATCATAATCTGGGTTTTGTTCTTGTGCTTCTTTAACTCTTCTTAGGTCACGTGTCCAGTCCGGACAAGTGAACTCGTGATGTCCATAATGTAGACCGAAAATGAACAAGAGAGAATCAGATAAAACGGGATCAACATGATCACTCGGGAAATTGTCAACTGATGCAGGTTCACTACGGAATTTATTCAGAGCAAACAAGAGTCCTACATAGAAAACAAAAACTAACGTCTATGATACACCTGCACCTTATATCTACGTAGAACGGTGACACTTGTCCATCTGTGAATAGTGATTATTGGTTTCCTATCCTATCGGAATATTTTCGTTTAATTTTGTAAAACTTTTCGCAAGGTATCATATCAGTATTCGTTCATAAAACAGAATGGACGTTTGAAAACCCAGAGTGCACACAATTATAACTTCACGTGTAAACGTAGCCTGACAGTGACGTGGTTAAAAGAGCCTTCGTTTCCCTTAGGCCTCCAACAAGGAAGATGGTCGCTGTGGAAACGTCGACCGCCCTTTGTGTGTGGGACGGGATATAGCCAATCAGAGTCAGTCACCTAAGGGCGCTATCACACCCATACGACATGCAGTCAACCTGAAACAAATCATCGGCAGTCAGCTTTTGGTTAGCTTGGTGATAAGGAATGTGTGTTGGACTCGTAAACATACACTCCGTGTTCAAATCCCAACGCGGGGCTTGGAGAATATGTACTGTGCACTGTCTAACAAGCCGTATGAAACATACCGGTGGATTCGAAGAAGAGTTGTGTGTTCATGCTGCATGAAAACGCATTTCTTAAAGAATATACACTTTGCCATTTTGCTGCTGTACACTTTGGTTTGCCATTTTCTGGTTTTATTTTACTTCATTTCGTTCTTCTTCTATAGTAACTTCTTTCCACTTGTGTATCAGACTATTCCGGTTAACAACGACAGAGAATCATCAGCAAAGTTGCATCAAATAATGCCAACGACATCAGAACCCAATGTGTGGGAAAACACTAAGTTGTTTCGTGTCCGACTAATTTTCTTTGAAAAGACGAGGCATGAACCGGTCGAACCCAGCGTTATGTGCAAATAACTTGCATTTCCACAGCTTACCTATTGAGTCAAGTCACGTGTCGATTACGTAGCGTTTGTTTTGTACCCTCAGGGGATGTGAATAAATGGCGATGTGAACCGATTTGAGATGAAATTAGGGAGATTTCCAGGCTGCCGCCAAACACGAAGTTTAAGAAGAACAGTGGCAGACGACTTGTCCTTTATATCAACTCTAACTAACATGCTCAGTCACGTTCAGTTCCTCATTCTTATCAACATAATTGGTTATTTACTCATTCCCGTCACTCGAGATTTTCGATTTGGATGATTATTTCCTGTCCTTGATTTGAGCCACAATAATTGTTATGCATTGATTTGAGTACAAATAACTGTAAACGAGCTTGTTCGATGCGTCGTTTTATTCCCAATGACGTTTAAGTCATTTGTGTTTTATATTCATTCCAAATTCTACACTTTTATTCGGATTTTGGAAACACCTTTATTTCACTTGTCACAGTGCACTGTATTGTGGGCCAGACGATTCCAGACAATAGTGTTAGTTCATTGTTGGACGGAAACATCCACGCATTTGAATACTTGCCAATGAAGTTGACTAGTAACATTTCCGACAAATATCTGCAGGTAAGTTAGAAGGAGAGCACACAAATAATTTAGATGACTATTTGGAAAATCAGATAAAGAGTGATATCTTCACTTTCATGTCGCTTTGTTCATAGACGTGAGAAATGGGTATTATACGGTATTATATACTGTGTTTATATAATGCGAATGTTGAGCAACACCATAGAATCTTGTGTGCGACTGACAGCGACCCAATCTCAAACATCTTTGAGTAAACGCCGAAAAATATACTGGGCGGAAATTTAAACCGCACTAGTCAGCAATAAATGTTTGTATATTCTCAATACATGAATTTTCGACAAAGTGGTTCAGCAAAGCTAGTTCACAGACAAATTTTGCTGTTCTCATATTGTCGAACGAAAGCAAGTACACATACCGAGATTCTTCACAGTCAAGAATGGGGAAACATTTGAAAGCGATCACTGGGGTATGTAAACTGTTAGGCATCATCTTCCACTTTATTATTCGAGGGAAACGGTGATCAGTATTATTTCCCAAATCATTCCGGTGAGTCTCTCACATTTTCTGAACGAAGATAAACACAGTTTCACTTGTGATTTGTGCAATATTCGGTATTTGAGAGAAAAGTGTTTCCAATGTTCATTTACCGCAAAAGATGATGATGATGATGATGATGATGATGATGATGACGATGATACTTATGATGATCATGATCATGACGACCCAGTAAACATTTCAGATGGTTTTTAGACTAAATATATAGCTTCTATTCGAAAGCTTGTGAAAATCCATTTACAACAAATGCAGCAAATGGATATCCGTTCTGTGAACTCGTTTATGTTTTGTTTTATTCGTGATGTTGCAATAGACCCTCTGCATCGAACTCGAATCTCCGACTGCTTTGACAAATTTGATTCAAGTGCTAATCCCCACTGACCTACCGACAGATGCACCCATGCTTGAGAATCAAGTGTGTTTTACCAGCTGAGTTACAAAACCACACCGGAAGCTCAGGATATGTCACCAAATGTCAAAATTTCCCAGCACCAACATCGTGAAATGTCTTTAGGCAGAATACTGTATTCGCCACTGCATAGGGATCATTTGGATGCTCACAACCACATAGGTCGAACTTAGGCTAAAATCAGGACTTGATAAAAAATGCTATAGAGGTAGATTTTAATTAATCCGGTGAAACAGCTGTTCAGTGATTCCTCAGCTGACCACTCGTAAGTGACTCATCCACTGGATATAAAGAAGTATACTGTAACAAAATGCAGCAAAATGCTGAGTACTTATGGATGTTCGTTGAGAAGATGGTCTGGTAAAATTTGTCTACACCTGTGCAGATGTAGTGTCGTTATCACATTATGAAAACTTCCACATAAAAGAGACTTTTTCATAGATTTTTCTTCTCAAATTCCATTAGGTGACGAATGAAATGTGTAGCAATTATCCCGATCACTTAGGCTGTCAATATAGCAGAAACTCAGTCTCACTAGCTTTGTACACGATATGGGCTGTACACGGCTATGGGCAGCAGAACAAATTCCAATTTAAAAACCAAGTTTATCGTAATTTCATGGTTCGATTTGATGCAATACATAGAAATATACATAAAGGCAAATGAATTACAGCCAGTTGAGCAACCAGGAATAACAGTATGGAAAGCTATCCGGTATATCTGGACATTGCGGTCACAAACGGTCCACTCAGCAAGGAGTCGAACGAAACTGTAGAGCAGCACAGTCATTGTACAGACAGTATTTCAAGAAGCTTTCTAGCTAACAAGAAATGATAGCTTCAGTCACCGAATAAGAAAATTATCTAAAATAAGCTAGAATGAGCAAATTTCTATGTACTAAGGAGTTACCAATGTAAAAATACAAGTAGTAGCAATTGTAAGACGACAGGAGTGATATTACTCAACATGGACGAATGAAACTGGTATTAGGTTTGTTAGCACGCCATGGGAGTTCAGTGCCGTCCAACGGTGTAGTGCAGTGGAAGACAATTATTCGTACAATGGAAATATGCAGTCATAGAACAACAAAGTCAGACATATAAACTCAGAATATTCATGCACTAAACAGCATAAAAGTGGATAGGAACTGCCTCAGTCCATTGGAAATGAAGAAACAGTTCATGAATGCATGATGTCCATGATACATGTGCACGCTACTCATGAGTAGGACAAGTGAGAATATCATGAGAATGCAAACTACAAAAAATGATTTACAATAAACCAGCTTGGACCGACTGGAGTCTGGAGGCAGGGATTTTACCAGAATCATTATCAACCACGCTTCACTGAAAATCATCCACTTACACAATGGATTTCTCCCTCGTTATGTCCGTTTGTAGATCTAGCAATGCTTTTGCACATCATATGATTGACTACCCAGTGACCAGTAGTAATGGACACTATAGCCAGTCCTCAGTTTCAATAAACATATATCCTCAACCAATTCCTGTTTTTTTCTATGGCAGTGAACTGCTAATCATTTACTGAAGAGTCGCATCAGTTAGCACCAGAATGAGAAGTTGATTTTGAAGACATCTTTCAAAGGGCAAAAAACGAGACCTGTAATATAAGCAGGTCATGGAGACTATCCTCTTTACATTTTCCCATATATATCATGATTTTACTCGCATCCAGGTATTCATTCAATCGGATGAATTGGTATGTTGGGCGAAAGTTGGACGTTTTGGGTTTTATTACTGGGAATTGCAGTAATTGGAGACAATGAAAAATGATTCCTGTTTCAGAACTGACGTGAATGAGAATTTTGTAAAGATGGCTTGATGAGCAAACACCAATGGTGATCTTACAAACTCGATGTAAGTATTGATGGTTGGCAGATTTTGATAATGTTTTGAGGTGATCCAAATGTGAAAAGTCTTTGGCCTCGGCGGGATTCGAACCCACGCATGGTCACCACCCTCGCTTTAGTACCGCGAGTGCTCTACCAGCTGAGCTACGAGGCCACGCCGGAGAACCTTGGACTTTCTGCAAATGGATCACAGTATACCCGCCCAAATTACAGTAGCACATGGCATCCACCACAGTGAACTAGCTTGTAATTTGACTGCCTATAGCAGGATTTCCCTTTGTACTAACCGGACTCCACCAGTGAAGTGCATTGGGCATGTTTACATTGTATTGATGGTTGGCAGATTTTGATAATGTTTTGAGGTGATCCAAATGTGAAAAGTCTTTGGCCTCGGCGGGATTCGAACCCACGCATGGTCACCACCCTCGCTTTAGTACCGCGAGTGCTCTACCAGCTGAGCTACGAGGCCACACCGGAGAACCTTGGACTTTCTGCAAATGGATCACAGTATACCCGCCCAAATTACAGTAGCACATGGCATCCACCACAGTGAACTAGCTTGTAATTTGACTGCCTATAGCAGGATTTCCCTTTGTACTAACCGGACTCCACCAGTGAAGTGCATTGGGCATGTTTACATTGTATTGATGGTTGGCAGATTTTGATAATGTTTTGAGGTGATCCAAATGTGAAAAGTCTTTGGCCTCGGCGGGATTCGAACCCACGCATGGTCACCACCCTCGCTTTAGTACCGCGAGTGCTCTACCAGCTGAGCTACGAGGCCACGCCGGAGAACCTTGGACTTTCTGCAAATGGATCACAGTATACCCGCCCAAATTACAGTAGCACATGGCATCCACCACAGTGAACTAGCTTGTAATTTGACTGCCTATAGCAGGATTTCCCTTTGTACTAACCGGACTCCACCAGTGAAGTGCATTGGGCATGTTTACATTGTATTGATGGTTGGCAGATTTTGATAATGTTTTGAGGTGATCCAAATGTGAAAAGTCTTTGGCCTCGGCGGGATTCGAACCCACGCATGGTCACCACCCTCGCTTTAGTACCGCGAGTGCTCTACCAGCTGAGCTACGAGGCCACACCGGAGAACCTTGGACTTTCTGCAAATGGATCACAGTATACCCGCCCAAATTACAGTAGCACATGGCATCCACCACAGTGAACTAGCTTGTAATTTGACTGCCTATAGCAGGATTTCCCTTTGTACTAACCGGACTCCACCAGTGAAGTGCATTGGGCATGTTTACATTGTATTGATGGTTGGCAGATTTTGATAATGTTTTGAGGTGATCCAAATGTGAAAAGTCTTTGGCCTCGGCGGGATTCGAACCCACGCATGGTCACCACCCTCGCTTTAGTACCGCGAGTGCTCTACCAGCTGAGCTACGAGGCCACGCCGGAGAACCTTGGACTTTCTGCAAATGCATCACAGTATACCCGCCCAAATTACAGTAGCACATGGCATCCACCACAGTGAACTAGCTTGTAATTTGACTGCCTATAGCAGGATTTCCCTTTGTACTAACCGGACTCCACCAGTGAAGTGCATTGGGCATGTTTACATTGTATTGATGGTTGGCAGATTTTGATAATGTTTTGAGGTGATCCAAATGTGAAAAGTCTTTGGCCTCGGCGGGATTCGAACCCACGCATGGTCACCACCCTCGCTTTAGTACCGCGAGTGCTCTACCAGCTGAGCTACGAGGCCACACCGGAGAACCTTGGACTTTCTGCAAATGGATCACAGTATACCCGCCCAAATTACAGTAGCACATGGCATCCACCACAGTGAACTAGCTTGTAATTTGACTGCCTATAGCAGGATTTCCCTTTGTACTAACCGGACTCCACCAGTGAAGTGCATTGGGCATGTTTACATTGTATTGATGGTTGGCAGATTTTGATAATGTTTTGAGGTGATCCAAATGTGAAAAGTCTTTGGCCTCGGCGGGATTCGAACCCACGCATGGTCACCACCCTCGCTTTAGTACCGCGAGTGCTCTACCAGCTGAGCTACGAGGCCACGCCGGAGAACCTTGGACTTTCTGCAAATGGATCACAGTATACCCGCCCAAATTACAGTAGCACATGGCATGCACCACAGTGAACTAGCTTGTATATATATATATATGTATATATATATATATATATATATATATATATATATATATATATATATATAGCTTGTTCTTCAAGTAAACGGTTCAGTTGTACCTGTCATCTCGACTGAACCGATATATGTTAATCCCACCAGAAGACGAGATGAACAGTGAGACATAGAGAGAATCATCGAGAAAAGATAAATAGCAAGTGGATCCACCCATGCTCGAAGCGGGGACCCTCTGTGTGAGACTGACGTAATAACCACTATACCACAGAACCGCAACCTCATGCCACGTCCACAGGTCCGCCAAACACACACAACATATCCATTATCATAATCTTCTCGAACACTGGCAACTAAATATCGCACCCAAAACACGAAGAAAACACACACTCACGTCACAACACATCACATCGCATCGCATCACATCACATCACATCAAGAACCTCTATTTCCCAAACTCTGATTCCACAGTTCTACCATTCATCCATCTAGTGAACATACTCAACGTTCACTACCAGGAAATATCTCGTACCACTCGCAATCTGGGGCACCTTTGAAGGACTGGACCGTTTGTAGGTTTGTCGTTCCATCAGGCAGACCGTTCCAACTTTCACCGCCATGTTGCTAAAGAAGTGCGATCTAGTCATCAACTTAGCTCGAACTTTCAACAGCTTCTTCTCTCGTCCCCTCGTTCAGGAATCTTAAGCCACTTGAAACAGACTATCCGGCCCAAGGCCACAAAGACCCTTCATTAACTTGAAAGTCTCTAATCAGATCTTCTAGACGTCCCTTTTTCCATCGAGAAGAGATTGAGATCACTAAGTCTCTGCTCGTACGTCTTACCTCTATCCTGTTCAACCACTCGCGCAGCGAGACGCTGAACTTTCTGCAAGCAGGCGGCGACCAAGCCTGCACGCTACCTTCTAAGTGAGGTCGTACCACAGGCATGTAAATAAATACAAATATTTCCAGCCGCCGGCAAGACAATGTTGATCGCAGTCCTAAGAGCTCACCATGAGCCTTTTGATCAGCAGCGTTGCACTGGTCTGACCATTTAAAGTCACTGCTCATGGTGACTCCAAGCTGTTTAACCCTACTGACTGCTTCCATGGTGAACAGCCCTTGGTCACGAGCGACAGTTAGGCTTTTTGTGGTCCTTGATAACAAATAACGTTTTCCAGCGTTCAGGGGTAAGTCCAACTTGTTTGCCCAGTCCAGGACGGCCCCTATATCCGTGCCTAGGTCGACCCTACCCTCAGATCCAAAAATCTTCAAGTCATCCGCAAACATAACTAGACGATTGAAGGGCGGATGTTAGGTCATCAATAAACTACAAGAATACCAACGGGCCTAGGACGGATCTCTTAGGTACACCACTGATGACATTCACCAAATTAGAGCACCTGTCCCCGATTTTGGCGTAAAACGTCCTATAAAAGGGGAACTCAGCCAGCCATCAATATACTGGCCCACATATGCCGAACTTTTCTATTTTGCACAGCAAAAGACGATCACTAACGAAGTCGGACGCCTTGCCAAGGTTCAGGTGACATACTTCAACTTGCTTACCTTCATCCATTTGCCGAGTCACCTGATCTAAGAAGCATAAGGGATTGTCCAGACAAGATCCATTTTTTAGGAATCCATGCTGGGCCAGACATAGCATGGAGTGCTCTAGTAAGTGCTGATAGATGTGAGCGTGGGTGATCTACTCAAGAACTTTACATAAGATGCTAGTTAAGCTTATCGGCCTGTAGTTATGCATAGCCAACTTAGGTTCACCCATATGTATTGCCACGACGGCCGTGATTTTCCAGTCCTGAGGCAAATTACTCTGGTCCAACTTGGACCCGCACTTCTTGCATATCGATGGAGCTATGATATCCTCCAAAGGCTTGATAATAGCTGGGTGGATGCCATCTGGACCTGTTGACTTGTGGCTGTTTAGTTCTTGTAGATACTTACGCACGATTTCCTTTGAGAGATTGAGCTCGTTTACCTGAGAAGGAGGATGCGTCAGAGCCAAATTTACTCGTACCCCACGATCTGTCCTATATACACTACCAAAGTATTCCCCCAAAGCTTCTGCTTCGCTCTTGTCATCAGTGACAATACGATGGTCCCTAGTGGATAGTAGATCTATGGCAGCCTTTGTTGTGCCTCTCGGCTGTACGTGGCTGCAGACATTTTCCGTTGCAGTCCTACGCATTCGGCTGACCTGAGCTCAAATTCTTGTTTGGAAGTTCACAGGAGGCCCACAGCCTCGTTTCTAAGCTTCGTATAACAGGTCCAGGCCAGCTGACTGCCAGGAGCTTTGTACAGGTTCCAGCTGCTGTTTCTACATATCATGATCTTGACTATTTCAGTCTCTCACCACATAAGTTTGCTCTCCCCACTCCTTCGTTTCAAGGGTGCAAACTCGTCCTGGAGGGCAATCAGGGACCTGCCAGCGTTCCTCGACAGTAGCCTCCTCTACCGTGCCCCACATCAGCCCAATCGCCCCTTTGCGAAGCTTATCTATGTCCATACTACCGAAATTCCTAACAAGCCTTGAGAATACCTTGGGTTGCCGCATGCATAGGGTGATTTTGACACACACGTGGTCACTTTTGGCCAGCGCTGCACAGTAATGCAATTCAGATACATCGTTGAGGAGGTTTGTTATTGCTAGATCCAGCAAGGATGGGACCCATCTAGACCTTTATCTGGTATTTTCCCTAATATGCTGGTGCAACACATTGGCATGCAGCCATTCTAAGTAGGCTTGCTCCTCCGATCCCGGCATGCAGACTTCGGCTGCCCAGTCTATGTGCGGAAGATTGAAGTCACCCACTATGAGGGTCTTTTGTGCGTCCTGAACTAGTTCAGTCAGGCTCCGCAGTAAGCGAACAGGCTTGTCGCGGTTTGTACTTGGTGTCCTGGAGACACAGACAACGTTAGCTCTTCTGCCTGGAAGTATGATCGTAACTGCGCACAACTGGACATCACGAGTTCAAATCTTGGTCTGAGACTCAAGATGGTTTATACCTGGACTAATGAGGATGGCTACCCCTCCGTCAAGGTGATCGTATTCTCTATCCTGCCTATAGATTGTAAAACCAATACTTACTAGTCTTGGCACATGATCTTCTTTAGAAAGCCATGTTTCCCTATCGACAGTTATTAATGCGTTCTCCTCCCCAGCTGCTTTGGCGAGTTCCATCTATTTGTTTCTAATAATACACGCGTTAGCATATAATACCATTGCGTTTGCCTCGTCGCTTCGATGTCTCTTACTGTTTACTCCTGTATGGATATCATGTGTAACGCCTGAGACGATGGCAAGATTTTGCATCGGTCATCCCCATCAGTGTGCTTGTCGCCGGCTGATGTTCTAGGACTACCGACGACTCCCAATCCATCTATATGGGAGTTGCCCTAACATCCAGGCTGGAAAGAGTCACCCTGTCCTCCAACTTCGGACAGTAATGCCAATTTTCATCTTCCAGCACGTCTTCAATTACAACTATTTTCGACCACGCACGTGACTTCTTTACTACTGTCAGGGTAGGGGCCCTAGCGCCGAGTAGGGCATTCTGCTGTAGTTGAGGGTTTCTCACCAGTGCCCTAGTTGGCCTAGCCAAGCTTTTACCCGGTGCTAGACTACCAGGCTTTGCACACTTCCAAATCTATACAGTTTACAACATGTTTTCCGCACTCAGATGCGAGACTGGGGTCAGAAGCGTGTGGCATACAAAAGGACAAAAAATGTAAGAAAAAAGGGCCCAAATGCTTTTTAACCAAACGCGAATAAACTCTGACACCAGCTAGTACAGCCCTTCACACAAAAGCACAAAGAACTCCAAGCGAGAAAAGATAGTTCCACTAAAACACCGAATAATACTCGGCGGAACTGTGAGGAAAATAGAGAATATTCTCCGAATAAAAGGCATCTTAAATGCAATGCTGATACGTTCAGTAATGTGAATTACCTGGGTTACTTCACAAAACTATTCAAAAACTCGATTAAGAAGCTAGAGCACTAGGAATCCAAACCACGCTTCACTCACCACAGATCACACCAGATCTTGCCTGTTGCACCCAACAAACACACACATCTCTCTCCCTCTACTGTAAATGATGTGATGTGATGTGACGTGAGTGTGTGTTTTCTTCGTGTTGTGAGTGCGAGATTTATTTTTCAGTGTTCGAGATGAGTATGATAATGGATATGTTGTGCGTATTTGGTGAGACTAAGATATATCAGTTCAGATACAACTAAACCGCGTACTCGAAGAACAAGCTATATATATATATTTATAATATATATATAGTGATGAGTTGTTTGTCTTCTGTTAGTCTGTGAGGAACCGTGTGTGCGTGAAAAGTTGACTGAGCCCCGGTAGGTCAGCTAGTCAGAGCGTCGTGCTAATGACCCGAATGTTGTGAGTTCGATCCCCGTAATCTTAGAACAAGAAAACTGATATATATCGGGCGTGAGTGATTGAATTAGTGGGTACTGTCAGCCTTGTTCATATTGATCATAGTATTTGTGTGGGCATTGCTCGTTTATGGTATGGTATGGTATGGTATGCTATGGTTTCGTAAGTGAGTGCCCGAACCTTTGATCGTGACTAGCAGTTCCTGCGTGGTCTAGTGGTTGTGATTCCTGGCTGTCACCCAGGCGGCCCGTGTTCGAATCTCGATGTGGGAGTGCAACTGAGGCGAACGGATGTGAACAGCGGTTTGCCTAGTACTGTTTCTCCATGCTCGATCTGTGTCACCATTATCAAACCTTCTCCACTTATTCCGATATCCCATTCTTTTATCGACCTGGTCAAAATCAAAAGAATACGTATTGAAGTTGTCAGTGTGAAATCCCACTTCAATTCAAATTTGTCAGATGCAGTCAAGTGGAATTTAGCAACATATCTTTCGTTCACCAATGTTATTTGAACTGATAACTAAGCGTAACCATTGGAGACACTCTCTATCACCGGGTCACAGGAATATTGTCCAAGGTTAAGTTAAACACCGATAACCGAGCATAAAATAGGCGCAGTTACTGTTCATTGTGTCATAACTAACTAATACGTTTATCACACTTATTTGTCGGCGAGGAGAAGGTAATGACAAGAGGCTGAAAATTACGAGTTACATGTGAATATCCGTTTCATCACAGTACGCCCGTTATCAGGCAAAATACAATAACCAGGTTCAACCCGTAGTCGCATTGATGAAGTCGATTTATTGATTGTTCATATACCAATAATTGTCCACCGATTTATGTAATTAGTTTTATCTTATCACTCTGTTGTCAAAAATGGCATTTTTGGATGTTTAATTGTAAATCTCGGTTTCTTTCACCGTCTTATCAAGTGAGAAATGCAATGTAATTTTCCCGTTGAGAAATGTAGCTACTTCTGCAGTCTCCAGTAGCAAGAGTAGGAAATCAAAGCCCCAGAAGTGTATCTGCTCTCGACAAACACAATGTATAAGTGCTGTTTCATCTGTCCTTCTGGTCATCGTCAGCTACAATGGCTTCGGTCAAACTGTGACCTGCGAGTACTTGGCATTTTGTGCTCCTGGGCTCAAATCTTCACGCTCCCTTTCGACAGTCTGTAATTGACCGCAATCCTCTTCGTGAAATATTGCAGCATTCCTATATGACAAATAAACGGGTAGTAAATTATTAGGTTATTGAATTTACCAGTGAATCCTATCTGACTTGATCGTTACTTGGAGCTTATTATCTTCGAGCACGCATATTTACTGTGTGGCTTCCCAAACTTACCCTAGAGAGCTTGCTTTCTATCTATGCAACTTATATTTGTTCTCCCTTCACTTGTTGCAAATTGACATCCTGAGTAGAAAAATTGACTCTGATTATGGTAAAAAATTTCTGGAATGTGTGTGCCGGTGTTAGAAGGCTACTTCGGGGGAGGAGAGAAGAGGCTGAGGGCAAGCTCTCGTGAGATTCATTTCTAAGATTTGATAGGCATTGTGATCATGGCTTGGTCATCTTCTCTTCTTTCGGAGAAAGTGTTCTGAGGTTCCGTTCAACCCCTGAATAATTCCGAGATAACCAATCGTGTAAATATCACATAACAGAACTTTAATTCCGTCCTACGTGAGTGATCCGGGGAGAGATCTTAGACAATACATGTGTACAATCTACCAACGGAATACAAATCAACGGAGTTGTATCAAATTACTCCACTGTGGGACACAAACAGTCACAGCCTTGTAAACACTAAAGCGAGTTAACAAACACGAAGTCTTATATGGATCATACGGGTTTGATCAACAAATCCAATTCGGTGTTCGGCCACAAGCGTGATGATCCAGTCACGTCAAATGCGACCGAGCGAAACGACTGCATAGTGAGATAGACTCCTGAACACAATCACATGTACGAAGTGTGACAGGATGACCGCCAGTGTTCATATTGATCATATTATTTGTGTGGGCATTGCTCGTTTATGGTATGGTATGGTATGGTATGCTATGGTTTCGTAAGTGAGTGCCCGAACCTTTGATCGTGACTAGCAGTTCCTGCGTGGTCTAGTGGTTGTGATTCCTGGCTGTCACCCAGGCGGCCCGTGTTCGAATCTCGATGTGGGAGTGCAACTGAGGCGAACGGATGTGAACAGCGGTTTGCCTAGTACTGTTTCTCCATGCTCGATCTGTGTCACCATTATCAAACCTTCTCCACTTATTCCGATATCCCATTCTTTTATCGACCTGGTCAAAATCAAAAGAATACGTATTGAAGTTGTCAGTGTGAAATCTCACTTCAATTCAAATTTGTAAGATGCAGTCAAGTGGAATTTAGCATCATCCGACGCATCATCATCATCATCATCATCATCATCATCATCATCATCATCATCATCATCGTCACTCGTGCTAAAATGGCTTTGTAAACACTGTACTCTCAATATTAGAATATTGCACGAACGTCAAGCTTTTTCTTCTGTGTGAAGTTGAGGTTGCGTGACTATGAATAATATAAATTATTCGAATGATGCTTGATGAACGAAAGTCCTTGAACAGTCAATTTTAATTTGTTTAAAAGTCACGTTTGTAAAGTAATATTATTCAGTTCATATGTAAAAATACTCATGAAAGTGGAGTTCATCGTATGTGGTTTAAACCACTAAGGCATGATCACTGACCCTGCTACGAACAGTTTCTTCTCTGGAAGTGTCGATCGTAGTCCTGCTAAATGGAAGGAAGCAAAAGCAATGCACACACGACTAGAAAGCAAGCGATATCATCTGGTGGTTGTTAGTAATTTTGCGGATGAAGAGACTCACGAGAAGGAAGCTTTTGAATATTTCAGCGGGTTAAGAATATAGATTGACCTGTCTGTTTAAGTAAAGGTACTTTTAAGAAGACTGGTTTGCTTCCAGGTGATGTGCTAGGTTAAGCCTCCAATAGTATTGGTTATGCTACTGTCGTGGACGTATCTGTTCATTTGTTATATGCTTTACAGTAGCAAAAGTGTGAGGGATTTAGGGGTTCAGTTTCCTAAATGCTTGTAAAATAATTTGACACACTGTCTCTATACTGATATAAACATCTGTATCACGTTATAATGTTTAGTGTCGTGAACATATTCATTTCAAATACCACACTTTTATTCAAATTTCGACACTTCCTGCATCTTCTCAAGGTAAGGCCAGTCACTTTCTTCTTATCTCAGACATCATTGCGATAAAAACCCAATTTACAAAATCCCACTCAATTTCCTACAGTATACTTCAGCGTAAACTACCCACCTTCAACATACTATTGAAAACTCATGAAAACGGACTGCGTACCACATTTGTATGGCTTGATAGAATCAATGTCAGTAGCATATATCTCCCAATTCCTTACTGTGTCTTGAACCTCAGCGTGTAGGTTTCTAAGTGCAAAACAATTCCAGCTGATCTTCAAAGGCTTATTTCAAGTCAACACTAAGTAACACAGTGCCCATTCATCACTGACTATAGAGGTTAGCATTTGGCCAGCCAAATATGATCGACTCCAACATGAACGGCATCTTAGTACGAGGTGTAAGTGAAACTGAAATACAAACAAGTAACAAGAGGTGGCTGCTTCAAATATTACAGTAGTAGACAATTCTTAATCACACAGTGGTAACAATCAGCTTACCATTGTTTCGTTAATAATGATGATCGTGACAATCGAAACACTGTGAATACCAAGCAGGTCATGTGCTTATTTACATTATAACAAACACTCCATCGTCGGCAAAACTTTGAAGTCTCTTCCTAGGATCTGAGATTCTATTGTATTACTAAACATACGCGTTATATAAACACAGTTTATAATACCGTACAATATCTAGTCATCAAGTCTATGAACAAAGCGACATGAAAGTGAAGATATCACTCTTTATCTGATTTTGCATGCAGTCATCTATACTATTTGTGTGCTCTCCTTCTAACTTACCCGACGATGTTTGTCAAAAATGTTACTTGTCAATTTCTTTTTCGACCTTATGATAGACATGGTCCCATGGATTGCTCCACTATTAGGCTACAACTGTGAAACATTATCACATGCAGCCATGGATGCGGATAGATTTGGTGAATCGTATGCACTGATTAGCAAGTTTTCAAATGCGTATAATATTCCGTCAAACAAATAACTAACATTATTGTCTGGAATCGTCTGGCCCACAACACAGTGTACTGTGACAAGAGAAATAAAGGTGTTTCCAAAATCCGAATGAAAGTGTAGGATTTGGAATGAACATAAAATATAAAGGACGTAACACTTTATTGGGAATAAAACAACGTGGCGAATAAGCTCGTTTACAGTTATTCGTAATCATATCAATAGATAACAATTATTGTGGTTCAAAACAAGGAAAGGAAATGATCATCCAAATCTGTCTTTGCACGTGTGAGTGCATGTGAAACTCATCACAGTGAAAAATATTCGCATGGTCGCACACTTGTTCGGGAACAAGAAATGGGACCTGAGGACTTGAGTGCTTGCACAAATTGTTTCTGAACACACAGGAGAGATTTATGGAGACGAATTTCCACGGCTTCGGCTGAAGATAAGATGCGGAACTTGACAAGTCGTGATGGATTTCCGGGGACTTCGTAAGTGGTGCGGAAAGCGTTGATCACAATTACTGAGTGGTTTGACTCCAAGGAAAATAGTACATTATATATATATATATATATATATATATATATATATATATATATATATATATATATATATATATATATATATATATATATATATATATATATATATATATTCTGAGAAGAAATTGGTTCTCGGTAAAAACTTAATTTATTATTATGTTAAATAAACGAACGTATAAAAAGGAGCGGATATGGTCTTTCAACTTCACTGTGGACCTCGCTGCTGAAAGATAATCCCTTTAAATTCCAAATGTTTTTATCGAAGACCCACATCCATCCCAGAGCTTCCCTTGTCCGTTACCTAGGGATTACGCAAATCTGTCCGTGTAGGTGGGTGTCTATGTGTGTGCACACAAATCTGTTCTATTCTCAAAGTACCGAAGATTTGTTTATTTATCTTTCAGACTAATGAGACCCAGAGGGCCCTATAATCTTGCACTGCAGTTTGCAAATTGTTGCATTCTGCCTGACTGACTTAACTGTCCACCCATGATTTTCCTTGGTGAAACATTAAATGTTTTGGCGATATCATCAAGTCTTCGAAGATGTTTTCTCGTTGTAGCAACATCAATATTGTCACCGATTTCATCTTGAGGCTAGCACTTCAATGCGTGCAACAAATTCACTCGTAAGCAATTAATATCCAACACCGACCGTTGCCTTCACTTCACACTCGACAAAGCCTTCTCCTACTTTTACACTTGGTTGAAATTCAGTACACTTCCTTCACGTTCACCTCTCAATGAAAACAGCCTTATCTTTTACCTTACTTGTCTATTTTAAGTTACTAGTCAATTAATCACTAATCTCGTTGTTCATCTTCGTGACTAATCCAAATATATTTACTGCCCAGTATTTCCTCCATGTCTCCTTTGCCGCGTTTCAATTGACCTCATCACTAGTCTCTGAATTCCACGGTAAATCATGTGTGTGTCGAAATTTCACCCTATATTGGGTAAACAAATGCTTTCATTGGATTTCAGTTAAACAGTTCGAACACAATGTAAACGTCGAAATGAACAGATAAACATACCATTCCAATAACAGTTTTGCATCCAATATCTGTGCATTTCCATTCGTAATTCCCCTGCCATGATGCTAATCCTCTCCTTGACAAAATAAAAACTGAGGATAGCATTCCCGTATACTACAAGACCGACGGACGAATAATCAGTAGTGTAATGTGATAATTGTCATGTGGTCACGGTACTGAGCACAAACGTCAAGTAAATTGTCACATAAATACAGTTAAAAAATGCAGTTGAATATATTCTGGTAAATGACTAATATATTCGAGGGATATATCATTGAGTACACTGAACATTGAACAAATCTATTTTGTAATGTAGTCTTCAATAGTGCCGTTATGCCCCGGCTTAGGCCACACTTTCTTGGATCTTTCCAACATAGTTGGGCTATGCCAAGCTCAATTTGAAGCTAAACGTCGAAGATCTGAATCATCAATTGGTCGAAAATTTCGACTCATCTTCACTTTCACCTCTCCACCTTGACTTAAACGTGTCTGGTGTCTCCGACTTGCTAGCTCTACTGTTACTAAAAGTCTACTGCTTCGTACTCGTATGAGTATGATCTGACATATTGTTCGATGGGTGGCTTGGTCTCACAGTCAGACTGTGAATCTGAAACAGCTCCGAGTCCACAAAACCAAGAACGATTCGATGGCAGATCGACGGCGTGGATTTTTGAAGTGAGACATGAATCCTGACGGTGGTGTTCAAGCCTCAAGGCTCCGTCGCCCACACCAGTCGGACCAATACGTTAGGTGCAACGACTGGGAACGTGGACCAACAAATTACATGTGCATTGTGTTTTACACTGACAAAATGAGACAGTTCGCAGGCAGAAAGGACTTCTCACTTATGTTATTGAGACGGATTGATATACATCCCCGTAACAAATCTATTTATTCGTTTTTTTTCATTCTGAGGCGATCCCTGATTATTGGAGATATGTAAGCATTACACATGTGTTAAAGAAAGTATCCAACAAATATCTTCCGATGGCCTACACATCTGTTTTGCTGGAAGTACTTGAAAATGTCATTCTCAACCCAATAATTCTCTACTTCCACTCTTCTGACTGAGAACAATTCGAGTGTTGTATTTTAACTTCCATTCGCGAGTAGTTGTTTTGCAGCTGCACACAGATCACGTCTTGTGTTGACAAGCTTTTGTCTTCTAATCACGGTAAATTCTGGTGATTTTTGAGGTGCTATTCTATCCACCCTTATTTTCTCTTCTTACAGTGGTAAACTTGTCACAGGTTGTAAACACGCCAGTGATGCTGTATTTGGATTCCCTTATAAAGGAAACCAATATCTGGACATTCTTTCAAACGGCCAACATGAATGGCACAATTTTATCGTGCAAATGCGCGGATGAGGTCTTCCAAATTCATTGTGGATCAACCTGCTGAAATGTGCTTTCTTTAAACTCCAAATATTTCCATCAAAAATCAACATCTCTCCCGGAGCTTCCCTTGTCCGTTACCTAGGGATTACGCAAATCTGTCCGTGTAGGTGGGTGTCTATGTGTGTGCACACAAATCTGTTCTATTCTCAAAGTACCGAAGATTTGTTTATTTATCTTTCAGACTAATGAGACCCAGAGGGCCCTATAATCTTGCACTGCAGTTTGCAAATTGTTGCATTCTGCCTGACTGACTTAACTGTCCACCCATGATTTTCCTTGGTGAAACATTAAATGTTTTGGCGATATCATCAAGTCTTCGAAGATGTTTTCTCGTTGTAGCAACATCAATATTGTCACCGATTTCATCTTGAGGCTAGCACTTCAATGCGTGCAACAAATTCACTCGTAAGCAATTAATATCCAACACCGACCGTTGCCTTCACTTCACACTCGACAAAGCCTTCTCCTACTTTTACACTTGTCTGAAATTCAATTCAAATGCTTTCATTGGATTTCAGTTAAACAGTTCGAACACACTGTAAACGTCGAAATAAACAGATACACATACCATTCCAATAACGGTTTTGCATTCAATCCCTATGCAATTTTCATTTGAAAATAACAGTTGAATATATTTTGTTGAATGACTACTATATTCGAGAGGTATATCATTGAGTAAAAAAATGAATAAATCTATTCGTGAGTGAAGTTTATATCGGTGGAAGCAAATATATAATACAGTTCTTGCTCATACCTTACCAGACACTCAAACATTTATAAGGAACTGATTCACTTCGAATGGCTGGCAACAATATATTTCGTCGCAATACTATGTGAAAAAGCTGTCACGATACACCTTAGATTGCAACACAGACGGACGACTAGTCAGTAGAATGTAATGTGATAATTGTCATGTGGTCTCGGTACTGAATACAAAGGATTTGTTTACAAACGTCGAGTAAACTGTCACATAGCAACAGGTAAAAATTACAGTTGAATATATTCTGTTGAATGACTAATATATTCGAGAGGTATATCGTTGAGTACAGACAAAATTGAATAAATCTATTTTGCAATGTGGTCTTCAATAGTGCTGCTATGCCCCGGCGTGTGTCCTCGTGGTCTAGTGGTTAGGGTTCCTGGCTGTCACCCAGCCGGCACGAGTCCGTCTCCCAGCAAGAGACTTACATTTCACACAGAGATTTAGACTGTGAAAAAGAGTGAAAATCAGTCAAAACCATGAATTCGGATAGATTTTATATAATTAACAGCATAGAATAGGACTAGCACTGACTAGATATGAATATTGGCAGAATCGTTCATCTCGATTTTCTCAGGTAGAATACAAGAATTTCAGTGTCATCACACAATGCGATCCGCGTTGCATTATCTGCACTTCGTTAACTCGAATGATTCACATTTACCGATTTAACTCGTCCTTGACGTGGTGAATGATTATTGACAAGGTGAATATGGATACCCCACAATCCACTTACACTTTATACATATATATATATATATAAACATGGAGAGATAGGAAGGAACCGACAGTGTGAGAACGAGGATACGCGTTCCCAGTAACGAATGATTCAGTCATACAAAAATTTGACATCACAGTTATTTGCATGACGATCAGTGACAGAGATAGTCCATACCTCATCAAGTGAGCAGTGTTGTTCGTTTCACGTGTGGTCGAGTTTTGTATCGTTATAACATTCTCCTGTCTTCATCGGCCGATTAAATCTACCAAACTCGAGTATGGTGCTTCCGAGTGCAGGTTGGTCGGATGAGCTGAGGTTTGCGCGTGAAACATGGAGTCCAAAAGGACAATCAATCAAACGAAGAACTATATTGAGTTTTGGTATAGCATCGTTCCACGATTCATACGAAACAGTCCCGATTCAGTGAGTATCGTGAGGGAAAATCTCGGTGATATGAAATGAGCAGCTGAATGGATGTAAACGGAGACTACCCATCAGAACGACACACTTGATGATATAATTCCGATATGTAGGACCACGATGTTTGGTACAATTTATCAGGTGAATTTGTGGGCCACTAATGTGGACTGCATGTCAATGTTCAGGCAAATAGTTTGGGACAAGGGGATCGTGAGCTGCAATTGTTCTCAGAATAGCCGTCGTCTGAAGGAAATGAGTTGGATTTCCCCGAAATCATTATACAATAATTCCGAATCATTTCCATTCGGAATTTAGGACTAGCTGGATTGGTATGAAAATAAATATATATATATATATATATATATATATATATATATATATATATATGGAACATTCCATTTAGAAATAAAGTGAGCATAATAAGCTTGTCATTTTGGAACTTTGGAAGTTCAAATTCATTCGAATGGTTCACGAAATAAATGGATAACAAAAGAATCATCAGGTTATCGAGTCGATTCGAATGTGTGCCGCTGAAGGAAAACGACACTCCCACGCCGGGAGTCGAACCCGGGCCGCCAGACCACGTGGGATGCCACCTTAATAACAACTACACAATCGGAAGCAACACTATAAAATCACTGTGTGCAATTCTCATCCTTTTCCTCAATACCCGACAGCGGTGCGAAAGTTTGTTTGATTCAACATGTTCACTCAATTTGTGAGCGTGTGAATTCGTGCACAGTATATGCCAGTTCATTCAACAAAATAATATTCGACCAAGAATTTAAAAAGCATTATGTTGTGGGCAACTGAATGACCACATGACATTATTCACATTGCTGTCTACAGATAACTGATACTTACGTGCATCACTCACAATAGATCTTGTTTACGGCGCTCATATCTTCACAAATATTCTGATATGAACAACTTCCACTACGTTTTTCATTTTCAGCTATCGTTTCGTGCATGAACGAGGATATAGTTAGTATTCGCTCGACAATCGACACTCAAAAATCTGGGATAACGAAAATGCCTCATTCATTTGAACATTTAGCAGTGCAGTTCAGACCAGTGACCAAGATCGTTGTCACAATGATGACGTCGATAAACCGTATTCAGCCAAGACGATTAAACACATTCGCGTGTCTTGAGAATTCACGTATCACCTCATGTGACGGCAGTTGTATCGAATCAGAACATGATCACTTGTACACGGCATTGGATGAATAACCGTCATTTCCCACTCACACCCCCATACTAACCATCATGAAGCAAGTTCACGGCACAAGATGGGGCAAAAATCAGCACGCAGTTAGTAAGTAAACCCATGCGCATCGTGGACTCATAACAGCTGTGGAATGGATTCGGTGGAACGTTCTATACAATGAACATGTCACTACTTCCCATTATTAATATTATTTTATAACCTCGATTATTAAAGCACAATTGTTTATCCTTGTTCCTCGTGTGAAATTGTTGCAGCACGATCATATACAGCACCTTGACCGCAGAGTTCAAACTCACTGGATAGTTAAAGATGCTACATGTAGTTTGCATCGTTTAACGATTCGCGCACTCATTTATTTAACTCGTATAATTCGAAACGTTTTCAAAAAATAAATCTACTCAAGTCAACCTGTAAAGCAAATGATTTCCCAATAAATGGAGTGACCCGTGGTGTTCCACGACGGAATTGAAAACGTGTGTTCTTTTGGATTCAAACTCTGCCCAGTCGATCATTTCCCCATTTCCCGTACTCAAATTGGAAGCCTCTTTCAAATATTGAACCATTAATGCATATTGATAATGAGGAACAAAACAGTAGAAATGAAATTCATAGGTCAGTAAAATGTGAATTCATCCCGGAAATTATCAGCTCTCCTCAGATTTCTCATGATTTGCAGCTTGATTCACGAGCAAACAAATGAATATACAAATGGAAGTCCGTAGAAATTCAACTCGGTTCGGTCAGTTTAGATCGTGTTGTGGATTTGCACCGGCGCCCCATAAATGTGGTGCGTTCAGAAAGTCGTTGTTGATTAGGTAAACAGGTGGGAATCATTTTATTTGGAAATCTTTCTTCATTATTGGTTTGATAAATTGTCATCAGACACCACAGGAAATCGTGATGCACACTGATGCTCATGCAGACGACGATACTGGAGTAAGTAATCATACGTTCCGTATTGTTTGAAGATGCATTCAATTCTCAGGCACACAAATCATAACTTAAGCTTCACTCCCAACCAATCTTGACTGGCAAGTGATGCCAGCTACTAATGATCAAATACTCCTCATCCATTCTGAAATCCTCAATGATCGTGATGTCTCGCGTGTTGTCTACCAGTTTACTTGCAGTTGCGATGATACGTCTTTTGATAAAATAGAACGGTATTCGGCTCAAAATGTTTTCCAAAATATCCCGAAGTGGTTTGTGCACGTAAAGAATCTGTTCATATCAAAATCCAAATAACCGTAAGAAACAGATATGGGATATCGTGATGGATTATCTCTCAAAACGGAACCGAGTTGACCTGGTGTAGTTATTCAAAGTGCAAATACACAATTATAATCCAATACCGACAGCATGTAGCAGAAATACACTGACTGGGTAGCAGACTATTCACCTCTGTACACGAAAACCAATAATCTAAACAATTTAATTATTTCTCGTTTTCTCCAACACAGAAGGAAGTAACCATATTCATGTTATCTTGACTATGGATGTATCAGATTTAAAAGCAACGGTACCATAACTGAAGCTTCTTCCTACTGAATCACACAAGGAAATTTGTGCAAACCACTCATTGATTTCGATATTTCGTGTTTTCTCTACTGGTTCACTGGAAATTGCAGTAATAACTACATTGGTAAAATAGGACAGTATTTTGCTCAAAACGATGCTGATAACATATAGAAATGGTCTTTGGAAACACCAACTCAGTTCATGAACATGTCTGTAGGAAATCGGAATAGGAATCATCTTTCGCGAAGAATGTACAATGTACAAAAGACATCAAGTTGAAATGACGACGTTATTCAGAGTGATACTACGTGATCTGTTCACAAAGCAACGTCGTCGAAGGGAAGAAATATATTCCGTCCCCCGAACCGGATAACACGAATATGAAATCTTCAAACACTGAACTGAACAAAACATCAATCACGCACCGATTGACCAACAACGGTTTTGGGCACGTGATTATGCTGGCAACTGCAAGTCCACACCCACACAAGAACTAGGGAGCATTCATTGTAAACTCCTGGCATGATATGTTGGTTACCGATCAGTACGCACCATTACACAATCGAAATCAAAGGCTGGGCGCATTCAAGTGAACCACACTGATCACGTAGGAAAAGCCCTTGTAAACGTGAACGAAAATCCTGCAGTTTGTTTGCCACTGGCTTTAACCGCACAATCCCATTTTCATCACCTGATCGCCTAATCCTTGACCCTTCCTATGTTGACAGGTTGGTGTTCAATTATAATATTGAAATCATTATTAGACCGCAGAGTTCAAACTCACTGAATAGTTAAAGATGCTACATGTAATTTGTCTCGTTTAACGATTCGCGCACTCATTTTTTTATGTGAATAATTCGAAACGTTTTCAAAAAATAAATCTACTCAAGTCAACCTGTAAAGCAAATGATTTCCCAATCAATGGAGTGACCCGTGGTGTTCTACGATGGAATTTAGGACGAGTGTTCTTTTGTATTCAAACTGTGCCCAGTCGATCATTTTCCCATTTCCCATACTCAAATTGGAAACCTCTTTCAAATATTGAACCAGTACTGCATATCAGAAATGAGGAGCAAAAGAGTAGAAATTGAATTCATGGGTCAGTGAACTGTGAATTCATCCCAGAAGTTATCAGTTCTCCTCAGATTTCTCATGATTTGCAGCCTGATTCACGAGCAAACAAATGTATATAAAACGTGAAATCCGTAGAAATCCAACTCAGTTTGGTCAGTTTCCATCGTGTTATGGATTTGCACCGGCGCCCCATAAGTGTGGTGCATTCGGAAAGTCATTGTAGATTAAGTGAACAAGTGGGAATCATTTTATTTGGAAATCTTTCTTCATTAATGGTTTAATAAATTGTCATCAGACACAACAGGAAATCGTGATGCACACTGATGCTCATGCAGACGACGATACTGGAGTAAGTAATCATACGTTCCGTATTGTTTGAAGATGCATTCAATTCTCAGGCACACAAATCATAATTTAAGCTCCACTCTCAACCAATTTTGACTGGCGAGTGATGCAAGCCATTTATGAACAAATACTCCTCGTGCATCCTGAAATCCTCAATGATCGTGATGTCTCGCGTGTTGTCTACCAGTTTATTTGCAGTTGCGATGATACGTCTTTTGATAAAATAGAACGGTATTCGGCTCAAAATGTTTTCCAAAATTTCCCGAAGTGGTTTGTGCATGTAAAAAATCTGTTCATACTAAAATCCAATTAACCGTAAGAAACAGATATCGGATACCGTGAGGGAGTATCTCTCAAAACGGAACCGAGTTGACCTGGTGTAGTTATTCAAAGTGCAAATACACAATTATAATCTAATACCGACAGCATGTAGCAGAAATACACCGACTGGGTAGCAGACTATTCACCTCTGTACACGAAAACCAATAATCTAAACAATTTAATTATTTCTCGTTTTCTCCAACACAGAAGGAAGTAACCATATACATGTTATCTTGATTATGGATGTATCAGATTTAAAAGCAACGGTACCATAACTTAAGCTTCTTTTTACCGAATCGCACAAGGAAATTTGTGCAAACCACTCATTGATTTTGATATTTCGTCTAACAGGTTCACTGGAAATTGCAGTAATAACTACATTGGTAAAATGAGACAGTATTTCGCTTAAAGCGATGCCGACAACAACTCAGTCCATGAACATGTCTGTAGGAAATCGGAATAGGAATTATCCTCCGTGAAGAATGTACACTCAAAAGAAATCGAGTTGCACTGACGACGTTATTCAGAGTGATACTACGTGATCTGTTCACAAAGCAACGTCGTCGAAGGGAAGAAATATATTCCGTCCCCCGAACCGGATAACACGAATATGAAATCCACAAACACTGAACTGAATAAAACACCAATCATGCACCGATTACCCAACAACAGTTTTGGGCACGTGATTATGCTGGCAAGTGCAAGTCCACACACACACAAGAACTAGGGAGCATTCATTGTGGACTCCTGGCATGATATGTGAACAGTTCTTCATCCCAATGATTTTCACTGAATACCTCTAATTTCAAGATATTTTGCTTTCTTCATTTGGTGATAGACTATATATAGACTCGATAAGCACATTTCTCCCTTTCTGCAAGTAATGAACCGTCACCGGAGGTTAAGCATTCTGGAATCTATCATGGTTCGTGAACGTTCAACATTCATTTTGTTGCGCTAGATAATTGCCATTTTTCTCACTCCGTTTGAGATTAGTTTTGGTCTCTATCAGTAGATTAGCAAATTACTGACTCTGCTCTTTCTTCCCCATTGGTAGTTTTCCTGCCCGAATATTTCTCTGGGTCTTGAGCTATTCGTAAAACACATCTCCAAGTGCAGTGACGTCAACAGATAAAGGTTTTGACTCTATCATTGACGGTCACTTTGTTGCATATAAATTGTTTATTTCCAAAATTATTTCAGACAGTGACTTTTCTTTGTGCAACCAACTTTCGAAAATTGCATCTCACAATTCACACGATCAAAGTTGGAAATCTTATTCACTTGCACTTACCCACTAAACACTTCTGTTTTGCCACCAAGCTTTCTCTCTTTAGCTTGATTGCCCAGTGAAATCCATTATAGAATCGCAAAGCTGTTTCCTTGGATGAAAATTAATACAGTGTTTCAATAACTTGTCTATATTTTCCAGATAAAAATGACTGTATAAACGGATTTGGTGAGAATGACTAGTATCCATCCCTTTGGTTACAAAAAGCTACTAATTATATGCATTTAGTCGAGTATAAAGCAATCACTCAGGTTAACGGATCTCTTTATAATCCAATCAGATTGACAAGGATATAATCTGACTGGAACGAGGTGCTCTGGAGCGTTCCATTTTGCTTCAAATTTTGTGATATCTACGCCATTAGCCTTCTGACATTCAGAAAGATGCTTTGAGGCCTTCTTGTTTATAAACGCTTACCGACGCTGTAGAACTCAGACAGAAATTGTGTCCGTAGGCCGTTCGTAAAGTAATTGCAAAACAGAAAGCGAAGGCTACAGCCTAAGACAAATATCTGAGCATTATTGCTGACAAACTTCACGCGGCAGTGACTAACTTCGTTGTCAAATCCAGCCCATTTCACGGCTCTCAGTCTCTGGCTGTTAGTTTCCGGGCTCTGTGGGATGGAAATTTAATGAGACTGGGCCCCTCCCCTCCACTGACCTCGTGCACAGGTTTGGAATAAAGAAAAACAAGCTATTCTTTATGCGGATTGTGCTTTTTCGTCCTCACTTTTCGACACTTCTTCATCCTCGGTTGGATTAGGACTTACAGTATACTTGAATACTGGACGATTTAAGTTGCTCTGAGCATTTTGTACCTAATAACATGGACCTCGGCGTATTATTAGAAAGGTAGTGGAGTGAGTATAGTATCGTTACCTGTTACGACCAGCGTCAATTCTCCAAACACTGACAAGCTACGCCAGTCACCTTCCGCGGGCATCGACACATTTATTCTGAATGCTCTACTCAATTGTGTAAAACAAATCCGAGAAACGACGATGAAATAAGGGATTTTTGGAACAATGAAAGATGAAAACTGGTAAAAGGACCTCTCTGGATGCATATACATCTAACATTTATACACAGGTACAGTTGATATATTCTGAAAAATGCGACTCCTTAAATTCACCAGTCATCCGCAAAATAAGTTATACCCAGTGGAAAACGTTCTGTGGTACATTCGCTTGGGACCATGTGACACCATACGCCAATTAATTCCCAACTGTCTTCCTTCTCAGTGACAAATTCATTACGATAATTCATTATATTGTTCATCTCGAACTCGTCTTCAACTCACACCCGAGAGCGAATGTGAACCGTAGGTAGAACCATAAGAGGTATTTATTGACATGAGAATCATATTATATTTTTCGAATAAAAAAAATTGTTTTTTATTGTGGGTTTGGAGTTAACTGACTTTGTGATGAAATCACTCGGTTCTCCAGGAAGAGCCTAAGTTCCTTATTCAAAGTCCAGTGAACCGAACGTTCACTCACCTCCATCTTTATTATTGCAAAGGAATTCCCAACCACAATCGAGTTGAGATTACTCAAATGTAACTGTAAAACGCAAACCTGAGAAGAGCCCGTAGTCTTGGCAGTTTAACAAATTATCGAAAGGGATTACACATACCCACGGAACCAAATGCTCGTGAGACATGGCACGGAACCTTGTCCAGCAAAACAATAATATTCTCAGAGGTATTACTGGTTCAATATGATGGAAACGTTTTCGCGTGAGTGTGATGGATTTCGCTCTGTTATATGGGCCTTTGATGGTACTACAACGAAAACAGCGAACATATTTTGTATCCGTAGTAATCCGTGGTGCTCCATCATTGTTGTTATTGTGTACATTTCTGGCGGAAGATTTTACCCCCATGACTTTTCCGATATACCTTTTGATTCACACCCGAATGAATAAGTCACCTGCATTGGATGTACTGGTTATTAGATCCTTCACATCCTAATATGAATCGGTGTTTCCCAATAAGATTCGGGCAAAATGTGATTCTGCAAGCTTCAGAAATCCGAGGAATGGTTCAACAAAAAAGCAAACCAGAATCCATCAGGGATGTTGAATTCTTCCCGGATTTCCAGCCAAAATGGAAAGTTTTGGTTATGAAATCATCCAAGTTCATTATCGTGCAAACGCTCAGAGGTTCAATAGAAAATATCACCAAGGAAAACAAATTACCAATGAGAAAAAGTAAACTGAGATTCTGATTCGAAGAATTTGTTCAGTTTGAATGGTCAAACAAACTGCTTTTACGGTGTGTAAACTGTACAGAAATGACCAGCATATGAACAAACGAACAAAGTAGTTATGACCTCAACTTTGACCTCCCTCTAGTAGACACACTTATAGTTTGAGAGGAACATGGTCATATAAAATCTGTCATTTGGGCAACTTTAACTAAGTTATTACCTGTTTTGGAAAGAAAACCATGAAATAATTCTAAGGTTGGAACAGTTATCATTTCCTAGAGATCAAGAGTAGGAACGAAGAGAGGAGCCGCATTTTGAAAAGGCCCCAAACATTTGGGCACCTCATCACGTAGCATGAAGGCAAATAAATTCACGCTGGGTTTGATGAGGCCTTCAGTATTGGCACGATTACTGACGTATTCCATGATTCTACGATGTGGAATGCGCAGATATTTTTAAGCCACTATTCGCCTAAATGTAGTAATAATGATATCTTTCTTGCTTGCTTTTCACCTATTATACAACAAACTACTACAGTTCAGGAAGTAGGCCGGAACTAATGGAAGGCCGCCAAATGGGGGAGTGACCGACGGTGATGGGAATCGAACCCGGCTGATATGGTCCAAAGTCCAAGATGACAGCCGTCTGATCACTCTCCGTCAATCTCACAGTAGCCATGAGGGGTTAATTAATCAAACAAGTTGAGGGATGTTCAGATGTTGACCGAATATTGAGCCAGTTAGGCAATTGATTAGTTCAGTAGTAACTTGTATCATCATTGTTCTACTTCGAATAAGTAACTAGCACGTTGATGGACTCTTTTTGGATAATTGTGCTACCGGTTATTAGAATAATTACTTTCAGTTGGGAAATCCGTTAATCATTTCGTAATATATTTTTATATGATAAAGTAACGAAAGTTACTACTGAACTAATCAATTGCCTAACTGGCTCAATATTCGGTCAACATCTGAACATCCCTCAACTTGTTTGATTAATTAACCCCTCATGGCTACTGTGAGATTGACGGAGAGTGATCAGACGGCTGTCATCTTGGACTTTGGACCATATCAGCCGGGTTCGATTCCCATCACCGTCGGTCACTCCCCCATTTGGCGGCCTTCCATTAGTTCCGGCCTACTTCCTGAACTGTAGTAGTTTGTTGTATAATAGGTGAAAAGCAAGCAAGAAAGATATCATTATTACTACATTTAGGCGAATAGTGGCTTAAAAATATCTGCGCATTCCACATCGTAGAATCATGGAATACGTCAGTAATCGTGCCAATACTGAAGGCCTCATCAAACCCAGCGTGAATTTATTTGCCTTCATGCTACGTGATGAGGTGCCCAAATGTTTGGGGCCTTTTCAAAATGCGGCTCCTCTCTTCGTTCCTACTCTTGATCTCTAGGAAATGATAACTGTTCCAACCTTAGAATTATTTCATGGTTTTCTTTCCAAAACAGGTAATAACTTAGTTAAAGTTGCCCAAATGACAGATTTTATATGACCATGTTCCTCTCAAACTATAAGTGTGTCTACTAGAGGGAGGCCAAAGTTGAGGTCATAACTACTTTGTTCGTTTGATCATGTGTTGGTCATTTCTGTACAGTTCGCACAAAGTAGAAGCAGTTTTTCATGAACCTTGGCCCGAAGGGAATCGTCTTCGATATTTTTGCATTTTTTTGCTGGCATTGCTCAACGTTGTCCAATCTTCTAATGATATATTTCCTGCCATTATTCGTACATCCAGCCTAATCTGCCTGACATTGAAATTATTTATCTTTATGATGTTTTTGCGGTAGCTCCTGCAACGTCGGTTATATTTTTCCTGTAGGTAGATCCCCACTATTGTGGATTTTATATTATCAATATTTCTACGAACCGATTTGGTGCATTATCTGTGCCTATGCCAGTTACAGATGGAGAACTTCCATTCTTGTTGGTAACATACACTGATGTTTTCTGATTCCTGGTGAGTTTTCCTTGTGAATAGACAGTAAAAGCTATTTAATTCATTACTTTGCAAATTGGTCATAAGATTCGAGTTATCCTATGGGGTAAAAGCTATTCAATATGCAGAATAAATATAAGCACGGATCAACTTGAGTTGGCAGAAAAAGTATTTTTGTTGAACTTAGGGATAAGCGACATCGGGTTCAAAAAATACGGTCGATTGTAACATTGTTGGCCACATTTTGATCAACTCAGCTTTCTCCGTAGATTGATGCCCTACTGACCACATTTTCTACATCCACCACTGCTCATTTTGCAATGAAATCTGTGTCACTTTTAAAAATATTGCAGGTTGTTTCTACAGGTAATTTCCTACGTGGCTCTCAGAACAAACAATCATCGGAAAGGTACCACGCTGTGTTTTTGTCGTGAGGACCGGGGCTGTCGGACTGGATATTCAACGATTGTGTTTCTTCCTGTTTTAAAATTACTTTTTGATAGCAAACTCCCTGGTTTTTCAGCCATGTGGATTTGACAATGATATCTCATGAGAACTAACCATAGAATCGTCCAATATTAATCGTTCCAATACCATTTGGGACTACATGTCTTGTTTTCCGGGGTTCAACTTTTACTGTTGGCCTTTGATATCCCCATCGGTAGCGTTTATTTCTCTCATCTTCCCTCCGTGAACACGACATAATCATTGCAAATCATTCAGAGGAGCAAAAAGGTTATTGAGTTGTTACTAATACTAATAATATTATCAATATTATTATTATTATGAGCCACCCAAGTTATTCAATGCATTTTTACTTACGTAAGTACTAAGTAATTGTACCTGGATGACAGAACAAAATCCTGCGATCATCCTGTTTTAGTTTACATTTTAGACACGGTTCGTGCAAAGTGCATTGAACCATAACGTTATTATATGTTTGAAGACCCATGAATTATTCTCGCATGTCTGTTTGGCACGAGTGTTGTACGCTATTTTGCACTGACTATTTCCTGTGATTTCCGCTGTGGTATAAGTATGCATATCTTCCTGTGATGATCAGGAAAATCACGTGGTGAAACGAATGTTGCGTAGTGTGATGCTGGTCCGCTGGTATTCGCACTCTAGTTCCGCGTACCGTTGAAAGGTACAACATAAGCATTTCACTTACAATTGGGGACTTCCACTGGAGATACAGAAATGTCCTCGTTGTTGCTTTAATTTTTTCGCCGTTGATCTTTTTATGGAAACTCTTGATAGGCAGTTTCTGTGTATTTTCGGTTTTAACCACTTCCCAAGACATACTTGAAAAGGCGACTGATTTGGAGAAAAAACGTTTGTCTTAAAGATTTATATATTTGTTGACTAATGTTCCGGACCGTGCTTGAATATCGTAATTGGTAAAATGCCTCATCAGTGTACTTCTCGTTTAAAACACTGACAATTTTTAATTTTTATTGAATCAGCATCCGTAGACATTTTACTGTTTGAGCAGCTTCCAGAGTTAAGGAGCTGTAAATGGAGAATTTATTGTGCATTCGTTCCCATGGAAGACGACATTCTTGTTGATGGAATCCGGTTTTTAACGAAATCTAGACAACCCACTTCAATGCTAACAATCTGTGTGCAATAACTTCAAGGTGGTTCTATTGGTTGGTCGTTGCTGAGCATGGCGTTTAGATCGCATACATGAAGAGCTTGCTCTGGACATGACCTTGACTTTTCAGGTGACCTTATCTTTTGTGTACTGTTCATAGAAATCTGGACCTTATGACCTATAGATGCACATTTTTAAGTTAAGTGACTTGGCATATGCCCTGCAAAACCGGACTCAGTTGGAAACGACTTCCCAAAATTACTGTTATTCAGTTCTTTTGTCTAGGTATCTGTGTATTTTTGTTTTCATTTATTCACTTTTGTGCCGTCATATGCTTGGTCCACCAAGGTACTATGGAAACATTTTGTGTCGATATGCACACACAAAGAATAGGGTTTCATGACTAGGGGTAGATAGTACTAAGGTCTGGTAGCTTTTCAATTCCTGGGTTATTTGGATTTATTGTGCATCAAACTCTGAATCCGATCCAATTCAATGTATTTATTGATTACACTTGTTGAAAAACTTCTGGTTTCCAGGATCTCCCCCGAGCATCTTCTCTTTGCGTAGTACATAATGTGAACTTCGTCCACACTGAAAGTGTATCCTTCTCAATCCTCGGTAATGGATATTAGGCAGAATGGATCATATCTTGTTGTGGCTAGTTTATGTTCATACATTCATGTTGTAACCTTGCCTTCAGTATGACCGACACAATATTTTTCACAGTCCTTGCAATTATCCCCGGATATGATGTTTCTTCTTTTTTGGCTTTCAGTTGCGCTGTCGCTCGTGAAATGATTCTTCTCAGGGTTCTGGTTGGTTTGTGAGCCACTGTATGACCTTGTGGTTAGGAGAGTCTTGCGGTGATTTCGGAAGCGTTTTTCATCCATTGCAGCCTTGTCCTTCTGTTAGATTGTGCTTATCGGCCGGTTCCGGTCTTGATTCTGAATATGGTCCTTCCTCTTTGTTGGAACGCCTAGAGAAGATAGGTCTGTTTTTGTTTCTCCAGCCTCTAGGTGTTTCAGTGTGTTTTGGTTGTTAAACTGAGTTCTTAAGCTAGACTTCACGTGGTTGTTTGAGTACAGGCTTCCTCACTTGCGCACTGACGATGTCACCTCGACTGGTGGTAAAACATTCGCGATCTAAACATCAATCTTATAGATCACCAACCGATACAAACCATCAATTTTAGCTACAAACAACTCCGATATTCAAAATCATTCGGCCGATAATGTTCACATTCCCCAAATGGTCGAGCCTATAGTTATTATTCCGAACTCTTCCTTACTAGTCGAAGGGTAAGGCGACGTGTTTTACATTCACTAATATATGCAACTTTCGATTGCTAAGAGCATGACTCCGATAGGTCACACCCAAACTATGACACTGCTAATTGGGTGGAATTAATCTGTTTATGTTTTGTGACTATTTCCAAAGCTAGAATCTTAATCTTGTCCTAACCACAGTTACTTCTCATTTCATATATTTGATCGTTGAACTCTTATAATCGAGGCCATGGCCGCATACACGTGAAGAAAATGAACGTTTTGTCACTAGTATTTCCGAACTGTTGTCAGCTCGGAAGGATACAGCAATATTATCCTATTGACGCTGACGATGTCCACTTGACTGGTGTAGAAACATTTGCGATCCAGACCAGGAGCTCGGAAAACAAAGAGTTGGAGGATGATAGTCGGAATCAGTTAGAGTTAAAATCTGCTCCTCACTAGTTTTGTTCGTAATTGTGGGACTGTCCACCTGCCAGCGTCATCGATACACTAACCATCGAAACGGTCTTCCAAAGAAACAGAACAAAGATTGAATATGGGACGCCAGGAATTCCGACAGTAGCACATCTAACCAACTGAAATTTTCTGGGCCAAAATCCGGTACGTCTGACCTAACAAAAACAAAGAAATGTAGATCTCTATAATATTTTGATGTTCCTCAACTGTTACTGACATACTATTGTTCGATAGTTCATTCGGTGATAAACAAAGTTGCAAACTTGTGAATACGAATTCCTGAATTATATGTGTCATCGCCTTAGCTCGAGTACGAAATTACCGGAAAAGCGCTTGTGCTCTATCAAGTCCTGTTCTCTACATTGCTGTAGGATCATTCACTAGAATTTACTACTAACTGGACTTTCGTTTGTCTTTTCTTTCATCAATCCAACCATTTTCGATGGTGTAACGGAGAAAATTTACTGGGCACAATAAAAATACTACTACTACTAATAATGATAATAACTGATTCTCAGAAACTTGGGACAAGAATACAAACAGCACACACAGGCCGACATGGACAAACGGGCAGGCGGATTTCTCTCCCAAAGCACCACAAAATTAGAGAATAGTTAATACCGATTTTGAGAAAAATAGATACCTGAATACGAAGGTTCCCTATAGTGAACGGTAAAATGAACGGCTTCATGAACTGAATAGGAAGGGGAACTTGAAATTATCAGTAACTTTTTGACACACTTATAACGGAAACCTGTGTGGACCTCGCGGCTAGTTTTGGGGACTTTTGGGAGTACTTCCCAGAGAAGGACGACAACGTTGAAGATAAATTAACTTCAGTTGTTTCAATCAACTCAAAAGGTGAACATCAGGGTTCACATACCTGTTTTTCAATGGACAAGCCACGGAACAAAGATTTCTGTGCCTTGATTATACCCAGTAATCTTGCTTCTCAACAATAGTATGCTTCTGAAAATAGAGAACAGTCCTTTCTTCTGGTCTTTTGTGCATCGTTAATTGTACACTAATTGATCACTGTGCAATCATCAATCTTAAACTCTGGATGATGATTCCAGAGCAGTTTTGATTTCGGGCTTGTCTATTATTTCGTAAATATTGGTCCCCCATATCAGCACACACCTTATCTCTACGATTACTATTAGACATAGTGACCTACAACGGGGAATTTGGTATATCTGCTGAATGCGGAGCTTCACTATCCAAGCCCGGAATCGGTCCAGCTTGTCCTTCTTCCAAAACTTATCTCCGAAATCTACACTTTGAAGAGAGAAGACGAGTGAGAACGTTGTTCGCAAAGTTACTGTCTTTAGCAGCATTTCTGATGTCTACCAAAGGTGACTGTATTACATATGGGTTAATGTGCTCGAAAACCTTTATCCTACAAATTGATTCGTTGTTTATTAAATGACCCTGTACTCAATTTAGCCTTGCCTGGGTGAATTCTACCGTATGAATTGGCTTAAGTTACTACCTACTACTACCTAAGTTCATGTTTGCCTATTTTCTTTGTAATGTTTGCTTTTTTCTGAGAATCACGAACAAACAAAAACCGGGGGTACTCCTCTGTCCTTGTAGTCGGTGGCATGTTTTGGCTATGACTTCCCGGTGGACGTTTCAGCAAAAAATATCCATTCAATTTCCAGAAGCACCAAATTAGATCCCGTTGGGCAATGTACCTACGGAGTGTTCAAGGATGATAATAAGTGGGTAAAAGAGCACGGGATGCGCGTACCTGATCAGCGGCAATAACCGCCAAACTCGTCTTGTGCTTCGGAGAAAATTTGTTCATCCACGTACACCACTATTTACATAAGATATTTGGCTGTTTCGTCAGTACTTATGGGTGAATTGACCAGGAAGATAGGCAACAGATTCATCTTTGGAGTCTTTGCAAAGGGTCTTTGTAGAGACAGCCTGGCTATTTATCACTCCAGAGTAATTGCGAGAAAATTTATATATATATATATATATATATATATATATATATATATTTACGTTTTGACTATTACTTTAGGGATGCTGTCTTTTCTATCCATATGTGGCTCGTTTTCATCATAAATTCGCAGAAGGATAAAGTTGTCATTACTAAGGAATATGCTGTGTTATTATTTCGCATCAAAGCAACAAATCCTGTTTTAAAAGTAGATTTGTTTATTTCATTGAATAACGCATCAGGCAATTACAGCGACTGACTCACCACGTAAACTGTTTCAAGCGACTTGCTTTGAAATCCTGCACCGAATCACCACTGGGACTCCGTCCCGGTACAGAGAATTACGGAACCCTGATCTGACTGGGGTTGTAGAAGACCCAAATCCAGTGGCGAAAACGGTCCTGTTCGCGTGCAGTAAAGTGATGTAAACTGCTGGTATCCACGCGGATAGGCCGACGGTGAACGCGTATGACCCAGTTTATGCCCTATTCTCAGTTGAGATTCGGTTTGACAGTTGTGAATTTTTACTAAACCGAACGAAACCGCTGTACCGAGTCTCTCTACTTAATCAATGATGAGCGGAGTGCTGATGCTACTTGATAAATCATTCGATAAATTACTTTTCGATGGTCAGTGTGAAACAATCGAGGATCTCATAAAGAGATTACACAATCGCCGTATATACGCGCTAAGAACTATCCGCTTGATTATGAAAGATATTCAGAATCCCTTCTACCGACAAGTCAACAGGACATTTTGGCTGTCACATTTTTTTCACGGGTGATTGTCGAGTCCGAAGGGTTTCTGTCATCTCTGAGGAATAAGACTGGAACCTTGACAAAGACTGTCACATTGGCTTCAAAAGGTACTTTGCTGTTGTCAGGGTGATAAGAAAGTTTGACTTACAGGGCCTTTGCGTGATCTCTACTCCAGGTCTCGAGGTCACGACCGTTGATTTTCTGTGACAATCCAGCAGGTTCTTCGAAATTATGAGGGACACCCCTTCTACTGGACGCATAGTTAGTTAACATAAGTAATCTTCTCGATAAGCTGCAATGGATATTATTTCAACAAACATTCGCCTCACCTAAAAAACTGTCTGGACGAAGATCAAACAGATATTGAATGAATACATTGCCAAAAATCCGGGACATTCAGGATGGCTTGTCAAAAATCTTCCCGTATTCAGCTTTTGAATTCTGTGTACGGATGATCACATCGCAATGTGCCATAACACCTTCTCTGTTACAGTGGCAACAGTAGCAACGTGAACTGCTATGAGTTGTATCATAACGAGTGTTCTCTAATGCAGAATTTTGTCGTTTTTGCTTTAATGAATTTGACCAAACTAGACCAAATAAAAGCAGCCAACGTTCACGGAAATAAACAAACCGTTTGCTTACATTACATTTCAAATAGAAAGCCTAGTTGTTGGTAAGGAGTTATTCGCTGTGATTTGAGTAGTTGCTACGCTGGATTTATTGTATCCGTTTTTGATGCTCAACTTCAAGTCTCCAGGTGTTCTTTGCAGTGCATCCTGACGGTGTTCTGGTTCATTAAGCTCAGGGATTGTGTTTATTCCAAAAACTACACTCATAATAAAGTACATCATGAAAAAACTCAAATAAATCAAAGTTTGACATTAAAACTGATATGAAATTTGTGGATTATTCATTATTTTGTTAATACCAGTCGGCGATTAGCTCTCATTAACCGATAAGAGTGCAGTTTTGACTATATCAGGAACAAATTGGACCACTACAGACCTTGATCGATTCACATCTATTTTTGTCATTCACTATCTTCTGTTTATCATGAATGATGGGAATTAAAAAAATTGTTTTCTTCCCAAATACTGCAAAGTACTTATAAGTGAGATGACGGTGGTGGATCTAGAATACAGTACCTCATTCAGAACGGCTCATTTAACTTGACCTTATAAATTTGCCTATTGGAAATAATGTTTCCAGGTTTACATGGAATAATTCTACCGTTTTCGTTCTCTTGTTATCGTCACCTCTGCGTCGACATCGACCGTTATGAACCTAGAGCTACGCCACGTAGAATGGAAAATGGAAATGCTTTTAGGCGACTTCTGCGAGATTAGGAAAAATTGTATCAACACAAACGTCATTGTCTGTGTTTTCATACAAACTACAATCGATAAAAATGTTTACCACAGGTACGTGAAAATACCTGTTTAAAACATGGTTTTCAAACAGGATTCCATAAGTACTGGAACATAAAATGGAATGCATTATCAAATATTTGACATGCGGGGACAGTAAACCAACCTTACTTTTGCATTTCCAGATTCAGATCGTAATCGTCGTCGTCGCCTTCGCCATCATCATCATCATCATCATCATCATCATCATCATCATCATCATCATCATCATCATCATCATCATCATCCGAATTATCATCATCATCATCATCATCATCGTCATCATCATCATCATCATCATCATCATCATCATCATCATCATCATCATCATCATCCTCGTCATCTTCATCATCATCATCATTAGTAACTACAACAACAGCAACAACGGAAGAATAATAATAAATCGAATTTTTAGGAAAAAGTGTAAAAATCGGCATAGATGGAATCAAGTCATCTATTCCTGCAGAGGATATAATGCATGTAGGTTTGATAAATGGGATTCGAAAATTTCGGAGTTGAACCTCAGTATATTCAATCGTATGATCAAAAGTATCCTGTGAATAACGACAATGACATTCTTGATTCCATATGCTCAGTGTTTTCAAAGTTCAGGTGACTGATATGTTTGACTGTAGCTTGATGGGATCCAAAGGATGAGGAGGATTGTCGCAGTTTGGAGGCGTTGAAGAACACAGATCAGAACGGAAGTCAGTGGCTCAGAAGCTCTTACAATTTCGTTGCCCGTAAACATGCATAACAAAAAACAACAAAACACGAAGGATGGAAATATGAGGGAAACATTCGTATTTCCTTCACATGTTAGCCTTTCTGTCGCTTGGTCGTGTCACCGAGGTCCTACCTCCAGTTGAGTTCAGACAGCACCAAAAGCAGCTGAACCGCGGATAAGAGGATCCAACGAGTTACGGTAACACAAGTCTTTTACTAGCAATACCGTCTAACGACCGATGATAATGTCTCGACATTTCACTTTACCCATGAAGTTACATTAACGATCTTAACTAGTGGGTCAATTGAGAACGCAGCTAGTTTCAGTAGCTCTGCACACTTGCTGCGGCTGCACTTGCTTATAATTTTGTAATTACCAGTAAATTTGCATTCGCCCCAGAGTTAGGTCGATGAATCATATTCGCAGGATAAGAAATCTTGACACTCCATGAGGAATCTCTCCTAAAAGTATTCATAACATGCTACCATCACAATTTATGTCAAGGCGGTAGCTAAGGAAATTTTCATTTATTGTGTGAAGCAAATTTTCTTGGCAGCGTATATATATATATATATATATATATATATATATATATATATATATATAACAGAGAATTCAAGGCGTACACTGAATTGTAAAAATTTTATCTTGATGTTTTGATCCAAGCTAGGACTCGTGAGTGGTTTTTGTGAATGGGATGGCTGGCTCCGCACGCTCTTGGCTTATTGCCCATTTGTCAGTCTCTTGATTTTTCGGCCCCCGCGTGATGTAAAGCTTATCAACCTTGACTTGCCGATAGAACGAGTTCATCGAATGAATGGTTTCGAGGATCAGGTGCTCTCCCATTTTCTTAGCTCGGGTGACAACTCTTGGGCTATCGATTTTGACTTCGTGACCTGTATGTGCACAGGGGTTAAAAATCTGTGAGTATGGGTCGGCGCCTAGTAATCTTATTTTATGTTTGTGCAGGAGAGTGCGCTGTTAGTCGCCTGTCTTACCTACGTAGTCACATCCTAGGCAAGGGATAGCGCAGACCACTCCTGATTAATCGTGCTGGTTCACGCGGCCTTTTTTGGTGAATAGGGTGATTTGCAGGGTGTTGACGGGTTTGTGGGAAACCTTGATGCCCAACGGTTTTAGCATGCGATCTACGGCCTCTGATGCTCCTCGTATGTATGGTAGCGCGACTATGCATTCTGGGCTATTTTTCTCTTGGCTTTTTTGTTACCTCGAATACAGGAGTTTACGAAGCTCTTTGGGTAGCTGTTTGCCACGAACAACTCGAAACGTTTGAACAGTTCGTTTTTTCGGAGGTTGAGTGTGTTGCTTTTTGTTGGCCCGGTAGGATGGGGTTCGTGCACAGCTCTTCAAGTGACGCGTTTGGTGAATGCCTTGGAAATTCAGTATGCGGTCGGTTGTCGTTGTTTTCCGATAGACCGTTGTTTCTAGATTTCCGTTTATTTGCCTCATGATCAGAATGTCGAGGAACGGCAGTTTTGCCTTGCATTCCTCCTTCCTTGTAATTTCATTCCGGGTAAATGAGTGTTCACGTTTTGATGAAATCAGTCTAGTTGAGACTATTCTAGTATCACGAACGTGTCATCCACGTATCTGTTCCGCAAACGAGATCAAATGGGTTCAAACATATATATTGTGAAAGTTGGCTCTGATGTTTTGGGCATTCGATAAGAAAGAGGATGAACATGACTAATGGTAAGAAATTTGAGTACACACAATACAGTGCCATAAGACAGGCTCGAAGTGACCTACAGTTTGTTGGCAATATCCGAAAAGCAGATACGGGACGGGCTACAATGACAGTGGATTTTTCGGAACAGTTCATCGCAGCTTTCGGCCAATCACTTTCTCTTCATTCAAGCTGGATTCCAATAATTGCTATGTGGCTACCACGTCGATACAGTTGCGCCAATGGACAGCGTACATAACCATGAGTTTGGTTGCAGCTGCCACTGATCTCAAAGTATTCAGGGACAAAGCAGGAAGAATACATCTTGGAAGCCACATGATGGTCCGTGACAGGGGCAGTATTATCCATGACACTCTAAACAATGCAGATTTCATCAAGTCTCTAAAATAAATGCTTCCCATCTGTCAGATCAGACATATTTCTAGAAGGATTATTTTGCTATCAGAAAATGCATCAAATTATGCATCACTTACTGGTGCTCATCTCGTGGTCGTGGGTAGACTGGCGGTGGTCAGGCGGGTTCGATCCCCGCGACGGCCGGTCATTTTCCCATTTGGCAGCCTCACTCTGGCCGCGGTCCTCTTCCTGAATTATTGCACGAGGTTGTATAGTACGTAAAAGAAAGAAGTGAAAAGAGTACTAGCACAAGGCATAGACCTTTTCCATCGTTTCTTTTCTATGTAACAAACCGAGTCATGACTATTTTGCTCGATGCCTCATAACTGCCCAAATCGATTTTGATGGAGAAATTATTTTCCGTATTGGATGTAGAGGTTGTTACACTTTCTCTACATTGAACTACGGAGACAAAGCTAATGCATGAAAAGGAGCTGAGACTACAGACAAATCAACAAGCTATTAACTGAACAATAGTACACATACCAAAATTTTTGAAAGAAGTTTGCATGTAAATGAATACTTTTTTTCTCAATTTGTGGTTCTCATTTTCACAGGCTTGTTGACTGAGCTGTATTGAAAACGGCGAATTCATTAAATTAATCTTGTTTTGTTCTTCTTAGAGAAAAGAGATGACACAAATCGCCCCTTTATTTACTCGCCAAAGAGGGTTTTATGCATGTATCATAACACGTTAGTGTTAGGGCATACTGTTGCTTGTAGAGAATATATCAACCTGAAAAGCCAGGATCACATTCGAGTTTCATCCATATCTGTTTCCCAAGATCTGAATGGCTTTCATTTCACTTGGTTTCAATTTTTGGAATAGTTCTGTGAATAAATGGTCGGATAATCACATGTGAGGACTCGTAGGGAAAAACCTTTTTAAGTTTCCATGTATGCAAAGATTTATTGGATTAGGGTGGGGAAATCCAGCTAGCCATATCAAGAACCGTCGTTACTCTGATTTAGACTGGATCATATGCTATCTTATGCAGTTTTTAACTTCTATTTACCAAAGAGTTTGTCTGTTTCTAATGCGCACAGGCTACCAGTTTCCATGCCAACCACCACAACCTCGCCTTCTCACCTGCGGAATGATTGTTTGTCTACTCCCATTGCATCACACAATTTCAGCCTTGTTTCTGTGACGTGTTGATTAACCTTATCCAGTATTTATTTGGGGTCCATTTGTTGGTCCTATTTATTCGTATCGAACTCTGATTCCTAACAGATTGGATCTCTTATGTGAACTTTCTTCCTCTTAGTTTATCTAAGTCCACTTAACCAAAGTATCTATGACCCGTTCTGTTATGACTTAGTGATTGCCCGGCTTACTTGAGGTAATTATCTTTCTCTGTTGCTCTGTCTTGTCTTTGTGAATGACTGAACTTTGGCTATCCCGTCACAAGTATGCCGCTTTCTCATGGCCATAGCTATTCCGTTTGTCCTTCACCACGCCCGTGTTTGTTTTCTTAAGGTAGTTAATTCTCTTGTGATCTTTGATTCGTTAAAATGTTTCCCATAATTAACGACTTTCTTTATGAACCAATAGACTCACTCATGCATTGTCGTCTCAAGTACTTCCTGTCCATTGTTACGTGGGCGTTTCGAAGCACTTTTTGACTGTCTTGGTTCTATGATCGGTTCGCCCACAAATCGAGTTGCGTTATTGTCTGTCCTACAGTATACTTAGTGAAACAAGCTCGTTCTCTGCCCTGGGACTTGGAGTTCTGTTATCTGCGAGTCACTGAACTGCGGAATGCCATTCCTGTGCAATAGATATCGAACCGGTAATCTGTTCTAATATATCAGCTGTTGATTATTAGTAAGCCGTGTGTTTTCGCAAAATGCTTACAATAGGCAAACGCTTGTGTGGAAAGATTAATAATGAAGTGTGTTTGCGTTCAAATCCAATCAACCGGTTTTAGGACTACTGAGTCAGCCAGCCATTCAGACATAACATTGAACAACCCTCGACTAGACCGTGCAAAGTGATGACCTTCATGTTATCTATCGTCCGCAAACCGTTTTGAGTTATCATCTGGCAAACAATGTTTTTGACCTCTCGTTTTGTCTGCAAAGATCCATTGACCACCATGCATCTGTTGTTGCTTGCTGGCCCTTTGGTTAGTGAGAATGATCAAAAGACATTTTCCGTCGCTTTCGTCACTTCCATGTCTCTATGAAATAATCCAAGTTATGCAACTCACGCCAGTGTTACTTACTGGGCTGAGCCAGAATCTTGTAAATTCGAGCAGTATCTGGATAGACATCGAATCAACCCTGAGATATTTTGCTATCAATTTTTCGTTTCAGTGACAAAGTCTTTCTGATATCGAATTCAAATCAGCTACTCTAACGAACAGCAACCGAAAGTAAATTTACGTCAGCGGTAATGGAATCCAAATAGATTCTATTTCCATGCAGCCAGAAACACAGCACAAACAAGTGGCTGAGAGTAGGGGATCAATTCAAATTCAAAAGCAGGAAAATATTAGATTTTTGGAAAACGGAAGAAAACAAAGCAAAACTGAGAAAAAACAACAAGAAAGGTCAGCTTCTATTTTTTGCGGAACAAAGAATCACGTAGGTGGATCTAGAAGTAAACAAAAAAAAATGGTATAAGTTTCTCCAATTCACACAAAAAATAAGGCTGATCAGTGGTTAGTTCCTGTGTGACAGATGACCCTGGATGGTAATAATGGAGAACGTTTTATTAGAAATAATATGGCGAATAAATGAAGAAGACCACGCCCGATGACCAGTGAGCCAAAAAATGCGGCGAAGTTATTAAAAACAATTGTGGGACAAACCGACGGACCACACATCTTACAGTGCAGCACAGCTTGTCCAACTTGCCAGTTAGTCTTTGACGTCTAGGAACTCCCATCTTTTTCCTTTTTCACATTCATATTTTTGTTTGGCAGGGAGAATGACGTACAAAGCCAACGAAAATAAGAATAAGCACAATTCAGCTTAGCCTGAGGGTGGGGTGTGGGGAGTGGAAGAGAGAGAGCAGTGAATCATATAAGGATACAAGGTGTTAGGCAACCTTGCTGTCAGGAGATACTGAACAGATCGAAAGACCGTCAGAGTTGATTTAGGAGAATGAAGCGGTTTTAGAACACGTGAGCAACCACTTTAACATCCCACACTGTGATCGATTTCAAATGCATACACACAAGTGCAGAGACTGATTTGGATCATCATTTCATCTTTTCCTATTTTGTGAGTCTTATTTATTACTATGTGTTGGTATGAGTACGAATAACTGAAAATGAGCTTGTTCGCCAAATGGTTTGGTCTAAAAAATGTTTATTATCAGATCCAAGTAGTTGCTCATCAATGTCGACTTCAAATGTCAAAAAACTTGTCAGTTAATGAAGGATAGGGTTAGGGGAATAAGACGGTGGAATAGACGCGAATGAAATCTGCTCAGTTGAGTAGGACATCTTTGTTTGCTACCGAGGTAAACTGACTTTTCTTGTCTGCTTTTCTACTCACACATCTAGACAATCCATCGTATGAAGCATCACGCCCTCTGAATGCCCATAGCCTCAGTAATAGGTTGCGCAAAATCACTCAAAGATTGGGCCAGCTCAGCTTCTGACTTGATGTACCCAAGTGATCAGAAAGGAACTTTCTACTCTACTACTTTATTATTTTACCTGCTTAGTTTCATCTATAAAAGTAGAACATATGGAGTGGCCATCATCGTTTTGTGATTGTGGATCACAGTGAGTTTGTTAACATGCTATTCCGTTCTTTGAAACGTTCTGTTTAATATCTGTCATTTCTGAGTAACCTAGAAGCTCATTCTATTCTACGGAGAATGAAAATACTTTTAAACCCGGAGTTTAAAACGAGAACGATCAATTGGAGCAAACAGAAAAACAGCTTGAATCTCATCAGCCTTTAATCGCACACAGTAGCAGAGTAGAAATCATCATTTTATTTCGAGCAATGTGATGAATCAATATAAACTTAGAAGGAATCAAAATGGCACGTAACGACAAATTTTTCTGCCGACTTTTGTGAATCAGTCAAGGCGGAATAGTGTATCTGATTGTGGAAAACCAGTGATTAACAAGGACGATAATACCCACAATTGGGTGGATTTGGAGAGATTATCTCAGGGAAGATGAAAAAGCCCACAACAGTATGAGCCTCTTAACGAAAACCAAAACAATGAGAACAGAAATCCAATAGGCTGAATAATGCTTGTGGTTCAAATTACTCTCAGCGAGTGTTTATATTGATGGGCTGCCTACAGACCACACTATTTTGGAGCATACAATCTGGATAAATTATTCATCCATTGATGTTGGCACCAATTCAGCCACTTCTCCTGTGCATAAAACAGAGACTTGTCAAAAAAGTCTGTTTTGTTTTCCCATAACAAATAAAATTTCAGATTTTCTCGAATCCTATGTGATCACAAGCTAGTTTCGATGAATTTTATCCAAACGAAGAGGGATGCTTTGGACCAACAAATATGAAATTCAGCTCCAGTATTGACAAGCTTCCCAGTTCATTCACTTGGAAGAACGGCTCAGAACACAAACGAATTTTGTGTGGACCGTTTTATAGCCAAAATACATTTTGAACACTGCAGTAAAACTAACATGATACATTGATTTTGTGAACTTCTGAACCTTTTTCCGCTTGTCGGAGTTGTCGACGAGCACAGTTAAACTTGCGCGAATGTTCTTCGGCTTCGTGCACAATCACGACGGACAGAAACTACAGACTTCCGTCTCGATACACGTGATAATAGATGAGGAACATCAAACACCGGATCTGCGCGCTAGTCATCGCACATGTTAAGTCTTCAGACAGATGAGAAGGACAAGCACAAATACGGTCGATGAACGAATGTGACGTTTAGTAATTGGGAAGAAATAAGAACCGATACCAGACTGAGTGAATGGGTAAAACATGTTTCGAGAACGACTGATGGTTTAGAAAACACTTGTTGGGGAACTGAACCAGTTGATGAAAGTGATAAGGATTACTGATCGCAACAACAACCGATTACTGTTCGGGCTTAACTAAAGAATGGATGTGAACTGTTGCACACGTTTTGTGATTTTTCATCTGGTCTGCGGGTTGTTATAAAATGAAATGTGGGTCGTGGGATCTGAAGAGCACACAAATTATCTTTGAGCACCCGAAGAGCACGGGCAGCAGAGGAGGATTCCGATGGCTTCCGCTGTGGCCACCAAGAGACATGTTGTCATGTATTCCTTCCTTTGTTCCAGTGGGACAAGGTAAATCGGTCGCACGACCAAGCTTTCGTTTGAATGCATCCTCGAATACCACTCTGTATTACTTAACACGTTTGCAATAGATTCATTCATCTAGTTGTGGATTTCCGTGCCCTGTCCGGGGTCAGCAATCAAAACCTGCAAAATATCACATGTTGACTTTAACAGAGGCTTTTGTATTCCGTCTCCCCGATCCCTGTTCTGAGCTGAACAGTCTATTTGTCTGATTGATTCAATCCCTTAACTTGTCGTTATATAATGTGATGTTATATTTTCGTCAACGGTAAGATAGACCAAAAAGAGCAGCAGTGGTTTCAACACTTCTAGTGATTTTGCCTCAATACCTGCAGTCTGGTCAACTGATACGTGCGGATGCATAACTCGCTCAATAACCGATGTATTGTTCAGGTTATTCTTTGCATAGATTTATATGAATTTTGTTACGCTTGCACACAAGCGAACGAAAAGGATATTGCACGATTACGGTCCACAACATGGATCCAAAGAAATTTCTGCATATTTGTAGGAATTTTGTCAGCTTCAGCGTGTCTTATGTTTCAATCAAAACGGATGGCGAGCACGTTGGGATTGCGTAAGAGATATAAAATAGAATAAAAATGCACAGAAGATTCTCACGTATGCAACAAGAAGAAATTTATACACAAAGTTCGAAGCACAATTCATCTGGTGTTCCGTCTCTGGTGGTATAGACGCCATCTAATTGTGAATCAAGAGACATCTCCGAATAAACAACAAAGAATAAGAGCAACGAGGCAGTAGAACTGCCCCCCCCCCAATCTAAAACCTGCCGGTCGATAAATACCACGGTATTCAATACAGTGTAGTTTTGTGGGTTAGATAAAAGCTGTGTCTGCTAAAATGGGCTTTAATAGTTATGCGACAGAACATTTGATTGTAAACTAGGTATACTTGCTTAGTCAATATATGTGTCAGTAAAAATAGCGAAAGTACCATGGTATGAAAATTAGCTTGGTAATAGCCAATTTTATACGCGAATCTTATTTGAAGGGTTTGTTAAATGTTATCATGTTGGTAGATCATCATCTGCATGCGCGAATTCAGTGTTCTACTCGCATTTATTACGAGAAATTCCATTTGGACCAATCATTCTTCATTGCTCCAGTGTATACTCTAACCATCAGTATTGTATTTTAACGCAGGATCAAACGCTTCGTTCCCGTACGACTTATCCTAGTGCGTCTCTTGTGCATAATCCGCCTCCACATCAGGTGAGAGTATGCGGCACGTTTGCGCGTACCAATCACTTCATCCGTGGATCAACAACGGGATACCGAAGTTTTCCCTCACATATTTCATGCCTATAAAAATGAAATATTTTGTAAGTCAAAGAACAGATACGTTCCAGTGATTTTCCACATCTTCTGATTTTATTTCGGGCAATTGGGTCGCTATACTACTTTTTTCCAGAGAGCCATATTCGGCTGTTTTGAAAATACTTTAGTTTGCATTCAGCAAGCTTCACCGGTAACCATGCTACAAAACAGATCAAAACATTCTAAATTTACTGAACATAAAACCGACCTCACTGGTTTTATTAGGAGCGAGAAATGTTGCCTGACCTTGCTTCATCCGTTCTTTACAACAATATGAGCCCGCATCACCACTGGCATCCTTAAAGCGTTGCAACGTATTTCTATGCAGACTGTCGTCCCGCATTCTTTGAGATTTTATTTTTTCCGCAAGATTTATTTTTGGCATAATTACTTTCAGATTGACTGATCTGATTGTCCGAATGATCAGGCGGACGAAGTTGATCCCCCGGAAGGTCTTGCCCCTCAGACTGCGACAGGTGATCATTTTTGCTCGCTCAGCAGCGAAGAGCCTATTCACTTCGTGATGTATGTAGACATTGTTTGCCATTTTAGCGGTCTATCGTTAGTGACAGCCGAGTTTTTGTGATAGATTCGCTTCTCATACATCATACACCTGAGCTGTTACCGATTTATTGAGAAATAAGATTTAGGTAGTATCTACAGACGACTGGACGAAATTTCTCGGAAGTACACGACCGGTTTCCCGGTTTTGCCGCTTATCAGGTAAGCATATCCAATACACCTCTATCCATTCACTTTTGAACAAATTAGAATTATTGCTTCGGTTTAAAGAAATTATCAGAATTAACACTGACTGCACTTTCGATCAGGATATATAATCTGAAGTGCTTCTTGTTATTCAGATTGAGATTTTTCGTAAGAGTCAAGTATTTCGAATTTCTTTTATAGTTTCATTCAAACAGATGGGCCATAAAAATAAATGTTTTTATTCTGTACCCTTGTTTGTGTGACGTACAATGTGCATAGATGGGATAACTGCAATTCTGTGAAACCAGTAAACTCAGTCATATTCGTTCTGGAGTATAAAGAAAAGCCAATGCCATAATTCTCAACGTATTACTGACAATATTTCGATGATAGGACTTTGATTGGAATATAGTTTTGACTTGCGTGTGTTGCCTTTGCTCAACGTTTATCGAGCCGCGTTCTCTATGACATACAATGGTCTCGTGCAAGAGTGAGTTCCTCAAAATCAAAGCATGCCTATTTTGTGATACATGTGGTTCTTCAGACCAAATTTATTTACCTATCAAAGTTGGTGAAATGTTGAGTTTTGAGGACCGCGTAGAGATAATATTGATTGGGAAATGTTTTCTCAAGCTTTCCCTACTCACTATTTGTGAGATTTCGCCTGGGGAGGATTTTCCACGGCGGAAAATTGTCACAAATTCCTTTCATCCTTCAGACCCTAACTGATGGTATTAGTGTGGCTAATGTTTTCTTGTTTTATTTCTATCATGAGGCGAAATTCGAAGCCTTCCCCATCTTCAAACCGGCCGATCATAATATTCAGGTTAAAATGGAGTCATGCATGCAGTCATCATTCTGTACCCAGTAAGGTTGCCTGGGCAAACTATTGTGGTGCCACTACCAAGAATACCATTAGCATTCCGTGTATTTTGAGAATGTAATCGAGATGTATAAAGATAGATATGGATACACTAAAAATTAACCTTGTCAGATATTTACATTGATATGCTTGGGATCGGCAGTTCTTTATATGGGATTCTGGATCAACAGCATTAGAAAAACACTAGTAGTATCTTTGCCTTCGTCATGTGATGCTGATACTGCAGATGATAACGACGATGACGGCGTTAGTACAAAGATAACTCATAATGCACATATTCCTTGTGTCTCAAGTTATCGAAATCGACACAACTTAATCCTGATTGCAGCTGTGTCAGTTTGAATTTCATGAAAACTGACCTCCAAATAAGCAGAAAGTCTGAACAGATTTTGCTAAATGCACAAACAAGGAAAATAAACACTGAACTACAAATTCATAAGAATTTTCGAACCATTATATACAATTTGGGAACGGTTTTTTGCTAAAAGCTTGCTTTTCTCCTCAACCGACCAGCAAATTTTTGCTGAGATCGATTTATACGTAGTCTGCTTGAACGTAGTTTATTGTCAAAAGCAAACTGCATCCAGAATAGCTCTTCGATTTTCATGTTGCTCAATGGCTTGTGCTCGAGTGAGTAGTATCTTACACAAATATTGCAATTTCAGAAACGTTCTGCAATGTGGAAAATTTGCCAGGTTGATGAGATTCTCGTCTGATTTCTGTTAATAAAAATGACCTGATATCATGTTAAATGCGATCCACGGAATATATCATCTTAATTACTGTAGTGTGTTTTTTCTTATTGTTTATTTGAAGGAGCTTCCAATCAATTGTCAATTCGATTTTAAAATACTAAAACATAAAATATCCCGCCGTGTACTCCTGTGTTCCGCCACTTGCTTTCGGAATACTGCCTGATATTAAATTTCCTCTTTCTTGTGCCGGAAATGACACGTGATCTACTTGTCAAACGACTCATAGCAAATCGTATCCATCTCACATGTGATCTTCCCTCGAATAAGTAAGCCGACGACAATTTAGCTGACATCCCAAGGTTTAGAAGGCTATCCACAAACACTAATTCCTTATTAGGATTTCCCCTTTCACAACCGATTCATCACTCACTCGCGTGATTTCCACAAAGTAATTTTCTTCTGGTAGTAAATATTTTGGGAAACTGAAAGGCACTGGTGATCGTACGGAATTTGGGAGGCCATTTTGTAAGACGGGAAAAACGTACACTGTCTCCTCAAATATCGAAATCGAACATAAACAGGGTCTCCTGCCTAACTGGGATGCACTGACTAATTACTAACACTTTCATAAGTTTAGGAAATGTCAAAGACATTTGCGAAACGTGGGAGCAATAGCTTCACATTGAGTTTACCAGGCGGAGCCATGAAGTTAATCTCAAATTAGTGGTTGCATTCACTTAAGACGGAATGAATTGAAAATTCAACTGAGAATGCCGGAACATGTTCCGCGAAGATGATTATGATGTCAGATAATGGGAAACACAAAACCAAGCGCAAGAGACAAAGTAGCTATCGGGGTCTTTCTTTGCACATCATTTAACTGAACGACCAGCGTTTCAGTTGAAAAAGAGCTTTGGTCTACGGTCATAACCACAAACGACGCAACTGAAAATCAAATGTTGGAACTTTGTTTGGTAAGGTTTGGAATTAAATGCAAGTGTTTATGAGATGACAATGGCAATGAATTACCATCCAATCCTCATTTTGTCATTTTACAAGTAGTTTCACGAGATGACTGTTATAGATAATGACGTACAACGTGCATCCGGCTGGGTATCTGATTTCATTCAGAAAAGTGGACTGATAGTGTGCCGAAGCCACTTTTTCACCCAGTCTGACAATGGCGCTGAAATATTTGTCCGTTACAGGGAATGACTCATCCTTAATCCCCGTGAGGCAACAACTAATCATCATTTTAACCTGTTTTGTTTAACTGAAGAATCGCTTCTAATTCATACGTTGTGGGCAATTCGTCACCTAGGTCGTGTTTGCTTAGGCTGAAACAAAGGAAAAGGCGTGAGCGTATACATCAGAAACCACTTGGAGATAAAGTACAGTGGACGAAACTGAAGGTTGAATTATAACAAGATACCGCAAGAAAGAAACATGGGTATCATGTGAAAGTCCAGTGTCAAGGATTCACATGCAACACCACGAACGTAGACATTTAGAAACGTTGTCTTCCCTCATTTGCATTCGTTAAACTGCCTGAAAATTGACCCTGGTTAAAAGGATGAACCTTCCGTCAAAGTGCGTCACAATGTGCCATGAAATTCCAGCTACGTCACACTGGGCGTACGTAAAGCGGTGACTACTGGAAGTAGATACGAAAACGACTGTTCGCACTACCGGTTTTCCATTCTGCGTCCTTAGTCACTTTATTATCATACAACGGGATAAAGAATACACGGTGACTACTGGAATGTGAATGACAGCTTGCTACTATCACGAAGGACTGACCTCACTCGACTTTCTTGTAAAAGCATCCAAGCTCAAGCCCATTTTTTCTCCATAATGGCTGTAGCACGTTTATCATGAAATGAGACTTGCTCTTCTGTGGAATGAAAACGAAACAAAGGACTCCCCAGGAAGTATCGTTTTCACGTATACCACGTATCCCTCAAAACCGAAACGAGCATTCAGCAACGTCTTTATTAGGATACGATGCTTTTGAACGACAAAGCTGAAACATTAGAATCGTAGAAAGTGGAGTTATTCATGAATGAGTTCACACCAGTTACCTTTACACTTGCTTGTTCAAAGTAGCCTTACCTCAGTGATCATAGGGGAGATTCTGATGAGATAAATTACGATAAGAAACGTCTATCCACTTTTCCGCCTTTCACTTCTATGTCACAATAACTCTCCCAAGAAAGTATTTAACATTTCATAGCAAATTGGAGTTTTATACATGATACTTTTATTGTGCTTTCTGCGGATTCCCCGGGAAGTTCACTAGCATAATTGCTTTCCTTTCTGCATCTTTCCGCTGAACACTTCAAACGAATGTGGGACAAGAAAGCTCCGGATTCATCGTGAGGAGCAGTATCGATTGTAACTTGCATTTAGGCTACATTCTAACCAAACATATCAAGTTTATGAGTCATGAAAATGTGTGTCTAATCTTGTTTCATTTAGCGTTGACCAAAATGTCCCATTCACCCAATCCTCAATGAGATAATGAACCATTTACAATCAAAAATATAAAAATCGTTGAATCAGTTCTGTATGCAAGCCGGAACGGCTTTAAGCTACTCTATTATTTTCGTTAGGTCCTCGATAAAAGAAGGTATCTCAATGTTTTTGAATGGTAAAGAAAACTTCTGCCAGGGAGATAATATGTTTCCTCTAAATGTCACACGACACACCACCAGGAATTTGCTGACGAAAAAAAAACCTTCTCAAGCAAGACAGTAATCATCTTGAGCATATCGGGCTGGATTGGATGATCAATAGTTACTAATCTATCGGAGTTACGAGCTGAGACTGAGTGCACAGGTTTACCCATCGATATCCTGTGAGGTATGTTGGGATAGTCGATTGTGCTTGTAGCAGTCTTCAATTTCGATCACTGAAAGAAGATCAATTTTGATGCTTGGTTTTTATTTGCAGTCTTTATTCAGTCAACCATTTCGATCTGCAAACTCGACTTCTGACCAAATTCGCTCGGCAACCAAATAGCACACTGGATGAAGTTGCTGATTAGGGTGGCTACTCATTGATCGGAAACATGACGCCGCCATGATCCAACATACAGGATCGCCAAAAGGGTCGACATCCCAGAAGGACGTCCATCAATAAAGAAACCACGTACATCTTCCCACTGTGGCTGGGAATGGATGGTGATATCAACAGTGTCGATCGTCAATGCTGGCGGTGCTACCGAGCATCAAAAGTGCTCCTACGTCAAACATTGTCTTCACGGCCAACCACACCGTGTCAAGAACACCGTGTCAAGTCTTCACATTGGTTTTGCTGGACTCCTTGACGGTATATCCTACCTTCTGATTTTCGAAGCCTTCTCGAGAAGGTGAGCGATAGTAGTGTTAAACCCTGCCGCTTCACACAGTACAACAGCAGCCCTCCGTCGAAAGTCTGCGCAACATGGATTGCCTGACGATATAGTGTCTGACAACGAATCGTAGTTCGCACAGGTGGTTTTTCAAGAATTTTGCTACAGACTGAGTATCAGACACAACCTTTCGCCATCATCCGACCCACATTCCAACGGACAGGTAGAACTGTTTGTGGATACATTCAAACTGGCATTGCTCAAGTAAAAACTAGAATGGACTCCAGATGAAACCCCCAACAATATGTATTCCTGTACCACAATACCAAATACCAACACTCCACGAGGTACATTGCCGGATAAAATATTATTGGCTCATTTTTTGAAGACTATCCACAACGCCCTATTACAGTCAAACAAAAAAGCAATCGACGAAACAGAACGATGGCTTTCACTCTGGTACTTCAGTCAATGCAAGGGACTACAGAGTGACCAATCCGCGTTGAGCCCAACCTGTAATTATCAATTGGAGGGGTACCAGACTTTACGAAGTGGAGACAGATAATGGGACGTGGACCCTCAATGAAAACCAGCTGCACAGACGATACGATGGAACCCCGGATCGACCACAAGAACAAGCATTTCCAATCAAAAAATATCTTGAATACTTTCAAACTACGAACACCAACACTACGGATCAAAGAACCAGAAAACTAGCTGCCGCCACGTTATAGGTCTGACTGACCAAAGAAACGCACTACACGATTGCGAGTGGATCCAAGTCGTCAAAGCTACAGCTAGCAACCAAAATGAGAGGCGTCAGAAAATCAAGAACGAAGGAGACGCTTTCAAGCAACCCAATATTCAGCTCCAGCTTGCCAGGCGGGATCGGGTAATCAGTAATCAATAACTTGTAGGAGTTGTGAGCAGAGATTGAATGCGCAGGGTTCCCCTTTCAAATTGTCGAAAAGAATCTATAGATCGTAACGTCAATGTCAAAAGTCGTTGTGAAATATGTTGATATCCCGTCGAGTATAATTGATGGGGATCATAAATGTTTTGATGTGAGCATTCTTTAGTCTGATGAAACTGTTACATTTCCTATTATAATGTGCGCCTTTTTGAACTTTAATTTACTTAACAACCCTTCCTTTTTTCCCATTTTGTTTCGCTCCCCTCACCCAACCAGGTGCCTGTGACACGGCGACAATCAAAATCTCACCTAAGTTCTACAGTCTTACCAACCACGAACAATTCACGCGGGGAAGTGATCTGGAAGTTTGGAAGAGGACAACTTGTCCAGAGAATACTGAGAAGATTAGCCAGACAGCATTCTCTATATTCTCAAACGTGGATCCTTCGGTTTTCTAGAACCCCGTCGAAACGCTGTACTCGAAACCGGATACGACAGCTGTAACTCCCATTCTCAAAAAATGCTTTTCGAAAATCCTTCTGATGCTTGGTAACTCTTTCTGTTATAAACTGTTCGAAATATTGGTTCTTCAAAGATTGACTGATAGTTTTAGCTTTTCAGATCCTGATCAGTTTTCGTACCAGTAGTCACGCTGCACCCGTGACAACCTGTTCTGGCACATTACATTTTATCCGCACCTGAAAGAAAGTAATTATCTTTGAAGGTTTTATTTTTTTGATGATGAAAAGCTTGTGTTTCTGTTTCACGTCTTAATTTTCACTCCGTAACCACTCATCCTGCCAAAAGCTTCGTCCTTTTATGTGTCCTATCTCACTGGTTGTAAGTCTACTTGTCACCTTCAGTTGTCTGTACTTGAAGGACTTTAATTTTATTGCCAGATCACTTAAGCCCTTATCATCCGCCAGCGGTATACCCTAACGGCATTTCACTCTCTTCACACAGACTCAGTCAATGTATAAGAAGCCATGACGGTTCGGCTCTCAGATGGCACAGTTTTCCAGCGGCTTTCCTGAACGACATATTGAGCAACATAGTTTTCGAAACTGCTGGTACTGGAGAGGGTTTATAAATCGATCCCGCTAACGAGAATCTAAGTAAATGCATCCGATAGAAGGACAGGAGCAGAACCAACGAAATTAGAAGACTGTGACTGACACAAACCTTTCGTTGGTTTGAAATGTTGGGCAGATATTTTGGTAGTACCCCGTTTTACAGTTTTAACCTAGTTCTTCAAACATTCACCGATGAGTTTCATACCGACGATTTCAAGCCATCAACGGTAATTGAACGGGTGGCCTTCCAACCAGTGAGCAAATACACCACTAAAAATAAATCCATGATATCGAGCACCCAGTGTTCATCCGAACAACAACAAAAAACTTCATTGAACAGTACATTCCTTTCTTTCTATTTGAGTTTCAATGATATGAAGAACCGGTCCATTTTTAAAGATGATCAAATTCACAGAGGAGCTTAAGTTATGATATAACTGATCAAAATATAATCATCTTTAAAAGGAGCGAATAGAACGAATTGCTCTCGTTCAGCTGTTAAAATAGGCTCCTTCTTGCATAGTGGTTTGCTGTGGTGCTCAATGAACGTTTCTAGATTGTCACTGACCAAAAGTATTTACCTGACAAAATGTTCTTTTTGAAGTTGATCAGGAGTGTAAATGTTTCAGGCCCTGCGAAAAAGCGCTCCGACCAAACCACGCTTGTACACAATCGGGGCGATACTATAATATTGCATGTTACGTACACTTAGTATTGCATTTCTAGGAATGGCCTTTTGTATTATGCCGTCCGGAAGCCTACTGAATAAAATGTCTAGGAAAGGAGAAATCAACTTGGATTTTTTCTCATAAGTTACAAACAAATTTGGATGCATTGGATTTAAAATATCGTAGAAGTGAATGAAATCCCCGCCATTCGAAGTCAATAAAATGTCATCGTTTGTATAATAGAAACTGGGCAGTTTATTGCTTAAGCGGTTACCGATTTTCCCCAGAAAATACCTGATAGTGTGGGATCTAAGGGCTTCCAATTCTCACTCCATCACTCTGTCTGTAAGCATTTCCCTCAAACTCAAAACCTATATTTTCTGTGCGTAAAAGTTGAAGGTTATTTAAGTAATCAACAGGGATTGGGGTTCAATATGGTTGGATAAAATGACATCACAAAGTTAATCAACGGTTTCTCGGAGACGTACTTTGGTGAAAAGCGACTCAGCATCCACTGAATACGTTCTACGAGTATTCACTGTATTACCGTCAAGAACGTTTGCAAGTTCAAAAGAATCTCGTAAGCAGTAAGGAGTCAGCAGTTTTTGGACGAGATCAGGAACATCGACTAACCATTGGATACGTTTGTGGTAAGCGGAATTTCGCATGCTCAAAATGGGCCTGAAAGGAACTCCACTTTTGTGAATCTTTGGTGATCCTCTCAGATGATGCATTTGGATTTTGAGTGGTTGCAGCTTCTGGTACATGATTTCCAATATGAACTGCTGTAGCTGTAGGTTTTTCAGGTATCTAGATATTTCGTTTCCCGATGAGTGCATCGCTTTCTGGTTTTTCGTAAAGCATCAATCTTTGGTTACCTGAGAGAATGATACTCTTCTTGTTAATATAGTTCTTCTTCTCCATGAGTATGACTCGTAGTTCCCTAAACATCAAATCAAACATCGCTTTCAGTTGTTTTATGGCAGCTCGGTGGTCAAATTTAGGCAGCATCTATGATGGATGGAGGCACCAATAAATAGTTCAGACATATCCACAAGTTTGGCTTTGAACCGCCCTGTCTTGTCTTTTGGTGTAGTCTGTGTGTCTTTGACTTGGTCATAGAGATTCTCAAACGGCAACCTAGTTTGCAATTTGTCTACTCTTTTTGGTGGAAGCTCAAATTACAGTCCCAGAGAAAGAACCTTGAGATGCACCTCCACCGAATGTGCTTCACAGTGGTTGTGAACCTATCTGTTTGTGTTTGTTGAAAAGACTAGATTTTCGGTACGGTGACTTAAGCTGCCCCCAAGGCTTCCTATAGTTTTCATCCTCGTCTTTTGTAACATCTTCCCGGAGATGTCCACAAACAGGACTCGACCAAATAGCGATAAAATAGAAAGGATCCCAGCGAAAGGTTGTTGAGTTTCAATAAGCCCTTTCAATCTGTCCCGTGAAGGGCCAATATGGAGATTTGTAATCCTGACGAGGTTGACACTGTCCATGACAGGTGTGAAAAACAGTCTTTTCACGCCATTTGGTTACACATTTCACAACAATTGTCGTTCACAGAACGAACAAGATTCATCAAGTTGAGGCATGTTGCCGAGTTACCGGATTTGCTGCACATTTACTCGCTCTCCGCTATCTATAGCTGCACATATACTCTCCTTCACCCAGCACTATATATGCCAATGCCTGAAGTGATATATCGAAAAGAAATTTCTTCGCGTTGCAAATTCAAAATAGTCGATGTGAGTAGAGAGAATAAATCATTTGTTTGCAACAGACGTTCCGTTCTAATTACCTGAATAAATGGGACCTATTGTTTCAAGTTTCTGGGCGAGCTGTTCATCATCAGGCACTTTTCTGTTACAGTGGATAATCTGAACGCTATGACGGGTCAAGTTTAAATCCTTCCTAACTCTGCCAATCAAAACTGACAATGGACCCTGAGAAGACAAACAACTGATACAATCATTTATTTCTAATTACTAAGCGGTAGTTGGGCTCATGGCAGCTAAATGCTGTTGTCCGTTGGTTAACACAAACGTCCACATGAACTGCGGGGTACAGGACAGACCAATTCCAAAACACAGCCATGTCACGATAACAGAAAGAAGATGTAATTCACGAGATGCGAGGATTTCCATCACTGTTGTCAACAATTGACGTAAAAAATTTCAGTCTATATATCATGCAGCGAGAAAAAATTACAGTGGAATGGTATGAATAGAAATCTCTTACAGTGCGCTTGGTCAGGGATGGAGCAAGCAATTGCTTTGTTTCAACCGTTTCTATGCTCAAAGCGTTGACCGATGCATCATGGCAAGCATCAATTCACTGAATGCCAACACGTGCCTGTGAATGTTTGGATGATGCTTTAGTTGGAGAATTGATCGGCAAAAATGGCACCAAAGAAAACCTTTCAAAGTCTCCAGACTTATTGCCGATGGCCTTCTGTGGACATCTGAAGACTAAGATCTACTTCCGGAGGCTAGAAACGATGGATGAATTAAAACTGTATATTACGGCGGAAGTGAGGAAAATACCCGGGGGAAACATTATTAGCAATTCGAGCAAATTGCCTGAAAATGATGTTATTATGCAGGTAGGCTGGTGGAGGTCACTTTGAGCACCATATGAGAAGCAGAAAATAAAACAGTCACATCATTCCTCACCATCATTTTTTTACTTATTCTTTTGCGCACATACAAATAACATTCCCATTTCCAACTCCAGCTCAAATTTTCAAATATTGGGCAATTTAGGATGCATTGGGGTTAGCATAGCGAGAATAGCTTTAAAGAACGAAATTTACTTATTCCTAATTGCCTGGATCATGAGGAAAACGGACAAAAATCCAATCCAATGCAAGTTTATCGATCATGCGAACCAATTTTGATGAGTGAATCAGCCGACCAAGTTCAACTTGATGTGTCGTAGCGGAGCTCGAGGGTCAGTCTTGTTCGACTTTAGCTTTGTTGAAAAATAATTCGGTGTTGGATGTCTGTGCCCCACCCCGGAGTCTAATCAACCAAGGCGACATTCCAATAAAGTGACAATGTCATTTTCGTGACTTTCTCTAGGAGTGAAGGGACCTGTGCGTGCGTGCGTGTCGGAGAGGTTTTTCTCAATCAACCATTTAATCATCGGGCTGAGATTTTCCGTGCCCATGGATCAGTTTGTCGGTTGAACGCACATGACTTTGGGGACCCAGTTGCACTATTAAGCGTTTCCACCCTGTGTAGGCCACCGCAGATGTAAGTGAACTGATAGACAACACGTAAGACAACAGGATCAGCAAGACTGTCTGGGTGGTTTTTTGAAGCCTAATACTTTGGTCATCTTTAAGGTGTGCGATTTCGCCGCTGTGTGTGTGGGTGCCTCGAGGCTGATTTCTATTCATTTTGATTGAAAAAATGAGCCTTTACTATTGGCAAAACATGTCATATAATTTGATCAGATCTGGTAAATATACATGGAAATTGAGGAACACTCATCGTTCTCGGAAATTATTGACTCGCTTCTTACACAGTATCAGTGTCTTTCCATCTACAACTGGTCAATTTTTGTGGCCTGATAGTGTTTATCGAGGTAGAAACGGTGTTCCAACGATAGGCAACGTCAACCGAAAAACTGATAACCTGCACCACAAATCCGATTTGTTTCGGAAGGATAACTAAACACTCAAATCCATTATTCGAAATCTTTTCAAATGTGGTTCACAAAAATGGAGTATATGAAACACGGAACAAGCTTAGCAGTGACTTTGTGTCAATCAACCAGAACTCCTTGATGAACACAAAGGGGAAGTTCTTCGAAAATACTGCAGACTGCAAACATTCGAGTTTGACGAATAGCTGACGTCCAAAACGTAATACCAGTCACATGATTTGACTGTTATCTCACCTGAAGTGGTTCAGCAAGTTCGAACACACATGAGCTGATTCTGAAACAATTGTTCTCAGAACTCATTCGATTGCCATATTTGCATATGACAGGGTACTCGAAGCAATGACTTGTGTAAAAAATGGCATGCATGCATGATTCCTTTTGTTTTCCTTATGGAAATATAAATCCCAGTCGAGTCACATTCTCCGCCAATCTATACAACTCCCTCATCTCTCAAATAAACTTTTACCACACAGAATTTTTACGGGTATATGTTAAGTAATGTCAACAACTTTGGTGAACAGAAGGTTTATTGATCATGCACAAACGTTTCTCTCACATTTACGTACTCACTACTGAGAAAATTAGTTCAGTTGGAACGAATAATAACCGATGAACTATTCGACGCGGTTATAATGTAGACCAACCGCAACAAGAACAACAGCTCAGCTCAACTTACTGGCTTACATTTCTCAACCTAAGAAAATTGAGCCACTTGGATTGAACAAACCAACCTGAACTTGTTTTGAACACATATATCATATTGTCTAAATGGAATATTGTTCAAAATCTCGAGTGCGGAAATCACAATGAAATGAATCATTAAATTCCATTAAGTCGTAGAGCATACTTACAACACATTCGTGCTCATGGGAATTCATAAAACTTTGCATTCAACAGATGATAAAACCACCACCTTGAGTTTAACATTTTTCTGCATTCCCCGTTTCAAAATGAACACTGTAGTTCCCAGTATTGACATCTAAATGCCTACGAGCGTGTATATTTGTACTTTCTGATCATGTGATTATTAAACCACAAGTTAATTATTGTTCCCCGATCTGGTAGGTCCAGTGACCAGAACTTCATCATTCATTTTATTGTTTGGGTATGTTCATTGGTTCCAACCACAACTCAGTGAACACACCCATCAAACTTGACCTTGTGAGTTACCGTTCGACTTGAAATTGTCAGTGGTTCTATCCGATACGCGTGGTTGTAGAGTTAAGTGGAATAACGTGTGTTACTTCACAGAAACAGATGTGCAGTAATTACTACTGCGGTCAGCATTTTAAATCGAATGTTTATTTGTCTTTCAAAGCTGATTGAATGTATTCTGGGTAGAATGCTTATACTAGACAAATGCTTCTATTTATCACTTACCCAATGGCACCGTGCACCCTGATATTTATTGAACGAAACGACATTTTATGGCAAGTTTTTTTGTGCTACCCTTTTTCAATGTACCTTTCCCTTAGATGGATAGACACATCTTTCTCTGCGTTCCCAACGGGTGTTCTCATATCATCTGAGAAATGCTGGGGTGAGTCAAGAGGACCAAGAAACCCAAGTGAGCTGCGGTAAACTGAATCACCTGCTTGGTTGTAAAGAAAGACTCATTCATGACGCTAAATATGGTCAGTTGCGAACTTCCTAAATGCAATGGAAAAGACGGTAAGGAGGAAACCTGTGTAAAAGACTTGACGGGGGGTTCCACATCACCGGTGAAATAGACACATGAGCAAGTCCGTTACCTAGGAAATGAGGAGATTAAGTAACCCTGAAGTGTAATAAATTATTGCAAAAAATCCAGTCGAGATACCGGTGTGCTCATAATTGGTAAATAATTGGATTTTTCATAGCTTGAAGGCATCGAACACCTAGTGAAATACAGAAAATTTGCAGTCTTATGATAGATCAACATTTTCAAAAGAATTACTGACCTTATAATCGGGGTGTTTTGCCGTCATTGGTCGGAGGAATGTTGTGATTTAGCCATTGGGAGCACTACCAGCTTAGATGACTATGAATTATGGTAGTCCAGAGAATGACAGAATGGATATTCTTGGAATTTAATATGTATAGAATACATATCTATAAACTTGCAAGCATATCTTACACCGCATAGTAGTCGTTAAATCAAGAAAACTCTAGCACACGATGGTAGGTCTTTTGCAGGTACAAGGGCACCTTCCTTTTTCAGTACTCATCGCTGACTGTATATCAGCCGAACAGTTACGCATACTACAAACGGCGTGGTAATCTTCTACAGTAATACATCTAAACTTCTGAAGAGGTCTCTTAGCTAGAATGTTTCAGCCCTATGCCCGAAAACCCTATTGTTCGGTCCCGATATTCCGATATTTTGCTAGCCATGTTGTTTTCTGAATGAGTTTTGATGAACTGTACAAAACAAGAAGACTGCAAATTATCTGCGACAGGAAAGTCAACCCGGAATGTTTGTATTATGTGATCTCCCTGAACCCCACTGAAACGGAGTATCCTGCTGTTCTAACTTATGGTTTATTTCATTGTATCAAACACAACCGTAGCTTCTTACGCTCTCCTCTAATATGTCTTGAAAAATCCAAGGTAATGCAATCTTTGGAATGAGGAAAAATGTTTTTCCCATGTAGCCACTGTAAACCAAGCTTTTACCGGTAGTAAGCGTTAGTGTGTGATATGCTGTCTAAGTTATTTGAAACGTTGATAATTTTCTTCCTAATATCACTATTTTGTTATTATGATTGTTCCACCTTTCCTTTTGACTTATGGTACCACAGAAAATGAAGGCTTGCGTAAGACAACTTCGATTTAGTAAGACCCCATTTGGTTTTCGAGATGAGAACAAACGGATAGTTTAGTTTGTTTAGAGAATACTGAGTCCGAAGGAATATTCAATCTGTATTGTGTGACACCTATTACGTTGGAGGTGGGGGGCCGTGTGGTGAGCAGACTGTTCACAACCATACTGATGTTCTGTTAATCCAAGTGTAGGATTTTGATAATGCATTTACTGGGCCTCGGGTCCATGGAATTTCTTTCCCGTTGTTTGCAACCTACAACATCCCGGAGAAACACTGGTCCTTGCGTATTACATATTGGTGACCTTGCCAAAGTGACTGAACAGAATGGGAGACAGGTAGGCTGTATGACTGACAGCGATACTGTGAAATGGCCTGCCTAGTGAAATGTCCCGGTGAACCAAGTATTCCCAGTTTGTTTGTGAGGGGGAGGGGTGACAGTGTTCTTGCGTGTAGTGAACAGCCTGTGGGTGGCCATTTAAGCGTTCGATGAACGCACGTGTGGGTTTCCGATGTGATACTCACTGAGCTGTATGCCCGTGGAGTTTCGTTGTTGTTTCTATGCTTTTGCAGATCGAACATCAGCGACCTGCTACTGAGGTTTTGTTGAAATCTAAACATTTAGGTTTTGGGAGACTTGTCTATAGAATCTAGTATTTTCTACATTTTACGTATTCACAGGTTAAATCACAATTACTACCAAATGAGGAGTTATTATCCTATCTTGAAAAAGCACAAAACCACCGGATATAATATTTTCCTGGTCGAATTTCGATAGCACTGTATGCTCCAATGTTTGGCAAAATGTATGTCCATCATCATTTGTTTTGATGAATTGACAACAATTTGTAGCACGGTTCTTTGTCGACAGTAGTAAACGATCAGCCCAAAATAAGCACGACTCAAACGAATACAAATGTAAAGAATATCCTTAGCACGAAGAGCCAGAATCTTATGTAATGGAAAATCCACTTGCATTTTTCACATCGAAAAGTTGAATACAGCGCATTATCGATTATTCACTCTCTCTATTCACACCCGAATATCCGGACCGCGAAAGCTCAACTCGTAGAGCATCTTCCCGGTATACCGAGGGCCACCGGTTTCATTCCGGCTCGCGGCTTCCCCCTTTATTCAAAATCGGGAGGGTTAGAAGAATTACGGACTGCTGAAGGACAGCAGCTATAAATTGCATTCCTCGAAGCTTTTCAAAATTTCGTCCCAATACTCGTTTCTATGTCTGTCTTCAAGTTTTCGAAGGATAAGTCATCCGACGACGGACTCAAGCTTTGAATGTTTTAGGATTTGCTCCTTTTGCATACTGGCATCTACGCTCCATCCTCGATGGTTTCACCATTGTAACATCTTACTTTCTGTCCTCTCTTGATGAAAAGAGTAAAGCGGTAAGAATGTGCTTGCTGGACTACTGTGACGCATTCAACTGCGTCCACAGGAAAAAATTCCTTCTTTTCTCCACCATTCTGGTTTTGAGCCCTTATTTGGCTTTTGTTAACAAATTACTTTCACAACAGCCAGGAATCCATCCTTAACTACGAGAATGACCCTTCTCTTGATACCACTATCCACAGCCTTCCCCAAAATACCACGTTGTCCCCACTTCTATTTCTTGCTTGTATTTTTACAGTTCCTGTGAATGGAAATATTTATCCTAATAAAGGTGAGGACTTTGGCATTTTCGGTATGTATACTTTTGAATATACTTTCTCTACCTTCTAAAAGGATAACATTCTAATCTGACAACGGTATGATGCTCACAACTTTGGTTTTAACCCAGTCAAGTTGATGATATCGTATGTCCCTGCTGAACAGTTGTAAGCGAGTCATTTTTCAAAAAGTCTGCATTTCTAATATCTACTTTTTATCTACTCCAGTTCATTGAATACCAGTAGTACAATATTTCGGGAGGTGGGTCGTCGCGGTTCTAAGACTGTCAGTTGGGGAAAGCGACCGGTGGCCACGACGGGATTCGAACTCTGGAAAGGAGGATCTGAAGTCCTCGGAGCTGGCTGTTTGACAACACCACTGGTCAACTGAATCATCTTGAATCAGTTAAATAACTTTGAGTGATGCTCAAACGTAATCGTATTTGGTTCACACACGTTGGTTTCGTTCTTACAAAAATCAGACATTTGTCTACCAAAGTTTCACGTCTTTAGTTCCACTCCGCATCATCTTATCTTATCAAACGCCTTGTCTTTTCTTGTGTCCTGCCTCACTGGCTATATGTCTCACATGTCATCTTCATTGGGCTGTTGCTGAAGAAACTCAAGTTTATTGCCCAATCCTTCAAGACCTTGCCATCCACCAGCTCTATACTATGAAGGCATTTTATTCACTCTACCACATCCCAATATAGTAAAGTTTGCCAAAAACGTTCTATAAGGAATCCTAATGACTCCGCTCAACCTTTTCACAAAGATCCTGTGAAATGTGCATCCACTTCCTCCACACGTTCTCGGTGCAGTAACGTCCTTATGCTCACACTCGAGCGTCCCACATTTCCACTATTCCCTACTTAGCAAGGTTTTTACACAATCCAGTTTCTACAATATCGCAACCGTTGCAACATTTGGAATAATGCAGATGTTTGCTGACATTTTCCCAAATATTTTGTACTTCCACTTTATACGGCATTAATTATCTCTCTGAGGATTTCTACCTAGTTATGTGAAAGCTGAATAATTATTTGACTGGCCGAGTGACTTGACTTTTACGGGAATTATTACACGAAATGTATAAAATGGTTGAAATTACTGACGCCAATGAAATGTGATTTCGTAGGTGTTTCTTCCAGACGAATAAATCCGTGGATCACTCACATAAATATGACCCTGTGCTCAATCCATTGAGGGAGAAATTGCCAAAGTGACGCTGGTTAGGACAAAGAAGAAAAGTATCTGGTGATTTAGACATTGTTATTGTTGGTGATGATGATGATGATGATGGTGTTGACGATGATTAGTGGAGGAGGACGGAATTTGACCGACTGGGTAATAAATTAATCACTATTAAAATTATTATTAATAATAATATTACTGCTACTGTGGTTACAATTACGATTAAACTTTTGTAGATGGCAACGATGACGGGGATAATTTTGGTGGGGTCTACAGTATTGTTTGGATGATGAGCAAAATTAAGTTGATGTCCACATGAACGCCTTGGCCATTGAAGAGCACGTATTTCTGTTGCTATTCCGCTTTTTACTGTGCTGTGGGTTTTGTTGAGGTACAAAACGTGCCTTTCTCAAGATTCCTGCTGATAGATATTTTACCCTAACTTGTTCTTCTTCATTTTCTTTTGGGGTTTCTTCGATTATCTCCGACCGACAGTTTGGAAGCCATGATATTCAAAAGATTAAAATTTCATTATTTTTGACTAGAAATATAAAGTTTCGCAGTTTTGATCGAAATAGACAAAAACAGTTTCATCAGAAACACAAACCAAAAAACAATTTGATAGCCTTGCGTGCAAAACATTCAGCCCTAAAAACGAAATTTTGTTACGTTCTCTAACCAAATTAAACTAAAACATTCGGAGAGTAAACAAAAAATATCAACGGGTCCAACAACAAACAATCAGTCCCAAGTTGGTTTCGATTGTCCATTTTAACTGAACAATAATCCTAGTTTATTTCATTATTCTTCAATTTGTATTTTGTATTAGTTTTCATGGCATGTGGAATGTGGAAGATCCTGCATGGCCCTTGGTTCTCAATGAAATTCCAAGATGGCGAATCATTTTCGTAAATAATCGGTTCTTTTCCGTTGGGGAATCTGTACGTATTCGCCATCTGGAGGTTGTTTTTATTGCAATTTTCACCATGTAGTTTGCGTCCAGTTTACTCTACGTCGATTACTTTACAGGATTTCAGAAATAGGTAGAACACCAGTCGACCAGATAATTGCATCGACTATCGGAACTGTCGAGATTCGAAGTAGAAACTCTAAGACATTTGGTCCGGTAAAGCTGACTCCTTGTTCGCCTATCTCGTTCACGAAAATTTTGGCCCCAAATTGCGTGAATAATTATCCCCAAGACCTTAACGCTTACCACTTTTAGGCGTGTTCTTCAGAAAGGGCTGAATTTTGAACACATCGGAGCAATAAGCAGAATATGGAAATTCATTTTGGACAGGATTGATACTGCATGATGCACCACAAAACAGAAGTACCGTAACAACAGAACTGTAAATATTTCTTTTCTCAAATCCGTGCACACAGATGCAGACGAAATTCGAATTTCTCTCAAGTTTTCTTGTAGAAACTGGAATCTATCAGAAGGATCGCCATCGGAAAACGTCTTTCATCCATTCGAAACGCTGAAAGTTATGACGTTCAAAACATCAGTTTAAACTTCCAGGACTATATTTGTTTCACCTCACGGACTGAAGTAACAAACTGATTTGATTACAGATTACTTCTCAATAAGCTTAAAAATCCTTCCGGCTACAAAAAGAAAAGTAAAACATTCTCGACAATCTTCAGAATCCGGATATTTCAAAAATTAATTGAGAGTAAGTGAAACAGTTTGAAAAGAGGATGAAATGATTGATTCTGCAGTATTCATGCACAATGCACCAATAACAAAAATGTGAGTAATGCATCGCCGTTTGATCTAGCTTCTTGGGCATCGTTGGCAATGCACAACCATGATGAACAATTTTGAGTCAAACATCTTACCATGAAGCTACCTGGGTTGTTTCTCAATGGTTTTCATCAACATAAATGCTAGATAGTCAATCGGGTCCACGTGTCATTGTTTTTTCACGATAAAAACACTGAATTACGAATCATCTCGAAAACAATTTGAATTTCATTGGCGACCACATTGATGAACGTTTTCTTTAAATTTCAATTCTATTCTGTCCATAATTTCGAGATTTGAATGGAGATCTACTTGGTCTCTATTTGTGCAGTAATTCTACTCAGAAGTCATCTTTCCGGAGTACTCCGTTTTCCCTCACTCCCTTCTTTCTCTTAGGAAGCCTATTTAGAATGCACTTAGGCTAAACGTGTGTATATACTATTAGCTATGAACTTCTATGGAACGAGCATATTTAGTTAGCCTAAATATAATATGTAAATATGAACCGTTGGTGATTAGACGTATGCATTATGGCTCATTAAAACAGTATCAACACTCAATTTACCCTGAAAATCATAGAACCACCAAGCAGCTTTATAATGCTTGCCTGGAGTCAGCAGCCGCCAATCAGAGTCACGCAATATTTAAATCCTGTAAATGTTTTCACAAAAGAAACTCTCCAATTTACTTAGGTCCATACAGAGAAGCTGCCTATCACAGGAGCCGATCGCAGTGCAGTCAGTCGCTTGTTAACACACGAGGCCATTGACAGAAGAGTGCCATATCTATCAGTATTGATTTTCAACAGGTGGATGCCAACCGGGCTGGATAGTCTGATGGTCAGGTGTTTGATTCAGAGCCGTTTACCCTGACTGCGAATCTCAGTGGCGACTCGGTAGATATACATCTGTTATGATTCCTAACACGACGGAGGTTGTACAGTGCTCCCATTGTTTTTCAATGATGAATGGATCACTGACACAACATGGCGAATCGTATTTTACTTCTTCTAGAAAATCAATTTTACCATCATCCGTAATTTCATTGACTGATAATTTCAAAATCTTTTACTACCTATTTAATATGCAAACGGAGCCCTACTTTCATTTCAAACGAGGTGATTAGCCGCTAATGCAGTAAGTCACAGTGTTACCAACTACCCACGCAACTATCTAATCTGTTTTGTGTCCGGAAGTTCCATCCAGTTATTCGTTCATTGTTCGAAGCAAAAAAGTACAAAACAAACATATCATCCCCTTTGATCTGTTAGTACGATAACGATGATAACCGGGTCACAACGAATAGCTTGTCACTTACATCCGGATTAGTAGGAGAACAAAAACAGCGATTGCTTTGGCTAGGGGATGAGGTGAACTCAGGAAGGGAACTAATAGTTCATCTGACGTGGTCTTACCATTCGGCACTTCAAGGCCTTTTGATCTGATTGTTTTTGCATCCTCATTTCCGGCGAGTACGGGTCACTCCTGTCCGTACGTGCGGTTAGATATCTTGTCAAGCAGATAAGCCAGCGCTTGTTCAAGAAACGGGGTGTGTTGCTCAACGTGAAGAGACTTTCAAGTTTTCTGCGTTTGCGATATTTGTTAATCTGTTGCCGCTTGTCTCTCTTGGACGCGGAGTATGTAGCTCATCCCAAACAAACAAAGATCTGCTTTGGGCATCCATTTTTTGGTTTGATATTTTTCCTGTTTTACACTGTGTTTTTGCTCGTTCTCAAGTGTGGTCTTTTGTGAATTCTGCGCATGTATTTCTTCTCTTCAAACAGGTTGGAATATTTTTGTATCACTGGTCTAGAAAACGTATTTCTGTGTGCCCAGCAATCTCTGTGAAGAAAACTAATTTTTGAATAACGTGAAAGTCATAACTACAGCACCTGTGTTCCGGATGATATACGTTTCTGCAGTCATTATATTCCATTATGGCCTAAGCCAACTGAGTGGGTTTTTGTAATGTCCTGGTTATGTTCACGACCAACAGGAGAAGCCATTCATCATGCACCTAGAGGTTGCCATTCCAAGTCAATGGCGATTTGGCATCATATCAGAAATCTAATGCAAAGTTAGTCGTTGTGAGTTCTCCTGGATAGCCTCGCAGTTAACTCTCTTCTAATTCACAAAGTAAACGTCACGCTTGAGGCTTGGTTATGACTTGGTAGTTTTGCACTGTAATGGTAATAGCAAACACGCGTGCTGAGTGAGTGCTTCGACGAGTGCCTCAGTCGAACACTGATAGCGGGTGAGCCTTGATGCTACTGATTATCAAGTATACTAATGTGGCAGTACGCTAAGGAATGTGGCGTAATTTGGCTTCCTTTCTTTCAGAATGTGCTAATGGTTGGTCTGTTCCCGATTGTTGTAACATGGACGCTGTTTTTTTGCTTAATTCAGAAATGTTTCAATTCTAATATCGTCTCTTTAGTTTGTCCGTCACTCAACCATGCGTGAAGTGGTTTCTATAATTATGTATTTCTTCTGGCAGACATAGAAACCCGTACATGTAAAATCTGCTTGTATCGCTTACTCACAAGTTTACCCACTCACGCACTGTGCCACTTCCTAAACCGAACAATGCATGTCACAATCGTACTGCCTGTGCCTTGTGATTGGCTCGGATAAACGGGTGGACGCATAGTGAATACGATTCGGCTATTTGGTTGCTAGTTTTAGCCGATGTGACTCTGATACCGCCCTTTTGGTCACCTATGTTCACCGACGAATTCCGAATATATTAACATATGGGCACACGCACTCACGCACACACAAGCCTTCTGATGAATGTACGTACGACCAAGCTAACATGCTTTTTAAGAGTCTTTTGACGATCTACATGAGTGAGGATTTAGCAATACGTCATTCGTTTGAATTCTGTGAATGGATAACTAGATTCTGATTATGGCCATCCTAATAAATCGTTCAGAGGTGCACAGGGCTAAAATGTAGCACTTGCAAATTTACTGATTTATTTCAACTGTATTTCGATGCACTGTTTCCTTCCAAGTGAAAAATATTACTTTATCAAACTTTAACAAATAATGCATGAAAACTGAAATTAAGGCTTGGAACTGAGTAAACAGTCCCATTATAAGCGTCCTGCTAGGAAGAATGTTCACCTACAGCTGCAATTTTATTTGAATCGTACGGAGCAGTCTAGCTTTAGAATAACACGGTGATTCTCCCAAAGTTTATTCGTCAGTTACCACGGCTAACCTTCAGAACGACGACATATAGTCTCAAGTATGGATTTCCGACATGAGTAGTATGGTATCCAGATACAATGTCACACTACTCATATCGAAAATGCATACCTGGGACCATGTGTCCTCGTTCTGAAGATTAGCCATGTTAACGAACGAATTGACTTCGGTAGAATCACCGCGTGACTCAGAACATGGACTCTCTGTTCACCTGCACTCTATTTGATTCGAATGAAATTACAGCTGTAAGCCAACTGTGAATTGCTCAAGTATAAGGGTGATTGTGTGGAGCAGTGCCGGGTATGCATACCTGATGAGCGGCAAAAACTGTAAAACCGGTCGTGTGCCTCAGGGAAATTTTGTCTTGTCATTCAAATACAATCCCAAAAACGTTCGCGTATCTTTTTATGAAAAGCCTGTTCCACGAAGAAATTTCTTGTCGATGTATCACCTCAGACAGAGTAGATTTTGTGAAATGATTAAATTTGCTGTAGATGAGCAGATGTGTACAAATCTAGTGACTTGACAACATACTGAAACCCAATGGTCCTTGTAACACTGATCTAAGTAAATGTAGGTTTCAGTGTGTAGTTTCAAAAAACACAAAGTCGGTGGTGACAGCCAAATGTGAGGGCCTGGGAACTCTGTACATAGTTATTACAGAGAGAACACTTGTTACGGCCGTGGCAAGAAAAACGGGGTTGCACGAGGTTGCGTAAACTCCACAGTTCCGGACTCGACCTTCGGCCGCCGTGATCAGTCCCTTGAGTAGTCCTTTGTTGTGGATTCTGAATGTGACCATGACTGATTTGAAAGCCTTCGTTGTATTCACCTAGAGTCCAGCATCAACCAGATGTTGTATGATTGTGCTGTTGAAGGTTCAAACGGTTCCCCTGCGAGAAAGAGCTCGGAAGTGTCCTGCTATCCCTTTAAACACGTATCTCATCGTATGCACGGTACACTGTACACTAAAAAGTGCGCAAACGTATATAGAACAAATGTTTGAGACTAATTAGGCAAACCATTTGGGGTTACTGAACAATCAGTGACCTAGTAATTGACTGGACTGGAGGTTGCACAGAGTTAGGCGCTAAAGCAAACCATAAGACAATCGCATTCTTTTAAATGCTTTCCCTGTGTAGGGGTTGCGTGGCCCTCTTACCCAATCACTTTGGTGCATAAATTACACTCATTTTAGAGGTTATACAAAGTAAGTACTCATTGTGTTTCCGAATTGAAAGTGCGTTGTTATTTACAAAGCATTGTAGTTAATGCTCTTAAATGCCCGAAGTTCCTTATTTCTATCAAGTTTGAGATTAGTTGTCAGCGACAGTCGAAACAGTGACTAATTGCAAGCATTACCGTCAAGTTTCTATAAACAACTGGTAAACTTTTACCAAAATCTATATGCCATTAGACGTAAAAAGAACTAGATAGAAACAACCCCGACGTAATGAAATTTGGACACCTATTTGCCCTGTTTTGACCTACTTCAAGTTTTCCCACCTTCCGGAGGCTGTATTTCTTATTGGATCAAGACTGATTACGCTGTCTAGTAGTCTAATCCATTTTCGTTGCCGTGCACCTTGAATACAAACGACGTTTGGAATGACTCTTTACGCATCACCCAGTGCAATTAGTTTTTTAATTTGAAAAGTAGAAACATGTAATAGTATTTGTGACGATAAATTAATTTATCATGTAGCACCGACATTTTGCTCACTCTTACGCTCATTCTAACCTCTTTGGTATCGCTTTTGTTCCTTGTCCGTCTTCGGTTTGATCGATGGAATATTTCGATACTCGATTCGTTTGGATTCCATTACCAATGACGAGGGTAATGGCACCGGATCTGGAAGCCAGACCGGTCAATCGGTTTGCTCTTATACCTGTTCTAGTCGTAGTGGAAAAACTAGCGATAGTCTTTCTATTTCTGTAATATCGATCGGGAAAGTTGACATGAGAGAAGAAATAGTTAGATGAGGAAAACAGATTTGAAGGCGAGGAATGAATTATCTTTAGTGGGATCTTCGGCACATATGTCTGAAATTCGGTCTAATAGTTCAAACGTGGCGGATGACGCTGAGGAATATATATGTCGAAAAAATCTATTATATTGAGAACCTTGTGCACACTACCAAGGTCACGTCAGAAGAAAAAAACTGCACAGCGATCAACTGTTTTCAACTTTGAAAAAAATCCACAATTGAAACCTAGCGACATTTATGTCCTGGACAACTTTGTGGCATCTCAACGCAGTGCTTACAGAAATGCCTCGAAACTGTCCCGGACCCAAATTGCTCTAAGTTGTATTCTTGCCTTCCGAAAAGCATCCCGGGGAAAATGTATTTCACGCATTTTCGGTGGTTGTTACTGCTACTGTCACGGGACATATAAATCCCAATAAATGAGATTCAGTAATTAGAAGTAAGCTGTTGTTTGCTGAAACCTATAGCAATGACTGAAAAACGGGCGGACGATAAATTCCGTTTCGTTGTGTATAACGTATTGTTCCTACTTTAGATGCCCGAATATATGCTGCAGAAAAGCACTTCAGAGAAGCAAACTGAGAAATGTAAAGAGGGAAATCGAAAAATGTACCATAATTTTTACCAAAATAGATTGTGTATTTTGTTTTCGACTTGTGTGCCCGTTTTTATTGCAAACCAAAAATAACTCACTATATTGGCTAAAAAGCCGGAAACCCGAACTTCAGTCATTGCATGATTCACGATCGAGTGGCAGCTAAACCTCTTAGACTAAGTTGGGGATGCGAAATGTTTGAGATTTGTCAAACAAGTAGCACGAACAACTCATAAGTCGACTGTCTGCCAAGCCGATATATTGATCACAAATGAAAGAGATTCTTTCTATTAGCAAACCTCAAACATTCCGGAATTGCTTCCAAAGACTAACGAACTTCATCATCTCAATGCTCAACAACCGAATGGATAGTCACTAAACCTATGGATCACACCGCATTCTTGCCTTACAGACTTGAAAGCAAACAGACTATTGTTGTGGATCAGATCGAGACTAATAATTTAGCCGCGTAAATAGTTCAACTCAGTACTGAACTAACGAACTCCTTTGTGATCTCAGTGAATGGTAAATTTTCGGCATTTGCATAAAACAGAAAGGAACACATATGCAAATGATGATAAGGGATCGTGGAAATATAAATTTACTATGTGAAAGTGGAAGGAGAAAACATTTTGGCCATCGAAGGAGATGGCAAATGAAATCATTCATCAGGATTTCCGGGTTTACCCGTGGACCTTCAAGATATCCAACAGTAAATCTTTTGTATGGTAACGGTTCACCAGTAGACAAATGGAGAAGACTTTACCAAGCCAGGCTGGCAGCATAAATGAAATCGGATATCAAAAGATACGTCACTATGTTTGAGGAATCTGAATGACAACGAAAAGAAATACAGTTAAAAAAGTCGTTTGAACTTCCGTGCAATAGATATTAGCTTATAATTTCAGTGTCAAGGCATCCCAAAGCGACCATTTTTCCTTGCGTAAGAGAAAATTAGGTTTATTGAAGGAATGCTTCTCAATAATGTCTCCCCCGCTGACTCCCCTTAATGTTGGGCAAGGGGAAGAAATAAACCGAGCGTGACGAGAAAGGTTGTCACGCGTGGTATGTAAAGTATGACAGTTACGTCAGTATTGTGAAGAATACGGAGAGTGCTTTGGCGAAGGAAATAAAAAGCATCAGTATATTCGAAGAGATATCAACCTAATCAAGCAGTCTTCGCAATCCGAATTAGCGCTAATGTTGTGTAGATAAATACAATGAACTTGGGTGACCACACTTTTGAATAATACAGTCTCAAACACCTTCAATAAGGTAAACAGACTCGTTGGCGTCTTTTTCGAAAACGGCTGCAATACAAACAAATATCCAATTAGTGAGAATTTAATCTTTATCTGCAAAAAGTTTGAATAGATTGCTGTTCAAAAAATGCTACACATTTAGGAGCACAGGCTTTAGAAACCTCAAGCTCCGACTTTCAGATCATCATCCGTACTGTACTTGACTTATATCAGAATTATACAGCCAAGGGTAAACAGAACGAGTTGGAATCAATTCAAAGCAAGACTGAAAATCTGTCAGATATTGAGAAGATCTGTTGGCTGAATACCTAAACACGTAGGTTCAAGTAAGACTTGATGGAACTTTACTTTTACACAAAATGTTTCCGTAAATCGTGTTCATTCGGGTTTCCTACTTCGCAAACGAGTGATGCATGCTAAGTGTATGATTCCACTACACCCGCAGGACAGATTGCTGTGTCCAAATAACCGACATACTTTGTTTCTGAGCCGTATAAGTCGTACATGCGAGTCTCAATCAGCCCCACCCTCTACTCGAAGATGCCATCATCGGAGTAGATCGCTGTGTGAATCAGGAACTGTTTGCATTCAAAGCCAGTAATTTATTTTCGCTATATCTATCTGTATTTCAGGTAAGCAAATCAATGGCAGTCATCCCGCATAGTCCAATATCAACGTTTATGACTCACCGTCACACAATTCGGCTTCAAGTACCTTTTGGGGTTCGGTGGATATGTAAAGTAACAAGAATGAAACTGCTGCATCTTGCTCCTATGGTCTTCAGTGGTGATCTGTGAGCTCGTACTGCATGATGAATCATTTTACAAAAAACTTGATTGTTTTACTGATCAAAGAGCTTCATCACGATTAGAAAAATCGCTTTGTCGTTTTCCCAACCGAGAATAGAAATAGCATTGCACGGATCCCACAATTTTCCCCTACAGTTCTACATATAAAGCAGCAATTTCCAATGCACTTCAAATCCGGTCCAGACCGGATACATTGCACTCACCTCCGTTGGGCGGTTTGGAGGTCTTCACGTCACAATGCACAGAACACATCTGTTCCGGATCACTCAGATATGGTTCCACATTTTGTACGAGGATTTCTCCCATCCCTAGGTGACAGCAAGGTCCAACACGCAATTCTTCCATGCTTTTCACATTTTGCCACATAATATCCCCAGTCAAACTAACCCCATCCTTTGTGAGACTTAAAAGAGCAAGGAAAGCCAATGGTTAACCAAAGAAAAAAAAAGTTCGGTTGTGACGATTCAGAGAACCAAATCTCGAAGTGAATAAGTTTTTTGTTTGTGTTGATCTACTAGTATAAATCGCTTGGTGACTTTTGTTTATGTATTTCAACAAATAGAAAGGCTATTAAACTTATTGATTGACTGTGAATGAATGAACGGAAAGGGATAACCTAATGATTAGTGGCATGAACTAGTGAGCAGAAAAGGGAGTTTGCATTTGTATGACTGCTTGAGTGAATGATTGATGGATAGAGCGATCCGCACAAGCAGTTAGATAATCAAGGCATCACTGATTATTTTGTTTTCATGAGTTAGAGACAAAACTCCCTTTGATTCCACTTTTCTCCCACTCAAGTGGCAGTCCGTGAAACATTTGGAAAATTATTTAGAAGAATAAATTCCTGTTTTTTAGTAAACAGTCCTTCAAGGTTAGCTGAGCAGCACTAATTAATATGAACAGCTGGATAGACCTTGTGGTCACTTTGAAATCCTTATTTGCCTAAATGGAATGCTGAGAAATTTTTGAAATAGGTTTTCATCAATACTTCTTCCAAAATTATTAATAATTCAATATTTGTGTTTTATCTAGGATCTTATCACAGCTATCACTGAATTGGTTACAATTTTGCTTCGAAGGATTTTAGTCACACTAACAAACATATGTATTTTCTGTGATAATTTGCGGTGTTATCGACTTGACTTGTATGAAATAAACGATTCGAAAAAATCGAGATTCGTAGCCAGTTGTGCTCGTGTTCATGCACACCCAGTGATTCAGATTAGATAGAAATGGGTCAAAAAAGACTGCCACTGGTCTTGGATCGATCACAAATTGGTACTGATCTTTAGACAACTAATTGTACGATCATCCGAACTAATTGCGAGAAGATCAACATCAAATTCTAGTTCCTCTGTCCAGCATAAGTTGCTCGAGTCTATAATTTTCCTGTGGCAAAATAACACTGTCACCTGTTGTACAATAATTTTATTATGTATGCTGACAAACTGGTAGGCTGTTTGAAGCAGTAGTGTTCTGTTCTGTCCCAATAACTCCAGTAAGAAAACTCAAATGGCTTCGAACTATCTCAATTCAATAATACCAAAACAAAGTTTTATGAATGAGGCATAATGGTCATATTAAAATCCTGGCCCTTCGGTGTGCTTCCTTCTCTCCAATCTTGTATACTACTTAGGACGGGTGAATACTTGCCGGCTAAAACAGCTTGTGGCAGAGCGCAGTTATATGGGTAGAAAAACTTGTAAAAAAAGCATCCAAATGGACGTTCTTTTCGTACTTCCCACTGTTGGCCAATGATTCCTTGGAAGCACACTAAAAGCTTTTCAGAAGCTTTTGTTGAGAACAAAGATCTTAGACACACACGAACACACACCAAGACATTTGCATACAAACAATGAAAGCCAATTAACCTCAGCTTGAACTTTTAGCATTCTTCCTACATGTCTTAACGAAAACGACGGGGCACGGGTTTCTAGCACGGTACTTATATCACTGATGAACAAATCTCCCAAAGGTCGCGTATCCTAGCTGACCAAAACATTGCCCCACTACCGTTGATACCAACGACAGAAACGAAGGTTTCACCCCCACACTTACAAAACAGACACATTGTTTGATACACGGAGGATATGAATACCCCAAGATTATTCGACTGTAAACCGGTTATCTGCGGTAACCTTTAAATGACTACCAATATTTCTGACAAAATTGTTGCCATGATGTTCTGATCGCTGAGCTTGGCGTTTAGATCGCAAACGTTTCATCACCAGTCGAGGTGACATGCACTGACGATGTCACCTCGACTGGTGATGAAACGTTTGCGATCTAAACGCCAAGCTCAACGATCAGAACATCATGGCAACCAACAACCTAGGCTACAACCAACACAAATGTTTAAAACTATTGTGACAAAATTGTTTCAAGATATCTAAAGCTTGCATTTATCATGTCGCAACATGCATCTTTTTTCGAATCTTTCCCAACGGAAATCAGGCCCAAGAATATGAAACACTACGGGGACACTTGAAAAATGATAAGAAAATACACTAATCTTGGACAAATTTGAGTCCTATTTAATTCATGGTACAAAAAGCGCAACTAGGAACACAGGAGATGTTCATGGAAAAAACTAACGACTTAGTCCAGCGTAACATCGATAAAACCTGTTTCAGATGGCAAACGATAACCTAGTCAATAACGGCACATTTGAGTCTGTATGGAGCTCACTTCCTGGACCGCGCTACCTGGTGATACTCGGGGTATTGCTCGAAAGCCTGATCGAATTCTATCAGTGGATGCAGTAGACTGAATGGCAAAAGCCGGGCAAAAACGAAATGGCCAAACATTCAGACTACTTGATTCGGCAGTAATGACAAAGAACCGGAAATTCGCAGACACCTTCAGTTATCTATCGTGAAATTTCAAGAATATCTTCAAGATCTAAAGCTAATCAAAATGAGGACTTCAAAGCAGACTAAGCAGAATCAACTATACGTTTTGTACTGAGGATGCCATCTCGACGGGGGTTGGAACATTATCCGTCTGAAATGCAAGCTAATCGGACAATTGTCGAGGAAAACATTGACATATTTATCATCTAGTTCTTCCGTCTTTTGTGCAATCACGATAACAATTTTCTGGAGAAGAGTTTTCCTAGTTGTATATCGTCGAATGGGAAAATGACTGTCGAGGTCATCATTCGAATTCGTGAGCACAAGGCCAAAGTTCACCGGGATCAGTGTTTGACCGCTGCCAGCGGTAAACGAGACTTTTAGATGTAACGTTTGCAAAATCAGCGCCTAAACCAAATTGTTGGATTGTTCACAAGCGATTTGCCAGAAAAAGTGGATTTTCACATTTCCGGTTGGAAAATTAAGCACAAAAATGCAGTGATATCCAGTAAGCTCCATCAGTGTGATCATTCCCGGTTACCACAAGATAACGATAATAAAATAATAATAATATCTTACTTTCTAGCATATAATACTGGAGCAACATTTACGGACCGGGGTCACGGTCAGTCAGTGACTGCTAAATGGGGAATGTGATTGGCCGTGGCAAGAATCGAAGCCTGGAGAAAAGATTCCTAATTCAACCAGGAAGACTAATTGAGAACCTCCGGTCATCAGTTTGTGAAACGAGTCGGGGCAGATCAGAAAGTCGACGCGCAATGTAATAACCTAGTCAAATCTGGTCATCTGTAGGTAGGCACATTTGAAACCAAATTTATCCACGTCATACTCGCGTATAACAAGTTGTCAGTGACCCAGGACAAAATTTATATGGGAAAAACCAAGCTGATGATCTAAAAAACTAAACGCAAACAAGTATTATTTTGATAAAAAGGGTCCAGTAATAAACTGTCACAAAGAACCTCAACTTGGACTGGCTGTAGAACCCCACCCCGTAGGTTATATGAAGTAGGCACAGCTTCATCACTACTGACTGATTCATTCGAAAACTTCAAAGTTGAATTTGTTTACAACTAGAGCCTGTACACATAACGATGAAATCATTTAAAACGGAGTATTGCTGCCTCACCAGGAATCAAGGCAGGACGATCTATGGGGAAGTCAATAATCCAAGTCACTTGGGAGCTTAGTTCCATTTTTTCAGCGCATACAGACAGATGCACAGTGTGACTCGTTTCTGTGTCTATTCACTTATGTGTACAAAATGAGTTCCAATGAAACTGTGCGCGTATCAGGACTCATGCCTAGTAATCAGACCAGTCTTCAAGTAATTCATTCTGTCCCAGTGGCATAGGATAATCTGGATGGAATGATTCTCAAATAATATTTTTATATAGTGATCCTTCCGAAGACCAAATTGTTTTTGTAAAATTTACCATCGCCCTATATCGTAAACTACCCATGAATAGTTATGGTTTTTTATAAACCAGTCTGATTGGGATATGTCTTAAAAGCTCTAGTGCCTAAACCCCAGTTGGTCCAACGGTTCAGTTTTTTGGTTTTCCCTTGGGTGGCTCGAGCTTGGCTGCCAAAGCAAAGGACATTCGTTACTCCCAAGCATTTTATAAGTATTCTGGGCATCAGTAAATTGTGGTTGGTGGTTCGTGATGTTTGAAGTATCGAGTACCACCCACGCACGTATTCAGTACAAATGTGGGCTAAAATGTGGGAGAAGTAGTCACTCTGTCTTCTTACTTCGCTCATTTGACCCGCGGTCGTGGTCAGATTTATATAGGTAGCACAAACCGCTGACTGTCACGACGGATATCCGATTTAAGCTTCAAATGGCCGAAGAAATGGACCACATAAGACACGTAAAACGCTCATCATAACGGGAATCTGAGGTCGTATGCTACAATTTAACAAATATTAAAGGGCACAGCATTGACCGAGCTTCATCATGCCAACTACTGTTACGGGGTTCTAATTCTAGACAGTTGGCATTCAGCAAGTCGGTAATAATTAGATTACCTAATCCAGGTACACTCACCTAAATCGACCAATACAATAGGTCCGTTCACTATGGTGCTGATTGCCCTTCGCGCTCTGCTGGGTTGGAATTCTATGCCCGGTCTAACGCATTTCCAGATACATATCAGACAGTAGGTTAGAGTTCAGGGGAAAGTGACAAATGCTGAATTGAACAGCAGGTTCATTTCTGTTGGGTTTGAATCCAATCGCAAATGCTGGCTAGTAGCCAGTGTTGTCTATTTGTAAAATATTCGAATGTCTGATGGGTTGTATTTGTATGGGTTGTTGTTGTTGTATGGGTTGTTGTTGTTGTTAGTAGAGCTCATGTTGCGCTCAAGCAGTGGTTCAAATCCCACCGTGGTGAATATGTTTCGCCTGGAAATTCTATCTATCATTACCGTCGGCGGAAAAGTGGTCATCAAAGCAAATCTCAAGCACGGAAGTTTAGGGTTCAAATCCTGCCACCGCAGCCGGCAGCTTCCCTTTCAGCAGCTCTTGACTGACCTTGACGAGCCGCCTGAAATCTCCTGCCGTCATTGAACAATAAACAGAAATGAAGTAAATTATTGTTGTCAGTTAACTTAGGGAAATCCGCAGAGTAACTTCTCACGTAGACAATCACTGGAAGATTGCATTTGCATTTGCACTGCCCTCCACTTATGTGCACTAGATCATAAAATCCCGGAAATACAGAAATGATTCTCACCAAATTTATTTACTCTTCAGGTAACTTTTTTTGCCCTCAGATTTTTCCTGTGTGATACTGTTACGGTTAGCTCCAAATGGTAGTTTGTAAAAGAACAGAGCATGTCACTTCCATCGGACTAAATCACTTGGCCGAATTTTATGATATATTACAGTGAATTCTCCCAAAAGTTTGCGTGAATTTGTCATTGTGGCATGCAAAGTTGTTTGAAATGATGTCGGCATAGAATGAACTGATAAAATACGAGATAGATCATATAATCTACTCTCAAACAGCTAAACTAATCGAGTACAAAAATTCTGTCGACAACACAGCACTCTGTACCGTTACAAAATTTCCATTCACAAGTGCACGCACACCTCGATGAACGGGTTTTATATCAAACTGCACAAAGGCCTTTGTAGTACCCACCACTGCGAAAAGCTCGGTGACAAATTTCAGTCTGATTTTTTAATCGTGCGGAAAAAAGAGAAGAGAATTTTGGTGAACAGTGTTCCCCAAAATTGCTAAAAAGATAACAAGCTATCATAAAACAACGTACTCACGTGCCACCTCATTTGTCTCATGTAAAGCAACAATAAAGTGTGACTTTCCCATAAGATGAATAAGGTGACACACCAGACTCTTTCACTTGCCTACCGTAATCAGCTACTTTTCAGGGTGGAATGTAACACAGCCACGGGTACAAATAATATATATATATATATATATATATATATATATATATATATATATATATATATATATATATATATATATACGGCGGAGTGCGAGGATCGTCACCTAAACTCCGACAACGTCGCTCGAACATTGCCATTGTTATGGTTTGCAGGCTGAAGATTACTCAGGCTCGGTAGATACACTCGGTTCTCCGGATGCAAAGGTCTTGGGTTAAGTTCCATGAACAACTGAATGCTGTGAATTCTTGGCCAAGATTTCCATCGGTTCTGTTCAGACACGGAAGTACTCGTGAATATTCCATTGATTATACTGAAGTATTATTCAATCTGCCTTCCCTAGCATTTCTCCGGTCATTTACTTCGTCTTCATCTCGCTGCCTCTTTTCCGATGTTCATCCATTTCCACTTCATCTGTACCTCACAGCCATACGTACCAAATTCAACTGTCATTTTCGATAAATAATCCATCTTTTCTCAACTTGTCATGCTCTCTCCTAGTTCCACGACGAGTTTCATACTCTAATCCCCATCTTCTTTCACAGTATACCGCGGCTTTACATAAGCCTTATCGGAAATCTACTCATTTCGTGAGAAAAGCTATTTATTTCTTATTCTTTTTCGTTCCCCCAAAAGTTTAACTGTATTTTTGGTCTCCCTGATGTTTATCTCCCTAACCATGTGATCATTTTCCGATTGATGTCATTCAGTAATATATACCAAGCATGCCCTGGGTTACTTGGAAATAAACTATTATTACTACATCTATGCACCAAACCCAGAGGTATAAAGCTACAAAAACAATGGCTTAAGATACGAACATCAGTTATAGTAAAAGTGATAGAAATTGAACTCATCTATTACTTTCTCTGATGTAATGAAAATAATATGACTAACACTGTCGGTGACAAATCAGATTATCGAGTCACTCTGTTATCCTAATTTCAAAGACTGATGATCACAAATGACCTAATTTGGCTAAATCCAAAAATATACCTTCACGGTGCTTGGGAATGAAGTGAAGTTTGAATTTTCCATTTGATATCAGGCGAAAATATCCAATTCGAGTGAGTATGGTACTCGTCATCTGCGCGCACAAACAACTTTCCCCACTACTTGCGAATTCCCCCGGGTGGCATGCTTATATCACTACCGGGGGAAAAGGGAAGAATACATTTCATACGGCGTAGTTTAGTGCGTTTCCATGACTCCGAGCTAAATGTGGAGTATTGAAATTCATCGGAATAGCAAATAAAAAGGACGCTTTAGGTTTTAATTCTTTTCACATAAGCGATTCAATATTTGAGTGTGAGTGGTAAAATATTAGATTTTGCATAATACGACTCATCCTGCGGTGTCATTTTTGAACATATCATTGAAAACCATCAAGCACAGTACATCTGTTGTATCCTTGTTACGAAGAAATCCTTAGTGGTGTGTACTCACGAAGACTCCACTCAGACTGGAACCTGGGGTGATCGACTCTGTGTGTGTGTGTGTCAAACTCTATACCTAGCAATGAACGTGGAGGCAATTCTCGGCAAAACAGCACACTGATCACTATGAACTGAACCGTTACCCGACCTCGCAATCAAGGCCGCAATCACTATTTTATCTGACTGGAGGATAATGAAATAGCCCCAGAAGAAATGCTTTAATCTGGTTATAACTTGAAAGATAGTGACCTTTTGTCTTCTAAGCAAATGCACTTATATTGGAACTCGAGCAAGCTAGATTCGTACAGAAATCGCTGAAGATCTGACAGATTTTCAGTCGATTACCATATGCACCGATCTAGGAAATGCAATGGCCTCTAAAATATTCCGAGCTTGGATATCACGTTTCATTATTCAGTGTTGCGTTTTGCAACCAACGGATTTCAGGTGTGGATGGACTGGTACGGTTAAAGTTTCCCTCTTTTTCAGCTTTTAAACTGTCACGTTCGTTCATCTTCCTGATGAGATAGTTTAACCTTTGTACGGTCAAAAATTGACCGTAAGATTACGTCCGTTCAATTTAGTCAAAGAGGTTAAGAACGGAAGGGAAACATACATTGTGAAGTGCAAGCGTTTCGTTCAATCTTATCGGTCACTTACATAAAACATCTCAGTTTACAAACAGTGGAAAAATAAAATATTTTTATCACAAATAAGTCAGCTGTATTTTCGAAATTACTTGACTGACTGCGGAAAGGCACATAGTTTGCAATAATTGTTTCTGGGCACAAAAAGACGATACCTGGCTTGGTCAACTTAGCTTCAGTAAAAGCCAGCAGAATTAGTCGAACTTTTAAATGACCAAGTCGGGTGAACTCAATGACTTCGCAATAGCCGATGCTGGGTTTTAGCTGCATTTCTTATTGCGCAGTGCATCTGAATCGTTGAGTACAAAAGCCAATATGGAAGCGGTTCAGCCACTCTCTGAGCCAAGTATTGTTCTAAGTATATTCGAAGTACTGCTACACAACTGGATGAAGACCTATTGGCATTTATTGAAGCTATGTCGATGAAGACAGAAGCTCTGTTTTTGTGCACAGAAGCAACCATTGAGAAATAATCTGTCTTCCTTGGCATTGGCCATACAGTCCCTTAAGAATTGCTGGATTATTTGTGAGAAAAATTCCCATTTTTTCCATTGTGTACCCACGCACCATATCATATCACACATCATGTAAACCGACATGTTTCATGTATGTAATCGATTACTGTGAACGAGCTGCTTACATCTCATAATATGTCATCATTTCGCTCCTATTAACTGGATAAAGCGAAACACTGTGCTTCAGGTTTCTCAGACAGAGTTTTCGAAGCATACAGTCAGTCACCCTCCTGATCAAAGCATTTCTTCTTTAAAAAATGTCATCATAATTTCTCGTATTTGTCATTTTCCATTTGGTTGTATAAGCCATCTTCAAGGCTATGAACGATCCGCGAAATCAATCCGCCCTAGGTCGAAAAAGCTGTGTTTCCAGACAAAAAAACAAATAATGTAGGTCCTGACTGCTTCAGTTTCAAACTCGAATTCTCGATACCCGAATTATTTGCCTATTTGATAGACAAACATCCGGTAACATTTATTTGTGGTAATTGCGTGCTGTACGTCTAAAATTGAAGGCCGTTAATGATTGATTTGTAACTGTCTTCTAGTCTGCGATTTTATGAATAAATGATTTAGCTCTCAAGTCCCTCGTTCATGATACGATCAAAGTACATAGTTCAAGGAGAGGTCCGATAGCTCCCTGAAATATCTGACTTTTGAGGTGTTAATAAAATTTTTCCTAGGTATGAATTGGGCAATTGTTGGTAGAGCCATTACTTTCGGAGAAAGAAGAGGAATAGCCATGCACAAAATGGCTACGGTAAATTTTGAAAAGGATAGAACAACAGGCGATTTCCACATTCAACAATCAGGTTAAACAAATAAGTGAATAACCAGTCCGAGGGTGACAGCGTGAAAGAGCATCACGCGTTCGTCTCCGGTGACAAAAACGTCAGCAAACAAAAAGACCAACAAACCCTTGAACTTGAGGAGGAAGTATATAGCGTTTTTAATATTACCGTGGGAGAATCAATCGTCCTTTACTGGATACCCACTACCTGTTACAGCTTGGTAGCCTTCAGTTTAGGTGTGCTCTCAATTTACCTGCTTCACTGAGTCCATGAAGCCAAAAGATAAATTTGAAGGCGAATTCCTAAGTACTACTCCAGTCAGTATGAAAAGTACCTTGAGGAATCTGAGCTCAAACTCCAGAATATCATATGGTAGACCAAATTAACTGATGCTTCGCTGTTTTGTCCATGTACCTACTTTGGATCAACTCTCCACAGTCTACGCTTCTGACTAGTGAGCAGATGGTTCTCGTCGGGCTTCCAAAAAATTCCTAGTCCAACTTTATTGCTCTTCCGGTTCCCAAACCAGACGTATCAGTTTATGTTTCCAGAGAGACATTGCAGTGACTGAATAGCGCGAAATGCAATCAGAACACAAGCTACATAGCACCGGAATATACTCATTTTTTCAGCATACAAATTACCGCATTTTTTACAGGCGAAAAAAGTATAGAGAAACATGGTGATAATCAATAGTTCAATTACGTGAGCATGGAATAGTCATCGTGATTGTAACGAATGCTGCTAGAAGACTGAGTTCGACTGATTTCAGGATTGTCAGAATCGGTGAGCATGCAACGCAATCGAAGTCTGAGGCGGAATCATATTTGCATGACCAGTTGGTTGTGTGAAAACCAAGGTTGTATTATCGATTACACGTTTGAATGAATGTATTTCGCCTCTCTCGTCTGATGTACAGGTTCTGTCTAAAGTCCCTGAATATCCCCTTGTTTAACTACACTTTAGTACATAAACTGGGTTGCACCCTAGTAAAGGTGTGTAACTTACTGGGGGAAAATGTGACAAATTGTTCCCAGAAACTGAGAATAAATTCTCTACCTTATTTAAATCATGCTATTATCAGGAAATTATGAAAATTGATGTATGAAAATGTGAAATTCCATAGTAAAGGGAAGGATGTTTCCTTGGCTATAATATATAAATAGCCTCCTCTGAGTCACAACCTGGCACATTATTCTACAGCAAACTGATTTTATTGACAAGGTCCTGGTCTGGCTGACACGGAGTTTCACTTTTTCCAACTTGGTGAACCGCCAATCGTTTGGGTTATCATTGATAACACTCCACCGGCAAGAATGATCGCAATAATTTGCTGCCCATATCAACTGTTCTGGTAAGGTTTGGAACCTCAAAATAACTAGAAAGATGTTTTGAGAAATTTCTTCTTAAAACTGACATCTGAGAACCCTCTACGTCTCATCACAGATCGTACTAAGTAAATCGATGACCGAAACAATTCACGGTGCCGTTGCAATATTTTCGCGGTTGTAACACATAGCCACCTTCGTTGTTAGTTCAGTACTGGTCTTCGATCAACTGAACGGAGAATTCAGTAACTTTTCTCCACCCCTATTCGCAACGGCGTGTAGGAGTTTGCCGTCAGTCGTGTACTTATTGCTCTTTGTATGTCAATTTTATCATCGTATGACTAACGTCATCATCCAAGTGGGACATGTTCGTGTTTTGCACATCTCATCTTGATATGACAAATTTTAACATGAATATTGTGATAACACATTTTGTGAGTCACAAAAAAATGTGCTCGATGGACTCTCACAATGTATTTTTACTCCTCTTTAATCGAGTAGGGGAATCTTTGTTTTTTTTCGTAAATCTCTCTTCAATGTGACGATGACAAAATGGATATTTTAGGGACTACCCTTAAACGACCTTGAAAATTGAGCCATGCGTTTGAATATGCCAGCGTTTGCCTTCGGTCAGTTGGCTGTTGTATTGTTAGACACATAATAATATTCCGCAACAATTGGTACCCTAAAACCTACTGGAAAGCACTGGGCAGGTGCCATGTGATACCCGATGTCCGATCGCTCAGACGTCATGCGCTCAATCAACTTGACGCGGCCAAATCCAGTCTAGACGAAATAGAGCGGCTGGTGAATAGATACGAAACGAACGTTGCAGAACTACAGGAAGGTCATCGAAGAGAATTTCGGGAATTTGTGGATTCAGTTTGTCGAAAAGCTCGGGAAAAGAAGCGAGGGAAGTTCCTCAGCAGCTTGGAAACAAGAGTACCACCGTCCAGGTTACCGGAAGATCCTGAAAGGTATGTCCACAATCATTCCTCTGTGACGCTTAGTAAATTGCAATATGAGGCTTTATCTCTCGGACCTAGGTTTTGTGCAATTCAACCACGTTATCATCAGGTGGAAATTGAAACCCAGTTTGAAAGTCGAATGAGCCAGTTGTACGACCTGTTACCAACATCATCTGACTCAGTGGACGGCCTGAAAACATCACTTTTTTATGAATGTCAAAAGTATCACGCTGCTAGATCTCCGTTGAACGGAATATTAACTAAGCAACATCGAGAAGCGGTCCAAGAACTAGTGAATAATGAAGATTTATTATTATCGAAACCGGACAAAGGTGCCGGATGGGTTGTACTAGACCGAAGCGATTACGACAGAAAATCGGTGAATATTTTACCTGATGAGAGCAAGTTCATTTACCACCTGAGTGAGAAAGACAAAACACAAGACGCCGAGACTAAGCTGACAGAGATCTTGAAGCAGCTTCAATCAAAAAACACTATTTCTAAAACACTGTACGACAAGCTTGCGCCCTGCGGCTCACAACCACCTAGACTCTATGGGTTACCAAAAGTACACAAACCAAATGTACCCCTAAGACCGGTGATTGACATGAGCACCTCAGCCTATCACGCCACAGCTCAGTGGATTGCAGAAATTCTTGAACCTGTGCGCAAGTCACTAGCGAAGTATAGTGTGAAAGATTCGTTCTCTTTTGTGGAGATGATAAAACATCAGGACCTGTCTGAACAGACTATGCTTTCCCTAGATGTTGAATCCCTATTCACAAACGTTCCGTTGATCGAGACGGTAGAATTCATCTGTCAATACTTGACCGATAATGATATCGAACTCGACATTCCTGTGGCTAAGCTAAAAGAACTACTTCTTAGATGTACATGGAATATACAATTTCTGTACAGCGGAAAATACTACAGGCAGAAAGACGGGGTAGCAATGGGATCACCACTTGGACCCCTTCTGGCGGATATATTCTTAGCAAAACTCGAAAGTGGACCACTACGTAGCACCATTGACAGTCTATATATGTACACCAGATACATGGACGACACTTTCATAATTTGCGATTCAAAAAAAGACATTACCGAACTACTGCGAACATTCAACAACGCCCACGCAATGACCACATTTACAGTGGAAGTAGAGACGGACAATTTCCTCGCCTTTCTTGATGTGGGATTGCGTAGAATGGAGGACGGACATATAGAAAGGAGGGTGTATCGGAAATGTACATGGTTGGGGCAATACACACATTTCCTTAGTTTTGTCCCTCTACGATACAAAAGAAACCCTGTGAGCTGTCTGACCTTCAGAGCAAGAAACATCTGTAGTCCTGACACGATTGCCCAAGAACTCGAACACATACGCGGTACATTATTAAAAACGGCTATCCAGAACCGTTCATTCGTCAACATATGGGAGAGAGGAGACACAAAATGAAAGTTCAAATGGCCAAGAAAAAGGATATTTTTCTAACTGTCCCGTTCAAAGGTGACAAAACCTTAGAAATACTAGAGCTGCGCATATCCAAGACCCTCGGGAAGTGTTTCCCCGCTGCACATGTCCGAACCTTAACAAATACGAAGCCTTTCATTGTTCAACAATCCAAGGACAGGTTGCCTCATCAGTCTCAATCTTTTGTTCTATATCAGTTTACGTGTTCTTGTAGTGCGCAGTATATTGGACATACGACGAGACGCCTGTTGAAGAGGAAATCAGAACACGTCCCGGTTTCTTCACGCAAAGGTACAGTCCGGACTATCAATAGCGCAATCCTACAACATCTGGTGGATAGCGGACACCAAATCGACACGGTGACTGCTTTTAGACCAGTCCTGACAACTCCCAGAATTCACGCGAAAGGATTACGCAGGCGGTTGCTGATGACGTCAGAAGCCATAGCAATTCAGCTATTGAAACCGGATTTGTGTAAGCAACGTAACCTCGTGCAACAATTGTTGTTGCCGTGGCCGTTACAAGTGATTCTCTTATGGTTCCATTGTACCAATTCTCCCCAGCCCCACACCTCTTTTTTCACACCTTTGTTTTTCACACCTGTCTTTTCACGACATTTGGTTACACATTTCACATATATTGTCGTTCACACAACGAACAAGATTCATCAAGTTGAAGCATGTTGTCGAGTTACCGGATTTGTTGCACATTTACTCACTCTTTCCTATCTTTAGCTGCACGTATACCCTTTTTTACCCAGTACTATATATGTCAATGCCTGAAGTGATATATCGAAAAGAAATTTCTTCGTGTTACACGTTTTTTTCATGAAGCGATGGGCGTATTCTATGATAATAATATTCGCCAAAGAATTTCGATTTGTTTTTGGTTCCATCTGTAAAACAGGCACATGGCGGACATTTCTGATGAAAAAGAGCCTGAAGTGAGATCAGTATTTAATGGTGAAGGATGAAGATCACCTATTGTGAACTTTACTCTCAAAGGTTACCCAGTAATCAGTATTCCATATAAAGAACTATTTTCGGACTTGGGAACTTCAGGCTAATTTGTCATGGTAAACAAGGTGGCACAAATTCAATCGCCAGCGGACTGCTATACATCTGTGTTTGATGATAAAAGGTCGTATGGAATTTTATATTCCAGTCTTGGGTTATGTTGCGGTGAGTTTAGAATAGTAGAAGTACCTACACAGTATAAAGTTTGCCAAGTGAATTTGGACAAGTCCCATGAACAAAAAAGCATATAACAAACGATTCTACAATTCAGTCGACTTGTTTCATCACGAAAGGTAGCAAATTCTTTAGCAAAATCCGCTTTAAAGTGAAAATGAATGTCATCATATATTAATTTAAGTACTCCCTGGTAAAACAAATGAACTCACCATTTCAGTTTGCAATATTACCAGTCGCCACTTTTAAACAGAGCCGTAGAATAGTAAGGACATTTATAAACTCCTGCATTGGGAGACCCGTGACACAGAGAAGTCTGTCAGTTTGCTCTACCTCGACTGAACACATGAAAAGGAAAAGCAATATGAACATCGTGGTTGCCGGTACAGGTATTCGTGAGACCCATAGCATGCAGAGCGGATCATTATGCAAACGTATCTCGGTGCCCTTTACATTGCAACAATCACATTCAGCCATGAATCGGTAGCAAGCATAAATGTGACGCATCCATTGCTTCTTAAGGATCCGGGTGTCACGGAAGTGGTCGCTTTTGGTTCATCTCAGAATCAATACGAGGCTGTTGTTCCAGGTAACTTTGTCTATACCGTGGATACTGGAGTGGTGACTATTCTTCTGGACTTTTGTTCTCAAGAGCTCCGGTGACGAACTATCACGTTTAAAGAAGCGTATAAAACTAGCGACACGAACTAGGAATGTCAAATTAGAGTGATCTATTGTTTGTCTGCCTGGAGCGAGCTTTTTAATTCATGTTTCAATCCAAGCGGTAATCTGAACTATAGAATAAAATAACATTGTTCTCGGCAACTCTTTATTTTACTGGAATTCATGCAAATTATCCACACCGTATTCTTAAAAACGTTTTGACTCTTAGCAGTCGTCTCCATCTTATCAGATAATGAAATATTTTAAAATCTCACTAAGTATTAGGACGACCCGGAGGAAATCCGAGGTAAAAACCTGCCCTTCGAAGGAAGGGGTTTGACATTTCCCACGTTCAATTATTGCGAATGAAAGACCTTGATAGATTTTAGAAAAAGAGATGCTTGAAACCGAGCAAGACTGAATTCGCAAGGTAACAGAGTCTGCAACATGCTTTTAGAAGTCTAGGGGTAGGTTAAAATGTGTTTTGCCACATTTTAATCTTTTGATTTACATTTTTGTTTATATTATTACTACCGTTTATTATTCTGTACAAGAGCAATATTTCAGGAAAAATGTTTTATCCAGTTGGAGTCTAACACTTAGAAAGACCGGCGGCCGAAGTAGGGTTTAAACCAGGGATCCGAGGGTTGGAAGTTCACCATGGTGATTGCTCGACCAAGCCGATCCTAATGAGTAAAAAACTACTTGGCCACTGTCCTGAATGGCGATAGGTATAAATTTGAAAGCAAGATGAAGCGAGATAACGTTTGTACTTATGAGCATTTAGGCTGACTGAGTGGATGTCAGATTAGCCCGCTTCCTATGTCAGTGACAGCGAAGTGGCCAACAGAGTTGCAAATCGTGAATCCCGTTAGGTGTACTAGGGCTTTGATAACATTAAATACTGGCGAATGAAGCAATAAATGATTGGAAAACATCCCCTGTGTTGAATGCTAAAGGGCTGTTTAATATCAAGATTAAATTTTGGTAGAAGTGAATTTCACATCAAGCACGGGATCTATATTTCCCCACGAGTCCTAAGGTTACTATTCTCAAGTCTACAATAGGTCTTTTGGTTTTAACACTGAGAACGGCTTTCACAAAGGGCGCAGCAATTGGAATCATACGAAAACATAGATTTGAACCTTAGGAAGTAGTGAGAATTTAACCGTACTGTGTACCTTTTATTATGTTAGTGTTTAACTACACAATTACATATAAAATTACTGTTTGATGTATGTGAATGTGAAAAGAGTAATGTCCTAATACTAAAAATATTAGTTCAGTTCATTTGAAGCCCTTATTTTACAAAAGCAATCAAATCTATGATGTAATAAGGATGGCAAGTATTTCAGTGTCTTCATTTTCTTGTTTCTTTCAACTATTATTGAATGTCAATCGCTGGGGAGTTCTACTATTTATAACCCATCGCAAGCAGTTGCAGATGATCACTATCATACACCGGTGATGTCCAAATTTGACGCCAAAGTAATTCATTTCACCGCGAAATCCTCATTTCAAAAACCCGCATAACATGCCAACTGAATATTGCTTGCGTGAGTTCTACGATGATCTGTGGACTTGTGAATGTGTTTGTCTTTGATAACCCCGGTAAGTTTGTTTGAAGATTGAATCCGGAATTTAGCAAAATGTCAAATACGAAAAACAATGCATGACGAATAGTAATCATCATTGATGGACAAATATTGATCATACGAAAAACGGTTGTTTTGCATCAGTTAACCCTATGTAAATATCTCGTCCGAAAGAGCAAAATCGGTGCGAACAAATTTGGAGAGTGTTATATCATCTCGTGGTTTATTAGCAAGCCGGTGGTTTCAAGGGGGAAAACAATTTGGCTAATTCCTAATGAATGGATTTCTCACCAAAATCAAGTACGAGTGATCTACGGAATACCTATTTTCGTGGTGATAATGGAGAAGTATTATCCCAAACCACAGAGTTCCATCACTTTGGGAAAAAGGGGAGAAAGAGGAAGATAGAGTTTTGTTAGCTCTTTGGGCACCGGATTCTTTCAAAAGCAAATTGGGGAATCTTTTTCTAAATGACAGTACTTTTATTTACAATATTCTTCTTAAACATGAAGTCACAAAAGGACACAAAGGGCAGAAGTTTGAGAAGTTTTATAGGAATGATAAATTTGTCAGAGTTTTCATAAAGGAGAGGAATGTCCAGGGAGCAATAAATGTAGCCGGGCAAATGATGTCTTAGTGTGATCCCTTAAACCTATAAGCAAAGATGGTTCAAAAAACCGTGTGCTTCCTTTGTTATCTCCAGAACCAAGGCCGGCAATGTGGTCGTGAATTGTTCTGTCTACGGTTAAACGACGTATTCCGTCCACCCATTCTCATAGGGAGCACAAATTTGGTCTGTGATAAAACATTCGCAAACAACCTCATTTCAATGACCTTGAGGTCGTAAAACGCACTACGCCGGTTGATTTAGACTGCGTTAAATTATGATCAACGTGTTCGAGGCTGCTTTATAAACGACATTTTCAACAACATACAATTCGTCAGATCCGAAAAATAAGTGTTTCCAATGTGTCAGACTAAGAGTTATTTGGAGGAGAAAATTTACTTCGAGGTTATGCACCATAACATGTACCGCAAAATGTAGGATACCAAACAGCCGTGACCATCTTCATTCGTTTGTCATGAGCCAGTATATTTTGAACGTTCCTCTTCCACAATTACTCATAGAAGTCCCACTTGAGTTAAGATGTAGAATTCATTTTGGTACCTTCAAAGAAGTTACGCACTTTGGAGTTCACAGTTTAAGGTTGTTCGAAATAGGCCAGCCTATCCCGCAAAATCGCATAAACACTCGAACTTCAACAGAGCCCGAATATTTCTCACTCGATAGTCAGTGGCAACAAACATCAGAGTCGTCGCAGGGTCATATGATAAGGATGAATTTTTTCCACATGGCTACAAGTCGCGAACAATGTCACGGTTCTGACCAGTCTGTGAAGGTTCGCGTTTAATATTTGACAGACCCTATTGTTGTGGAGCTTTGAATGACCACGACTAATCATACCTGATTTATTAACTGTTACCTGATTCAACCAACTCATCAGTCTCTGCACGAACAGTTTTATCGAATAACTCGCAAATGTTCGTACTTCTGAGAATAACTACTTGATAATCTATTGTAAAGCATGTAAAGGTTAATCATATTTAAATGTGCTCCCTGATGGTGACGTTCCTATTATTTCGTGCATAAACTATTGCACTTCGCAGACCACTTTGAACAAATTCATTTAATTATCTTGTGACAGATCGTCCTGGGCATAGGTCAGCACTTTTACTGAGATTAGATCTAGCCCGTAGACAGTTTTCGCCACTAAATTCCCCGGGCATGCGAAACAACTCTACTGAAGATCCTAATGACGGAAAATTCCAGCAACTTGAAAATGTTTCCTCTGATATTATCACACTGACAAACTTTTTGGGAAAATTGCTTTGCCATCGATACACTTGATTTCATTATGCCCATATCATTTCGTGCGAACACCACGACCCTAGATTTCCTTATATTCATTCAAAACAGCTGATTTTCATCAATGTAACTGTTCTCGTTCATTTGTAACGTGGTTTTCTCCCAACAGGTGATATTCTACTCAGTATCTAACGGTTCACGTACTTTCCGGTGAACAAATATCCTCCCATTGCAATCACTCGGCATTTGTGGTCACCAAGGTAACCCTAATCATTGGATTCATCCGATTCTAGATAATCTATTTGAAAAATATTTCATAAGTTACCGAAACGAGCCTACAGAACAATGAATGCCAAACGTATTAAATCAATGTATCTCATCACCACAATAAGAGACAAAAACCCATAATTCGTGGAAAAGACAACCATACAAAAAGATATATTTATAAATCATGAATTTCCCGGCATTTGTGATTCATAACATTCAAGTCTGCAGTTATCATAAGCGAACTTCAAGTATCGTGCTCGAAACAGTTCTACGTTAGTAACGGAAGTAACTATGGGTGATAAGTGAACATGTACTAAACAGAAGTGAGTGACAATGATATTTTCTAGTTTATAATCGGTGTGTTGGCAAAACTTGATTTATTAGCCATCGTTGAGTAGTGAGAGTTGCTGCATCTCGGCTTTTTCTACGTCGACGAACGTAGTCTTATGACTTAGAAATTCATCGAGGAATTCAACCAGTGTGCACGACGCGTTTGGACGATCCAAAGCCAGAGCAAGATTGGTAGTAAATTGACGAGATGGAATGTTATTTCAAATGGTATCAATGCTCACCTCACTATTGATAATACATTTATTATAAAACTGTTTACCTTGAGCCTTTACGATTCACTAGTGCAGGTTGTAAACACTGATATCCAATGAGGACCCAAAGCAAGAATGTCAACTTCTGAGTACCTCTTCGGGACGCTAATTGAAGCTCACGTTTACCTAAGTATGAATCCCAGTTACGTAAATGCACGCAACGGTGATGCTTTCAATCGTGTGAAGAACTAATCAATCCAGTAGTCAATCCATTCCATGCAATCTTAGTAGAAGGAATAAAAAAAAATTATACGCTAGCGGAAAAATGGATATGAAAAGACGATACCTACTCTGGACACAAGTAAATTATACCAAAGAGTAAGTTAGTCCATTATTCGAAGACATCCAAACATCAGATAGAATCTCTGGAAACAATAGGTAATTAGAACGATAGTTTCCACCCATTCTTTGATCTTTTCATCATATATAGAAAACACGAATAGCGAACAAGCTCGTGTTCGGTAACATCATCCTCGTGGCTAATACAGTTACATTTATAGGTTAGAAATGCATAAACTATGAACCAGGTCTGTGTGCTAAAGTTTGATTGGATGGTCATCAAAGTTGGTGTTGCGTAGTTAGGAAGGATAGGAGGGGAAAGGTTGTTGTTTCGTGATTGGGAAAGGGGCCCGTGAAACAATGAACAAGGGTTTTGGGGATTATCCATTTCCGGTTTGAACCAAAGGGTCAACGTATGGGTCACACTGAGCTCCATGGTCGGTCTCGGATCGCGGCCAGGGTAGTTTGAGTGCTTTAACGAAACGTTTCTGAGAACAAAGCGATGGATTGAATAATCTGATCGCCACTGCCTCTGCCGTTGCTAGATGTTGTTTTTGAGCGGCTTTCGGCGCATTCGTAGGGACTCTGCAGACTATTTTGCACGCATTGTCGTTTACGTGATGTCCAGTGTCTGCGAGGTGCGCCACAATCGCGCTGGTGATGGATTTTCTGTTTCCCGTCGACAGCCAACTTGGTTTGTGCTCTTTGATCCTTTGTGATAGTTGCCGTGTCGTTCTACCTATATAGCTTGCCGAACATGAGCAAACAAACGAATAGGTTAGCATGGATGAGGTGAGGACAGGTAACTTGTCTTTTAGGTTCGTCGAGATCACTGGTCGACTGGTGAAGTGGGCACGCAGTGTAGCAGCGGGAAAGGTGCGAGCGATCGCCTTTTCCAAGCGTCTTATTAGTAACTCGCTTTGATCTTGCTTGTATGCGCGGGTAGTCTAGACTCAGGCTTACCGGTTCCGTTTGGCCAATGAACATTGTGGTTTGGTTACCAAATGGTTCGTCATTTGGTAACAGAGCACAGCACCACACAGCTGTTGCATTCCTGTTCAGTTCATATACACTCAGCACTCACTGTGACTCAGGTCCTGCTTGACCGATCATGAGTCAAACATATAACCACAAAACCATTCAGACTTGACCTCAACGGTCTCTTGAACAAATGTACTATGTGATATAGCGCCCTCAAGTTACTGAAATTTCACTTATGAGCAAACCACTCACGACACGATGATTGATTCCCAAAATGGACGAGTTTTACTTGGAAAGCTCAAGTGGGAACTAAGGCTTCACTGTAGAAAAATCCGACACTGAATAGATTCTTGATCAGTGTACATGTTAGGAGATTTGATTTGATCATCAAACCAACTGGTAAAGAATAACAAGTATAATCATTACTTGAGTTGATGATGATTGAATTGCGGGAGGAAATATCATGTGAAGAATCAAGACGAAATGAGAACAACAAACAAATTTTCGGAAACACAAAAAGGTGTGCGTGAGTGTCCTCTAACGGTTTATGCTACTAGTTTATCAATATACCCATCCGGAACAGTTTTTGTCTGTGAAGTAATTTTACAACGCTAGATTGATCGTTTAGTGTTCCCAATACAGTAGTCTTCTCTCCACCAAACTGTTCCAATCAGTCAAAAAGAATCAAAGAGCGTTTCTTCTCATAGGAACCGAGTAGGAATGAATTGTTATTATGCCGCATTCGGGGCGAATCTTGAATGTTTCTCTTTTCTTCTGAAAAGATAAATACAAAAGAAATTCAGTACAAATAATGTATTTGTTCTATTACTTCTGAATCTTTCAACCTTCTCACATAGAAATAAGAATGATTTGCTCGGGTTATTAGTATCCTTATGACGATCTCCATTCACCAGTGACGATGTGATTTTAACTGTATACGACTACGGATTGGTTGGCGAGAATATAACTAAATGTTACTTCTCAGTGAGCGTGTGTATGGTTTCAATGAACGATACAAATGACAGCCGAAAAATCGGTCACTTTGGGCACTTTCGTTTCCTCTTCGTGAAGCGCTCGATGAAACTGGGCAATGAAGAGCCACACAGTCCGAAAACGGGTTTTCTAGGCACATACCAGATTCTTCACACCGCAGAGCACAATCTACTATCAGCAAACGTCACTTAATTTTACCACCTTACAATCATTGTGCTCAGATCTGCAAACCATTCCCGGATTTTGTTCATCTATTCTGGCCAATACAAACGCAACGAAAACGTTCATGCGAGAAATGAATCTAATCGATTTGTCTTCACGCATATATGCATAATGTGCACATAGAAACAAATTTATCTCCTATTATTGACCGCACACTGGAAGCCCTTAAAACTATGAATAGCTCAACTATGAAATGAAATCTTCACACTTAGACACTGAAGTTTTACACATTCTACGATCAAATTAGTTTGAAAATCAATTTGGTCTCACTTCTATCCAAGGAGATCATATTATCAATTGTAGTCAGCTTGAAGCAAAAGGAATAACAATGTGCAAAATAGTAACTAGATAAAACTTTAACTACAAAATTCAACTGCAAGAGAAACAAATACACAATCCACCACAAATTACTACAAATGATTACCATCAATCCATCCTGAGACAACTCATCTTCCCAGATATTTCTAGAACGGAACTATAGATGTGAGAATTTCACTGAAGGAGATTTAAAAATCTGTCTCACACCTACAAGCAGTATCAATTGTGATGCATAAGAAAATCTACTAGTGGGTATTTCGTGTTTCCGGAATAATTAAAGGTATGTCAGGCCATTGGTGAACCACTCGGAAATTTTGATAAAAGCTGTCTCTTGTGCCAATATATTTCACACAATTGTGCTTGGATGATAAGATTGAGGAGAAGTCTTTCATTGTTTGCAGATTTCACAATACAGGTGGTTTAAAAAGGCTTTTTACGATGACAACGAAAATGACTGAAATGAAGGAATTCCGGTTCGCATCAATATGAGTGATGGTTCCAAGGTTATTTGAGCGCGCTCCGTTATTCGCTTATGTTGTTATCGCGATAGAGGAGAGAAGATCCAACAAAACTGATTGTTCTTGGCACTTCCACAAGTAAGACCAAACTGGAATTCCAAAGGCCTCTCATTTCGAATCCTTTTCACCGTATCCTGCTCTGTATTTTAATGCAAATGGGTGCACCAAACAGCTAAACCACTCCAAGTAGACAGTTCGGAGATAGGTTAACTAGAAAATCGAATTCACGTGACGATCTTTCGTGCATCGTGATCAGCAAATCAGTGCCAGAAATCTTTGTCCTTATTGCAGCGCGAGAACATTCCTGGGTTGTCTCACTCCCTGTTCCGAATAAAGTAGTGACAATTTTCAAAGCGACCAGTATCATGTGATATGAAGATTTTCGTAATTGGTTTGTTTCTCGAATGAGTATCTGTTACACGATGGGCCATAGAAGGACCAGAAAAATAATGTCTCGTGCAGGAATCCCTCTCCCCTCCAAGTTATCCCGCAGAATGTCGATATATCATACCAACCAATGTTACACATTCGGATCGAATAAAAAAACACGTTTAGCTTTGTTAGTTGACTTCAAGTGGAAATACCTCGATTGCTGGCAAAATGTTCACTGTTGTGAATGAAACGTCCCCGAATTCCAGGAAATGATATCAATTGGGTGGAAATAGTTATTCAGAATGAAGCTCCATGCTTTGTATCAAAACAGGTTTGAAAACTAAGTTGTGCAGAACAGTTTGTCTGTTCACTAATCACTGTAAGATTTGTATGTGTGTGTGTGCAGCATTGAGGACAAGTTCACACAGTCATTCTCTAATGGCGCAGATTTAAACGTAATCGTAAGAATGTATCTGTTCCAGAGAGAGAAGGCAATGAACTAGCTACCCACAGACCATTGCAGTCAGACGGTGCGAAACGTGATGGTGTATGAGAGAAAGGATTATTCCTTTGCCCACGTGGTAGACTCTAAGCAGATCAGATAGTGGGAAATCCCGAATAATGACGACGGGCCAAATTTCTGATGCCATGTACAAACATTGTGTCATAAAGTAAAATTAGTGTTAATTCAGTGTAAAAATGCTACACTTACACTCAGAGACCCTTGTGTTTCTTAGAAATCATTTTCGCTGGTCATCTTTTGAATTTTTCAATGTGGTCACTTTTTGGGGTTTTCCCACCGATTACATGACTTGTATCTGCCTAGGGGTTATGCATACAGTGGCATTCTTGGGAATGGATTCGCCAGAGGGCGAGGGATACATTCTTCCAAAGAAACAAATTAGTGTAGTGACTTGTCATTTCCAACATTTTAGATCTCAGCTAGTATTTGAGTTAATGGGACCAGATTATTAGCATCTCCATTTGTGGTCCGTTATAAGAATGTTACCCTATTTGTATTTGTGTAAACAGCCATGTAAAGCATCGAGCAGTTATGCAAAAAACCACATTGTGGAAGACTGAGGTGGTACCCCATCTGTTACCATGGATATCAACTACGTCCTCCATATCACAGAAGGCGAAGGATAAAATCCAGGTGTAGAAGTCATCGTTGTTACCCACAGAGCAGATTGATCGAATTTCCTCGCTGGTTTTAATCACCTTTCCTCAGTTCCAGTGAGTAGAAATGCCGCGTCATTCTCTTCCTTTGTCTACTAACATTTTCCGCTCATATCCTGCTACGAAACAGCCACTATTTTTAATTTATTTTACTATTGGCTAGAAACTTGTGAACTTTTGTTTTTTCGTATCTCTGAACATGAATTTGAACTGCATATTTTTTTTCCACCCCGCCCCCTCAAGTGTATGATTGCGGTTGAGTGTATACAATTATTCCCCGGAGGTTATATGGAGAGTTACGAAAAGATAAATACCTTCGTACACGGAAAACATTCTCAGGTTGCACGTAAATTTTATAGTGTTGACAGGATGTCCACTCTCGTTATCAACAATAACATTTTTATTGTCTGTAGAAGACAAATGGTGTAAGGTTTCGGTCAGAAAATAAATAGTTCAACTTCTGTTTTTTTTAACAGCTGCAAAAGTGGGTTTTATGCTTTCATGTATGTTGTGGAAATGTGCTGCGTATTATTATTGACGGTGTTTTCAACTTAGGTTCAAAGTTCATGTAACACACTGACAGCTAAGCCCAGGGTTAAAATGACGGACATGTCGCCTTCAGTAGAAATTGTTATATCATCTGCCCAACTGATGAAGTCTTATTCCAAGTTAGCAGCAGTATCAAATTGAATTTTCAGGTTTTAAAGGAAATTCCTTCAGCATCACAGCCCTCAGTTTGTTCTACTTCAATATGGTAAGTTGCAGCATGACGAGATGTTCTGTATTATATGAAAAATTGCAAAAACTTCTTCCCTGAGCACCGAGAATAAATTCTCAGTTTTGTTCAAAATACAGTTTTTAGCAAGAATTTGTAAGCGCAGAGTTATTAAAGTTTCTAGTGGTTTAAATACTGCTGAGGTTTATAACAAATGAACAGTTATGTCCACGGCTAAGAAACCTCGAGTTAGACAAGACTTTGTGCATTTTTCTGCAGCAAACTATTTGTCCTAGAAGGGCTTTTGATCTAACAGACAGGTGGCCCATTATTTATGTCCGATTAACTCGACTCTGTTCGCGGTATCCTGGATAATGCGCCATCAACAAGGCTGACATCAACCAGTGGGAAACAAATTAAAATAGTCCTTCCGGTAAAGCCGTCATCCACCTTGGGTTAGCTACTGAGCTACGGGATAAAAGCATTGTCCATTATTCCTACTGAGCACACTGCGGGGAAATCGATGGGCATTCAAGCTTGTTTTTGGTGATTCATTCTGATGTCATCACGGTGTATTACAACAATTTAAGGGATTGACAAAAAAGAAGAGATAGAGATTAATTTTTCGCATAAAAGTAAGGGAAAAATTGAAATCCAGGCTTGAATCAAAACCGGATGTGTATTGTTTTTCTCGTTTTGTCAGCTTTCATTTGGTCTGTAGCCCGTGGATCGTTTCTCACGTGTCATGTCAACTTTTATCTTGTCTATAGTTTGTCATATGGTGGAGAGTGGACTGTGGTGTCTTGAGAGCGCACACAAACTGTTTTTGAGCACATAGAGGAGGGATGAGCAAGCGGACACCGACAGCCTCAGCCTTAGCCAGGTTGTGACATTTTTCTAGTCTCGGTTGTCGACTTCATGCTGGTCACAGAAGGTTTCGAAAAGGGTCACTGCGAGATTAGACTGAGCTTTGTGTAAAATGGCCGCAGGAACGACTTAGTTGCTCCAGTGTTCAACCATGCAGGTTGAAGCTGGAGGATGCTTTCCGACAGAAGCCTGGTCATGACGCCGACGTATAATGTTCCATTAGAACAAGTAAATGTTTACAAACAGAATGAGGCTGCAGAACTGGGTGTTTTGTCATTCATCCACATAACACAGTTGGTGTTTTATTACATGTCTGCACATGAGCACGGTGGGAAGGGGGTGCCCTATTCACGGCAATATTAGAGCTTTTGAGGTGATCCAAATGTGAGAAGTCTTTGGCCCCAGCGAGATTCGAACCCACGCATGGTCACCACCCTGGCATTAGTACCGCCGGGCCAAAGACTTCTCACATTTGGATCATCTCAAAACATTGCCAAAATCTGTCAAACATCAATACAATATGAGAGCTATCAGACCCTGAGACTTGGACTGATGAACCAAAATACAGTCCCAATAGATCAGGTGTGATAAAGAGCCGGAAGACGGTAGATTACTGTCTACTGACAATTAGGTTTGGTAGAAAACCGAAACTCTAACCTCAGAGGTGGTAAGAAACACTCTAAACCGTTAGACTGACAGTCCGGACTGGAGCAATATCCGGGGATGTTGTTGCGTGAAATGTCGTGCTGAAAATGATTGATAATGTTCTCTGCGTAATCTGTGCCGGCATGTCTCCTTTAGATAGCGAGAATATGTCTACTGACTTTCCTTGCACCACCGATAGTTTTTGCACTTTTCACCTACATCTGCATCATCTCACCAAATAGGCGATCGAGGTAGCAATTCTGGAGGTAAATTCTGCACACCGGTTGAAGTTCTTCCTCAGTGGTGTTTTTTGAGCACGTTCATCTTGTTCTGTTTGTTGGGCACCTAAAATAATTTCCTTTTGCCCTTAAGGGGCACAACATCATAGCAGTGGATGAATTCCCCTTTCCAATTCTCTTTTCTATGCACTGGCCGAACAAGGGAACCATCATCATGACGACTTATCAGAACGCTCGAGAAGCGTATTGTGCTGCCTGATATTGCATCCGTTGTGAACTACAAGCTTACATGAACTTAGTCAAGCACATTTACCAGTTGATGCATCTGGTCTGAGGACTTGATTGCACACGGGATGTCATCTACATGACGTTGGGACAAACAGTAGCTGTGGGTAGCTGAATACAGTGGGCTACTTTCCAGCTTTGAGACAATGTGGTATTATCAAAGGCTCACTTGCTTTGTCTTCTTTTCTGTTTTTCAAGCAGACACATGGTAGAAGAATCCGAAAAAGTAAATGTTTGTGGTAGGATCAGCAATTCCTAATCAGCAACCGAACCACCCACGGGTAATTTCCAGTTGGTCGTATATCAGTTGAGAGGTTTCTAACCCTTCTGATCGTCAAGCCTAGCTACCAGAATTAGCATTGGCGGCAAAACGTCAAAGGGTCAACTTTATATAATTTGCATTCATCTAAGGTTAGGGTGGAATCTCGGACAATATTCTCACAAATACTAACGAGTATGGGACCTTCACCCGCCAACTGACGGCTTCACCTCAACTGGTGATAAAATCTTTGCGACCTTAACACCAAGTTCAGCAATCCGGAGCTGCGAGGAACAATAGCCATTTTGAAAATTCCCCTCATGTTGAACTTGTAAACTTTCGGATAAGTTATCATGGTCACCAAGATCACACAGTGTCCACAAACGATAAATCATCGTAGAACTTACGCGACCAATATCGAGTTCTAAATAATTTTGCATTTATTGTTCTATGTTATAGCCCACCAGAAATACGTTTGTCTAAGAAGTTACTGTAACACCTTCCGGTTGCGGGAGGTAGGCACTTCTTATATTTCTCCTCTTATTCAATAAATGAAATCCTCCCAGTTCAAAGATGTAACCATAAGTGATAAATAAAGGTGGAGTACACTAAATTGTAGACCGTGTCACCGTGGATGGTGATTCTTATCAGTCATCACTAGTCTGTACCCTTCTTAATCGCATACGCTCACTGAACAGATGGAAGCTTACGACAATGCCGATCCATTTTTTGCTTGTTTGTGCATTTGATAACGAATGCAGCTGTTATAATCAATTCAATTTTTGGTGTTACCAATGTTAGGCCAAATGTGTGTGGGTTACGATCGGGCTAAGTTGCTGTACGATGAAAGCTAAGTTGAGAAGTCCTACCCAAAGGCAGTATGCTTGTTGTGTAAAAAGGAATTTCATAAGGTCCTGATGCGCTCACAAAAGCATGGTGAACAAAAATGTTTGAAGCAAAACGTGTTCACCTTGAACCTCGTCCGAAAATACCACCATCGAAAAGAATTATACACTTTCGTTGCACTCCAGTCTGTTATGTCCTAATTGCCACAACATTTGAGAACTGGCCCACTTCACTTTCGTGAGCTAGTAAGTACAATAAAGTACTCTCAGTGTTTCTTGCAGATAATCCGATGCACAATCGGTAGTAAACCGGTTCACTGCTTATTAGGTGTTTGAGTTCAGATTTGCATATGAACATTTATTACATATGTGAATCCATTCCAGCATGACAGGGTAATCAGACGTATACGGCTTGAGTGGTTCACACTCTATAGACGTGGGAGTTGGATGACCATTAGACGGATCACTTTTATTGGCGTTCAAGTCCTGGTACTCTTTGATGATAAATGTCATTTTTTCCATTTGTTGAACAATTATTCTGGTGGATTAGACAAAAATGAAGTGATCTGCGTGTAAGAAGTCATCTGTCCCGTTCGTGGTTCTACGATGCGCAGTTGGACGTCACTCGTATACTGTTTCACTGACCGAGTTACGGAGAGAAACGGAGGGTCACGATGAATTAAGATTGTAGAACACAAAGACCGAACAATGAGAACAACCACTTTTTCATTGGAGGTGCTCTTTTCATATTTTTAAAGATGGAAAATGAACCATTATTACTGTTGTTCACTAAGTAAGTTGTACAGTCTCTCCAAAAATACCAGGATACTCTCAATTCCATCGAAACCTCTGCACACTGTCATGTCAAGTTTGTACTACTGACTTTGCTTTCTTTCTCTAAACAAAAGTATTCGTTGTATACTTTTGGCTACTGACAGTAAAATCAGTTGTATAAACTAGAGTTCAGCACCATGTCCGAATTCCGAACAAACTGAAGTGACCACGAACTTGTGAAAAGATTGTGCGGTATTCACATCATCAGATTGGAATCTTCGATATGTTCCGTGGATAGCTTTCATTGTTACACTCTTCAGCAAAAAAGAAGAACTTACCCTGAAGGTCAGGAAACGTTCTGTAGTTACACACTGGAGAACTGAAGTGTTCTCAGTAAAGCAGTAGACGGATCGTTGAAAATGAGGGTTTTTCAGTGGAGAAAGAGGGATACTGAATGATGGCATTTTCTATCACAGAATTCTATATACTGTGAGGATGAGAGGATAAGATGTGTACATGGATTTTCATTTGCGCGACCTGATACTTTCACTGCTCTAGGTGTACTGGCTTTCCTAAGCAAGTCTTTTTCCATGATCCGTTCTGATTTTGGTAACAGATGTTTTGTAGGTTGTTCTTTACGTTGAAGAAAAAGTCTGCCAAAATCACTCACACCTAGGGATGATGTAGAAACCTTGAAGTGAAGGTGTTTTTTAATTGCATTTCATCAGTCATAGGTAAAATGACTATCAGGTTAAAAAACTTGTTTCAGCAAAAATTGACATTGAACACTTTTGTGAAGATTTGACGGGGTTATTGTGGTTGAGCTCGAATAAATCATCAATTCTGGTGGAAACAATGAGGAATGCACTCCGAAGTAAGGCATTGTGTTGTGAAATTTTTTTGAGCCCAAGACGTTGATAGTACGCTCCAAGTATACACTAGAATAAAATCACTTATCTCCCCCATCAGATAACAAAATTAGATTTCTATCTTGATCTGGATTGTGAATCCTCCTTACGTCTCCGATGGTTGAGCTTGGTGTGTAACTGGCAGAGTAGAAAGTATCAGTGCACACTGAACATATCATCCGACAGGATAAAAAGGCTGAGCTGTTCTTCCAGCTCAACTGCAAAAGCAGACCAAGAGAATGAGAGCTTTGTCAAATCATGTGGATTGAATGTCCCCTACGCACAACCCCCCCCCATCAAAATAACTATTGCACAGAGCGTTTCCGATTGAAACACTTGTGATATGACTGCCTCCAATGAGCTTTCTCAATGTTTCGAATGAACCCCGCTCGGTTGTCAGGTGACTTGTGAAATCTAATGAATGAAGATAATACTGGGCCAAAGACGGTGTATTTTTCTATGGAATTGCTTCATGTCAGGAAAGAGGAACGCAAACATCGATTCAACAATGTATACACAGTCCTGCTGCAGGTACTGTCGAAACCAAGGCATATGGTTGTGTCATACACGATAGCATTACAGCAAAACCGTATAACATTATATGTACCATAACCAGTAAGTGTTGGTGTCGTCTTACAATTAAACTTGTGGACTGCTTATGGGTGGTGAACAGCTATGGTCAGAATTAGGACGAAACCGTATATTCGCTATTATCAATGGGCTAAAACTATGACGGAATAGGGGAATCTGAGGGAAAACCTAGAAACATCATTTACATTACAAACATTGACGAGTTATTCAGAACAAAATGTTCGTACATGGCATCAAAAATTTGGCCCGTCGTCATTATTCGGGATTTCCCACTATCTGATCTGCTTAGAGTCTACCACGTGGGAAAAGGAATAATCCTTGCTCTCATACACCATCACGTTTCGCACCTTCTGACTGTAATGGTCTGTGGGTAGCTAGTTCATTGCCTTCTCTCTCTGGAACAGATACATTCTTACGATTACGTTTAAATCTGCGCCATTAGAGAATGACTGTGTGAACTTGTCCTCAATGCTGCACACACACACATACAAATCTTACAGTGATTAGTGAACAGACAAACTGTTCTGCACAACTTAGTTTTCAAACCTGTTTTGATACAAAGCATGGAGCTTCATTCTGAATAACTATTTCCACCCAATTGATATCATTTCCTGGAATTCGGGGACGTTTCATTCACAACGGTGAACATTTTGCCAGCAATCGAGGTATTTCCACTTGAAGTCAACTAACAAAGCTAAACGTGTTTTTTTTATTCGATCCGAATGTGTAACATTGGTTGGTATGATATATCGACATTCTGCGGGATAACTTGGAGGGGAGAGGGATTCCTGCACGAGACATTATTTTTCTGGTCCTTCTATGGCCCATCGTGTAACAGATACTCATTCGAGAAACAAACCAATTACGAAAATCTTCATATCACATGATACTGGTCGCTTTGAAAATTGTCACTACTTTATTCGGAACAGGGAGTGAGACAACCCAGGAATGTTCTCGCGCTGCAATAAGGACAAAGATTTCTGGCACTGATTTGCTGATCACGATGCACGAAAGATCGTCACGTGAATTCGATTTTCTAGTTAACCTATCTCCGAACTGTCTACTTGGAGTGGTTTAGCTGTTTGGTGCACCCATTTGCATTAAAATACAGAGCAGGATACGGTGAAAAGGATTCGAAATGAGAGGCCTTTGGAATTCCAGTTTGGTCTTACTTGTGGAAGTGCCAAGAACAATCAGTTTTGTTGGATCTTCCCTCCTCTATCGCGATAACAACATAAGCGAATAACGGAGCGCGCTCAAATAACCTTGGAACCATCACTCATATTGATGCGAACCGGAATTCCTTCATTTCAGTCATTTTCGTTGTCATCGTAAAAAGCCTTTTTAAACCACCTGTATTGTGAAATCTGCAAACAATGAAAGACTTCTCCTCAATCTTATCATCCAAGCACAATTGTGTGAAATATATTGGCACAAGAGACAGCTTTTATCAAAATTTCCGAGTGGTTCACCAATGGCCTGACATACCTTTAATTATTCCGGAAACACGAAATACCCACTAGTAGATTTTCTTATGCATCACAATTGATACTGCTTGTAGGTGTGAGACAGATTTTTAAATCTCCTTCAGTGAAATTCTCACATCTATAGTTCCGTTCTAGAAATATCTGGGAAGATGAGTTGTCTCAGGATGGATTGATGGTAATCATTTGTAGTAATTTGTGGTGGATTGTGTATTTGTTTCTCTTGCAGTTGAATTTTGTAGTTAAAGTTTTATCTAGTTACTATTTTGCACATTGTTATTCCTTTTGCTTCAAGCTGACTACAAACGATAATATGATTTCCTTGGATAGAAGTGAGACCAAATTGATTTTCAAACTAATTTGATCGTAGAATGTGTAAAACTTCAGTGTCTAAGTGTGAAGATTTCATTTCATAGTTGAGCTATTCATAGTTTTAAGGGCTTCCAGTGTGCGGTCAATAATAGGAGATAAATTTGTTTCTATGTGCACATTATGCATATATGCGTGAAGACAAATCGATTAGATTCATTTCTCGCATGAACGTTTTCGTTGCGTTTGTATTGGCCAGAATAGATGAACAAAATCCGGGAATGGTTTGCAGATCTGAGCACAATGATTGTAAGGTGGTAAAATTAAGTGACGTTTGCTGATAGTAGATTGTGCTCTGCGGTGTGAAGAATCTGGTATGTGCCTAGAAAACCCGTTTTCGGACTGTGTGGCTCTTCATTGCCCAGTTTCATCGAGCGCTTCACGAAGAGGAAACGAAAGTGCCCAAAGTGACCGATTTTTCGGCTGTCATTTGTATCGTTCATTGAAACCATACACACGCTCACTGAGAAGTAACATTTAGTTATATTCTCGCCAACCAATCCGTAGTCGTATACAGTTAAAATCACATCGTCACTGGTGAATGGAGATCGTCATAAGGATACTAATAACCCGAGCAAATCATTCTTATTTCTATGTGAGAAGGTTGAAAGATTCAGAAGTAATAGAACAAATACATTATTTGTACTGAATTTCTTTTGTATTTATCTTTTCAGAAGAAAAGAGAAACATTCAAGATTCGCCCCGAATGCGGCATAATAACAATTCATTCCTACTCGGTTCCTATGAGAAGAAACGCTCTTTGATTCTTTTTGACTGATTGGAACAGTTTGGTGGAGAGAAGACTACTGTATTGGGAACACTAAACGATCAATCTAGCGTTGTAAAATTACTTCACAGACAAAAACTGTTCCGGATGGGTATATTGATAAACTAGTAGCATAAACCGTTAGAGGACACTCACACACACCTTTTTGTGTTTCCGAAAATTTGTTTGTTGTTCTCATTTCGTCTTGATTCTTCACATGATATTTCCTCCCGCAATTCAATCATCATCAACCCAAGTAATGATTATACTTGTTATTCTTTACCAGTTGGTTTGATGATCAAATCAAATCTCCTAACATGTACACTGATCAAGAATCTATTCAGTGTCGGATTTTTCTACAGTGAAGCCTTAGTTGCCACTTGAGCTTTCCAAGTAAAACTCGTCCATTTTGGGAATCAATCATCGTGTCGTGAGTGGTTTGCTCATAAGTGAAATTTCAGTAACTTGAGGGCGCTATATCACATAGTACATTTGTTCAAGAGACCGTTGAGGTCAAGTCTGAATGGTTTTGTGGTTATATGTTTGACTCATGATCGGTCAAGCAGGACCTGAGTCACAGTGAGTGCTGAGTGTATATGAACTATTGATGAAACTGAACAGGAATGCAACAGCTGTGTGGTGCTGTGCTCTGTTACCAAATGACGAACCATTTGGTAACCAAACCACAATGTTCATTGGCCAAACGGAACCGGTAAGCCTGAGTCTAGACTACCCGCGCATACAAGCAAGATCAAAGCGAGTTACTAATAAGACGCTTGGAAAAGGCGATCGCTCGCACCTTTCCCGCTGCTACACTGCGTGCCCACTTCACCAGTCGACCAGTGATCTCGACGAACCTAAAAGACAAGTTACCTGTCCTCACCTCATCCATGCTAACCTATTCGTTTGTTTGCTCATGTTCGGCAAGCTATATAGGTAGAACGACACGGCAACTATCACAAAGGATCAAAGAGCACAAACCAAATTGGCTGTCGACGGGAAACAGAAAATCCATCACCAGCGCGATTGTGGCGCACCTCGCAGACACTGGACATCACGTAAACGACAATGCGTGCAAAATAGTCTGCAGAGTCCCTACGAATGCGCCGAAAGCCGCTCAAAAACAACATCTAGCAACGGCAGAGGCTGTGGCGATCAGATTATTCAATCCATCGCTTTGTTCTCAGAAACGTTTCGTTAAAGCACTCAAACTACCCTGGCCGCGATCCGAGACCGACCATGGAGCTCAGTGTGACCCATACGTTGACCCTTTGGTTCAAACCGGAAATGGATAATCCCCAAAACCCTTGTTCATTGTTTCACGGGCCCCTTTCCCAATCACGAAACAACAACATTTCCCCTCCTATCCTTCCTAACTACGCAACACCAACTTTGATGACCATCCAATCAAACTTTAGCACACAGACCTGGTTCATAGTTTATGCATTTCTAACCTATAAATGTAACTGTATTAGCCACTAGGATGATGTTACCGAATACGAGCTTGTTCGCTATTCGTGTTTTCTATATATGATGAAAAGATCAAAGAATGGGTGGAAACTATCGTTCTAATTACCTATTGTTTCCAGAGATTCTATCTGATGTTTGGATGTCTTCGAATAATGGACTAACTTACACTTTGGTATAATTTACTTGTGTCCAGAGTAGGTTTTGTCTTTTCATATCCATTTTTCCGCTAGCGTATAATTTTTTTTTATTCTTTCTACTAAGATTGCATGGAATGGATTGACTACTGGATTGATTAGTTCTTCACACGATTGAAAGCATCACCGTTGCGTGCATTTACGTAACTGGGATTCATACTTAGGTAAACGTGAGCTTCAATTAACGTCCCGAAGAGGTACTCAGAAGTTGACATTCTTGCTTTGGGTCCTCATTGGATATCAGTGTTTACAACCTGCACTAGTGAATCGTAAAGGCTCAAGGTAAACAGTTTTATAATAAATGTATTATCAAAAGTGAGGTGGGCATTGATACCATTTGAAATAACATTCCATCTCGTCAATTTACTACCAATCTTGCTCTGGCTTTGGATCGCCCAAACGCGTCGTGCACACTGGTTGAATTCCTCGATGAATTTCTTGGACATTAGAACACGTTCTCCGAAGTAGAAAAAGCAGACATTCAGAATCAATCAACTTCAAATAACGAAGAACGAAATACCTACTTCGAGATCGACGTTACATGCACAAAAACGTATGTTTCTCAATGCTCTGTTTGACAGTCTGCTGTTCGCAATTGAAACCCTCGATGTGTCACTACGTGAGTGAAGTTTATATCGGTGGAAGCAAATATATAATACAGTTCTTGCTCATTCCTTACCAGACACTCAAACATTTATAAGGAACTGATTCATTTCGAATGGCTGGCAACAATATATTTCGTCGCAATACTATGTGAAAAAGCTGTCACGATACACCTTAGATTGCAACACAGACGGACGACTAGTCAGTAGAATGTAATGTGTTAATTGTCATGTGGTCTCGGTACTGAATACAAAGGATTTGTTTACAAACGTCGAGTAAACTGTCACATAAAAACAGGTAAAAATTACAGTTGAATATATTCTGTTGAATGACTAATATATTCGAGAGGTATATCATTGAGTACAAAAAAATTGAATAAATCTATTTTGCAATGTGGTCTTCAATAGTGCTGCTATGCCCCGGCGTGTGTTCTCGTGGTCTAGTGGTTAGGGTTCCTGGCTGTCACCCAGCCGGCACGAGTCCGTCTCCCAGCAAGAGACTTACATTTCACACAGAGATTTAGACTGTGAAAAAGAGTGAAAATCAGTCAAAACCATGAATTCAGATCGATTTTATATAATTAACAGCATAGAATAGGACTAGCACTGACTAGATATGAATATTGGCAGAATCGTTCATCTCGATTTTCTCAGGTAGAATACAAGAATTTCAGTGTCATCACACAATGCGATCCGCGTTGCATTATCTGCAATTCGGTAACTCGAATGATTCACATTTACCGATTAAACTCGTCCTTGACGTGGTGAATGATTATTGACAAGGTGAATATGGATACCCCACAATCCACTTACACTTTATACATATGGTCAAGGAACAGAAAATATTGCAATGGTAACTTGGCTAACCTGATAATTCACAGCAGCATATACAGTTTATTTCACACGCTAATGTTGTCATTTTTGCAAAACTGAAGTCGAACGAGGAGCTTTTGCTAATCGACATCGAAATGCAACGTACAAAACAGAATTCTGTAGACCACTTGAATGCTTAGACTACGTGAACACATCTAAAAATATTATCCATAAATGTTTGTTTGATAGGTGAATCTGGTCTTCGTTTATCATAAAGAGCTGTCCCATTGTTTCTGGAAGTTGAAAGATGTGGTCGTTTAGCAGCTTTCAGAAGGGTGAATTGCCACCGTATGGCACTACTAAAAACCCACTGTCTGAGGAACCATAATCGAAAAGGAGGTTATTGTCTGAATAATCCCTGAAGTGATTCTAATAGAACTAACTCCTAACCCCGTTTGTCGTTTTCAATGGTCAGGATTTTACCAATACTCAACAGATAATGAAATCATTCATTTTACACAAGGACATCTCCCTCTTCTATAGTTCAAACTCACCCTTGATTTTAGTGGGAGATATAAGGAAGAGATTCAATGAGAAACGGTTCCCACGGACGCATGGATATGTACTATGTTATTTAGGGATAAATTGTCACTAGTCTTGAAAAGTCAGCCGGAATGACTAAAGGATAATATGTGGAACTTACAATCCTGCATTCACTGTGTGATTCCCCGTTGTGACTCAGTGCATTGATGATTGTGGGCAAGTGGGTTAAACCAGATGCACAATGAGTGTCTGCATGACATTCTAGAAGCATGAGTTAAAGCTCCTAAATCAGGACATAGAATTGCGTTGACAGACGTCACATTAGATCTGATTCGATCCGCTGGATAAAACAAAGCCCGTCCTTCTCCTTTCTCGTTAAGCAAGTGGTTGTTGTTATCCTTCCTATTCACAGTGCAGACAACAATATGCTTAGTTCGAATAACACTATACTACAACTCTGTCAGTAATACATAAGCGAAATATCCGATTTTACCAAAAACATTTTGAAATTCCATCCGATTGAAAACTCCCTTGAGAATGATATATTACAATTTATTGAACCTTACTCAAATGAATCCACTTAAGGTTTTGCTCCATTCGAAATATTTGTGCGCACAGTTGAAAACCCCCAATTCCAAATAATAGTATTTAGAAAACATAAATGTATTTGTGTGCAAAACTTATGACAAATATGGACGCAAAATTGTCGGATTGTTTTTCTGCTTTGACAAACAAAAATATACGAAGTGAATGAGCAATAGGCAAAACCACCAATATTTTTGATTCGCTTTGTTCACTGTCCTAGGGGTCGGATTGGGAATAGTGATTACGGACAGCCTGGAGCCGAATAGCAGTGAAGCGATAAGTTAAAACTGAATATATATATATATATATATATATATATATATATATATATATGGAGAGATAGGAAGGAACCGACAGAGTGAGAACGGGTGTGCGCGTTCCTAGTAACAAATGATTCAATCATACAAAAATTGAAATTCTAGTTATTTTCATGACGAATAGTGACAGAGATATTTCATACATCATCAATTGAGCAGTGTTGTACGCTTCACTTGTGGTCGAGTTTTGTATCGTTATAACATTCTCCTGTCTTCATCGGCCGATTAAATCTACCAAACTTGAACAAATTCAGTAAATATTCGCCACAATCTGCAGACCATCTGTGATAAGCAATTCGTAGACGAATATGAGAGCTGAATAGACAATCAGTGAACGGGCTGTTTTAACACACAAAACCGAAACAAATATGAACTATATTGAGTTTTGGTAATAGAATCGTTCCACGATTCATGCGAAACAGTCCCGATTCAGTGAGAATCGTGAGGGAAAATCTCGGTGATATGAAATGAGCAACTAAATGGATGAAAACAGAGACTACACATTAAAACGACACACTTGATGATATAATTCCGATATGTAGGACCACGATGTTTGGTACAATTTATCACGTGAATTTGTGGGCCACTAATGTGGACTGCATGTCAATGTTTAGGCAAATATTTTGGGACAAGAGGATCGTGAGCTGCAATTGTTCTCAGATTTGCCGTCGTCTGAAGGAAATGAGTTGGATTTCCGCGAAATCATTATACGATAAGTCCGAATCATTTTCATTCAGAATTTCGGACTAGCTGGATTGGTATCAAAATAAATCATGCAAAGCTATTTTATTATTGTTCAGGGACACGCGCATGTTTTCAAGATATATATGGAACATTCCATTTAGAAATAAAATGAGAATAATAAGCTTGTCATGTTATAACTTTGGAAGTTCAAATTCATTCGAATGGTACACAAATGAACTGATAACAAAAGATTCCTCAGGTTATCGGGTCGATCGGAATATATATGCAGATGAAGGAAAACGACACTCCCACGCCGGGAGTCGAACCCGGGCCGCCTGGGTGAAAGCCAGGAATCCTAACCGCTAGACCACGTGGGATGCCACCTGAATCACAACTGCACAATCAGAAGCAACACTATAAAATCACTGTGTGCAATTCTCATCTTTTTCATCAACACACGACAGCGGTGCGACAGTTTGTTTGATTCAACATGTTCACTCAATGTGTAAGCGTGTGAATTCGTGCACACTGTATATACCGGTTCATTCAACAGAATAGTATTCGACCAAGAATTTAAAAAGAATTATGTTGTGAGCAACTGATTGACCACATGACGTTATTCACATTGCTGTCTACAGATAACGGACGCTTACTTCCATCACTCACAATAGATCTTGTTTACGGCGTTCATATCTTCACAAATATATTGATATGAACAACTTCTACTAAGGTTTTCATTTTCAGCTATCGTTTCGTGCATGAACAAGGATCTAGTTAGTATTCGTTCGACAATCGACAGTCACAAAACTGGGATGACGAAAATGCCTCATTCACTTAAACATTTAGCAGTGCAGTTCAGACCAGTGACCAAGATCGTTGTCACAATGGTGACATCGATAAACCGTTTTCAACTAACACGATTAAACACATTAGCGTGTCTTGAGAATTCACGTATCACCTCATGTGACGGCAGTTGTATCAAATCAGAACATAATCATTTGTACACGGCATTGCATGAATAACCGTCATTTCCCACTCACACCTCCATACTAACCATCATGAAACAAATTCACGGCATAAGATGGGGCAAAAATCAGCACGCAGTTGGTAAGTAAAGCCACGCGCATCGTGGACTCGTAACACCTGTCGGAATGGATTCAGTGGAATGTTCTATGCAATGAACATGTCACTACTTCCCATTATTATCATTTTATTACCTCGATTGTTAAAGGACAATTGTTTATCCTTTTTCCTCGCGTGTAATTGTTGCAGCACGATCATATACAGCACCTTGACCGCAGAGTTCAAACTCACCGGATAGTTAAAGATGCTACATGTAATTTGCATCGTTTAACGATTCACGCACTCATTTGTTTTATGTGAATAATTCGAAAAGCTTTCAAAAATGAATCCACTCAGATCAGCCAGTAACGCAAATGATTTCCCAATAAATGGAGTGACCCGTGGTGTTCCACGATGGAATTGCAGACGTGTGCTCTTTTGGATTCAAACTGTGCCCAGTCGATCATTTCCCCATCTCCCATACTCAAATTGGAAGCCTCTTCCAAATATTGAACCGGTACTGCATATCAGAAACGAGGAGCAATGCAGTGGAAATTGACCTCATGGGTCAATAAATTGTGAATTGATTCCAGTAACTGTCAGTTCTCCTCTGATTTCTCATGATTTGCAGCCTGATTCACGAGCAAACAAATGTATATACAACACGAAATCCGTAGAAATTCAACTCAATTTGGTCATTTTTCCTCGTGTTATGGATTTGCACCGGCGCCCCATAAGTATGGTGCGTTCAGAAATGCTTTGTAGATTAAGTAAACAAGTGAGAATCATTTTATTTGGAAATCTTTCTTCATTATTAGTTTGATAAATTGTCGTCAGACACCACAGGAAATCGTGATGCAAACTGATGCTCATGCAGACGACGAAATTGGAGTAAGTAATCATACGTTCCGTATTGTTTGAAGATGCATTCAATTCTCAGGCACACAAATCATAATTTAAGCTCCACTCTCAATCAATTTTGACTGGCAAGTGATGCAAGCTACTAATGATCAAATACTCCTCATCCATTCTGAAATCCTCAATGATCGTGATGTCTCGCGTGTTGTCTACCAGTTTATTTGCAGTTGCGATGATACGTCTTTTGATAAAATAGAACGGTATTCGGCTCAAAATGTTTTCCAAAATATCCCGAAGTGGTTTGTGCACGTAGGGAATCTGTTCATATTAAAATCCAAATAACCGTAAGAAACAGATATCGGATACCGTGAAGGATTACCTCTCAAAACGGAACCGAGTTGACCTGGTGTAGTTATTCACAGTGCAAATACACAATCAGAATCTAATACCGACTGCATGTGGCAGGAATACACTGACTGAGTAGATAAATATTCACCTCTGTGCACGAAAACCAATAATCTAAACAATTTAATTATTTCTGGTTTTCTCCAACACAGAAGGAAGTAGCCATATACATGTTATCTTGATTATGGATGTATCAGATTTAAAAGCAACGGTACCATAACTTAAGCTTCTTCCTACTGAATCACACAAGGAAATTCGTGCAAACCACTCATTGATTTTGATATTCCGTGTTTTGTCTACCGGTTCACTGGAAATTGCAATAACAACAACATTGGTAAAATATGACAGTATTTCGCTCAAAACGATGCCGACCACATATGGAAATGGTCTTTGGAAACACCAACTCAGTTCATAAACATGTCTGTAGGAAATCGGAATAGGAATCATCTTTCGCGAAGAATGTACACTCAAAAGACATCGCGTTGAAATGACGAAGTTATTCAGAGTGATATTACGTGATCTGTTCACAAAGCAACGTCGGTAAAGGGAAGAAATATATTCCGTCCCTCGAACCGGATAACACGAATATGAAATCTTCAAACGCTGAATTGAACAAAACACGAATCACGCACCGATTAACCAACAACAGTTTTGGGCACGTGATTATGCTGGCAAGTGCAAGTCCACACACACACAAGAACTAGGGAGCATTCATTGTGAACTCCTGGCATGATATGTTGGTTTCCGATCAGTATGCACCATTACACAATCCAAAGCAAAGGCTGGGCGCATTCAAGTGAACCACACTGATCACGTAGGAAAAGCCCTTATAAACGCGCACGAAAATCCTGCAGTTTGTTTGCCACTGGCTTTAGCCGCACAATCCCATTTTCATCACCTGTTCGCCTAATCCTTAAGCCTTCATATACTGTCAGGTTGATGTTCAATTATAATACTGAAATCACTGTTAGTTGTTTTATGTGTCATACCATTCTCATTGTATTTATTATTCCAAATGATTTGTCATGCACAACGTGAGGTAATTAAATGAAACTCTTGCAACCAGGGAATTTTGCTTTCTCCTAATTCTTATCAATTGCATGAATGGGACACAATGTTACATGTTCATTTCGAAAAAAATATTCGAGTGAGCATTCTTCGATTTTTTTTGCAGAATAACAACTATATTTCGAGACGACATGACAAAGTGTTTCGAGAAAGATCATTCACCCGTCAGGCTGAAATATTTGCAATATGATCCCAATTATTCTCAAAAGTTGAGCCAAACAGATTGACCTATTCTAATATTCTACTGAATTTCAGTTATTATTCAGTGACGAACGAACCGAATAACCCGTTGATTCTATTCACAGATTGAAATTCAATCGCTCCCTGTTGAAAATGTGGATGGTTTCATCACTGTGAGTGTTTGTGGTGTGGGTGGAGTGCAGTGCAGTGGGAATGGGGGTAAGCTTATTCATTGAAATGTAATGGATACCAAAATACACTTTTCATTATCTTTCTTTTTTATTGTGTATATATTAAAGTGCAATAATTCAAGGAAGGGCAAAGGCTGATGGATGGCTGTCAAATGATAAAGTGACCGGCAGTGGCCATAATCGAACCCAGGTCGTTATTGTCAAAGGTTGACGATGATAACCGTTTGACTACCACCAGTAATTTACTCTTAGACAATGTTAAATAATTTCCCATACCGCTCAATCATAGGGAGTCTATTTGGAAGAACGTTTATAGGAGGAAAACAGAACGAAACCAGAATCGTTCATTCACAAATTTGATAGACGAAGTTGGGTGTACTAATGCATTTCTCGTCATTTGATTGAGTGATGTGAGTAGATTGGGGGTCATTTGTCACAAAAGGGATTATTTACACATGCAGATATAAACGATCACTCCATTGTTGTTTACCACGGACAGACTAAGCCATGTAGCATTCGTGGATGCGATTCACGGATTCATCACATCACATGATGTATTTGGAATTCCAAGGTGAAACTGTCCCCAATGCGGAAAGAACGAGCTAGAGGAAAACGCGACCGAAATGTTTCTCAATCTGATCACAGTAACTTCATCAACTCTAGCTGCTTTTATACCACAGATGCTAAACAAGAATGGCGAGATCCTCTATCATCCTCGCATGTCATACTAGATGAGATCCGTCAACTGTTCACTTATGCAGAAAACTTGCAAAACTAAGTTACCAAATGGGAAGATAATGATTCAAATGATTCAAATGATGGAGAAAAATCAACGGATTTCGATGAAAAGAATCACGATGGCGAATATAATGACGACAGTGGTCCGAACGACAAAGATGTTTTTGTTATAACTTGTCCATCTGGATGGTTATGATTTAGACGAGGAGGCCGCTGCTACCACTGCCACTGCTGATGGTAGTTTGATTTTGTTCTGTTCTGTCCCGGTGATTCCATTGCGAAGACTCTTCTTTCTTCAAATCATCTCAGCTTAGCTTGGATACAAAATAGATTATTCATACAAGATGCATCGTGGTCATGACCAAATACTTGCCTACGAATTTATTGACTCAATTATCGTTGACATGCCCCTCTCGTGGCTGGCTGATCTGATTGCAAACCGATTGGCTGATTCAGATGTGATCGGTTCAGATAACAATTGATCCGGGATTGGGCCATCACTGTGCTTCGATGGTCCCAATCTTGTCCTCGTTCCCGGGTTGAGCGATGAAGCACTGTCTGCCAGCCAAATGATCGATCTGCTTCGCGAAGACCAAGCTTGTCCTTTATTCTGGGCAGGCAAAGGAGTGCTATCTGAACACCAAATTGGGACTTCATTGATCACGCTACTACCCTGACAGTATTTTGCTGAGATAGTGGAGAACATTCTAGCAGCATGTTAGGTAAATGAGAAATCTGTTTCACCACAATCGTTCGTCATGAAAATGGATTCAGTAGAGAAACTCCCTAGATCGACGACATTTATCAATAATTTGATGACGTATGATTCCTTCTGTGAGAACGACTGGGGTGTGGTTGATAGAGCGAAAATTGGAATGAATTTGGAGAGAATACAGGCTCAATGAAAACGTTACGGAATGTTCAGCACAAAAATGCAACGCAGTTGTAAAACGATGACCGATGACCAGTAGTCCTCGTGCACAAAACTTAAACAACACACGACTACATGCGACCATGTGACCATGTGACCATGTGACCTGCTCAAACACTACACAGAATATCATCTCGCGCGAAGTGAACCACGAGGACTCAATCATACATATATCTATCCAGATTGTGAACTATCTAACTAACAAGATAACTAACTAACGATAATTGAGTCAATAAATTCGTAGGCCAGTATTTGGTCATGATCACCACGCATCTTATATGAAAAATCAAGTGAATGAGGCAATTTCGTCATCCCAGTTTTGTGACTGTCGATTGTCGAACGAATACTAACTAGATCCTTGTTCATGCACGAAACGATAGCTGAAAATGAAAACCTTAGTAGAAGTTGTTCATATCAATATATTTGTGAAGATATGAACGCCGTAAACAAGATCTATTGTGAGTGATGGAAGTAAGCGTCCGTTATCTGTAGACAGCAATGTGAATAACGTCATGTGGTCAATCAGTTGCTCACAACATAATTCTTTTTAAATTCTTGGTCGAATACTATTCTGTTGAATGAACCGGCATATACAGTGTGCACGAATTCACACGCTTACACATTGAGTGAGCATGTTGAATCAAACAAACTGTCGCACCGCTGTCGTGTGTTGATGAAAAAGATGAGAATTGCACACAGTGATTTTATAGTGTTGCTTCTGATTGTGCAGTTGTGATTCAGGTGGCATCCCACGTGGTCTAGCGGTTAGGATTCCTGGCTTTCACCCAGGCGGCCCGGGTTCGACTCCCGGCGTGGGAGTGTCGTTTTCCTTCATCTGCATATATATTCCGATCGACCCGATAACCTGAGGAATCTTTTGTTATCAGTTCATTTGTGTACCATTCGAATGAATTTGAACTTCCAAAGTTATAACATGACAAGCTTATTATTCTCATTTTATTTCTAAATGGAATGTTCCATATATATCTTGAAAACATGCGCGTGTCCCTGAACAATAATAAAATAGCTTTGCATGATTTATTTTGATACCAATCCAGCTAGTCCGAAATTCTGAATGAAAATGATTCGGACTTATCGTATAATGATTTCGCGGAAATCCAACTCATTTCCTTCAGACGACGGCAAATCTGAGAACAATTGCAGCTCACGATCCTCTTGTCCCAAAATATTTGCCTAAACATTGACATGCAGCCCACATTAGTGGCCCACAAATTCACGTGATAAATTGTACCAAACATCATGGTCCTAAATATCGGAATTATATCATCAAGTGTGTCGTTTTAATGTGTAGTCTCTGTTTTCATCCATTTAGTTGCTCATTTCATATCACCGAGATTTTCCCTCACGATTCTCACTGAATCGGGACTGTTTCGCATGAATCGTGGAACGATTCTATTACCAAAACTCAATATAGTTCATATTTGTTTCGGTTTTGTGTGTTAAAACAGCCCGTTCACTGATTGTCTATTCAGCTCTCATATTCGTCTACGAATTGCTTATCACAGATGGTCTGCAGATTGTGGCGAATATTTACTGAATTTGTTCAAGTTTGGTAGATTTAATCGGCCGATGAAGACAGGAGAATGTTATAACGATACAAAACTCGACCACAAGTGAAGCGTACAACACTGCTCAATTGATGATGTATGAAATATCTCTGTCACTATTCGTCATGAAAATAACTAGAATTTCAATTTTTGTATGATTGAATCATTTGTTACTAGGAACGCGCACACCCGTTCTCACTCTGTCGGTTCCTTCCTATCTCTCCATATATATATATATATATATATATATATATATATATATATATATATATATTCAGTTTTAACTTATCGCTTCACTGCTATTCGGCTCCAGGCTGTCCGTAATCACTATTCCCAATCCGACCCCTAGGACAGTGAACAAAGCGAATCAAAAATATTGGTGGTTTTGCCTATTGCTCATTCACTTCGTATATTTTTGTTTGTCAAAGCAGAAAAACAATCCGACAATTTTGCGTCCATATTTGTCATAAGTTTTGCACACAAATACATTTATGTTTTCTAAATACTATTATTTGGAATTGGGGGTTTTCAACTGTGCGCACAAATATTTCGAATGGAGCAAAACCTTAAGTGGATTCATTTGAGTAAGGTTCAATAAATTGTAATATATCATTCTCAAGGGAGTTTTCAATCGGATGGAATTTCAAAATGTTTTTGGTAAAATCGGATATTTCGCTTATGTATTACTGACAGAGTTGTAGTATAGTGTTATTCGAACTAAGCATATTGTTGTCTGCACTGTGAATAGGAAGGATAACAACAACCACTTGCTTAACGAGAAAGGAGAAGGACGGGCTTTGTTTTATCCAGCGGATCGAATCAGATCTAATGTGACGTCTGTCAACGCAATTCTATGTCCTGATTTAGGAGCTTTAACTCATGCTTCTAGAATGTCATGCAGACACTCATTGTGCATCTGGTTTAACCCACTTGCTCACAATCATCAATGCACTGAGTCACAACGGGGAATCACACAGTGAATGCAGGATTGTAAGTTCCACATATTATCCTTTAGTCATTCCGGCTGACTTTTCAAGACTAGTGACAATTTATCCCTAAATAACATAGTACATATCCATGCGTCCGTGGGAACCGTTTCTCATTGAATCTCTTCCTTATATCTCCCACTAAAATCAAGGGTGAGTTTGAACTATAGAAGAGGGAGATGTCCTTGTGTAAAGTGAATGATTTCATTATCTGTTGAGTATTGGTAAAATCCTGACCATTGAAAACGACAAACGGGGTTAGGAGTTAGTTCTATTAGAATCACTTCAGGGATTATTCAGACAATAACCTCCTTTTCGATTATGGTTCCTCAGACAGTGGGTTTTTAGTAGTGCCATACGGTGGCAATTCACCCTTCTGAAAGCTGCTAAACGACCACATCTTTCAACTTCCAGAAACAATGGGACAGCTCTCTATGATAAATGAAGACCAGATTCACCTATCAAACAAACATTTATGGATAATATTTTTAGATGTGTTCACGTAGTCTAAGCATTCAAGTGGTCTACAGAATTCTGTTTTGTACGTTGCATTTCGATGTCGATTAGCAAAAGCTCCTCGTTCGACTTCAGTTTTGCAAAAATGACAACATTAGCGTGTGAAATAAACTGTATATGCTGCTGTGAATTATCAGGTTAGCCAAGTTACCATTGCAATATTTTCTGTTCCTTGACCATATGTATAAAGTGTAAGTGGATTGTGGGGTATCCATATTCACCTTGTCAATAATCATTCACCACGTCAAGGACGAGTTTAATCGGTAAATGTGAATCATTCGAGTTACCGAATTGCAGATAATGCAACGCGGATCGCATTGTGTGATGACACTGAAATTCTTGTATTCTACCTGAGAAAATCGAGATGAACGATTCTGCCAATATTCATATCTAGTCAGTGCTAGTCCTATTCTATGCTGTTAATTATATAAAATCGATCTGAATTCATGGTTTTGACTGATTTTCACTCTTTTTCACAGTCTAAATCTCTGTGTGAAATGTAAGTCTCTTGCTGGGAGACGGACTCGTGCCGGCTGGGTGACAGCCAGGAACCCTAACCACTAGACCACGAGGGACACACGCCGGGGCATAGCAGCACTATTGAAGACCACATTGCAAAATAGATTTATTCAATATTTTTGTACTCAATGATATATCTCTCGAATATATTAGTCATTCAACAGAATATATTCAACTGCATTTTTTACCCGTATTTATGTGACAGTTTACTTGACGTTTGTGTTCAGTACCGTGACCAGATGACAATTATCACATTACACTACTGATTATTCGTCCGTCGGTCTTGTAGTAAACGGAAATGCTATCTTCAGTTTTTATTTTGTCAAGTAGAGGATAAGCATCATGGCAGGGGAATTACGAATGAAAATGCACAGATATTGAATGCAAAACTGTTTTTGGAATGGTATGTTCATCTGTTTATTTCGACGTTTACAGTGTGTTTGAACTGTCTAAGTGGAACCCAATGGAAGCATTTGTTTACCCAATATAGGGTGAAATTTCGACACACACATGATTTACCGTGGAATTCAGAGACTAGTGATGAGGTCAATTGGAACGCGGCAAAGAAGACCTGGAGGCATGATTGAGCATTAAATATATTTGGATTAGTCACGAAGATGAACAACGAGATTAGTGATTAATTGACTAGTAACTAAAAAGAGACAAGTAGGGTAAGGGATAAGGCTGTTTCTTTTGAAAGGTGAACGTGAAGGCAGTACACTGGATTTCGACCAAGTGGAAAATTAAGAGATCGCTTTGTCGAGTTCGAAGTGAAGGCAACGGTCGGTGTTGGACAATAATTGCTTACGAGTGAATTTGTTGCACGCATTGAAGTGCTAGCCTCAAGATGAAATCGGTGACAATATTGATGTTGCTACAACGAGAAAACATCTTCGAAGACTTGATGATATCGCCAAAACATTTAATGTTTTACCAAGGAAAATCATGGGTGGACAGTTAAGTCAGTCAGGGCGAATGCAACAATTTGCAAACTGCAGTGCAAGATTATAGGGCCCTCTGGGTCTCATTAGTCTGAAAGATAAATAAACAAATCTTCGGTACTTTGAGAATAGAACAGCTTTGTGTGCACACACACAGATATACATTTGCACAGACAGATTTGCGTAATCCCTAGGTAACGGACAAGGGAATCTCTGGGAGAGATGTTGATTTTTGATGGAAATATTTGAATTTTAAAGAAAGCAAATTTCAGCAGGTTGATCCACAATGAATTTGGAAGACCTCATCCGCGCATTTGCACGATAAAATTATGCCATTCATGTTGGCCGTTTGAAAGAATGTCCAGATATTGGTTTCCTTTATAAGGGAATCCAAATACAGCCTCACTGGCGTGTTTACAACCTGTGACAAGTTTACCACCGTAAGCAGAGAAAATAAGGGTGGATAGAATAATACCTCAAAAATCACCAGAAGACAAAAGCTTGTTAACACAAGACGTGGTCTGCGTGCAGCTTCAAAATACTAGTCGCGAATGGAAGTTAAAATACAACACTCGAATTGTTCTCAGTCAGAAGAGTGGAAGTAGAGAATTATTGGGTTGAGAATGGCATTTTCAAGTACTTCCAGCAAAACAGATGTGTAGGCCATCGGAAGATATTTGTTGGATACTTTCTTTAACACATGTGTAATGCTTACATGTCTCCAACAATCGGGGATCGCCTCAGAATGAAAAAAACGAATAAATAGATTTATTACGGGGATGTATATCAATCCGTCTCAATAACATAAGTGAGAAGTCCTTTCTGCCTGCGAACTGTCTCATTTTGTCAGTGTAAAACACAATGCACATGTAATTTGTTGGTCCACGTTCCCAGTCGTTGCACCTAACGTATTGGTCCGACTTGTGTGGGCGACGGAGCCTTGAGGCTTGAACACCACCGTCAGGATTCATGTCTCACTTCAAAAATCCACGCCGTCCATCTGCCATCCATTCGTTCGTGGTTTTGTGGACTCGGAGCTGTTTCTGACTCACAGTCTGACTGTGAGACTAAGCCACCCATCGAACAATATGTCAGATCATACTCATACGAGTACGAAGCAGTAGACTTTTAGTAACAGTAGAGCTAGCAAGTCGGAGACACCAGACACGTTTAAGTCAAGGTGGAGAGGTGAAAGTGAAGATGAGTCGAAATTTTCGACCAATTGATGATTCAGATCTTCGACGTTTAGCGTCAAATTGAGCTTGGCATAGCCCAACTATATTGGAAAGAGCCAAAAAAATGTGGCCTAAGACAAATAGCAATGCAGTTTATCTATGTCTTGTTGAATTGAAGTTGAAGATGAGAAGACTTGTACTACTTGCAGCGGATGAAATTAATTAGCCCACGTCTGTGTTTTCTTAGGCTCACAGACTGGCTGCTCTTAGAACGTCCCACTCATCAACATGAACCACATCACAACCAATTTCTTTGTACAACCTACTTTTTCGGGGAGAATTGCCTCAAAGCTTTTTGATTTGTTTACCACAGTATTATTGGATACTTCATCAAGTTTCCTCAAAGGAGAACGGTCTTTTGAGAAAAACCTTGCCGGTACTGGCATTTTGGAAACAAAACGATATCTAAGAGCTGTTCTCCAACGAACAAGATGATCTATCTTACCTTCTGTGAATCACACAAGTTATCTCGGAGCACTCAGTAACACTGGAAATGCACTAGCATAGGATGCTTCTGGGAACACCATACCCAACGGTGGTCAACCGGTCATCCTCATGGAATTCGGATCAGGAATTCTCGAGTTAGATTCCAGCTACCGCCGGTCACTTCCTCATTCAGAAGTTCTTAAATGACCGCAGAACTCTTCCAGAATTGATGCCCATCATCCTGTAGTGAATAAGGGAATTAAAACGGTTATCATTATTATTAATAATAATTTGATTTTCTAAATTTATAAATCACAGAATGGTCAGCAGTCGTCAATGAAAATTCGTCAGTATTCGAACAAGTGATTTGCCACAGCTAATCCGATATCGTTAGTTGTGTTTTCTGTTGACGTTATGGGTACGTCAGATTTTCATCTTTTGAAGCATACATAGAATCGTAAAACGGTGTACCTTAAGAATGGTTTGTATTATCGTTCCAGTATACACTACCAAGTACCTAAACTACAACTGCAACACCAATAACAACCAACAAAACTACTACTACCACTATTACTGGCTCTAATAACACTACTACTACTACTACTACTACTACTACTACTACTACTACTATTACTACTACTACTACTACTACTACTAATACTATTGCTACTACTACTACTACTACTACTACTACTACTACTACCAACTATGGGAACAATAAACACCTCTGTTTGACTGAATTCCATGGGTATCTGACGCGGATGACTCGGTGCTTGCGGACAGGATTCACGAAGATAAATCATTGATGAAGAGGTCACAAAAGCCATTCCGAGAACAAATTCGTTGCACGGCCAGTAGCATACGGCAGGGAATACCACCGCACCCCAATCGGAGTGAGGCTGTGAACTTTAATTTAGGATTTTATTAGTAGAAGATGAAAGAGTAGAGGAGGATTCAGGAGGATTCAGGAGCCCCACACCAATTATGGTTGCAGTCTTGAAGGATGGGATGTAATTGGTCATATTATTGTGTGAGAATTTAAGATGAAATGAAGTAATCTAACACCAGCAACAGGTTCTGAATCTCGATTGTATTTATTTGTTGGCAAAACGGAGAACCACTTCACAACCAATGTTCAAACAGCATGTCATTTTGGCCGGATGAAACGATTTCTGTCACCTCTAACCAGGACACCTGTGGCATGACATTTTACTACAAAATGGTAATGAGAACATGAGGTACAATGGAATTAACTTGAGAAGGTATTTGTACAACAAGTGGAATTAAAATCAACGCAACTCATGAAGGAAAAAGATTCCCCGACTATGCAATCAACGATGACAGACACAACTTTTGATTTTCTTCATCCAGTTCACCTGCAGTTAGATGCTGGAGGGACTAAACTGAATGTTTTACAGCCCATTATTAGTATTATTTTTATTGTTATTATTATCACGAATTCGACAAAGAAACCCGCATAATATCACATGATGGGGCATTTCAAAACCGTAGAGTCATTATCAATCTGCGCAGTACTTTTAATCCCTTCTTTTCTCGGTTAAAACAAAAGACACTTTCACTCTAGTTTATCCATGGATCATTTCTTCGCATTTCTTATCTATTGAGAGTATCAAAATTTCTTTGGTTTCTGTAATACCACTCACTATCTCCACCCTGCACAACAATCGACACACAAGGGTAAAACATGTGGTTGGTGCAATGAACACATACGATAAATACACCATACTGAACCGAAAGTGAAATCCAGGTGGTGTTCTCGGCAATCTGTGCTCACATCAGTATCTTGCTGTAGCAAACTGGACAATATACCCCGAGTGACTCCCTTTCTTGTTGCGCTATCATAATCTGGGTTTTGTTCGTGTGCTTCTTTAACTCTTCTTAGGTCACGTGTCCAGTCCGGACAAGTGAACTCGTGATGTCCATAATGTAGACCGAAAATGAACAAGAGAGAATCAGATAAAACGAGATCAACATGATCACTCGGAAAATAGTCAACTGATGCAGGTTCACTACGGAATTTATTCAGAGCAAACAAGAGTCCTACATAGAGAACAAAAACTAACGTCTATGATACACCTGCACCTTATATCTACGTAGAACGGTGACACTTGTCCATCTGTGAATAGTGATTATTGGTTTCCTATCCTATCGTAATATTTTCGTTTAATTTTGTAAAACTTTTCGCAAGGTATCATATCAGTATTCGTTCATAAAACAGAATGGACGTTTGAAAACCCAGAGTGCACACAATTATAACTTCACGTGTAAACGTAGCCTGAAAGTGACGTGGATAAAGGAGCCTTCGTTCCCCCTAGGCCTTCAACAAGGAGGATGGTCGCTGTGGAAAAGTCGACCACCCTTTGTGTGTGTGACGGGATATAGCCAATCAGAGTCAGTCACCTAAGGGCGCTATCACACACATACGACATGCAGTCAACCTGAAACAAATCATCGGCAGTCAGCTTTTGGTTAGCTTGGTGATAAGGAATGTGTGTTGGACTCGTAAACATACACTCCGTGTTCAAATCCCAACGCGGGGCTTGGAGAATGTGTACTGTTGCACTGTCTAACAAGCCGTATGAAACATACCGGTGGATTCGAAGAAGAGTTGTGTGTTCATGTTGCATGAAGACGCATTTCTTTAAGAATATACACTTTGCCATTTTGCTGCTCCACACTTTGGTCTGCCATTTTCTGGTTTTATTTTACTTCATTTCGTTCTTCTTCTATAGTAACTTCTTTCCACTTGTGTATCAGACTATTCCGGTTACCAACGACAGAGAATCATCAGCAAAGTTGCATCAAATAATGCCAACTACATCAGAACCCAATGTGTGGGAAAACACTAAGTTGTTTCGTGTCCGACTAATTTTCTTTGAAAAAACGAGGCATGAACCGGTCGAACCCAGCGTTATGTGCAAATAACTTGCATTTCCACAGCTTACCTATTGAGTCAAGTCACGTGTCGATTACGTAGCGTTTGTTTTGTACCCTCAGGGGATTTGAATAAATGGCGATGTGAACCGATTTGAGATCAAATTAGGGAGATTTCCAGGCTGCCGCCAAACACGAAGTTTAAGAAGAACAGTGGCAGACGACTTGTCCTTTATATCAACTCTAACTAACTTGCTCAGTCACGTTCAGTTCCTCATTCTTATCATCATAATTGGTTATTTACTCATTCCCGTCACTCGAGATTTCCGATTTGGATGATTATTTCCTGTCCTTGATTTGAGCCACAATGATTGTTATGCATTGATATGAGTACAAATAACTGTAAACGAGCTTGTTCGACGCGTCGTTTTATTCTCAATGACGTTTAAGTCATTTGTGTTTTATATTCATTCCAAATTCTACACTTTCATTCGGATTTTGGAAACACCTTTATTTCACTTGTCACAGTGCACTGTATTGTGGGCCAGACGATTCCAGACAATAGTGTTAGTCCATTGTTGGACGGAAACATCCACACATTTGAATACTTGCCAATGAAGTTGACAAGCAACATTTCTGACAAATATCTGCAGGTAAGTTAGAAGGAGAGCACACAAATAATTTAGATGACTATTTGCAAAATCAGATAAAGAGTGATATCTTCACTTTCATGTCGCTTTGTTCATAGACGTGAGAAATGGATATTATACGGTATTATATACTGTGTTTATATAATGCGAATGTTGAGCAACACCATAGAATCTTGTGTGCGACTGACAGCGACCCAGTCTCAAACATCTTTGAGTATACGCCGAAAAATATATTGGGCGGAAATTTAAACCGCACTAGCCAGCAATAAATGTTTGTATATTCTCAATACATGAATTGGCGACAAAGTGGTTCAGCAAAGCTAGTTCACAGACAAATTTTGCTGTTCTCATATTGTCGAACGAAAGCAAGTACACATACCGAGATTCTTCACAGTCAAGAATGGGGAAACATTTGAAAGCGATCACTGGGGTATGTAAACTGTTAGACATCAGCTTTCACTTTAATATTCCAGGGGAACAGTGATCAGTATTATTTCCTCAATCATCCCGGAGAGTCTCTCACATTTTCTGAACGAAGATAAACACAGTTTCACTTGTGATTTGTGCAATATTCGGTATTTGAGAGTAAAGTGTTTCCAATGTTCATTTACCGCAAAAGATGATGATGATGATGATGATGATGATGATGATGATGATGATGATGATGATGATGATGATGATGATGATGATGATGATGATGATGATGATGATGATGTTGAGGATGATGATGATGATGATGATGATGATGATGACGATGATACTTATGATGATCATGATCATGACGACCCAGTAAACATTTCAGATGGTTTTTAGACTAAATATATAGCTTCTATTCGAAAGCTTGTGAAAATCCATTTACAACAAATGCAGCAAATGGATATCCGTTCTGTGAACTCCTTTATCTTTTGTTTTACTCGTGATGTTGCAATAGACCCTCTGCATCGAACCCGAATCTCCCTCTGCTTTGACAAATTTGATTCAAGTGCTAATCCCCACTGACCTACCGACAGATGCACCCATGCTTGAGAATCAAGTGTGTTTTACCAGCTGAGTTACAAAACCACACCGGGAGCTCAGGATATGTCACCAAATGTCAAAATTTCCCAACACCAACATCGTGAAATGTCTTTAGGCAGAATACTGTATTCGCCACTGAATAGGGATCATTTGGATGCTCACAACCACATAGGTCGAAATTAGGCTAAAATCAGGACTTGATAAAAAATGCTATAGAAGTAGATTTTAATAAATCCGGTGAAACAGCTTTTCAGTGATTCCTCAGCTGACCACTCGTAAGTGACTCATCCACTGGATATAAAGAATTATACTGAAACAAAATGCAGCAAAATGCTGAGTACTTACGGATGTTAGTTGAGAAAATGGTCTGAGAAAATTTGTCTACATCTGTGCAGATGTAGTGTCGTTATCACATTATGAAAACTTCCACATAAAAGACACCTTTTCATAGATTTTTCTTCTCAAATTCCATTGGGCAACGAATAATATGTGTAGCAATTATCCCGATCACACAGGCTGTCAACATAGCAGAAACTCAGTCTCACTAGCTCTGTGCACGATATGGGCTGTACACGGCTATGGGCAGCAGAACAAATTCCAATTGAAAAACCAAGTTTATCGTAATTTCATGGTTCGATTTGATGCAATACATAGAAATATATAAAGGCAAATGACTTACAGCCAGTTGAGCAACCAGGAACAACAGTATGGAAAGCTATCCGGAATATCTGGACAGTGCGATCACAAACAGTCTACTCAGCAAGGGGTCGAACGAAACTGTAGAGCAGCACAGTCATTGTACAGATAGTAATTCAAGAAGCTTTCTAGCTAACAAGAAATTATAGCTTCAGTCACCGAATAAGAAAATAATCTAAAATAAGCTAGAATGAACAAATTTCTATGTTCTAAGGAGTTACCAATGTAAAAATACAAACAGTAGCAATTGTAAGACCACAGGAGTGATATTACTCAACGTGGACGAATGAAACTGGTATTAGGTTTGTTAGCACGCCATGGGAGTTCAGTGCCGTCCAACGGTGTAGTGCAGTGGAAGACAATTATTCGTACAATGGAAATATGCAGTCATAGAACAACAAAGTCAGACATATAAACTCAGAATATTCATGCACTAAACAGCATAAAAGTGGATAGGAACTGCCTCAGTCCATTGGAAATGAAGAAACAGTTCATGAATGCATGATGTCCATGATGACAGGTGCACGCTACTCATGAGTAGGACAAGTGAGAATATCATGAGAATTCAAACTACAAAAAATGATTTACAATAAACCAGCTTGGACCAATTGGAGCCTGGAAGCAGTGATTTTACCAGAATCATTATCAACCACGCTTCACTGAAAATCATCCACTTACGCAATAGATTTCTCCCTCGTTATGTCCTTTTGTAGATCTAGCAATGCTTTTGCACATCATATGCTTGACTGCCCAGTGACCAGTAGTAATGGACACTATAGCCAGTCCACAGTTTCAACAAACATATATCCTCAACCAATTCCTGTTTTTTTCTATGGCAGTGAACTGCTAATCATTTACTGAAGAGTCGCATCAGTTAGCACCAGAATGAGAAGTTGATTTTGAAGACATCTTTCAAAGGGCAAAAAACAATATAAGATCACTTGGAATAACCATCGAACTATCTTGATGATAGCTCCAAAAAATGGGGTGCGCCACCAGACCTGATATTTTGGTGAGGATAAAAGGTCTTGATATCTAATTGTAAAAGATTTCGAATGATCAACGAGACCTGTAATATAAGCACGTCATGCAGACTATCCTCTTTACATATTCCCATATATATCATGATTTCACTCGCATCCAGGTATTCATTCAATCGGATGAATTGGTATGTTGGGCGAAAGTTGGACGTTTTGGGTTTTATTACTGAGAATTGCAGTAATTGGAGACAATGAAAAATGATTCCTGTTTCAGAACTGATGTGAATGAGAATTTTGTAAAGATGGCTTGATGAGCAAACACCAATGGTGATCTTACAAACTCGATGTAAGTAGTCGGTTATTCACATTTCTACTAAGTAATTCATCGCGCAATATAGTGCGCGAAGGGTCTATGAATCTATTTTGTTTGCCTGCAATTATTGTTGAACCCAACCAGTTAGGAAGACCACATTTGGTATGCTGATATGCAAACCCGTTTCTGCATTAAACATGCACACTGATTATGAACATGACCCAGATGAATTGATTTATCCTGACCTAATATACCTCAAACGGTGAGAATTTCTATTAAACCCATCCTTGGGTGTATAGCAAAACTATCAGCTAGTTACGAAATGCAATGATTGTTACTGTTAAGAGCGGAGATACAACGTTCAAACTTGCTTCGAGGATGTTCTGGACGATTTGAAATTTTATGTCGTCCATTCAGCGAACATGGCGGACGTCAAGTCATTCAGAATGGCAGCGACTGTTCTATCGGCGTAGATTTTTCCCGCTAATAGGCCTTAGAAATTCTAAGTTGGGTTCAAGTCTGGATCGTGAAAGCTCCGGTCTATAGTTTTCACGGTGCGGTACCCAAGCCACGTTACTGTGATACTGACGTACTTATGTCCATACTATCATTTTGAAAGATCATGGGACTTAGTTGAGTTCCCGGAATAAACTCGTTCAGAGGTCTGATGTACGAATCAATCGTCTAGTTCTCTTCTAGAAGTGCCAGTTGAGATTTCCAGTCCTCAAAATTCGCAATCACGGCAAAGCCATCACCAGAGGCTCATACACTGAGGTTCAGCTTGCTTTTCTTGAAGTTGTTCCAGTATTACCTGATTCCACCTGAATCGTTGAAGTAAAACTATATCCCACCACTAAATGTATCTTCACTCAATTGATCATCACAGATTTTTATATATCGGTCCTCTCGATTTTGAACAGGACCGTCTGTCATCTAAGGCACTGATCTCATCTTTCAGTATTGAACATGTGGTGCAGACCGTGGGAGTTGCCATGCGCGTCAAAAGCTCACATTTAGTTACTAGGACCTATGTGTCTTTGATGCACCTGAAAATCGACTCGGAGCCTTATGCAAGAGTTTTCCTGAGGCCCGCGATTTCAGAATTTAACGTTTTCTCCTCGCTACGTAATCATTAAGACACTTCAAATTGTTACGATGGCTAATGTCGATCTAGAGTTTTTTCTTCGAAATCCGGTGTATGCTCATCCCCGAGTCTTTTGTGCAAATATTTCGCCTTGTTCCAGTTCAGACAGTCCTGGGCCTCTTGCCATTCTTCTATTTTGACAAATGGGAGGTCGCTACTTCTAACCGCAAAGCACGGCTTGAGTGAACATTGTTCCAGAACCACGCTAAATGACTCTTAACCAATCATCTCCGAGTACTGGAAATCACTGGAATATCTCCTATTCGCATATATTTGCACTTGTCACAAAGAATTCCATGCACCCGTTATGGGTCGTGACGGGACAGAGGAGCTTCACGGGGAGATGACGAGTGACGGCCACAAAGCCAGTCAAGTGTCTGTGATTTTCGAGGGCGATTGAACTGATGGCTTTGCTTAAATTTACGCAGAATTCACCTGAGTCAGTCAACTCCCCTAGATGTACCTTGTTCATCTGACATTCCCAACCACGAAAATTAAACACTTCCACTTTTCCGAACCGTACAACACTCACAACACTGATCAACCAACTTTAATTGGATGCTGTAAACATTATTTTGGAAATATGCTTACCCACCGCATACATGTAACTGCATTAGCCAGAGGATGAAGTTACCGAAAACAAGCTTGTTCGATATCGTGCCATTTTAACCTGAAGCTATTAGTCTAGGGATGATTCTGGTCCATTCCACAGTGCACTGGCGTTTATCCTGTCACACTTCGTACATGTGATTGTGTTCAGGAGTCTATCTCACTATGCAGTCGTTTCGCTCGGTCGCATTTGACGTGAATGGATCATCACGCTTGTGGCCGAACACCGAATTGGATTTGTTGATCAAACCCGTATGATCCATATAAGTCTTCGTGTTTGTTAACTCGCTTTAGTGTTTAAAAGGCCGTGACTGTTTGTGTTCCACAGTGGAGTACTTTGATACAACTCCGTTGATTTGTATTCCGTTGGTAGATTGTACACATGTATTGTCTAAGATCTCTCCCCGGATCACTCACGTAAGACGGAATTAAAGTTCTGTTATGTGATATTTACACGATTGGTTATCTCGGAATTATTCAGGGGCTGAACGGAACCTCAGCACATTTTGTCCGAAAGAAGAGAAGATGATCAAGCCATCATCACAATGCCTATCAAATCTTAGGAATGAATCTCACGAGAGCTTGCCCTCAGCCTCTTCTCTCCTCCCCCGAGGTAACCTCTTATCACCGGCACACACATTCCAGAAATTTTTTACCATAATCAGAGTCAATTTTTCTACTCAGGATGTCAATTTGCAACAAGTGAAGGGAGAACAAATATAAGTTGCATAGATAGAAAGCAAGCTCTCTAGGGTAAGTTTGGAAAGCCACACAGTAAATATGCGTGTTCGAAGATAATAAGCTCCAAGTAACGATCAAGTCAGATAGGATTCACTGGTAAATTCAATAACCTAATAATTTACTACCCGTTTATTTGTCATATAGGAATGCTGCAATATTTAACGAAGAGGATTGCGGTCAATTACAGACTGTCGAAAAGGGGTGTGAAGATTTGAGCCCAGGAGCACAAAACGCCAAGTACTCGCAGGTCACAGTTTGACCAAAGCCACTGTAGCTGACGATGACCAGAAGGACAGATGAAACAGCACCTATACAGTGTGTTTGTCGAGAGCAGATACACTTCTGGGGCTTTGATTTTCTACTCTTGCTACTGAGGACTGCATCAGTAGCTACATTTCTCAACGAGAAAATTACATTGCATTTCTCACTTGATAAGACGGTGAAAGAAACCGAGATTTACAATTAAACATCCAAAAATGCCATTTTTGACAACAGAGTGATAAGATAAAACTAATTACATAAATCGGTGGACAATTATTGGTATATGAACAATCAATAAATCGACTTCATCAATGCGACTACGGGTTGAACCCGGTTATTGTATTTTGCCTAATAACGGGCATAATGTGCTGAAACGGATATTCACATGTACCTCGTAAATTTCAGCCTGCTGGCATTACCTTCTCCTCACTGATAATTAGGTGTGATAAACATATTAGTTAGTTAGGACACAATGCACAGTAACTGCTACTATTTTGTGATCGGTTATCGGTGTTTAGCTTAACCTTGGACAAAATTCGTGTGACCCGGTGATAGAGAGTGTCTCCAATGGTTACGCTTAGTTATCGGTTCAAATAACATTGGTGAACGTAAGATATGTTGCTAAATTCCATTTGACTGCATCTTACAAATTTGAATTGAAGTGGGATTTCACACTGACAACTTCAATACGTATTCTTTTGATTTTGACCAGGTCGATAAAAGGATGGGATATCGGAATAAGTGGAGAAGGTTTGATAATGGTGACACAGATCGAGCATCGAGAAACAGTACTAGGCAAACCGCTGTTCACAAATGTTCGCCTCAGTTGCACTCCCACATCGAGATTCGAACACGGGCCGCCTGGGTGACAGCCAGGAATCACAACCACTAGACCACGCAGGAACTGCTAGTCACGATCAAAGGTTCGGGCACTCACTTACGAAACCATAGCATACCATACCATACCATACCATACCATAAACGAGCAATGCCCACACAAATACTATGATCAATATGAACAAGGCTGACAGTACCCACTAATTCAATCACTCACGCCCGATATATATCAGTTTTCTTGTTCTATGATTACGGGGATCGAACTCACAACATTCGGGTCATTAGCACGACGCTCTGACTAGCTGGCCTACCGGGGCTCAGTCAACTTTTCACGCACACACGGTTCCTCGCAGACTAACAGAAGACAAACAACTCATCACCCACCGGTAAATGCACACAATACAAATCTCTCTCTTTCACTGTCATTCTCTCCCTCTCTCTCTATCAATTTATATATATATATATATATATATATATATATATATATATATATATATATATATATATATATAGCTTGTTCTTCGAGTACGCGGTTTAGTTGTATCTGAACTGATATATCTTAGTCTCACCAAATACGCACAACATATCCATTATCATACTCATCTCGAACACTGAAAAATAAATCTCGCACTCACAACACGAAGAAAACACACACTCACGTCACATCACATCACATCATTTACAGTAGAGGGAGAGAGAGATGTGTGTGTTTGTTGGGTGCAACAGGCAAGATCTGGTGTGATCTGTGGTGAGTGAAGCGTGGTTTGGATTCCTAGTGCTCTAGCTTCTTAATCGAGTTTTTGAATAATTTTGTGAAGTAACCCAGGTAATTCACATTACTGAACGTATCAGCATTGCATTTAAGATGCCTTTTATTCGGAGAATATTCTCTATTTTCCTCACAGTACCGCCGAGTATTATTCGGTGTTTTAGTGGAACTATCTTTTCTCGCTTGGAGTTCTTTGTGCTTTTGTGTGAAGGGCTGTACTAGCTAGTGTCAGAGTTTATTCGCGTTTGGTTAAAAAGCATTTGGGCCCTTTTTTCTTACATTTTTTCTCCTTTTGTATGCCACACGCTTCTGACCCCAGTCTCGCATCTGAGTGCGGAAAACATGTTGTAAACTGTATAGATTTGGAAGTGTGCAAGGCCTGGTGGTCTAGCACCGGGTAAAAGCTTGGCTAGGCCAACTAGGGCACTGGTGAGAAACCCTCAACTACAGCAGAATGCCCTACTCGGCGCTAGGGCCCCTACCCTGACAGTAGTAAAGAAGTCACGTGCGTGGTCGAAAATAGTTGTAATTGAAGACGTGCTGGAAGATGAAAATTGGCATTACTGTCCGAAGTTGGAGGACAGGGTGACTCTTTCCAGCCTGGATGCTAGGGCAACTCCCATATAGATGGATTGGGAGTCGTCGGAAGTCCTAGAACATCAGCCGGCGACAACCACACTGATGGGGATGACCGATGCAAAATCTTGCATCGTCTCAGGCGTTACACATGATATCCATACAGGAGTAAACAGTAAGAGACATCGAAGCGACGAGGCAAACGCAATGGTATTATATGCTAACGCGTGTATTATTAGAAACAAATAGATGGAACTCGCCAAAGCAGCTGGGGAGGAGAACGCATTTATAACTGTCGATATGGAAACATGGCTTTCTAAAGAAGATCATGTGCCAAGACTAATAAGTAATGGTTTTATAATCTATAGGCAGGATAGAGAATACGATCACTCTGACGGAGGGGTAGCCATCCTCATTAGTCCAGGTATAAACCATCTTGAGTCTCAGACCAAGATTTGAACTCGTGATGTCCAGTTGTGCGCAGTTACGATCATACTTCCAGGCAGAAGAGCTAACGTTGTCTCTGTCTCCAGGACACCAAGTACAAACCGCGACAAGCATGTTCGCTTACTGCGGAGCCTGACTGAACTAGTTCAGGACGCACAAAAGACCCTCATAGTGGGTGACTTCAATCTTCCGCACATAGACTGGGCAGCCGAAGTCTGCATGCCGGGATCGGAGGAGCAAGCCTACTTAGAATGGCTGCATGCCAATGTGTTGCACCAGCATATTAGGGAAAATACCAGATAAAGGTCTAGATGGGTCCCATCCTTGCTGGATCTAGCAATAACAAACCTCCTCAACGATGTATCTGAATTGCATTACTGTGCAGCGCTGGCCAAAAGTGACCACGTGTGTGTCAAAATCACCCTATGCATGCGGCAACCCAAGGTACCCTCAAGGCTTGTTACAAATTTCGGTAGTATGGACATAGATAAGCTTCTCAAAGGGGCGATTGGGCTGATATGGGACACGGTAGAGGAGGCTACTGTCGAGGAACGCTGGCAGGTCCCTGATTGCCCTCCAGGAAGAGTTTGCACCCTTGAAACGAAGGAGTGGGGAGAGCAAACTTATGTGGTGGAAGGCTGAAATAGTCAAGATCATTATATGTAGAAACAGCAGCTGGAACCTGTACAAAGCTCCTGGCAGTCAGCTGGCCTGGACCTGTTATACGAAGCTTAGAAACGAGGCTGTGAGCCTCCTGTGAACTTCCAAACAAGAATTTGAGCTCAGGTCAGCCGAATGCGTAGGACAGCAACGGAAACTATTCTGCAGCCACGTACAGCCGAGAGGCACAACAAGGGCTGCCATAGGTCTACTATCCACTAGGGACCATCGTATTGTCACTGATGACAAGGGCAAAGCAGAAGCTTCGGGGGAATACTTTGGTAGTGTATATAGGACAGATCGTGGGGTACGAGTAAATTTGGCTCTGACGCATCCTCCTTCTCAGGTAAACGAGCTCAATCTCTCAAAGGAAATCGTGCGTAAGTATCTACAAGAACTAAACAGTCACAAGTCAACAGGTCCAGATGGCATCCACCCAGGTGTTATCAAGCCTTTGGAGGATATCATAGCTCCATCGGTATGCAAGAAGTGCGGGTCCAAGTTGGACCAGAGTAAGTTGCCTCAGGACTGGAAAATCACGGCCGTCGTGGCAATACATATGGGTGAACCTAAGTTGGCTATGCATAACTGCAGGCCGATAAGCTTAACTAGCATCTTATGTAAAGTTCTTGAGTAGATCACCCACACTCACATCTATCAGCACTGGCCCAGCATGGATTCCTAAAAAATGGATCTTGGCTAGACAATCTCTTGTGCTTCTTAGATCAGGTGACTCGGCAAATGGATGAAGGTAAGCAAGTTGAAGTATGTCACCTGAACTTTAGCAAGGCGTCCGACTTCGTTAGTGATCGTCTTTTGCTGTGCAAAATAGAAAAGTTCGGCATATGTGGGCCAGTATATTGATGGCTGGCTGAGTTCCCCTTTTACAGGACGTTTTACGCCAAAATTGGGGACAGGTGCTCTAATTTGGTGAATGTCATCAGTGGTGTACCTAAGAGATCCGTCCTAGGCCCGTTGGTATTCTTGTAGTTTATTGATTACCTAACATCCGCCCTTCAATCGTCTAGTTATTTTTGCGGATGACGTGAAGATTTTTGGATCTGAGGGTAAGGTCGACCTAGGCACGGATATAGGGGCCGTCCTGGACTGGGCAAACAGGTTGAACTTACCCCTGAACGCGGGAAAAATTTATTTGTTATCAAGGACCACAGAAAGCCTAACTGTCGCTCGTGACTAAGGGCTGTTCACCATGGAAGCAGTCAGTAGGGTTAAACAGCTTGAGGTCATCATGAGCAGTGACTTTAAATGGTCAAACCAGTGCAACGCTGCTGATCAAAAGGCTCATGTTGAGCTCTTAAGACTGCGATCAGCATTGTCATGCCGGCGGCTGGAAATATTCGTATTTATTTACATGGCTGTGGTACGACCTCACTTAGAAGGTAACGTGCAGGCTTGGTCGCCGCCTGCTTGCAGAAAATTCAGCGTCTCGCTGCGCGAGTGGCTGAACAGGATAGAGGTAAGACGTACGAGCAGAGACTCAGTGATCTCAATCTCTTCTCGATGGAAAAAAGGGACGTCTAGAAGATCTGATTAGAGACTTTCAAGTTAATGAAGGGTCTTTGTGGCCTTGGGCCGGATAGTCTGTTTCAAGTGGCTTAAGATTCCTGAACGAGGGGACGAGAGAAGAAGCTGTTGAAAGTTCGAGCTAAGTTGATGACTAGATCGCACTTCTTTAGCAACATGGCGGTGAAAGTTGGAACAGTCTGCCTGATGGAACGATGGACCTACAGACCATCCAGTCCTTCAAAGGTGCCCCAGATTGCGAGTGGTACGAGATATTTCTTGGTATTGAACGTAGAGTATGTTCACTAGATGGATGAATGGTAGCACTGTGGAAACAGAGTTTGGGAAATAGAGGTTCTTGATGTGATGTGATGTGATGCGATGCGATGTGATGTGTTGTGACGTGAGTGTGTGTTTTCTTCGTGTTGTGGGTGCGATATTTAGTTGCCAGTGTTCGAGAAGATTATGATAATGGATATGTTGTGTGTGTTTGGCGGACCTGTGGACGTGGCATGAGGTTGCGGTTCCGTGGTATAGTGGTTATTACGTCAGTCTCACACACAGAAGGTCCCCGCTTCGAGCATGGGTGGATCCATTTGCTATTTATCTTCTCTCGATGATTCTCTCTATGTCTCACTGTTCACCTCGTCTTCTGGTGAGATTAACATATATCGGTTCAGTCGAGATGACAGGTACAACTGAACCGTTTACTTGAAGAACAAGCAATATATATGTATATATATATATATATATATATATATATATATATATATATATACTTACTGTTTACTCCTGTATGGATATCATGTGTAACGCCTGAGACGATGCAAGATTTTGCATCGGTCATCCCCATCAGTGTGGTTGTCGCCGGCTGATGTTCTAGGACTTCCGACGACTCCCAATCCATCTATATGGGAGTTGCCCTAGCATCCAGGCTGGAAAGAGTCACCCTGTCCTCCAACTTCGGACAGTAATGCCAATTTTCATCTTCCAGCACGTCTTCAATTACAACTATTTTCGACCACGCACGTGACTTCTTTACTACTGTCAGGGTAGGGGCCCTAGCGCCGAGTAGGGCATTCTGCTGTAGTTGAGGGTTTCTCACCAGTGCCCTAGTTGGCCTAGCCAAGCTTTTACCCGGTGCTAGACCACCAGGCCTTGCACACTTCCAAATCTATACAGTTTACAACATGTTTTCCGCACTCAGATGCGAGACTGGGGTCAGAAGCGTGTGGCATACAAAAGGAGAAAAAATGTAAGAAAAAAGGGCCCAAATGCTTTTTAACCAAACGCGAATAAACTCTGACACTAGCTAGTACAGCCCTTCACACAAAAGCACAAAGAACTCCAAGCGAGAAAAGATAGTTCCACTAAAACACCGAATAATACTCGGCGGTACTGTGAGGAAAATAGAGAATATTCTCCGAATAAAAGGCATCTTAAATGCAATGCTGATACGTTCAGTAATGTGAATTACCTGGGTTACTTCACAAAATTATTCAAAAACTCGATTAAGAAGCTAGAGCACTAGGAATCCAAACCACGCTTCACTCACCACAGATCACACCAGATCTTGCCTGTTGCACCCAACAAACACACACATCTCTCTCTCCCTCTACTGTAAATGATGTGATGTGATGTGACGTGAGTGTGTGTTTTCTTCGTGTTGTGAGTGCGAGATTTATTTTTCAGTGTTCGAGATGAGTATGATAATGGATATGTTGTGCGTATTTGGTGAGACTAAGATATATCAGTTCAGATACAACTAAACCGCGTACTCGAAGAATAAGCTATATATATATATATATATATATATATATATATATATATATATATATATATATATATAAATTGATAGAGAGAGAGGGAGAGAATGACAGTGAAAGAGAGAGATTTGTATTGTGTGCATTTACCGGTGGGTGATGAGTTGTTTGTCTTCTGTTAGTCTGCGAGGAACCGTGTGTGCGTGAAAAGTTGACTGAGCCCCGGTAGGCCAGCTAGTCAGAGCGTCGTGCTAATGACCCGAATGTTGTGAGTTCGATCCCCGTAATCATAGAACAAGAAAACTGATATATATCGGGCGTGAGTGATTGAATTAGTGGGTACTGTCAGCCTTGTTCATATTGATCATAGTATTTGTGTGGGCATTGCTCGTTTATGGTATGGTATGGTATGGTATGGTATGCTATGGTTTCGTAAGTGAGTGCCCGAACCTTTGATCGTGACTAGCAGTTCCTGCGTGGTCTAGTGGTTGTGATTCCTGGCTGTCACCCAGGCGGCCCGTGTTCGAATCTCGATGTGGGAGTGCAACTGAGGCGAACATTTGTGAACAGCGGTTTGCCTAGTACTGTTTCTCGATGCTCGATCTGTGTCACCATTATCAAACCTTCTCCACTTATTCCGATATCCCATCCTTTTATCGACCTGGTCAAAATCAAAAGAATACGTATTGAAGTTGTCAGTGTGAAATCCCACTTCAATTCAAATTTGTAAGATGTAGTCAAATGGAGTTTAGCATCTTCCGAGGCATCATCATCATCATCATCATCGTCACTCGTGCTAAAATGGCTTTGTAAACACTGTACTCTCAATATCAGAATATTGCACGAACGTCAAGCTTTTTCTTCTGTGTGAAGTTGAGGTTGCGTGACTATGAATAATATAAATAATTCGAATGATGCTTGATGAACGAATGTCATTGATCAGTCAATTATAAGTTGTTTAAAAGTCACGTTTGTAAAGTTATATTATTCAGTTCATATGTAAAAATACTCATGAAAGTGGAGTTCATCGTATGTGGTTTAAACCACTAAGGCATGATCACTGACCCTGCTACGAACAGTTTCTTCTCTGGAAGTGTCGATCGTGGTCCTGCTAAATGGAAGGAAGCAAAAGCAATGCACACACGACTAGAAAGCAAGCGATATCATCTGGTGGTTGTTAGTAATTTTGCGAATGATGAGACTCACGAGAAGGCAGCTTCTGAATATTTCAGCGGGTTGGGAATATACATTGACCTCTCTGTTTAATTAAAGGTACTTTTAAGAGGACTGGTTTGCTTCCAGGTGACGTGCTAGGTTAAGCCTCCAATAGTATTGGTTATGCTACTGCCGTGGACGTATCTGTTCATTTGTTATATGCTTTACAGTAGCAAAACTGTGGGGGATTTAGGGGTTCAGTTTCCTAAATGCTTGTGAAATAATTTGACAAACTGTCACTATACTGATATAAAAATTTGTATCACGTTATAATGTTTAGTGTCGTGAACATATTTACTTCAAATACTACACTTTTATTCAAATTTCGACTCTTCCTGCATCTTCTCAAGGTGAGGTCAGTCACTTTCTTCTTATCTCAGACATCTTTGCGATAAAAACACAATTTACAAAATCCCACTCAATTTCCTACAGGATGCCTCAGCGTAAACTACCCACCTTCAACATGCTATTGAAAACTCATGAAAACGGACTGTGTACCACATTTGTATGGCCTGATAGAATCAACGTCAGTAGCATATATCTCCCAATTCCTTACTGTGTCTTGAACCTCAGCGTGTAGGTTTCTAAGTTCAAAACAATTCCAGCTGATCTTCAAAGGCTTATTTCAAGTCAACACTAAGTAACACAGTGCCCATTCATCACTGACTATAGAGGTTAGCATTTGGCCAACCAAATATGATCGACTCCAACATGAACGGCATCTTAGTACGAGGTTTAAGTGAAACTGAAATAGAAACAAGTAACAAGAGGTGGCTGCTTCAAATATTTCAGTAGTAGACAATTCCTAATCACACAGTGGTAACAATCAGCTTACCATTGTTTCGGTAATAATGATGATCGTGACAATCGCGTAGCGAAACACTGTGAATACCAAGGAGGCCATGTGCTTATTTACATTATAACAAACACTCCATCGTCGGCAAAACTTTCAAGTCTCTTCCTAGGATCTGAGATTCTATTGTATTACTAAACATTCGCATTATATAAACACAGTATATAATACCGTACAATATCTAGTCATCAAGTCTATGAACAAAGCGACATGAAAGTGAAGATATCACTCTTTATCTGATTTTGCTTGCAGTCATCTATACTATTTGTGTGCTCTCCTTCTAACTTACCCGACGATGTTTGTCAGAAATGTTACTTGTCAATTTCTATTTCGACCTTATGATAGACATGGTCCCATGGATTGCTCCACTATTAGGCTACAACTGTGAAACATTATCACATGCAGCCATGGATGCGGATAAATTTGGTGAATCGTATGCACTGATTAGCAAGTTTTCAAACGCGTATAATATTCCGTCAAACAATTACCTAACATTATTGTCTGGAATCTTCTGGCCCACAACACAGTGTACTGTGACAAGAGAAATAAAGGTGTTTCCAAAATCTGAATGAAAGTGTAGGATTTGGAATGAACATAAAATATAAAGGACGTAACACTTTATTAGGAATAAAACAACGTGGCGAATAAGCTCGTTTACAGTTATTCGTAATCATATCAATAGATAACAATTATTGTGGTTCAAAACAAGGAAAGGAAATGATCATCCAAATCTGTCTTTGCACGTGTGAGTGCATGCGAAACTCATCACAGTGAAAAATATTCGCATGGTCGCACACTTGTTCGGGAACAAGAAATGGGACTTGAGGATTTGAGTGCTTGCACAAATTGTTTCTGAACACACAGGAGAGAATTATGGAGACGAATTTCCACGGCTTCGGCTGAAGATAAGATGCGGAACTTGACAAGTCGTGATGGTTTTCCCGGGACTTCGTAAGTGGTGCGGAAAGCGTTGATCACAATTACTGAGTGGTTTGACTCCAAAGAAAATAGTACATTATATATATATATATATATAATATATATATATATATATATATATATACATTCTGAGAAGAAATTTGTTCTCGGTATAACCCTAATTTATTATTATGTTAAATAAACGAACGCATCAAAAGGAGCGGATGTGGTCTTTCAACATCACTGTGGACCTCGCTGCTGAAAGATAATCCCTTTAAATTCCAAATATTTTTATCGAAGACCCACATCCATCCCAGAGCTTCCCTTGTCCGTTACCTAGGGATTACGCAAATCTGTCCGTGTAGGTGGGTGTCTATGTGTGTGCACACAAAGTTGTTCTATTCTCAAAGTACCGAAGATTTGTTTATTTATCTTTCAGACTAATGAGACCCAGAGGGCCCTATAATCTTGCACTGCAGTTTGCAAATTGTTGCATTCGCCCTGACTGACTTAACTGTCCACCCATGATTTTCCTTGGTAAAACATTAAATGTTTTGGCGATATCATCAAGTCTTCGAAGATGTTTTCTCGTTGTAGCAACATCAATATTGTCACCGATTTCATCTTGAGGCTAGCACTTCAATGCGTGCAACAAATTCACTCGTAAGCAATTATTGTCCAACACCGACCGTTGCCTTCACTTCGAACTCGACAAAGCGATCTCTTAATTTTCCACTTGGTCGAAATCCAGTGTACTGCCTTCACGTTCACCTTTCAAAAGAAACAGCCTTATCCCTTACCCTACTTGTCTCTTTTTAGTTACTAGTCAATTAATCACTAATCTCGTTGTTCATCTTCGTGACTAATCCAAATGTGTTTACTGCCCAGTAATTCCTCCATGTCTTCTTTGCCGTATTCCAATTGACCTCATCACTAGTCTCTGAATTCCACGGTAAATCATGTGTGTGTCGAAATTTCACCCTATATTGGGTAAACAAATGCTTCCATCGGATTTCACTTAGACAGTTCAAACACACTGTAAACGTCGAAATAAACAGATGAACATACCATTCCAATAACAGTTTTGCATCCAATATCTGTGCATTTCCATTCGAAAATTACAGTTGAATATATTTTGTTGAATGACTAATATATTCGAGAGGTATATCATTGAGTAAAAAAATGAATAAATCTATTCGTGAGTGAAGTTTATATCGGTGGAAGCAAATATATAATACAGTTCTTGCTCATTCCTTACCAGACACTCAAACATTTATAAGGAACTGATTCATTTCGAATGGCTGGCAACAATATATTTCGTCGCAATACTATGTGAAAAAGCTGTCACGATACACCTTAGATTGCAACACAGACGGACGACTAGTCAGTAGAATGTAATATGTTAATTGTCATGTGGTCTCGGTACTGAATACAAAGGATTTGTTTACAAACGTCGAGTAAACTGTCACATAAAAACAGGTAAAAATTACAGTTGAATATATTCTGTTGAATGACTAATATATTCGAGAGGTATATCATTGAGTACAAAAAAATTGAATAAATCTATTTTGCAATGTGGTCTTCAATAGTGCTGCTATGCCCCGGCGTGTGTTCTCGTGGTCTAGTGGTTAGGGTTCCTGGCTGTCACCCAGCCGGCACGAGTCCGTCTCCCAGCAAGAGACTTACATTTCACACAGAGATTTAGACTGTGAAAAAGAGTGAAAATCAGTCAAAACCATGAATTCAGATCGATTTTATATAATTAACAGCATAGAATAGGACTAGCACTGACTAGATATGAATATTGGCAGAATCGTTCATCTCGATTTTCTCAGGTAGAATACAAGAATTTCAGTGTCATCACACAATGCGATCCGCGTTGCATTATCTGCAATTCGGTAACTCGAATGATTCACATTTACCGATTAAACTCGTCCTTGACGTGGTGAATGATTATTGACAAGGTGAATATGGATACCCCACAATCCACTTACACTTTATACATATGGTCAAGGAACGGAAAATATTGTAATGGTAACTTGGCTAACCTGATAATTCACAGCAGAATATACAGTTTATTTCACACGCTAATGTTGTCATTTTTGCAAAACTGAAGTCGAACGAGGAGCTTTTGCTAATCGACATCGAAATGCAACGTACAAAACAGAATTCTGTAGACCACTTGAATGCTTAGACTACGTGAACACATCTAAAAATATTATCCATAAATGTTTGTTTGATAGGTGAATCTGGTCTTCGTTTATCATAGAGAGCTGTCCCATTGTTTCTGGAAGTTGAAAGATGTGGTCGTTTAGCAGCTTTCAGAAGGGTGAATTGCCACCGTATGGCACTACTAAAAACCCACTGTCTGAGGAACCATAATCGAAAAGGAGATTATTGTCTGAATAATCCCTGAAGTGATTCTAATAGAACTAACTCCTAACCCCGTTTGTCGTTTTCAATGGTCAGGATTTTACCAATACTCAACAGATAATGAAATCATTCACTTTACACAAGGACATCTCCCTCTTCTATAGTTCAAACTCACCCTTGATTTTAGTGGGAGATATAAGGAAGAGATTCAATGAGAAACGGTTCCCACGGACGCATGGATATGTACTATGTTATTTAGGGATAAATTGCCACTAGTCTTGAAAAGTCAGCCGGAATGACTAAAGGATAATATGTGGAACTTACAATCCTGCAATCATTGTGTGATTCCCCGTTGTGACTCAGTGCATTGATGATTGTGGGCAAGTGGGTTAAACCAGATGCACAATGAGTGTCTGCATGACATTCTAGAAGCATGAGTTAAAGCTCCTAAATCAGGACATAGAATTGCGTTGACAGACGTCACATTAGATCTGATTCGATCCGCTGGATAAAACAAAGCCCGTCCTTCTCCTTTCTCGTTAAGCAAGTGGTTGTTGTTATCCTTCCTATTCACAGTGCAGACAACAATATGCTTAGTTCGAATAACACTATACTACAACTCTGTCAGTAATACATAAGCGAAATATCCGATTTTACCAAAAACATTTTGAAATTCCATCCGATTGAAAACTCCCTTGAGAATGATATATTACAATTTATTGAACCTTACTCAAATGAATCCACTTAAGGTTTTGCTCCATTCGAAATATTTGTGCGCACAGTTGAAAACCCCCAATTCCAAATAATAGTATTTAGAAAACATAAATGTATTTGTGTGCAAAACTTATGACAAATATGGACGCAAAATTGTCGGATTGTTTTTCTGCTTTGACAAACAAAAATATACGAAGTGAATGAGCAATAGGCAAAACCACCAATATTTTTGATTCGCTTTGTTCACTGTCCTAGGGGTCGGATTGGGAATAGTGATTACGGACAGCCTGGAGCCGAATAGCAGTGAAGCCATAAGCCAAAAATGAATACATGGGGTTGAACGAATGCTGTGACAGGGTTGTTGCCTCCGATTGGAAAACAGTAAAATGTTAATACAATGGGTGCGAATTATCAGAACAGATTTCCAGTACAAACACAATGGATGTTGTTATGTGACTAGCGCATAGCTCCAAGAATATTTCGTTTGAGGTTATACCAGAAGTAAGAGTAATCATACGCCTTCAAGCTGCAGCGCAACATCAAGATATTTCACGTGATCAGCACATGCCAACATGTATATCAATATATATATATATATATATGATATATATATATATATATATATATATATATATATATATATATATATGGAGAGATAGGAAGGAACCGACAGATGGAGAACGAGTGTGCGCATTCCCAGTAACAAAAGACTCAGTCATACAGAAAATTGAACCTCTAGTTATTTTCATGACGAATAGTGACAGAGATATTCCATAACTCATCAACTGAACTGAATAGACAATCAGTGAACGGACTGTTTTAACACACAAAACCGAAACAAATATGAACTATATTGAGTTTTGGTAATAGAATCGTTCCACGATTCATGCGAAACAGTCCCGATTCAGTGAGTATCGTGAGGGAAAATCTCGGTGATATGAAATGAGCAACTAAATGGATGAAAACAGAGACTACACATTAAAACGACACACTTGATGATATAATTCCGATATGTAGGACCACGATGTTTGGTACAATTTATCAGGTGAATTTGTGGGCCACTAATGTGGACTGCATGTCAATGTTTAGGCAAATATTTTGGGACAAGAGGATCGTGAGCTGCAATTGTTCTCAGAATTGCCGTCGTCTGAAGGAAATGAGTTGGATTTCCACGAAATTATTATACGATAAGTCCGAATCATTTTCATTCAGAATTTCGGACTAGCTGGATTGGTATCAAAATAAATCATGCAAAGCTATTTTATTATTGTTCAGGGACACGCGCATGTTTTCAAGATATATATGGAACATTCCATTTAGAAATAAAATGAGAATAATAAGCTTGTCATGTTATAACTTTGGGAGTTCAAGTTCATTCGAATGGTTCACAAATGAACTGATAACAAAAGATTCCTCAGGTTATCGTGTCGATCGGAATATATGTGCAGATTAAGAAAAACGATGCCGGGAGTCGAACCGGGGCCGCCTGGGTGAAAGCGAGGAATCCTTACCGCTAGACCACGTGGGATGCCACGTGAATCACAACTGCACAATCAGAAGTAACACTATAAAATTACTGTGTGCAATTCTCATCTTTTCATCAACACACGACAGCGGTGCGACAGTTTGTTTGATTCAACATGTTCACTCAATGTGTAAGCGTGTGAATTCGTGCACACTGTATATGCCGGTTCATTCAACAGAATAGTATTCGACCAAGAATTTAAAAAGCATTATGTTGTGAGCAACTGATTGACCACATGACGTTATTCACATTGCTGTCTACAGATAACGGACGCTTACTTCCATCACTCACAATAGATCTTGTTTACGGCGTTCATATCTTCACAAATATATTGATATGAACAACTTCTACTAAGGTTTTCATTTTCAGCTATCGTTTCGTGCATGAACAAGGATCTAGTTAGTATTCGTTCGACAATCGACAGTCACAAAACTGGGATGACGAAAATGCCTCATCCACTTGAACATTTGGCAGTGGAGTTCAGATCAGTGACCAAGATCGTTGTCACAATGGTGACATCGATAAACAGTTTTCAACTAGGACGTATAAACTTATTCGCGTGTCTTGAGAATTCACGCATCACCTCATGTGACGGCAGTTGTATCAAATCAGAACATAATCATTTGTACACGGCATTGCATGAATAACCGTCATTTCCCACTCACACCCCCATACTAACCATCATGAAGCAAGTTCACGGCACAAGATGGGGCAAAAATCAGCACGCAGTTAGTAAGTAAACCCACGCGCATCGTGGACTCGTAACACCTGTCGAAATGGATTTAGTGGAATGTTCTATGCAATGAACATGTCACTACTTCCCATTATTATCATTTTATTACCTCGATTATTAAAGCACAATTGTTTTTCCTTGTTCCTCGCGTGTAATTGTTGCAGCACGATCATATACAGCACCTTGACCGCAGAGTTCAAACTCACTTGATAGTTAAAGATGCTACATGTAATTTGCATCGTTTAACGATTCGCGCACTCATTTGTTGTATGTGTATAATTCGAAACGTTTTCAATAATGAATCTACTCAAGTCAACATGTAACGCAAATGATTTCCCATACTCAAATTGGAAGCCTCTTTCAAATATTGAACCAGTACTGCATATCGATAGTGAGGAGCAAAACAGTAGAAATGAAATTCATAGGACAGTGAACTGTGAATTCATCCCAGAAGTTATCAGCTCTCCTCAGATTTCTCATAATTTGCAGCCTGATTCACGAGCAAGCAAATGTATATACAACACGAAATCCGTAGAAATTCAACTCAATTTGGTCATTTTTCCTCGTGTTATGGATTTGCACCGGCGCTCCATAAGCGTGGTGCATTCGGAAAGTCATTGTAGATTAAGTAAACAAGTGGGAATCGTTTTATTTGGAAATCTTTCTTCATAAGTGGTTTAATAAATTGTCATCAGACACCACAGGAAATCGTGATGCACACTGATGCTCATGCAGACGACGAAACTGGAGTAAGTAATCATACGTTCCGTATTGTTTGAAGATGCATTCAATTCTCAGGCACACAAATCATAATTTAAGCTCCACTCTCAATCAATTTTGACTGGCAAGTGATGCAAGCTACTAATGATCAAATACTCCTCATCCATTCTGAAATCCTCAATGATCGTGATGTCTCGCGTGTTGTCTACCAGTTTACTTGCAGTTGCGATGATACGTCTTTTGATAAAATAGAACGGTATTCGGCTCAAAATGTTTTCCAAAATATCCCGAAGTGGTTTGTGCACGTAGGGAATCTGTTCATATTAAAATCCAAATAACCGTAAGAAACAGATATCGGATACCGTGAAGGATTACCTCTCAAAACGGAACCGAGTTGACCTGGTGTAGTTATTCACAGTGCAAATACACAATCAGAATCTAATACCGACTGCATGTGGCAGGAATACACTGACTGAGTAGATAAATATTCACCTCTGTGCACGAAAACCAATAATCTAAAAAATTTAATTATTTCTGGTTTTCTCCAACACAGAAGGAAGTAGCCATATACACGTTATCTTGATTATGGATGTATCAGATTTAAAAGCAACGGTACCATAACTTAAGCTTCTTCCTACCGAATCACACAAGGAAATTCGTGCAAACCACTCATTGATTTTGATATTCCGTGGTTTGTCTACCGGTTCACCGGAAATTGCAATAACAACAACATTGGTAAAATATGACAGTATTCCGCTCAAAACGATGCCGACAACATATAGAAATGGTCTTTGCACACACCAACTCAGTTCATGAACATCTCTGTAGGAAATCGGAATAGGAATCATCTTTCGCGAAGAATGTACAATGTACAAAAGACATCTAGTTGAAATGACGAAGTTATACAGAGTGATATTACGTGATCTGTTCACAAAGCAACGTCGGTAAAGGGAAGAAATATATTCCGTCCCTCGAACCGGATAACACGAATATGAAATCTTCAAACGCTGAATTGAACAAAACACGAATCACGCACCGATTAACCAACAACAGTTTTGGGCACGTAATTATGCTGGCAAGTGCAAGTCCACACTCACACAAGAACTAGGGAGCATTCATTGTGAACTCCTGGTATGATATGTGAACAGTTCTTCATCCCAATGATTTTAACTGAATACCTCTAATTTCAAAATATATTGCTTTCTTTATTTGATGATGAACTATACAGAAACCCGATAAGCACATTTCTCCCTTTCTGCAAATAATGAACCATCACCAGATGTTAAGCATTCTACAATATATCATGGTTCCTGAACGTTCAACAGTCATTTTGTTGCGCTAGATAATTGCCATTTTTCTCACTCCGTTTAATATTAGTTTTGGTCTCTATCAGTAAATTAGCAAATTACTGACTCTGCGCTTTCTTCCCCATTAGTAGTTTCCTGCCCAAATATTTCTCTGGGTCTCCTGAAAAAGCTTGAGCTATTCGTGAAACACTTCTCGAAATGCAGTGACGTCCACAGATAAAACTTTTGACTCTATCATTGACGGTCACTTTGTTGCATATCACCTGTTTATTTCCAACATTATTTCAGACAGTGACTTTTATTTGTGCGACAAACTTTCGAAAATTACATCTCACAATTCACACGATCAAAGTTGGAAATCTTATCCACTTGCACTTACCCATTACACACTTCTGTTTGCCACCCAGCTCTCTCTCTCTTTCTTAACTTGATCGCCCGATGAAAGTCATTGTAGAATTGCAAAGCTGTTTGCTTGGATGAAAATCAATACAGTGTTTCAATAACTTGTCTATATTTTCCAGATAAAAATAACTGTATAAACGGATTTGGTGAGAATGACTAGTATCCATCCCTTCGGTTACAAAAAGCAACTAATTATATGCACTTAGTCGAGCGTAAATCAATCGTTCAGGTTAACGGATCTCTTTATAATCCAATCAGCTTGACAAGGATATAATCTGACTGGAACAAAGCTCTCCGGAGAGTTTCATTTGTGCTTCATATTTTGTGATATCTATGCCATTTGCCTTCTGACATTCAGAAATATGCTTTGAGGCCTTCTTGTTTATAAAACCTTACCGACGCTGTAGAACTCAGACAGAAATTGTGTCCGTAGGCCGTTCGTAAAGTAATTGCAAAACAGAAAGCGAAGGCTACAACGTAAGGCAAATATCTGAGCATTATTGCTGACAAACTGAACGCGGCAGTGACTCATTTCGTTGCCAAATCCAATCCATTTCCAGGCTCTCAGTCGCTGGCTGTTAGTTTTCGGGTTCTGTGAGATGGAAATTTAGGGAGACTGGGCCCCTCCCCTCCACTGATCTCGTGCACAGCGTTGGAATAAAGAAAACAAGATATTTTTGATGTGGATTGTGCTTTTCGACACTTCTTCATCCTTGGTTGGATTAGCACTTACAGTATACTTAAATACTAGACTATTTAAGTTGTTCTGAGCATTTTGTACCTAATAACATGGACCTCGGCATACTCTTAGAAAGGTAATGGAGTGAGCATAGTATCGCTACCTGTTACGACCAGCGTCAATCCTCCAAACACTGACAAGCTATGCCAGTCACCCTCAGCGGCCACCGACACATTTATTCTGAATGCTCTACTCAATTGTGTAAAGCAAATCCGAGAAATGACGATGGAACAGGGGATTTTTGGAACAACGAAAGATGAAAACTGGTAAAAGGACCTCTCTGGATGTATTTACATCTAACATTTATACACAGGTACAGTTGATATATTCTGAAAAATGCGACTACTCAAATTCACCAGTTCTCCGCAAAATAAGTTTTACCCAGTGGAAAAATGTTCTGTGGTACTTACGCTTGGGACCATGTGACACCATACGCCAATTCATTCCCAACTGTCTTCCTTCTCAGAGGCAAATTCATTACGATAATTCATTAAATTTTTCATCTCGAACTCGTCTTCAACTCACACCCGAGAGTGAATGTGAACCGTAGGTAGAACCATAAGAGGTATTGATTGACATGAGAATCATATTATATTTTTCGAATAAAAAATTTGTATTTTTCTTGTGGGTTTGGAGTTTGCTGACTTAGTTATGAAATAACTCATTTCTCCGAGAGCCTAAGTTCCTTATTCAAAGTCCAGTGAAGCGAACGTTCACTCACCTCCATTTTTATTTCTGCAAACGAATTCCCAACCACAATCCAGTTGAGATTACTCAAATGTAACTGTAAAAAGCAAACCTGAGAAGAGCCCGTAGTCTTGGCAGTTTAACAAATTATCAAAAGGGATTACAGTTACCCACGAAACCAAACGCTCGTGAGACATGGCACGGAACATTGTCCAGCAAAACAATGATATTCTCAGAGGTATTACTGGTTCAATATCATGGAAATGTTTTTGCGTGAGTGTGATGGATTTTGCTCTGTTTTAGGATCGTTTGATGGTGCTACAACGAAAACAGCGAACATGCTTTGTTGTATCCGTAGTAATCCGTGGTGCTCCATCATTGTTGTTATTGTGTACATTTCTGGCGGAAGATTTTACCACCATGACACTTCTGATATACCTTTTGATTCACACCCGAATGAATAAGTCATTTGCATTGGATGTACTGGTTATTAGCTCCTTCACATCCTAATTTGAATCGGTGTTTCCCAATCAGATTCGTGCAAAATGTGATTCTGCAAGCATCAGAAATCCGGGGAATGGTTCAACAGAAAAGCAAACCAGAATCCACCAGGGATGTTGAATTCTTCCCGGATTTCCAGCCAAAATGAAAAGATTTCGTTCTGAAAGCATTCAAGTTCATCATCGTGCAAACGCTCAGAGGTTCAATAGAAAATATCACCAAGGAATAAAAATTACCAATGAGAAAAAGTAAACTAAGTTTCTGTTTCGAGGACTTTGTTCAGTTTAAAATGGTCAAACAAACTGCTTTTACGGTGTGCAAACTGTACAGAAATGACCAACACATGAACAAACGAACAAAGTAGTAGTTATGACCCCATCTTTGACCTCCCTCTAGTAGACACACTTATAGTTTGAGAGGAACATGGTCATATAAAATCTGTCATTTGGGCAACTTTAACTACGTTTTTACCTGTTTTGGAAAGAAAACCATGAAATAATTCCAAGATTGGAACAGTTATCATTTCGTAGAGATCAAGAGTAGGAAAGAAGAGGGGAGCCGCATTTTGAAAAGGCCCCCAACAATCGGGCATCTCACTGTTATAATTTGTAACTTATTGGTTGTTCCGTCATCAAAGGGAAATGCGGTTGACAAACTGTTCAGCAGACAACTTACAGGATGCCAGTGCTTGCCATTGTTTGATTATCTTTCCTAGCTGGTTCTTTGTTAGTCAAAATGAACGGAAATCGTACTACACGTTGGGTCACCGCTGTAGGGTCAGAATGACAAGCCATTCACGGTGTATGAACAGTTTGAATTTATGAATAAAAATGCTTATGGTCTCAGTCCAACGGTTATCTAATACAGCTCATTCTGAAGTACTGTTTAAAAGGCCATAGTTTTCCTACGTTTATCCTTCAAAGGTGACGATGTAAACCGTCCACTTAGTAAACTCCGGCACACGGTCGTCAAGCGACCGATCCAGTTATTGTCAGTGAAAGAGCAGCTGTCTCTGAGCCAAATTAAATTGTGTCCTTCACTTCACATGTGGATGCTCAGCCGTCATTAGGGTCCGAAAAGAAGGACAGTTGCATCGTGAAATAAACTAGACTGGGTCGGAGTGGCCTCAAAAGTCGAACAATAGTCAGTCCGCAGTGATGAAGTCGCCTATGAAAACGGAAGCAATCAGATCATCTATTGGGCAATATCCGGTTGAGCAAAAACGTTGTGCAATCCAAGACATCTTATTTAAAGTCACATTCAGCACTACAAAGGCAGGATTTCTTAAGTAAGCTGAGGCTCTAGCCGCTCTCACTTATAAATCCAAACTGTGCAAACAGTGGGAATGACTTATCAGTTTTGCCCTACCACGGTGACATAACATGTAGTCCCCTCTCATTCCCGGTTGCTCCCATAATTTCTCATTCACTTAAATAGAGTCTCGGTTTCGCTGATTATTTTACTGACAATATAAAAATCACACTGACTGTAGTATGCCCATGTACGGATACCGCGAGGTTGTGCAGGATATATTGTACAAACAAATGTTTCCGACTTCTCCTTCCAAATTTGTGGGATCTAGTTTGATTGGAATTCTTTGTTTTTATTGTGAATACTGATATCAGTTTTTTTGTATTAAACTGGACAGCTTCCAGTAGCCTGGATTTCTTTGTCCACATTCGTATTTACAGTTTCTTTTCAACCGACCGGAAAGGTGATTCGAATCTTTGCTGGTAATTAGCTGATTTAAAATGAATACTCCTGTAAACTTAATTATGTCAACAGGTAGTAAGAAACAGAATGTCGATCCATTCTGATGAAAGGGTCAAATAATATTTAGTACGTATTCGCTATGAAGACAAACCTTCGGTTGATTTATCATGTGGGGAATCCAATTGGCACTTCCACCTGATGAGGGAAATATGTACTGTCTAAACACATGTGTCAAAATATTTGTCTCTGAAAACCCTAAGTAGTGAGTAGATAAATGATTGAAGAGACATAAAAATTGTGCACAACTAATCTGCGCTCTCCTATGGGTGAGAAGTTTTGTTTCTTAGGTTTGAGGAAAGCATGAAACAGCTGCACAACCGTTGTGGTTTTTCATTAACTGGACAGTTTATTCCCATGCACCAGATGTGTTTTATGCATCAAACGGTTGCCTGGATCCACCAACTCAGGTGGTAAAATTGGCGGAAAATACAGAATTGAGATCAGTTCGAGCTGAATAAACAGCGGCTTATTTTCTCTGATGGCATCGCGGGGAGCATTTAGTATGTTAGAAGGTACAAAATATCAAGTTGTTCAATAAGAAGCATCTGCCTGGTTTTCACTATTATGTTTCGTTACTTTATCATATAAAAATATATTACGAAATGATTAACGGATTTCCCAATTGAAAGTAAATATTCTAATAACCGGTAGCACAATTATCCAAAGTGAGTCCATCAACGTGCTAGTTACTTGTAAAATGGATCAGTATGCAGTATCAACGTCATAAGGGTGCACTACAACCTACTGAGTCACCTGTCAGTTTTCTTACTTCATTCTTTTGGAATTTACCTCATCCTAAATCTACGGAGTCTCAACTGACACCCGAACCCACCAGAGTGGATGGTTTGAGCCATACATGTTACCACTTCTAAGATGAACGTCTAGTCAAATTATTCGAAGTAGAACAATGATGATACAAGTTACTACTGAACTAATCAATTGTCTAACTGGCTCAATATTCGGTCAACAACTGAACATCCCTCAACTTATTTGATTAATTAACCCCTCATGGCTACTGTGAGATTGACGGAGAGTGATCAGACGGTTGTCATCTTGGACTTTGGACCATATCAGCCGGGTTCGATTCCCATCACCGTCGGTCACTCCCCCATTTGGCGGCCTTCCATTAGTCTCGGCCTACTTCCTGAACTGTAGTAGTTTGTTGTATAATAGATGAAAAGCAAGCAAGAAAGATATCATTATTACTACATTTAGGCGAATAGTGGCTTAAAAATATCTGCGCATTCCACATCGTAGAATCATGGAATACGTCAGTAATCGTGCCAATACTGAAGGCCTCATCAAACGCAGCGTGAATTTAACTGCCTTCATGCTACGTGATGAGGTGCCCAAATGTTTAAGGCCTTTTCAAAATGCTGCTCCTCTCTTCGTTCCTACTCTTGATCTCTTGGAAAGGATAACTGTTCCAATCTTGGAATTATGTCATGGTTTTTTTTCAAAACAGGTAATAACTTAGTTAAAGTTGCCCAAAAGACAGATTTTATATGACCATGTTCCTCTCAAACTATAAGTGTGTCTACTAGAAGGAGGTCAAAGATGGGGTCATAACTACTTTGTTCGTTTGTTCATGTGTTGGTCATTTCTGTACAGGTCGCACAAAGTAGAAGCAGTTTTTCATGAACCTTGGCCCGAAGGGAAACGTCTTCGATATTTTTGCATTTTTTTGCTGGCATTGCTCAACATTGTCCAATCTTCTAATGATATATTTTCTGCCATTATTCGTACATCCAGCCTAATCTGCCTGACATTGAAATTATTTATCTTTATGATGTTTTTGCGGTAGCTCTTGCAACGTCGGTTATAGGTAGATCACCACTATTGTGGATTTTATATTATCAATATTTCTACGAACCGATTTGGTGCATTATCTGTGCTTATGCCAGTTACAGATGGAAAACTTCCATTCTTGTTGGTAACATACAATGATGTTTTCTGATTCCTGGTAAGTTTTCCTTGTGAATAGACAGTAAAAGCTATTTAACTCATTACTTTGCAAATTGGTCATAAGATTCGAGTTATCCTATGGGGTAAAAGATGTTCAATATGCAGAATAAATATAAGCACGGATCAACTTGAGTTGGCAGAAAAAGTATTTTTGTTGAACTTCGGGATAAGCGACATCGGGTTCAAAAAATACGGTCGATTGTAACATTGTTGGCCAAATTTTGATCAACTCAGTTTTCTCCGTAGATTCATGCCCTACTGACCACATTTTCTACATCCACCACTGCTCATTTTGCAATGAAATCTGTGTCACTTTTAAAAATATTGCAGGTTGTTGCTACAGGTAATTTCCTACGTGGCTCTCAGAACAAACGATCATTGGAAAGGTACCACGCTGTGTTTTTGTAGAGAGGACCGGGGCTGTCGGACTGGATATTCAACGATTGTGTTTCTTCCTGTTTTAAAATTACTTTTTGATAGCAAACTCACTGGTTTTTCAGCCATGTGGATTTGACAATGATATCTCATGAGAACTAACCATAGAATCGTCCAATATTAATCGTTCCAATACCATTTGGGACCACATGTCTTGTTTTCCGGGGTTCAACTTTTACTGTTGGCCTTTGATATCCCCATCGGTAGCGTTTATTTCTCTCATCTTCCCTCCGTGAACACGACATAATCATTGCAAATCATTCAGAGGAGCAAAAAGGTTATTTAGTTGTTACTAATACTAATAATATTATCAATATTAATATTATTATGAGCCACCCAAGTTATTCAATGCATTTTTACTTACGTAAGTACTAAGTAATTGTACCTGGATGACAGAACAAAATCCTGCGATCATCCTGTTTTAGTTTACATTTTAGACACGGTTCGTGCAAAGTGCATTGAACGTTATTATATGTTTGAAGACCAATGAATTATTCTCGCATGTCTGTTTGGCACGAGTGTTGTACGCTATTTTGCACTGACTATTTCCTGTGATCTCCGCTGTGGTATAAGTATGCATATCTTCCTGTGATGATCCGGAAAATCACGTGGTGAAACGAATGTTTCGTAGTGTGATGCTAGTCCGCAGGTATTCGCACTCTAGTTCCGCGTACCGTTGAAAGGTACAACATAAGCATTTCACTTACAATTGGGGACTTCCACTGGAGATACAGAAATGTCCTCGTTGTTGCTTTAATTTTTGCGCCGTTGATCTTTTTATGGAAACTCTTGAAAGGCAGTTTCTGTGTATTTTCGGTTTGAACCACTTCCCAAGGTGTACTTGAAAAGGCGACTGATTTTCGAGAATAAACGTTTGTCTTGGAAAGATTTATATATTTATTGACTAACGTTCCGGACGGTGCTTGAACATCGTAATTGTTAAAATGCCTCATCAGTGTACTTCTCGTTTCAAACACTGAAAATTTTTAATTTTTATTGAATCAGCATCCGTAGACATTTTACTGTATTTTAGGTTCCATAGGTCGTACAGTTTAAGCAGCTTCCAGAGTTAAGGAGCTGTAAAAGGAGAATTTATTGTGCATTCGTTCCCATGGAAGACGACATTGTTGTTGATGGAATCCGGTTTTTAACGAAATCTAGACAACCCACTTCAATGCTAACAATCCGTGTGCAATAACTTCAAGGTGGTTCTATTGGTTGGTCGTTGCTGAGCATGGCGTTTAGATCGCATACATGAAGAGCTTGCTCTGGACATGACCTTGACTTTTCAGGTGACCTTATCTTTTGTGTACTGTTCATAGAAATCTGGACCTTATGACCTATAGATGCACATTTTTAAGTTTAGTGACTTGGCATATGCCCTGCAAAACCGGACTCATTTGGAAACGACTTCCCAAAATTACTGTTATTCAGTTCTTTTGTCTAGGTATCTGTGTATTTTTGTTTTCATTTATTCACTTTTGTGCCGTCATATGCTTGGTCCACCAAGGTACTATGGAAACATTTTTGTGTCGATATGCACACATGAAGAATAGGGTTTCATGACTAGGGGTAGATAGTACTAAGGTCTGGTAGCTTTTCAATTCCTGGGTTATTTGGATTTATTGTGCATCAAACTCTGAATCCGATCCAATTCAATGCATTTATTGATTACACTTGTTGAAAAACCTCAGGTTTCCAGGATCTCCCCCGAGCATCTTCTCTTTGCGTAGTACATAATGTGAACTTCGTCCACACTAAAAGTGTATCCTTCTCAATCCTCGGTAACGGATATTAGGCAGAATGGATCATATCTTGTTGTGGCTAGTTCATGTTCATACATTCATGTTGTAACCTTGCCCTCAGTATGACCGACACAATATTTTTCACAGTCCTTGCAATTATCCCCGGATATGATGTTTCTTCTTTTTTGGCTTTCAGTTGCGCTGTCGCTCGTGAAATGATTCTTCTCAGGGTTCTGGTTGGTTTGTGAGCCACTGTATGACCTTGTGGTTAGGAGAGTCTTGCGGTGATTTCGGAAGCGTTTTTCATCCATGGCAGCCCTGTCCTTCTGTTAGATTGTGCTCTTCGGCCGGTTCCGGTCTTGATTCCGAATATGGTCCTTCCTTTTTATTGGATCGCCTAAAGAAGATAGGTCTGTTTTTGTTTCTCCAGCCTCTAGGTGTTTCAGTGTGTTTTGGTTGTTAAACTGAGTTCTTAAGCTAGACTTCACGTGGTTGTTTGAGTACAGGCTTCCTCACTTGCGCACTGATGATGTCACCTCGACTGGTGGTAAAACATTCGCGATCTAAACATCAATCTTATAGATCACCAACCGATACAAACCATCAATTTTAGCTACAAACATCTCCGAGATTCAAAATCACTCGGCCGATAATCTTCACATTCCCCAAATCGTCGAGCCTATAGTTATTATTCCGAACTCTTCCTTACTAGTCGAAGGGTAAGGCGACGTGTTTTACATTCACAAATGAATGCAACTTCCGATTGCTAAGAGCATGACTCCGATAGGTCACACCCAAACTATGAGACTGCTAATTGGGTGGAATTAACCTGTTTATTTTTTGTGACTATTTCCAAAGCTAGAATCTGAATCTTGTCCTAACCGCAGTTACTTCTCATTTCGTATATTTGATCGTTGAACTCTTATAATCGAGGCCATGGCCGCATACACGTGAAGAAAATGAACGTTTTGTCACTAGTAATTCCGAATTGTTGTCATCTCGGTAGAATACAGCAATATTATCGTATTGACGCTGATGATGTCCATTTGACTGGTGTAAAAACATTTGCGACTCAGACCAGCAGCTCGGAAAACAAAGAGTTGGAGGATGATCGTCGGAATCAGTTAGAGTTTAAATCTGCTCCTCACTAGTTTTGTTAGTAATTGTGGAACTGTCCACCTATCAGCGTCATCGATACACTAACCATCGAAACGGTATTCCAAAGAAACAGAACACAGATTGAATATGGGACGCCAGGAATTCCGACAGTAGCACATCTAACCAAATGAAGTTTTCTGAGCCGAAATGCTGTACGTTTGACCTAACAAAAACAAAGAAAGGTAGATCTCTATAATATTGTGATGTTGCTCAACTGTTACTGACATATTATTGCTCGATAGTTCATCCGGTGATGAACAAAGTTGCAAACTTGCGAATACGAATTCCTGGAATATATGTGTAATCGCCTTAGTTCGAGTACGAAGTTACCGGAAAAGCACTTGTGCTCTATCAAGTCCTGTTCTCTACATTGCTGTAGGATCATTCACTAGAATTTACTACTAACTGGACTTTCGTTTGTCTTTTCTCTCATCATTCTAACCATTTTTGATGGCGTCACGGAGAAAATTTACTGGGCACAATAAAAATGCTACTACTACTAATAACGATAATAACTGATTCTCAGAAACTTGGGACAAGAATACAAACAGCACACACAGGCCGACATGGACAAACGGGCAGGTGGATTTCTCTCCCAAAGCACCACAAAATTAGAGAATGGTTAATACCGATTTTGAGAAAGATTGATACCTGAATAAGAAGGTTCCCTATAGTGAACGGTAAAATGAACGGCTTTATGAACTGAATAGAAACGGGAACTCAAAATTATCAGTAACTTTTTGACACACTTATAACCGAACCCTGTGTGGACCTCGCGGCTAGTTTTGGGGACTTTTGGGAGTACTTCCCAGAGAAGGACAACAACGTTGAAGATAAATTAACTTTAGTTGTTTCAATCAACTCAAAAGGTGAACATCAGGGTTCACATACCTGTTTTTTAATGGACAAGCCATGGAACAAAGATTTCTGTGCCTTGATTATACCCAGTAATCGTGCTTCTCAATAATAGTATGCTTCTGAAAATAGAGAACAGTCCTTTCTTCTGGTCTTTTGTGCATCGTTAATTGTACACTAATTGATTACTGTGCAATCATCAATCTTAAACTCTGGATGATGATTCCAGAGCAGTTTTGATTTCGGGCTTGCCTATTATTTCGTAAATATTGGTTCCCATATCAGCACACACCTTATCTCTACGATTACTATTAGACGTAGTGACCTACAACGGGGAATTTTGTATATCTGCTGAATGCGAAGCTTCACCATCCAAGCCCGGAATCGGTCCAGCTTGTCCTTCTTTTACAACTTATCTCCGAAATCTGCACTTTGAAGAGAGAAGACGAGTGAGAACGTTGTTCGCAAAGTTACTGTCTTTAGCAGCATTTCTGATGTCTACCAAAGGTGACTGTATTATATATGGGTTAATGTGCTCGAAAACCGTTATCCTACAAATTGATTTGTTGTTTATTAAATGACCCTGTACTTAATTTAGCCTTGCCTGGGTGAATTCTACCGAGTGAATTGGCTTAAGTTACTACCACCTAAGTTCATGTTTGCCTATTTTCTTGGTAATGTTTGCTTTTTTCTAAGAATCACGAACAAACAAAAACCGGGGGTACTCCTCTGTCTTTGTAGTCGGTGGCATGTTTTGGCTATGACTTCCCGGTGGACTTTTCAGCAAAAAGTATCCATTCAATTTCCAGAAGCACCAGATTAAATCCCGGTGGGCAATGTACCTACGGAGTGTTCAAGGATGATAATAAGTGGGTAAAAGAGCACGGGATGCGCGTACCTGATCAGCGGCAATAACCGTCAGTACTTATGGGTGAATTGACCAGGAAGATAGGCAACAGACTCACTTTTGGAGTCTTTGCAAAGGGTCCTTGTAGAGACAGCCTGGCTATTTATCACTCCAGAGTTCTTGCGAGAATATATATATATATATATATATATATATATATATATATACTTTCTTCTTGTGCACATTAAGACCGTCGAGACAGTGGCAGCCGATTCATCTCTAATTCTGGCTAACAAGTCTCAGTTTACTTGAGCAATCAAATCTTCCAATTATTTTCATTCTATTTCGTCATTCTTATATAATCTCCGAATGAAGGTTCGAGCACGCTCACTCATTCAGCTTACAAAACCGGGAAAAATAAATGCATAGATCGGTATGAAGCTTTTTTACTGACTTCAAAAACGAGAGCTCACCCGGTTGAGTTCCCGATTATCATTTGACCTCATTTGAGGGTATACAGTGAGAGTGAATGACAAACACATGGGCAACGAGAGCACGAGTACTGCCACATTATTTATCCAAATGCGGGAAATCATGGGCGTATTTTGTGAAAATTTGGATCCCCACCGAACTGTTGGGTTGCTGACAGAATTTTATCCATCCTGCTTCCGTTCAGTTCAACTTCAGGTCAGGAATAATTAATTCGAGTAAATTATCCCATGAGAATCAGCATTTTTATGCACCCTAATTGGTTTTGAACTGAAGTACAAGCGAAACGTTGCAGATTATATATATATATATATATATATATATATATATATAATATATATATATATATATATATATATATATATATATATATATACTTTTTGACTATTACCTTAGGGATGCTGTCTTTACTACCCATATGTGGCTCGTTTTCATCATAAATTCGCAGAAGGATAAAGTTGTCATTACTAAGGAAGATGCTGTCTTATTATTTCGCATCAAAGCAACAGATCCTGTTTTAAAAGTAGGAGATTTGATTGTTTCATTGAATAACGCATCAGGCATTTACAGCGACTGACTCACCACGTAAACTGTTTCAAGCGACTTGCTTTGAAATCCTGCACCGAATCACCACGGGGACTCCGTCCCGGTACAGAGAATTACGGAACCCTGATCTGACTGGGGTTGTAGAAGACCCAAATCCAGTTTCGAAAACGGTCCTGTTCGTGTGCAGTAAAGTGATGTAAACTGCTGGCATCCACGCGGATGGGCCGATGGTGAACGCGTATAACCCAGTTTATGCCCTATTCTCAGTTGAGATTCGGTTTGACAGTTGTGAATTCTTACTAAACCGAACGAAACAACCGTACCGCGTTTCTCTACTTAATCAATGATGAGCGGAGTGCTGATGCTACTTGATAAATCATTCGATAAATTACTCTTCGATGGTCAGTGTGAAACAATCGAGGATCTCATAAAGAGATTACACAATCGCCCTATATACGCGCTAAGAACTATCCGCTTGATTATGAAAGATATTCAGAATCCCGTCTGCCGACAATCCAACAGGACATTTTGGCTGTCACATCTTTTACACGGGTGATTGTCGAGTCCGAAGGGTTTCTGTCATCTCTGAGGAATAAGACTGGAACCTTGACAAAGACGGTCACACTGGCTTCAGAAAGTACTTTGCTGTTGTCAGGGTGATGTGCAAGTTTGACTGATTGGGCCGTTGCTTGATTTATACTCTAGGTCTCGAGGTCATGACTGTCGATTTTATGTAAGAATCCAGCAGGTTCTTCGAAATTATGAGGGATACCCCTCCTACTGGACGCACAGTTAGTTAACATAAGTAATCTTCTCGATAAGCTGCAATGGATATTATTTCAACAAACATTCGCTTCACTTAAAAAAGTTGGCTGGACGAAGATCAAACAGGTATTGAATGAATACATTGCCAAAAATCCGGGATATTCAGGATGGCTTGTCAAGAATCTTCCCGTTTTCAGCTTTTGAATTTTATGTACGGATGATCACATTGAAATGTGCCATAAAATCTTCTCTGTTACAATGGCAAGAGTAGCAACGTGAACTGCTATGAGTTGCATCATAACGAGTGTTCTCTAATGCAGAATTTTGTCGTTTTTGCTTTAATGAATTTGACCAAACTGGACCAAATAAAAGCAGCCAACGTTCACGGAAATAAACAAACCGTTTGCTTACATTACATTTCAAATAGAAAGCCTAGTTGTTGGTAAGGAGTTATTCGCTGTGATTTGAGTAGTTGCTACGCTGGACTTATTGTATCCGTGTTTGATACTCAACTTCAAGTCTCCTGATGTTCTTTGCAGTGCATCCTGACAGTGTTCTGGTCCATTAAGCTCAGGGATTGTGTTTATTCCAAAAAACTACACTCATATTAAAGTACATAATGAAAAACGTCAAATAAATCAAAGTTTGACATTAAAACTGATATGAAATTTATGGATTAATCGTTATTTTGTTAATACCAGTCGGCGATTAGCTTTCACTAACCGATAAAAGTGCATTTTTGACTATATCAGGGAACAAATTGGACCACTACAGACCTTGATCGATTCACATCTATTTTTGTCATTCACTATCTTCTGTTTATCATGAATGATGGCAATTAAAAAAATTGTTTTCTTCGCAAATACTGCAAAGTACTTACAAGTGAGATGACGGTGGTGGATCTAGAATACAGTACCTCATTCAGAACAGCTAATTTAACCTGACCTTATTAGATTTGCGTATTAGAAATAATGTTTCCATGTTTACGTGGAATAATTCTACCGTTGTTGTTCTCTTGTTGTCGTCATCTCTGCGTCAACATCGACCGTTATGAACCTAGAGCTACGCCACGTAGAATAGAAAATGGAAATGCTTTTAGGCGACTTCTGTGAGATTTGGGAGAATTGTATTGACACAAACGTCATTGTCTGTGTTTTCATACAAACAACAACCGATAAAAAAATGTTTACCACAGGTACGTGAAAATGCCTGTCTAAAACATGGTCTTCAAACAAGATTGCATAGGTATTGGAACATAAAAAGAAATGCATTACCAAATATTTGACATGCGGGGACAGTAAACCAACCTTACTTTTGCACTGCCAGATTCAGATCGTAATCGTCGTCGTCGTCTTCGCCATCATCATCATCATCATCATCATCATCATCATCATCATCATCACCATCATCATCATCCGAATTATCATCATCATCATCATCATCATCATCATCATCATCATCATCATCATCATCATCATCATCATCATCATCATCATCATCATCATCACCATCATCATCATCCGAATTATCATCATCATCATCATCATCATCATCATCATCATCATCATCATCATCATCATCATCATCATCATCATCATCACCATCATCATCATCCGAATTATCATCATCATCATCATCATCATCATCATCATCATCATCATCATCATCATCATCATCATCATCATCATCATCATCATCTTCATCATCATCATCATTAGTAACTACAACAACAGCAACAACGGAAGAATAATAATAAATCAAATTTTTAGGAAAAAGCGTAAAAATCAACATAAATGGAATCAAGTCATCTATTCCTGCAGAGGATATAATGCATGTAGGTTTGATAAATGGGATTCGAAAATTTCGGAGTTGAACCTCAGTATATTCAATCGTATGATCAAAAGTATCCTGTGAATAACGACAATGACATTCTTGATTCCATATGCTCAGTGTATTCAAATCTCAGGGGACTTATATGTTTGACTGTAGCTTGATGGGATCCAAAGGATGAGGAGGATTGTCGCTGTTTGGAGGCGTTGAAGGACACAGATCAGAACGGAAGTCAGTGGTTCAGAAGCTCTTACAATTTCGTTGCCCGTAAACATACATAACAAAAAACAAAAAAACACGAAGGATAGAAATATGAGGGAAACATCCGTATTTCCTTCACATGTTAGCCTTTCTGTCGCTTGGTCGTGTCACCGAGGTCCTACCTCCAGTTGAGTTCAGACAGCACCAAAAGCAGCTGAACCGCGGATAAGAGGATCCAACGAGTTACGGTAACACAAGCCTTTTACTAGCAATACCATCTCACGACCGGTAATATTGTCCCGACATTTCACTTTACCCATGAGGTTACATTAACCATCTTAACTTGTGGGTCAATTGAGAACTCAGCTAGTTTCAGTAGCTCTGCACACTTGCTGCGGCTGCACTTGCTTATAATTTTGTAATTACCAGTAAATTTGCATTCGCCCCAGAGTTAGGTGGATGAATCATATTCGCAGGATAAGAAATCTTGACACTCCATGAGGAATCTCTCATAAAAGTATTCATAACATGCTACCATCACATTTTATGTCAAGGCGGTAGCTAAGGAAATTTTCATTTAATGTGTGAAGCAAATTTTCTTGGCAACATATATGTATATATATATATATATATATATTACAGAGAATTCAAGGCGTACACTGAATTGTAAAAAGTTTATCTTGATGTTTTGATCCAAGCTAGGACTCGTGAGTGAGTTTGTGAATGGGATGGCTGGCTCCGCACATTTTTGGCTTATTGCCCATTTGTCAGTTTCTCGATTTTTCGGCCCCCGCGTGATGTAAAGCTTATCAACCTTGACTTGCCGATTGAACGAGTTCATCGAATGAATGGTTTCGAGGATCATGTGCACTCCCATTTTCTTAGCTTGGGTGACAACTCTTGGGCTATCGATTTTGACTTCGTGATCTGTATGTGCACAGGGGTTAAAAATCTGTGAGTATGGGTCGGCGCCTAGTAATTTTATTTTATGTTTGTGCAGGAGAGTGCGCTGTTAGTCGCCTGTCTCACCTACGTAGTCACATCCTAGGCAAGGGATAGCGCAGACCACTCCTGATTGATCGTGCTGGTCCACGCGGCTTTTTTTGTTGAATAGGGTGATTTGCAGGGTGCTGACGGGTTTGTGGGAAACCTTGATGCCCAACGGTTTTAGCATGCGATCTACGGCCTCTGATGCTCCTCGTATGTATGGTAGCGCGACTATGCTTTCTGGGCTATTTTTCTTTTGGCTTTTTTGTTACCTCGAATACAGGAGTTTACGAATGTCTTTGGGCAGCCGTTTGCCACGAACAACTTGAAAAGTTTGACCAGTTCGTTTTTTCGGAGGTTGAGTGTGTTGCTGTTTGTCGGCCCGGTAAGATAGGGTTCGCGCACAGCTCTTCAAGTGACGCGTTTGGTAAATGCTTTGGAAATTCAGTATGCAGTCGGTTGTCGTTGTTTTCCGATAGACCTTTGATTCTAGATTTCCGTTTGTTTGCCTCATGATCAGAATGTCGAGAAACGGCTGTTTTGCCTTGCCTTCTTTCTTCCTTGTAATTTCATTCCGGGTAAAAGCGTGTTCAAGTTTTGTTGAAGACTATTCTAGTATCACGAATGTGTCATCCACGTATCTGTTCCGCAAACGAGATCCGATTGGTTCGAATATAAATATTGGGAAAGTTGGCTCTGATGTTTTGGGCATTCGATAAGAAAGAGGATGAACATGACTCTTGGTAAGAAATTTGAGTACACACAATACGGTGCAATAAGACAGGCTCGAAGTGACCTACAGTTTGTTAGCAATATCCGAAAAGCAGATACGGGACGGGCTACAATGACAGTGGATTTTTCGGAACAGTTCATCGCAGCTTTCGGCCAATCACTTTCTCTCCATTCGAGCTGGATTCCAATAATTGCTATGTGGCTACCATGTTGACATAGTTGCGCTAATGGACAGCGTATATAACCATAAGTTTGGTTGCAGCTGCCACTTATCTCAAAGTATTCAGGGATAAAGCAGGAAGAATACATCTTGGAAGCCACATAATGGTCCGTGGCAGGGGTAGTATTATCCATGACACTCTAGACAATGCAGATTTCATCAAATCCCTAAAATAAATGCTTCCCATCTGTCAGATCAGACATATTTCTAGAAGGATTACTTTGCTATCAGAAAATGCGTCGAATTATGCATCACTTACTGGTGGTCAGGCGGGTTCGATCCCCGCGACGGCCGGTCATTTTCCCATTTGGCAGCCTCACTCTGGCCGCGGTCCTCTGCCTGAATTATTGCACGTGGTTGTATAGTGAGTAAAAGAAAGAAGTGAAAAGAGTACTAGCACAAAGCATAGACATTTTCCTTCGTCTCTTTTCTATGTAACAAACCGAGTCATGAATATTTTGCTCGATGCCTCATAACTGCCCAAATCGATTTTGATGGAGAAATTATTTTCTGTATTGGATGTAGAGGTTGTTGCACTTTCTCTACATTGAACTACGGACACAAAACCAATGCATGTAAAGGAGCTTAGAGTACTCAGTATTGTCCCGGCCGGATCTGTGGATTCTCTGCCCAGAAAGCTGAGAGTTCAATGAGACTGCAGACAAATCAACAAGCTATTAACTGAACAATAGTTCACCCATCAAAACTTTTGAAAGAAGTTTGCATGTAAATGAATAACTTTTTCTCAATTTGTGGTTCTAATTCTCACAGGCTTGTTGACTGAGTTGTATTTACTCGCCAAAGAGGGTTTGATGCATGTATCATAACACGTTAGTGTTAGGGCATACTGTGGCTTCTAGAGAATATATCAACCTGAAAAGCCAGGATCACATTCGAGTTTCAACCATATCTGTTTGCAAAGATCTGAATTGCTTTCATTTCACTTGGTTTCAATTTTTGGAATAGTTCTGTGAATAAATGTTCGGATAATCACATGTGAGGACTCGTAGGGAAAAACCTTTTCAAGTTTCCATGGATGCAAAGATTTATTGGATTAGGGTGGGGAAATCCATCCAGCCATATCAAGAACCGCCGTTACTCTGATTTAGACCGGATCACATGCTATCTTATGCAGTTTTTAACTTCTATTTACCAAAGAGTTCGTCTGTTTCTAATGCGCACAGGCTACCACTTTCCATGCCGACCACCACAACCTCGCCTTCTCACCTGCGGGATGATTGTTTGTCTACTCCCATTGCATTACACAATTTCAGCCTTGTTTCTGTGACGTGTTGATTAACCTTATCCAGTATCTCTTTGGGGTCCATTTGTTGGTCCTATCTATTCGTATCGAACTCTTATTCCTAACAGATTGGATCTATTATGTGAACTTTCTTCCTCTTAGTTTATCTAAGTCCACTGAACCAAAGTTTCTATGACCCATTCTATTGTGACTTAGTGATTGCCTGGCTTACTTGAGGTAATTATCTTTCTCTGTTTCTCTGTCTTGTCTTTGTGAATGACTGAACTTTGGCTATCCCGTCACAAGTATGCCGCTTTCTCATGGCCATAGCTATTCCGTTTGTCCTTCACCACGCCCATGTGTGTTTTTTTCAGGCAGTTAAGTCTCTTGTGATCTTTCATTGGTTAAAATGTTTCCCATAATTACCGACTTTCTTTATGAACCAATAGACTCACTCATGCATTGTCGTCTCAAGTACTTCCTGTCCATTGTTACGTGGGCGTTTCGAAGCACTTTTTGACTGTCTTGGTTCTATGATCGGTTCGCCCACAAATCGAGTTGCGTTATTGTCTGTCCTACAGTATACTTAGTGAAACAAGCTCGTTCTCTGCCCTGGGATTTGGAGTTCTGTTATTTGCGAGTCATCGAACTGTGGAATGCCATTCCTGTGCAATAGATATCGAACCGGTAATCTGTTCTAATATATCACCTACCGGTTATTAGCAACCCGTGTGTTTTGGCAAAATCCGTACAATAGGCAAATGCATGTGTGGAGAGATTATTAATGAAGTGTGTTCGCGTTCAAATTTAATCAACCGGTTTTCGAACTACTGAGTCCGCCAGCCATTCAGGCATAACATTGAACAACCCTCGGCTAGACCGTGCAAAGTGATGACCTTCATGTTATCTATCGTCCGCAAACCGTTTTGAGTTATCATCTGGCAAACAATGTTTTTGACCTCTCGTTTTGTCTGCAAAGATCCATTGACCACCATGCATCTGTTGTTGCTTGCTGGCCCTTTGGTTAGTGAGAATGATCAAAAGACATTTTCCGTCGCTTTCGTCACTTCCACGTCTCTATGAAAGAATCCAAGTTATGCAACTCACACCAGTGTTACTTACTGGGCTGAGCCGGAATCTTGTAAATTCGAGCAGTATTTGGATAGACATCGAATTAACCCTGCGATATTTTGCTATCAATTTTTTGTTTCAGTGACAAAGTCTTTCTGATAACGAATTCAAATCAGCTACTCTAACGAACAGCAACCGAAAGTAAATTTACGTCAGCGGTAATGGAATCCAAATAAATTCTATTTCCATGCAGCCAGAAACACAGCACAAACAAGTAGCTGAGAGTAGGGGATCAACTCAAATTCAAAAGCAGGAAAATATTAGTTTTTTTGGAAAACGGAACAAAACAAAGATAAACTAAGAAAAAACACCAAGTAAGGTCAGCTTCTATTTTTTGTGGAACAAAGAATCACGTAGGCGGATCTAGAAGTAAACAAAAAAATATGGTCTAAGTTTCTCCAATTCACACAAAAAATAATGCTGATCAGTGGTTAGTTCCTGTGTGACAGATGACTCTGGATGGTAATAATGGAGAACGTTTTATTAGAAATAATATGGCGAATAAATGAAGAAGACCACGCCCGATGACCAGTAAGCCGAAAATTGCTGCGAAGTCACCAAAAACAATTGTGGGACAAACCGACGGACCACACATCTTACAGTGCAGCACAGCTTGTCCAACTTCCAGTTAGTCTTTGACGTCTAGGAACTCCGAAGACAGAACGCCCATCTTTTTCCTTTTTCACATTCATATTTTTGTTTGGCAGGGAGAATGACGTACAAAGCCAACGAAAATAAGAATAAGCACAATTCAGCTTAGCCTGAGGGTGGGGTGTGGGGGGTGGAAGAGAGAGAGCAGTGAATCATATAGGGGTACAAGGTGTCAGGCAACCTTGCTGTCAGGAGATACTGAACAGATCGAAAGACCGTCAGAGTTGATTTAGGAGAATGAAGCGGTTCTAGAACACGTGAGCAACCGCTTTAACATCCCACACTGTGATCGAGTTCAAATGCATACACACACGTGCGGAGACTGATTTGGATCATCATTTCATCTTTTCCTATTTTGTGAGTCCTATTTGTTACTGTGTTGGTATGAGTACGAATAACTGAAAATGAGCTTGATCGTCAAGTGGTTTGGTCTCAAAAATGTTTATTACCAAATTCAAGCAGTTCCTTACCAATGTCGACTTCAAATGTCAAAAAACTTGTCAGTTAATGAAGGATAGGGTTAGGGGAATAAGACGGTGGAATAGACGCGAATGAAATCTGCTCAGTTGAGTAGGACATTTTCTTTGTTGCTACCGAGGTAAACTGACTTTTCTTGTCTGTTTTTCTACTCACACATCTAGACAATCAATCGCATGAAGCATCACGCCCTCTGAATGCCCATAGCCTCAGTAATAGATTGCGCAAAATCATTCAATGATTGGGCCAGCTCAGCTTCTGACTTGATGTAACCAAGTGACCAGGAAGGAACTTTCTACTCTACTACTTTATTATTTTACCTGCTTAGTTTCATCTATAAAAGTAGAACACATGGAGTGGCCATCGTCGTTTTGTGATTGTGGATCACAGTGAGTTTGTCAACATGCTCCTCCATTCTTTGAAACGTTCTGTTTAATATCTGTCATTTCTGAGTAACCTAGAAGCTCATTCTATTCTACGGAGAATGAAAATACTTTAAAACCCAGCGTTTAAAACGAGAAACTTCAATTGGAACAAACAAGAAACAGCTTGAATTTCATCAGCCTTTGATCGCACACAGTAGCAGAGTAGAAATCATCATTTTATTTCGAGCAATGTGATGAATCAATATAAACTTAGAAGGAATCAAGATGGCACTTAATGACAAATGTTTCTGCCGACTTTTGTGAATCAGTCAAGGCAGAATATTATATCTGATTGTGGAAAACCAGTGATTAACAAGGACGATAATGCCCACAATTGGATGGATTTGGAGAGATTATCTCAGGGAAGACGAAAAAGCCCACAAATGTATGAGCTTCTTAAGGAAAACCTAAACAATGAGAACACAAATCCAATAGGCTGAACAATGCTTGTGGTTCAAATTACTCTCAGCGAGTGTTTATATCGATGGGCTGCCTACAGACCACACTATTTTGGAGCATAAAACCTGGATAAATTATTCATGTATTGATGTTGGCACCAATTCAGCCACTTATCCTGTGCATAAAACAGAGACTTGTCAAAAAAGTCTGTTTTGTTTTCCCATAACAAATAAAATTTCAGATTTTCTCGAATCCTATGTGATCACAGGCTAGTTTCGATGAATTTTATCCAAACGAAGAGGGATGCTTTGGACCAACAAATATGAAATTCCGCTCCAGTATTGACAAGCTTCCCAGTTCATTCACTTGGAAGAATGGCTCAGAACACAAACGAATTTTGTGTGGACCGTTTTATGGCCAAAATACATTTTGAACACTGCAGTAAAACTAACATGATACATTGATTTTGCGAACTTCTGAATCTTTTTCCGCTAGTCGGAGTTGTCGACGAGCACAGTTAAACTTGCGCGAATGTTCTTCGGCTTTGTGCACAATCACGACGGACAGAAACTACAGACTTCCGTCTTGCTATACGTGATAATAGACTGAATCAATTTTTTGGATTCTTCTTCACCTGGAACTAGCGAGAAGGACAGAAAGATGAGGAACATCAAACACCGGATCTGCGCGCTAGTCATCGCGCATGTTAAGTCTTCAGACAGATGAGAAGGACAAGCACAAATACGGTCGATGAACGAATGTGACGTTTAGTAATTGGGAAGAAATAAGAACCTATACCAGGCTGAGTGAATGGGTAAAACATGTTTCGAGAACGACTGATGGTTTAGAAAATACTTGTTGGGGAACTGAACCAGTTGATGAAAATGATAAGGATTACTGATCGCAACAACAACCGATTACTGTTCGGGCTTAACTAAAGAATAGATGTGAACTGTTGCACACGTTTTGTGATTTTTCATCTGGTCTGCGGGTTGTTATAAAATGAAATGTGGGTCGTGGGATCTGAAGAGCACACAAATTATCTTTGAGCACCCAGAGAGCACGGGCAGCAGAGGAGGATTTCGATAGCTTCCACTGTGGCCACCAAGAGACATGTTGTCATGTATTCCTTCCTTTGTTCCAGTGGGACAAGGTAAATCGGTCGCACGACCAGGCTTTCGTTTGAATGCATCCTCGAATACCACTCTGTATTACTTAACACGTTTGCCATAGATTCATTCATCTAGTTGTTGTTTTCCGTGCCCTGTCCGGGGTCAGCAATCAAAACCTGCAAAATATCACATAATGGCTTTAACGGAGGCTTTTGTAATCCGTCTCCCCGATCCCTGTTCTGAGCTGAACAGTGTATTTGTCTGATTGATATAATCCCTTAGCTTGTCGTTATATAATGTGATGTTATATTTTCGTCAACGGTAAGATAGACCAAAAAGAGCAGTAGTGGTTTCAACACTCCTAGTGATTTTGCCTCAATGCCTGCAGTCGGGTTAACTGATACGTGCGGATGCATAATTCGCTCAACAACCGATGTATTGTTCAGGTTATTCTTTTCATAGATTTATATGAATTTTGTTACGCTTGCACACAAGCGAACGAAAAGGACATTGCACGATTACGGTCCACAACATGGATCAAAAGAAATTTCTGCATATTTGTAGGAATTTTGTCAGCTTCAGCGTGTCTTATGTTTCAATCAAAACGGATGGCGAGCACGTCGGGATTGCGTAAGAGATATAAAATAGAATAAAAATGCACAGAAGATTCTCACGTATGCAACAAGAAGAAATTTATACACAAAATTCGAAGCACAATTCATCTGGTGTTCCGTCTTTGGTGGTATAGACGCCATCTAATTGTAAATCAAGAGACATCTCCGAATAAACAACAAAGAATAAGAGGCAACGAAGCAGTAGAACTGCCCCCCCCCCCAATCTAAAACCTGCCGGTCGATAAATACCACGGTATTCGATACAGTGTAGTTTTGTGGGTTAGATAAAAGCTGTGTCTGCTAAAATGGGCTTTAATAGTTATGCGACAGAACATTTGATTGGAAACTACGTATACTTGCTTAGTCAACATATGTGTCAGTAAAAATAGCGAAAGTACCATGGTATGAAACTTAGCTTGGTAATAGCCAATTCCGTACTTGAATCTTATTTGAAGGGTTTGTTAAATGTTATCATGTTGGTAGATCATCATCTGCATGCGCGAATTTAGTGTTCTACTCGCATTTATTACGAGAATTCCATTTGGACCAATCATTCTTCATTGGTCCAGTGTATACTCTAACCATCAGTATTGTATTTTAACGCAGGATCAAACGCTTCGTGCCCGTACGACTTATCCTAGTGCGTCTCTTGTGCATAATCCGCCTCCACAACAGGTGAGAGTATGCGGCACGTTTGCGCGTACCAATCACTTCATCCGTGGATCAACAACGGGATGCCGAAGTTTTCCCTCACATATTTCATGCCTATAAAAATGAAATGTTTTGTAAGTCAAAGAACAGATACGTTCCAGTGATTTTTCACATCTTCTGATTTTATTTCGGGCAACTGGGTCGCTATACTACTTTTTTCCCGAGAGCCATAATCGGCTGTTTTGAAAATACTTTAGTTTGCATTCAGCAAGCTTTACCGGTAGCCATGCTACAAAACAGATCAAAACATTATAAATTTACTGAACATAAAACCGATCTCACAGGTTTTATTCGGAGCGTGAATTGTTGCCTGACCTTGCTTCATCCGTTCTTTACAACGATATGAGCCCGCATCAACACTGGCATTATTCAAGTGTAGCAAACTATTTCTATGCAGATTGTCGTCCCGCATTTTTTGAGATTTTATTTTTTCGCAAGATTTCATTTTGGCATAATTACTTTCAGATTGACTGTTCTGATTGTCCGAATGATCAGGCGGACGAAGTTGATCCCCTGGAAAGTCTTGCCCCTCAGACTGCGGCAGGTGATCATGTTTGCTTGCTCCGTAGGGAAGAGCCCATTCACTTCGTCATGAATGTAGACATTGTTTGCCATTTTAGCGGTCTATCGTTAGTGAAAGCCGAGTTTTTGTGATAGATTCGCTTCTCATACATCATACACCTGAGGTGTTACCGATTTATTGAGAAATAAGATTTAGGTAGTATCTACAGACGACTGGACGAAATTTCTCGGAAGTACACGACCGGTTTCCCAGTTTTACCGCTTATCAGGTAAGCATTTCCAATACACCTCTGTCCATTCACTTTTGAACGAATAAAAATTATTGTTTTGGCTTAAAAAAATTATCAGAATTAACACTGATTGCACTTTCGATCAGGATATATAATCTGAAGTGCTTCTTGCTATTCAGATTAAGATTTTTCGTATGAGTCAAGTATTTCGATTTTCTTTTATAGTTTCATTCAAACAGATAGGCCATAAAAATAAATATTTTTATTCTGTACCCTCGTTTTTGTGACGTACAATGTGCATAGATGGAATTACTGCACTTCTGCGAAACCAGTAAACTCGGTTATATTCGTTCTGGAGTGTAAAGAAAAGCCAATGCCATAATTCTCGACGTATTACTGACAATATTTCGATGATAGGACTTTGATTGGAATATAGTTTTGACTTGCGTGTGTTACCTTTGCTTAACGTTTATCGAGCCGCGTTCTCTATGACATACAATGGTCTCGTGCAAGAGTGAGTTCCTCAAAATCAAAGCATGCCTATTTTGTAATACATGTGGTTGTTCAGATCAAATTTATTTATCTATCAAAGTTGTTGAAATGTTAAGTTTTAAAGACTGCGTAGAAATAATATTGAGTGGGAAATGTTTTCTCAAGCGTTCCCTACTCACTACTTGTGAGATTTCGTCTGGGGGGGTCATTTTCCACGGCGGAAAAATGTCACAAATTCCCTTCATCTTTCAGACCCTAACTGATGCTATTAGTGTGGCTAATGTTTTCTTGTTTTATTTCTATCATGAGCCGAAATTCGAAGCCTTTCCCCATCTTCAAACCGGCCGATCATAATATTCAGGTTAAAATGGAGTCAAGCGCTTAGCACGAGCATGCAGCCATCATTCTGTGCCCAGTAAGGTTGCCTGGGCAAACTATTGTGGTGCCACTACCAAGAATACCATTAGCATTCCGTAGATTTTGAGAATGTAATCGAGATGCATAAAGATGGATATGGATACAATAAAAATTAACCTTTTCAGATATTTACATTGATGTGCTTGGGATCGGCATTTCTTTATATGGGTATCTGGATCAACAGCATTAGCAAAACACCGGTAGTGTGTTGCCTTCGTCATGTGATGCTGATACTGCAGATGATAACGACGATGACGGCGTTAGTACAAAGATAACTCATGATGCACATATTCCTTGTGTCTCAAGTTAGGGAAATCGACATAATTTAATCCTGATTGCAGCTGTGTGAGTTTGAATTTCGTAAACACTGACCTTCGAATAAGCAGAAGGTCTGAACATATTTTGCTAAATGCACAAACAAGGAAAATAAACACTGAACTACAAATTCATAAGAATTTTCGAAGCATTATATAAAAATTGGGAACAGTTTTTCGCTAAAAGCTTGCTTTTCTCTTCAACCGACCAGCAAATGTTTGCTGAGATCGATTTATACGTAGTCTGCTTGAACGTAGTTTATTGTCAAAAGCAAACTGCATCCAGAATAGCTCTTCGATTTTCATGTCGCGCAATGGCTTGTGCTCGAGTGAGTAGTATCTTACACAAATATTGCAATTTCAGAAACGTTCTGCAATGTGGAAAATTTGCCAGGTTGATGAGTTTCTCGTCTGATTTCTGTTAATAAAAATGACCTGATATCATGTTAAATGCGATCCACGGAAAATATCATCTTAATTGCTCCAGTGTGTTTTTTCTTATTAATTACTTGAAGGAGCTTCCAATCAATTGTCAGTTTGATTTTAAAATACTTCAAAATCAAAAATCCCGCCGTGTACTCCTGTATTCCGCCATTTGTTTTCGGACTACTCCCCGATATTCAATTTCCTCTTTCTTGTGCCTAAAATGACACGTGATCTACTTGTCAAACGAATCATAGAAAATCGTATCCATCTCACATGTGATCTTCTCTCGAATAAGTAAGGCGAAGACAAATTAGCTGACATCCAAAGGTTTAGAAGGCTATCCACAAACACTAATTCCTTATTAGGATTTCCCCTTTCACAACCAATTCATCACTCACTCGCGTGATTTCCACAAAGTAGTTTTCTTCTGGTAGTAAATATTTTGGGAAACTGAAAAGCACTGGTGATCATACGGAATTTGGGAGGCCATTTTGTAAGACGGGAAAAACGTACACTGTCTCCTCAAAGATCAAAATCAACCGTAAACTTGGTCTCCTGCCTAACTGGGATGCACTGACGTTTCTCTAACACTTTCATAAGTTTAGGAAATGTCAAAGACATTTGCGAAACATGGGAGCGATAGCTTAACATTGATTTTGCCATGCGGAGCCATGAAGTTAATCTCAAATTAGTGGTTGCATTCACTTAAGCCGGAATGAATTGAAAATTCAACTGAGAATGCCGGAACATGTTCCGCAAAGATGATTATGATGTCAGACGGTAGGAAAAACAAAGCCAAGAACAAGACACAGAGTGGCTATCGGGTTCTTTCGTTGCACACCATTTAACTGAACGACCAGAGTTTCAGTTGAAAAAGAGCTTTGGTCTACGGTCATATCCACAAACGACGCAACTGAAAATCAAATGTTGGAACTTTGTTTGGTACGGCTTGGAATTAAATGCAAGTGTTTATGAGATGACAATGGCAATGAATTACCATCCAACCCTCATTTTGCCATTTTACAAGTAGTTTCACGGGATGACTGTTATAGATAATGACGCACAACGTGCATCCGGCTGGGTATCTGATTTCATTCGGAAAAGTGGACTGATATTACGTCGAAGCCACTTTTTCACCCAGCCTGACAATGGCGCTGAAATATTTGTCTGTTACTGGGAATGACTCATCCTTAATCCCCGTGAGGCAACAACTAATTATTGTTTCTAATTTATACGTTGTGGGCAATTCATCACCTAGGTCGTGTTTGCTTAGGCTGAAACAAAGGAAAAGGCATGAGCGTATACATTAGAAACCACTTGGAGATAAAGTACAGTGGACGAAACTGAAGGTTGAATTATAGCATGATACCGCAAGAACGAAACATGGGTATCATGTGAAAGCCCGTGTCAAGGATTCACATGCAACACCACGAACGTAGACATTTAGAAACGTTGTCTTCCCTTATTTGCATTCGTTAAACTGCCTGTAAATTGACCCTGGTTAAAAGGATGAACCTTCCGTCAAGGTGCGTCACATTGTGCCATGAAATTCGAGCTACGTCACACTGGGCGTACGTAAAGCGGTGACTACTGGAGGTAGATACGAAAATGACTGTTCGCACTACCGGTTTTCCATTCTGAGTCCTTAGTCACTTTATTATCATACAACGGGATAAAGAATACACGGTGACTACTGGAATGTGAATGACAGCTTGCTACTATCACGAAGGACTAAACACACGCGACTTTCTTGTAAAAACTTCCAAGCTCAAGCCCATGTTTTCTCCATAATGGCTGAAGCACGTTTATCATGAAATGAGACTTGTTCTTCTGTGGAATGAAAACGAAACAAAGGACTCCTCAGGGAGTGTCGTTTTCACGTATACCACGTATCCCCCGAAACCGAAACGAGCATTCAGCAACGTCGTTATTAGGATACGATGCTTTTGAACGACAAAGATGAAACATTAGAATCGTAGAAAGTGGAGTTATTCATGAATGTGTTCACATCTTTTAACCTTACACGTGCATGTTCAAAGTGGCTTTACCTCAGTGATCATAGGGGAGATTCTGATGAGATGAATTACGATAAGAAACGTCTATCCACTTTTCCGCCTTTCACTTCTATGTCACAATAACTCTCCCAAGAAAGTATTTAACATTTCATAGCAAATTGGAGTTTTATACATGATAATTTTATTGTGCTTTCTGCGGATTCCCCGGGAAATTCACCAGCATAATTGCTTTCCTTTCTGCATCTTTCCGCTGAACACTTCGAACGAATGTAGGACAGGAAAGCTCCGGATTCATCGTGAGGAGCAGTATCGATTGTAACTTGCATTTAGGCTACGTTCTAACCAAACATATGAAGTATATGAGTCATGAAAAAGTGTGTCTAATCTTGTTTCATTTAGCGTTGACCAAAATGTTCCATTTACCCAATCCTCAATGAGATAATGAACCATTTACAATCAAAAAGTATGAAAATCGTTGAATCAGTTGTGTATGCAAGCCGGAATGGCTTTAAGCTACTCTATTATTTTCGTTAGGTCCTCCATAAAAGAAGATATCTCAATGTTTTTGAGTGGTAAAGAAAACTTCTGCCAGAGAGATAATATGTTTTTTCTAAATGTCACTTGACACACCACCAGGAATTTGTCGACGAAAAAAAACCTTCTCAAGCAAGACAGTAATCATCTTGAGCATATCGGGCTGGATTGGATGATCAATAGTTACTAATCTATCGGAGTTACGAGCTGAGACTGAGTGCACAGGTTAACCCATCGATATCCTGTGAGGTATGTTGGGATAGTCGATTGTGCTTGTAGCAGTCTTCAATTTCGATCACTGAAAGAAGATCAATTTTGATGCTTGGTTTTTATTTGCTGTCTTTATTCAGTCAACCACTCCGATTTGCAAACTCGACTTCTGACCAAAATCGCTCGGAAACCAAATAGCACACTGGATGAAGTTGCTGATTAGGGTGGCTACTCATTGATCGGAAACATGACGCCGCCATGATCCAACATACAGGATCACCAAAAGGGTCGACATCCCAGAAGGACGTCCATCAATAAAGAAACCACGTATATCTTTCCACTATGGCTGGGAATGGATGGTGATATCAACAGTGTAGATCGTCAATGCTGGCGGTGCTACCGAGCATCAAAAGTGCTCCTACGTCAAACATTGTTTTCACGGCCAACCACACCGTGTCAAGAACACCGTGTCAAGTCTTCACATTGGTTTTGCTGGACTCCTTGACGGTATATCCTACCTTCTGGTTTAGGAGCCTTCTCGAGAAGGTGGGCGATAGTAGTGTTAAACCCTGCCGCTTCACACAGTACAACAGCAGCCCTCCGTCGAAAGTCTGCGCAACATGGATTGCCTGACGAAATAGTGTCTGACAACGAATCGTAGTTCGCATAGGTGGTTTTTCAAGAATTTTGCTACAAACTGAGTATCAGACACAACCATTCGCCATCATCCGACCCGCATTCTCACGGACAGGTAGAACTGTTTGTGGATACATTCAAACTGGCATTGCTCAAATCAAAATGATAAGGAACTCCAGATGAAACTCCCAACAATATGTATTCCTGTACCACAATACCAAATACCAACACTCCACGAGGTACATTCCTGGATAAAATATTATGGGCTCAAATTTTGAAGACTATCCACAACGCACTTTTAGAGTCAAACAAAAAAGCAATCGAAGAAAAAGAACGATGGCTTTCACTCTGGTGCTTCAGTCTATGCTAGGGACTACAGAGTGACCAATCCGCGTTGAGCCCAACCTGTAATTATCAATTGGAGGGGTACCAGACTTTACGAAGTGGAGACAGATAATGGGACGTGGACCCTCAATGAAAACCAGCTGCACAGACGATACGATGGAACCCCGGATCGACCACAAGAACAAGCATTTCCAATCAAAAAATATCTTGAATACTTTCAAATTACGAACACCGACACTACGGATCAAAGAACCAGAAAACTAGCTGCCGCCACGTTATAGGTCTGACTGACCAAAGAAACGCACTACACGATTGCGAGTGGATCCAAGTCGTCAAAGCTACAGCTAGCAACCAAAATGAGAGGCGTCAGAAAGTCAACAACGAAAGAGACGCTTTCAAGCAACCCAATATTCAGCTCCAGCTTGCCAGGTGGGATCGGGTAATCAGTAATCAATAACTTATAGGAGTTGTGAGCAGAAATTGAATGCGCAGGGTTCCCCTTTCAGATTTTAGAAAAGAATATATAGATCGTAACGTCAATGTCAAAAGTCGTTGTGAAATATGTTGATATCCCGTCGAGTATAACTGATGGGGATCATAAATGTGTTGATGTGAGCATTCTTTAGTCTGATGAAACTGTTACATTCCCTATTATAATGGGCGCCTTTTTGAACTTTTATTTACTTAACAACCCTTCCTTTTTTCCCATTTTGTTTCGCTCCCCTCACCCAACTAGGTGCCTGTAACAGGGCGACAATCAAAATCTCACCTGAGTTCTACAGTCTTACCAACCACGAACACTTCACACGGGGAAGTGATCTGGAAGTTTGGAAGAGGACAACTTGTCCAGAGAATACTGAGAAGATTAGCCAGACAGCATTCTCTATATTCTCAAACGTGGATCCTTCGGTTTTCTAGAACCCAGTCGAAACGCTGTACTCGAAACCGGATACGAAAACAATCTAACAACTCCACTCTTGTGTGACGCTCTTGCAAACGAAAGTCATCAAGACACATAGAACCTCTTGAAAGAACTAGCTGGTAGCTCATCCAAATGCAAGCCTGCTGTTGTCAGTATAGACAGTCCCAGCCATTCAGTCAAAAGATAAGTAGGATCTGTTCCTATACTTCTCAGTAACCTCAACGTTTCAGCCTGCTGTTAACCTATATGAAGAACAGCTCCTCGATAATCCCGTAAAGTCATCCGGACAGAATGAGCTCAATTCTACAGTGCTCAGGAAGTGTTCGATTACCGTCAGCTCTAGCTCTTCAGATATTTTTACCTGCTGCTCAAAAGACAGAAAGACTCCAGGCTGTTAGAGGACGACAGCTGTAACTCCCATTCTCAAAAAATGCTTTTCAAAAATCCTTCTGATGCTTGGTAACTCTTTCTGTTATAAACTGTTCGAAATTTTGGTTCTTTAAAGATTGACTGATAGTTTTAGCTTTTCAGATCCTGATCAGTTTTCGTACCAGTAGTCACGCTACACCCTCGACACCCTGTTCTGGCACATTACATTTTATCCGCACCTGAACGAAAGTAATGATCTTTGAAGGTTTTATTTTTCTGGTGATGAAAAGCTTGTGTTTCTGTTTCACGTCTTAATTTTCACTCCGTAACCACTCATCCTGCCAAAAGCTTCGTCCTTTTATGTGTCCTATCTCACTGGTTGTAAGTCTACTTGTCACCTTCAGTTGTCTGTACTTGTAGGACTTTAATTTTATTGTCAGATCACTTCAGCCCTTATCACCCGCCAGCGGTATACCCTAACGGCATTTCACTCTCTTCACACAGACTCAGTCAGTGTATAAGAAGCCATGGCGGTTCGGCTCTCAGATGGCATAGTTTTCAGCGGCTTTCCTGAATGACATACAGAGCAACATAGTTTCGAAACTGCTGGTACTGAATAGGGTTTACAGATCGATCCCGCTAACGAGAATATAAGTATATGCATCCAATAGACGGACAGGAGCAGAACCAACGAAAGTAGAAGACTGTGACTGACACAAACCTTTCGTTGGTTTGAAATGTTGGGCAGATATTTTGGTAGTACCCCGTTTTACAGTTTTCACCTAGTTCTTCAAATATTCACCGATGAGTTTCATACCGACGATTTTAAGCCATCAGCGGTAATTGAACGGGTGGCCTTCCAACCAGTGAGCAAATACACCACTAAAAGCAAATCTATGATATCGAGCACCCAGTGTTCATCCGAACAACAACAAAAAACTTCATTGAACAGTATATTCCTTTCTTTCTATTTGAGTTTCAATGATGTGAAGAACCGGTTCATTTTTAAAGATGATCAAATTCACAGAGGAGCTTAAGTTATGATATAAATGATCAAAATATAATCATCTTTAAAAGGAGCGAATAAAACGAATTGCTCTCGTTCAGCTGTTAAAATAGGCTACTTCTTGCATAGTGGTTTGCTGTGGTGCACAAAGAACGTTTCTAGATTGTCACTGACCAAAAGTATTTCCTTGACGAAATGTTCTTTTTGCGGTTGATCAGGAGCGCAAATGTTTCAGGCCCTGCGAAAAAGCGCTCCGACCAAACCACGTTTTTACACAATCGGGTCGAAACTATAAAATTGCATGTTACGTCTACTTCGTATTGCATTTCTAAGAATGGCTTTTTGTATTGTGCCGTCCGGAAGCCTACTGAATAAAATGTCTAAGAAAGGAGAAATCAACTTGGATTCTTTCTCACAGGATACAAACAAATTTGGATGCATTGGAATTAAAATATCGTAGAAGTAAATAAAATCCCCGCCATTCGAAGTCAATAAAATGTCGTTGTTTGTATAATAGAAACTGGGCAGGTTATTGCTTAAGCGGTTACCGATTTTCCCCAGAAAATACCTGCTAGTGTGGGATCTAAGGGCTTCCCATTCTCACTCTATCACTCTGTCTGTAAGCATTTTCCTCAAACTCAAAACCTATATTTTCTGTGCGTAAAAGTTGAAGGTTATTTAAGTAATCAACAGGGATTGGGGTTCAATATGGTTGGATAAAATGACATCACAAAGTTAATCAACAGTTTCTCGGAGAAATTCTTTGGTTAAAAGCGACTCAGCATCCACTGAATACGTTCTACGAGTATTCACTGTATTACCGTCAAGAACGTTTGCAAGTTCAAAAGAATCTCGTAAGCAGTAAGGAGTCAGCAGTTTTTGGACAAGATCAGGAACATCGACTAACCATTGGATACGTTTATGGTAAGCGGGATTTCGCATGCTCAAAATGGGCCTGAAAGGAACTCCACTTTTGGGAATCTTTGGTGATCCTCTCAGATGAGGCGTTTGGATTTTGAGTGGTTGCAGCTTCTGGTACATGATTTCCAATCTGAACTGCTGTAGCTGTAGGTTTTTCAGTTATCTAGATATTTCGTTTCCCGATGAGTGCATCGCTTTCTGGTTTTTCGTGGAACATCAATCTTTGGTTATCTGAGAGAATGATGTTCATCATGTCAATAAAGTTCTTCTTCCCCATGAGTATTACTCATGGTTCCCTAAACATCAAGTCAAACATCGCATTCAGTTGTTTTATGGCAGCTAGGTGGTCCACATTTAGGCAGGATCTATGATGGATGGAGGCACCAATAAATAGTTCAGACATATCCACAAGTTTGGCTTTGAACCGCCCTGTCTTGTCTTTTGATGTAGTCTGTGTGTCTTTGACTTGGTCATAGAGATTCTCAAACGGCAACCTAGTTTGCAATTTGTCTACTCTTTTCGGTGGAAGCTCGAATTACAGTCATTTCACGCCATTTGGTTACACATTTCACGACAATTGTCGTTCACACAACGAACAAGATTCATCAAGTTGAGGCATGTTGCCGAGCTACCGGATTTGTTGCACATTTACTCGCTCTCTGCTATCTATAGCTGCACATATACTCTCCTTCACCCAGTACTATATATGTCAATGCCTGAAGTGATATATGGAAAAGAAATTTCTTCGTGTTACAAATTTAAAATAGTCGATGTGAGTAGAGAGAATAAATAATTTGTTTGCAACAGACGTTCCGTTCTAATTACCTGAATAAATGGGACCTATTTTTTCAAGTTTCTGGGCGAGCTGTTCATCATCAGGCACTTTCCTGTTACAGTGGATAATCTGAACCTTATGACGGGTCTAGTTTAAATCCTTCCTAACTCTGCCAATCAAAACTGACAATGGACCCTGAGCAGACAAACAACTAATACAGTCATTTATTTCTAATTACTAAGCGGTAGTTGGGCTCATGGCAGCTAAATGCTGTTGTCCGTTGGTTGACACAAACGTCCACATGAACTGCGGGGTGCAGGACAGACCAAATCCAAAACACAGTCATGTCGCGAGAACAGAAAGAAGACGTAATTCACGAGATGCGAGGATTTCCATCACTGTTGTCAACAATTGACGTAAAACATTTCAGTCTATATATCATGTAGCTAGAAAAGTATTACAGTGGAATGGTCTGAATAGAAATCTCTTACAGTGCGTTCGGTGGTAGGAGTGTCTGTTCAGTTAGGGATGCAGCTAACAATCGCTTTGTTTCAACGGTTTCTATGCTCAAAGCGTTGACCGATGCATCATGGCAAGCATCACTTCACTGAATGCCAACACGTGTCTGTGAATGTGCTTTCGTTGGAGACTTGATCGGCAAAAATGGCACCAAAGAAAAACTTTCACAGTCTCCAGACTTATTGCCGATGGCCTTCTGAGGACATCTGAAGACTAAGGTCTACTTCCGGAGGCTGGAAACGATGGATGAAATAAAACTGTATATTACGGCGGAAGTGAGGAAAATACCCGGGGGAAACATTATTAGCAATTCGAGCAAATTGCCTGAAAATGATGTTATTATGCAAGCAGACTGGTGGAGGTCACTTTGAGCACCATATGAGAAGCAGAAAATAAGACAGTCACATCATTCCTCGCCATCATTTTTTTACTTATTCCGTTGCGCACATACAAATAAAATTCACATTTCCAACTCCAGCTCAAATTTTCACACATTGGCTAATTTAGGATGCATTGGGGTGGCATGGCGAGAATAGCTTTGTAGAATGAAATTTACTTATTCCTAATTGTCTTGATCATGAGGAACACGGACAAAAATCCAATCCAATGCAAGTTTATCGATCATGCGAACCGATTTTGATGAGTGACTCAGCCGACCAAGTTCAACTTGATGTGTCGTAGCGGAGCTCGAGGGTCAGTCTTGTTCGACTTTAGCTTTTTTGAAAAATAATTCGGTGTTGGATGTCTGTTCCCCACCCCGGAGTCTAATCAACCAAGGCGACATTCCAATAAAGTGACAATGTCATTTTCGCTACTTTCTCTAAGAGTGAAGGGACCTATGCGTGCGTGCGTGTCGGAGAGGTTTTTCTCAATCAACCATTTAATCATCGGGTTGATTTTCAGTGCCTATGGATCAGTTTGTCGGTTGAACGCACATGACTTTGGGGACCCAGTGGCACTAATAAGCATTTTCACCCTGTGTAGGCCACCGCAGATGTAAGTGAACTGATAGACAACACGTAAGACATCAGGATCAGCAAGACTGTCTGGGTGGTTTTTGAAGCCTAATACTTTGGTTATCTTTAAGATGTGCAATTTCGCCGCTGTGTGCGTGGGTGCCTCGAGGCTGATTTCTATTTATTTTGGTTGAAAAAATGAGCCTTTATTAGTGGCAAAACATGTCATATCATTTGATCAGATCTGGTAAATATACGTGGAAATTGAGAAACACTCATCGTTCTCGGAAATTATTGACTCGCTTCTTACACAGTATCAGTGTCTTTCCATCTAAAACTGGTCAATTTTTGTGGCCTGATAATGTTTATCGAGGTAGAAACGGTGTTCCAACGATAGGCAACTTCAACCGAAAAACTGATAACCTGCACCACAGATCCGATTTGTTTCGGAAGGATAACTAAACACTGAATTCAATTATTCGAAATCTTTTCAAACGTGGTTCACAAAAATGGAGTATATGAAACACGGAACAAGCTTAGCAGTGACTTTGTGTCAATCAACCAGAACTCCTTGATGAACACAACGGGAAGTTCTTCGAAAATACTGCAGACTGCAAACATTCGAGTTTGACGAATAGCTGACGTCCAAAACGTAATATCAGTCACATGATTTGATTGTTATCTCACCTGAAGTGGTTCAGAAAATATGAACACACATGAGCTGATTCTGAAACAGTTGTTCTCAGAACTTATTCGATTGCCATATTTGCTATGACAGGGCACTCGAAGCCATGACTTGTGTAAAAAAGGGCATGCATGCATGATTCCTTCTGTTTTCCTTATGAAAATATAAATCCCAGTCGAGTCACATTCTCTGCAACTCTATACAACTCCCTCATCTCCCAAATAAACTTTTACCACACAGAATTTTGACGGGTATATGTTAAGTAATGTCAACAACTTTGGTGAACAGAAGGTTTATTGATCATGCACAAACGTTTCTCTCACATATACGTACTCACTACTGAGAAAATTAGTTCATGTGAAACGAATATTAACCGATGAACTATTCGACGCGGTTATAATGTAGATCACCCGCAACAAGAACAACAGCTCAGCTTAACTCACTGGCTTACATTTCTGAACCTAAGAAAATTGAGCCACTTGGATTGAACAAACCAACCTGAACTTGTTTTGAATACATATATCATGGAACATTGTTCAAAGTCTCGAATGCGAAAATCACAATGAAATGAATCATTAAATTCCATTAAGTCGTAGAGCATACTCACAACACATTCGTGATCATGCGACCCCGTAAAACCTTGTATTCAACAGATGATAAAACTACCACCTTGAGTTTAACATTCTTCCGCATTACCCGTTTCAACCCGGACACTGTAGCTCCTAGTATTGGCACCTAAATGCCTACGAGCCTGTATATTTGGACTTTCTGATCATGTGATTACTAAACCACAAGTTAATTGTTGTTCCCAGATCTGGTAGGTCATGTGACCAGAACTTCATCATTCATTTTATTGTTTGGGTATGTTCATTGGTTCCAACCACAAACGATTGAACACACCCATCAAACGTGACCTTGTGAGTTACCGCTCGACTTGAAATTTTCAGTGGTTCTATCCGATACACGTGGTTGTATAGTTTAGTGGAATAACGTGTGTTACTTCACAGAAACCGATGTGCAGTAATTACTACTGCGGTCAGCTTTTTGAATCGAATGTTTATTTCTCTTTCAAAGCTGATTGAATATATACTGTGTAGAATACTTACACTGGACAGATGCTTCTATTTATCATTTACCCAATGGCACCGTGCACCCTGATATTCATTGAACGAAACGACATTTTATGGCAAGTTTTCTCGTGCTACCCTTTTCCAATGTACCTATCCCTTAGATGGAAAGACACATCTTTCTCTGCGTTCCCAACGGGTGTTCTCATATCATCTGAGAAATGCTGGGGTGAGTCAAGAGGACCAAGAAACCCAAGTGAGCTGCGGTAAACTGAATCACCTGCTTGGTTGTAAAGATTGACTCATTTATGACGCTAAATGTGGTCAGCTGCGAATGGCCTAAATGCAATGGAAAAGACAGTAAGGAGGAAACCTGTGTAAAAGACTTGACGGGGGGTTCCACATCACCGGTGAAATAGACGCATGGGCGAGTCCGTTACCTAGGAAATGAGGAGATTAAGTAACCCTGAAGTGTAATAAATTATTGCGAAAAATCCAGTCGAGATACCGGTGTGCTCATAATTGATAAATAATTGGATTTTTCATAGCTTGAAGGTATCCAACACCTAGTGAGATACAGAACAGATGCAGTCTTATGATAGATCAACATTTTCAAAAGAATTACTGACCTTATAATCGGGGTGTTTTGCCGTCATTGGTCGGAGGAATGTTGTGATTTAGCCATTGAGAGCACTACCAGTTTAGATGACTATGAATTATGGTAGTCCAGAGAATGACAGAATGGATATTTTTGGGATTTAATACGAATAGAATACATATCTATAAATTTGCAAGCATATCTTACACCGCATAGTAGTCATTAAATCAAGAAAACTCTAGCACACGATGGTAGGTCTTTTGCAGGTACAAGAGCACCTTCTTTTTTCAGTTCTCATCGCTGACTGTATATCAGCTGAACAGTTACGCATACTACAAACGGCCTGGTAATCTTCTACAGTAATACATCTAAACTTCTGAAGAGGTCTCTTAGCTAGAAAGTTTCAGCCCTGTGCCCGAAAACCCTATTGTTCGGTCCCGATATTCCGATATTTTGCTCGCCATGTTGTTTTCTGAATGAGTTTTGATGAACTGTACAAAACAAGAAGACTCTGCAAATTATCTGCGACAGGAAATTCAACCCGGAATGTTTGTATTATGTGATCTCTCTGAACCCCACTGAAACGGATTACCCTTCTGTTGTAACTAACGGTTTATTTCTTTGTAACAAACACAACCGTAGCTTTTTACGCTATCCCCTGATATGTCTTGAAAAATCGAAGGTAATGCAGTCTTTGGAATTAGGAAAAATGTTTTTCGTATGTAGCCACTGTAAACCAAGCTTTTACCGGTAGTAAGCGTTAGTGTGTGAGATGCTGTCTAAGTCATTTGAAGTGTTGATAATTTTCTTCCGAATATCAATATTTTGTTATTATGATTGTTCCACCTCTCCATTTGACTTACGGTATCACAGAAAATGAGGGCTTGCGTAAGACAACTTCGATTTAGTAAGACCCCCATTTGGTTTTCGAGATGAGAGCAAACGGATAGTTTAGTTTGTTTAGAGAATACTGAGTCCGAAGGAAAATTCAGTCTGCATTGTGCGACAACTATTACGTTGGAGGTGGGGGGCCGTGTAGTGAGCAGACAGTTCACAACCATACTGATGTTCTATTAATGCAAGTGTAGGATTTTGATAATGCATTTACTGGGCCTCGGGTCCATGGAATTTTCTTTCCCGTTGTTTGCAACCTGCAACATCCCGGAAGAACACTGGTCCTTGCGTATTACATATTGGTGACCTTGCCAGAGTGACTGAACAGAATGGGAGACAGGTAGGCTGTATGACAGACAGCGATACTGTGAAATGGCCTGCCTAGTGAAATGTCCCAGTGAACCAAGTATTCCCAGTTTGTGTGTGAGCGGGAGGGGGTGGGGTGGGGTGACAGTGCTCTTGCGTGTAGTGGGTGGCCATTTAAGCGTTCGATGAACGCACGTGTGGGTTTCCGATGTGATACTCACTGAGCTGTATGCCCGTGGAGTTTCGTTGTTGTTTCTATGCTTTTGCAGATTGAACATCAGCGACCTACTACTGAGGTTTTGTTGAAATCTAAACATTTAGGTTTTGGGAGACTTGTATATAAAATATAATATTTTCTACATTTTACGTATTCACAGGTTAAATCACAATTACTACCAAATGAGGAGTTATTATCCTATCTTGAAAAAGCACAAAACCACCGGAGATATTATTTTCCTGGTCGAATTTCGATAGCACTGTATGCTCCAATGTTTGGCAAAATGTATATCCATCATCATTTGTTTTGATGAATTGACAACAATTTGTAGCACGGTTCTTTGTCGACAGTAGTTAACGATCAGCACAAAATAAGCACGACTCAAACGAATACAAATGTAAAGAATATCCTTAGCACGAAGAGCCAGAATCTTATGTAATGGAAAATCCACTTGCATTTTTCACATCGCAAAGTTGAATGCAGCGCATTATCGATTATTCACTCTCTCTATTCACACCAGACTGTTCGGACCGCGATAGCTCAACTGGTAGAGCATCTGCCCTGTATACCGAGGGCCGCCGGTTTGATTATCGGCTCCCGGCTTCCCTTTTTATTCAAAATCAGAGGGTTAGAAAAATTACGGACTGCTGGAGGGCAGCAGCTATAAATTGCATTCCCCAAAGCTTTTCAAAATTCCATCCCATTACTCGTTTCTATGTCTGTCCTCAAGTTTTTGAAGGATAAGTCACCCGACGACGGACTCACGCTTTGAATGTTTCTGGTTCTGCTCCTTTTGTTTACTGGCATCTATGCTCCATCCTTGATGCCCTCACTATTCTAACATCTTACTTTATGTCCTCTCTTGATGGGAAGAGTAAAGCGGTAGGAATATGCTTGCTGGACTACTGTGACGCATTCAACTGCGTCCACAGGATAAACTTCCTTCTTTTATCCACCATTCTGGTTTTGAGCCCTTCTTTGGCTTTTGTTAACAAATTACTTTCACAACAGCCAGGAATCCATCCTTAACTACGAGAGTGACTCTTATCTTGATACCATTATCCACAGCCTTCCCCAAAATACCACGTTGTCCCTACTTCTGTTTCTTCCTTGTATTGTTACAGTTCCCGTAAATGGAAATATTATTCTTGATAAAGGTGAGGACTTTGGCATTTTCGGTATGTATACTTTCGATTATACTTTCTCTACCTTCTAAAAGGATAACACTCAAATCTGACAATGGTCTGATGCTCACAACTTGGGTTTTAACCCAGTCAGGTTGATAATATCGTATGTCCCTGCTGAACAGTTGTAAGCGAGTCATTTTTCAAAAAGTCTGCATTTCTAATTTCCACTTTTTATCTACTCCCGTTTATTGAATACCAGCAGTACAATATTTCAGGAGGTGGGTCGTGGCTGACATTTTCCCAAATATTTTGTACTTCCACTTTATACGGCATTAATTATCTCTCTGAGGATTTGTACCTAGTTATGTGAAAGCTGAATAATTATTTGACTGGCCGAGTGACTTGACTTACTCGAATTATTAAACGAAAGGGATAAAATGATTAAAATCACTGACGCCAATGACATGTGATTTCGTAGGTGTTTCTTCCAGATGAATAAATTCGTGGATCACTCACATAAATGTGTCCCTGTGCTCAATCAATTGAGGGAGAAATTGCCGAAGTGACGCTGTTAAGGACAAAGAAGAAAAGTATCTGGTGATTTGGACATTGTTATTGTTGATGATGATGATGATGATGATGGTGCTGACGATAATTAGTGGAGGAGGACGGGATTTGACCGACTGGGTAACAATAATCACTATTAAAATTATTATTAATAATAATATTACTGCTACTGTGGTTACAATTACGATTAAACTTTTGTAGATGGCAACGATGACGGGGATAATTTTGGTGGGGTCTACAGTATTGTTTGGATGATGAGCAAAGTGAAGTTGATGTCCACATGAACGCCTTGGCCATTGAAGAGCACGTATTTCTGTTGCTATTCCGCTTCTTTCTGTGCTGTGGGTTTTGTTGAGGTACAAAACGTGCCTTTCTCAAGATTCCTGCTGATAGATATTTTACCCTAACGTGTTCTCCTTCATTTTCTTTTGGGGTTTTTTCGATTATCTCCGACCGACAGTTTGGAAGTCATGATATTCAAAAGATTAAAATTTCATTATTTTTCACTAGAAATATAAATTTTCGCAGTTTGGTCGAAATAGACAAAAACAGTTTCATGAGCAACACAAACCAAAAAACAATTCGATAGCCTTGCGTGCAAAACATTCAGCCTTAAAAACGAAATTTTGTTACGTTCTCTAACCAAATTAAACTAAAACATTCGGAGAGCAAACAAAAAATATCAACAGGTCCAGCAAGAAACAATCAGTCCCCAGTTGGTTTCGATTGTCCATGTTAACTGAAAAATAATCCTAGTTTTTCAGTATTCTTCAATTTGTTATTTGTATTATTTTTCATGGCATGTGGAATGTGGAAGATCCTGTATGGCCCTTGGTTCTCAATGAAATTCCAAGATGGCGAATCATTTTCGTAAATAATCGGTTCTTTTCCGTTGGGGAATCTGTACGTATTCGCCATCTGGAGGTTGTTTTATTGCAATTTTCACCATGTAGTTTGCGTCCAGTTTACTCTACGTCGATTACTTTACAGAATTTCAGAAATAGGTAGAACACCTGTCGACCAGACAATTACGTCGACTATCGGAACTGTCTAGATTGGAAGTAGAAACTCTGAGACATTTGGTCCAGTAAAGCTAACTCCTTGTTCGCCTATCTCGTTCATGAAGATTTTGGCCCCAAATTGCGTGAATAAATATCCCCAAGACCTTAACGCTTACCACTTTTAGGCGTGTTCTTCAGAAAGGGCTGAATTTTGAACACATCGGAGCAATAAGCAGAATATGGGAATTCATTTTGGATAGGATTGATACTGCATGATGCACCACAAAACAGAAATACCGTAACAACAGAACTGTAAATATTTGTTTTCTCAAATCCGTGCACACAGATGCAGATGAAGTTCGAATTTCTCTCAAGTTTTCTTGTAGAAACTGGAATCTATCAGAAGGATCGCCATCGGAAAACTTCTTTCATCCATTCGAAACGCTGAAAGTTATGACGTTCAAAACATCAGTTTAAACTTCAAGGACTATAGTTGTTTCACCTCACGGACTGAAGTAACAAACTGATTTGATTGCAGATTACTTCTCAATAAGCTTAAAAATCCTTCCGGCTACAAAACGAAAGTATAAAATTCTCGACAATCTTCAGAATCCGGATATTCCAAAAAATAACTGACTATGAGTGAAACAGATTGAAAAGAGGATGAAATGATTGATTCTGCATTATTCATGCACAATGCACCAATAACAAAAATGTGAGTAATGCATCGCCGTTTGATCTAGCTTCTTGGGCATTGTTGACAATGCACAACCATGATGGACAATTTTGAGTCAAACATCTTACCATGAAGCTACCTGGGTTGTTTCTCAATGGTTTCCATCAACATAAATGCTAACTAGTCAATCGGGTCCACGTGTCATTGTTTTTTCACGATAAAAACACTGAACTACGAATCATCTCGAAAACAATTTCAATTTCATTAGCGACCACATTGATGAACGTTTCCTTTAAATTTCAATTATATTCTGGCCATAATTTCAGGATTTGAATAGACATCTTCTTGGTCTCTATTTCTGCGGTAATTCTACTCAGAAGTCATCTTTCCGGCGTACTCCGTTTTCCCTCACTCCCTTCTTTCCCTTAGGAAGCCCATTTAGAATGCACTTAAGCTAAACATGTGTATTTACTATTAGCTATGAACTTCTATGGAACGAGCATATTTAGTTAGCCTAAATATAATATGTAAATATGAACCGTTGGTGATTAGACGTATGCATTATGGCTCATTAAAACAGTATCAACACTCAATTTACCCTGAAAATCATAGAACCACCAAGCAGCTTTGTAATCCGTGTCTGAAGTCAGCAGCCGCCAATCAGAGTCACGCAATATTTAAACTTTGCAAATGTTTTCACAAAATAAAGTCTCTAATTTACTTAAGTCCATACAGAGAAGCTGCCTATCACAGGAGTCGATCGCTGTACAGTCAGTGGCTTGTTAACACTCTAGGCCATTGACAGAAGGGTGCTTTATCAATCAGTATTGATTCTCAACAGGTGGATGCCAACCGGGCTGGATAATCTGATGGTCAGGTGTTGGATTCACAGCCGTTTACCCTGACTGCGAATCTCAGTGGCGACTCGGTAGATATACATCTGTTATGATTCCTAACACGAGGGAGGTTGTACAGTGCTTCCATTGTTTTTCAATGATGAATGGATCACTGACACAATATGGTGAAACGCATTTTACTACTTCCAGAAATTCAATCATACCATCATCCGTAATTTCATTGACTGATAATTTCAAAATCTTTTACTACCTATTTAAAATGCAAACGGAGCCCTACTTTCATTTCAAACGAGGCGATTCGCCGCTAATGCAGTAAGTCACAGTGTTATCAACTACCCACGCAACTATCTAATCTGTTTTGTGTCCGGAAGTTCCATCCAGTTATTCGTTCATTGTTCGAAGCAAAAAAGTACAAAACAAACATGTCATCCCCTTTGATCTGTTAGTACGATAACGATGATAACCGGGTCCCCACGAATAGCTTGTCACTTACATCCGGATTAGTAGGGGGACAAAAACAGCGATTGCTTTGGCCAGGGGGATGAGGTGAACTCAGGACGGGAACTAATAGTTCATCTGACGTGGTTTTACCATTCGGCACTTCAAGGCCTTTTAATCTGATTGTTTTTGCATCCTCATTTCCGGCGAGTACGGGTCACTCCTGTCCGTACGCGCGGTTAGATATCTTGTCAAGCAGATAAGCCAGCGCTTGTTCAAGAAACGGGGTGTGTTGCTCAACGTGAAGAGACTCTCAAGTTTTCTGCGTTTGCGATATTTGTTATTCTGTTGCCGCTTATCCCTCTTGGACGCGGAGTATGTAGCTCATCCCAAACAAACAAAGATCTGCTTAGGGCATCCATTTTTTGGTTTGATATTTTTCTTGTTTTACACTATGTTTTTGCTCGTTCTCAAGTGTGGTCTCTTGTGAATTCTGCGCGTGTTTTTTTTCTCTTCAAACAGGTTGGAATAATGTTTGTATCACTGGTCTAGAAAAAGTATTTCTGTGTGCCCATCAATCTCTGTGAAGAAAACTAATTTTTAAATCACGTGAAAGCCATAACTACAGCACCTGTGTTCCGGATGATATACGTTTCTGCAGTCATTATATTCCATTATGGCCTAAGCCAACTGAGTGGGTTTTTGTAATGTCCTGGTTATGTTCACAACCTACAGGAGAAGCCATTCATCATGCACCTAGCGATTGCCATTCCAAGTCAATGGCGATTTGGCATCATATCAGAAATTTAATGCGAAGTTAGCCGTTGTGAGTTCTCCTGGATAGCCTCGCAGTTAACTCTCTTCTAATTCACAAAGTACACGTCTCGCTTGAGGCTTGGTTATGACTTGGTAGTCTTGCACTATAATGGTAATAGCAAACACGCGTGCTGAGTGAGTTCTTCGACGAGTGCCTCAGTCGAACACTGATAGCGGGTGAGCCTTGATGCTACTGATTATCAAGTATACTAATGTGGCAGTACGCTAAGGAATGTTGCCTTATTTGGCTTCCTTTCTTTCAGAAAGTGCTAATGGCTGGTCTGTTTCCGATTGTTGTAACATGGACGCTGTTTTTTTGCTTAATTCAGAAATGTTTCAATTTTAATATCGTCTCTTTAGTTTGTCCGTCACTCAACCATACGTGAAGTGGTTTCTATAACTATGTTTTTCTTCTGGCAGACATAGGAACGCGTGCATGTAAAATTTGCTTGTATCGCTTGCTCACAAGTTTACCCACTCACGCACTGTGTCTCTTCCTAAACCGAACAATACATGTCACAATCGTACTGCCTGTGTCCTGCGATTGGCTCGGATAAACGGGTGGACGCATCGTGAATACGATTCGGCTATTTGGTTGCTAGTTTAAGCCGATGTGACTCTGATACCGCTTTTTTGGTCACCTACGTTCACCGTCGAATTCCGAATATATTAACATATGGGCACACGCATTCTCACACACACACACAAGCCTTCTGATGAATGTACGCACGACCAAGCTCACATGCTTTTTAAGAGTCTTTCGACGATCTACATGAGTGAGGATCTATCGATGTGTTTTTAGTTTGAGTTCTGTGAATGGATAACTAGTTTCTGATTATGGCCATCCTAATAAATCGTTCAGAGGTGCACAGGGCTAAAATATAGCACTTGCAAATTTTCTGATTTATTTCAACTGTCTTTTGATGCACTGTTTCCTTCCAAAGGAAGAATATTACTTTATCAAACTCTAACAAGTAATGCATTAAAACTGAAATTTAGTCTTGGAACTGAGTAAACAGTCACATTAGAAGCGTCCTACTATGAAGAATGTTCACCTACAACTGCAATTTTATTTGAATACTACGGAGCAGTCTAGCTTTAGAATAACACGGTGATTCTCCCAAAGTTTATTCGTCGGTTACCACGGCTAACCTTCAGAACGACGACATATAGTCTCAAGCATGGATTTCCGACATGAGTAGTATGGCATCCAGATACAGTGTCACACTACTCATATCGAAAATCCATACTTTGAACCATGTGTCCTCGTTCTGAAGATTAGCCGTGTTAACGAACGAATTGACTTCGGTAGAATCACCGCGTGACTCAGAAAATGGACTCTCTGTCCACACACACTCTATTTGATTCGAATGAGCTTACAGCTGTAAGCCAACTGTGAATTGCTCAAGTATAGGGGTGATTGGGTGGAGCAGTGCCGGGTATGCATACCTGATGAGCGGCAAAAGCTGTAAAACCGGTCGTGCGCCTCAGGGAAATGTTGTCTCATCATCCAAATACAATCCCAAAAACGTTCGCGTAGAGTAGACTTTGTGAAATGATTAAATATGCTGTAGATGAGCAGATGTGTACAAATCTAGTGACTGGACAACATACTGAAACCAATGGTCCTTGTAACACTGATCTAAGTAAATTTAGGTTTCAGTGTGTAGTTTCAGAAAAACACAAAATCGGTGCTGACTGCCAAATGTGAGGGCCTGGGGACTCTGTACATAATTACTACAGAGAGAACACTTGTTACGGCCGTGGCAAGAAAAACGGGGTTGCACGAGGTTGCGTAAACTACACAGTTCCGGACTTGACCTTCGGCCGCCGTGATCAGTCCCTTGAGTAGTCCTTTGTTGTGGATTCTGAATGTGACCATGACTGATTTGAAAGCCTTCGTTGTATCCATCTGGAGTCCAGCATCAACCAGATGTTGTATGATTGTGCTGTTGAAGGTTCAAACGGTTCCCCTGCGAGAAGGAGCTCAGAAGTGTCCTGCTATCCCTTTAAACACGTATCTCATCGTATGCACGGTACACTGTACACTGAAAAAGAATGCAAACTTATGTAGAACAAATGTTTGAGACTAATTGGGCAACCCATTTTGGGTTACTGATAAATCAGTGACCTAGTAATTGACTGGACTGGAGCTTGCACAGAGTTAGGCGCTAAAGCAAACCATAAGACAATCGCATTCTTTTAAATGCTTTCCATGTGTAGGGGTTGCGTGGTCCTCTTATGCAATCATTTTGGTGCATATTTTACGCTCATTTTAGAGGTTATACAAAGTATGTACTCATTGTGTTTCCGAATTAAAAGTGGATTGTTATTTACAAAGCATTATAGCCAATGCTTATAAATGTCTGAAGTTCCTTATCTCTATCAAATTTAAGACTAGTTGTCAGCGGCAGTCGAAACAGTGACTAATTGCAAGCATTACCGTTACGTTTTTATAAACTTTTACCAAAATCTGTATGCCATTCGACGTAAGTAGAACTAGATAGAAACAACCCCGAAGTAATGAAATTTGGCCCCTATTTGCCCTGTTTTGATCTACTTCAAGTTTCCCCACTTTTCGGAGGCTGTATTTCTTATTGGATCAAGACTGATTACGCTGTCTGGTAGTCTAATCCATTTTTGTTGCCGTGCACCTGGAATACAAATGACTGTTGGAATAGCTCTTTACGCATCATCCTGTGGTCCATCACTGGTGAGGTTTGCAAATATTTTTTAATTTCGTATTTGTGACGATAAGTTAATTTATCATGTAGCACCGACGTTTTACTCACCCTTACACTCATTCTAACCTCTTTGGTATCGCTTTTTTTCCTTGTCCGTCTTCGGTTTGATCCATGGGATATCTCGATACTCGATTCGTTTGGATTCCATTACCAATGACGAGGGTAATGGCACCGGATCTGGAAGCCAGACCGGTCAATCGGTTTGCTCTTATGCCTGTTCTAGTCGTAGTGGACAAACTAGCGATAGTCTTTCTATTTCTGTATTATCGATCAAGAAAGTTGACATGAGAGAAGAAATAGTTAGATGAGGATAAAAGATTTGAAGTTGAGGAATGAATTGTCTTTAGTAGGATCTTCGGCACATATGTCTGAAATTCGGTCTAATATTTCAAACGTGACGGATGACGCTGAGGAACTATATGTCGAAAAAATCTATCATATTGAGAACCTTGTGCACACTACCAAGGTCACGTCCGAAGAAAAAAACTGCACAGCGATCAACTGTTTTCAAGTTTGAAAAAAATCCACAGTTGCAACCTAGCGATATTTATGTCCTGGACAACTTTGTGGCATCTCAACGCAGTGCTTACAGAAATACCTCGAAACTGCCCCGGACAAAAATCGCTCTAGGTTGTATTCTTGCCTTTCGAAAATCATCCCGGGGAAAATGTATTTCACGCATTTTCAGTGGTTGTTACTGCTCTTTTTGCGGGACATATAAATCCCAATAAACGAGATTCAGTTATTAGAAGTAAACTGTAACTGTAAACTGTAACCTATAGCAATGACTGAAAAGACGGGCGGATGATAAATTCCATTTCGTCGTGTATAACTTATTGTTCCTACTTTAGATGCCCGAATACATGCTGCAGGCAAGCGCTTTAGAGAAGCAAACTGAGAAATTTAAAGAGGGAAATCGAAAAATGTAGCATAATTTTCACCAAAATAGATTATGTATTTTATTGTCGACTTGTATGACCCATTTTATTGCAAACCAAAAATAACTCAAACTGTTTCGTTGGAGCAACGTAATAAAATGGCTACTTTCATTCTGGAAGTCAAGCTTGAAACTATATTGGCTAAAAGGCCGGCACCCCGAACTTGAGTCGCTGCATGATTCACGATCGAGTGGCAGCTAAACCTCTTAGACTAAGTTGGGGATGCGAAAGTTTCGAGATTTGTCAAACAAGTAGCACGAAAAACTCAAAACTCGACTGTCTGCCAAGCCGATATTTTGTTCACAAATGAAGAAGATTCTTTCTATTAGCAAACCTCAAACATTCCGGGATTGCTTCCAAAAACTAACGAACTTGATCATATCAACGCTCAACAACAGAATGGATGGTCATTGAACCTATGGATCACACCGCATTCTTGCCTTACAGACTTGAAAACAAACAGACTATTTTCGTGAATCAGATCAAGACTAATAATTGAGCCGCGTAAATAGTTCAACTCAGTACTGAACTAACGAACTCCTTTGTGCTCTCAGTGAATGATAAATTTTCGGCATTTGCATAAAACAGAAAGGAACCAATATGCAAATGATGATAAGGGATCGTGAAAATATAAATTAACTATGTGAAAATGGAAGGAGAAAACCTTTGGGCCATCGAAGGAGATGGCAAATGAAATCATTCACTAGCATTTTCGGGTTAACCCGTGGACAAACAATGTGGAAACCAGTACCATTCTGCATGCGTAGAGACCCGGCTACAAGAAAAATCCCAATTTTGAAGACCTGGACGAGGGAGGAAATGCTTTGAAGAATACGGAGCAGTGGACCGACCAGTATCAGTTGGTAATATACAATTCATTTGGCACAAAAATAAAAATACTTGATAATCAATAAATTTATGTAACTGACCCCGAAATTACCATATGTTTGTAGAAAATGCTTTCAACTTACCTCCAAGTTATCCAACAGTAAATCTTTTGTACGGTAACGGTTCACCGGTACACAACTGCAGAAGACTTTACCAAGCCAGGTTGGTAGCCTGAATGAAATCAGAGATCAAAAGATGCGTCACTATGTTCGAGGAATCTGAACGACAACGAAAAGAAATACAGTTAAAAAGTTCGTTTGAACTTCCGTGCAATAGATATTAGCTTATACTTTCAGTGTCAAGGCATCCCAAAGCGACCATTTTTTGCTCTCTAGGAGAAAATTAGGTTTATTGGGCGAATGCTTCTCAATAATGTCTCCCCCGCTGACTCCCCTTAATTTTGGGCAAGGGGAAGAAATAAACCGAGCGTGACGAAAAAGGTTGTCACGCGTGGAATGTAAAGTATGACAGTTACGTCAGTATTGTGAAGAATACGGAGAGTGCTTTGGTGAAGGAAATAAAAAGCATCAGTATATTCGAAGAGATATAAACCTAATCAAGCAGTCTACGCAATCAGAATTAAAGTTAATGTTGTGTAGATAAATACAATGAACTTGGGTGACAACACTTTTGAATAATACAGTCTCAAACACCTTCAATAAGGTAGACAGACTTGTTGGCATCTTTTTCGAAAACGGCTCCAATGCCAACAAATATCCAATAATTTGGAATTTAATCTTTATCTGCAAAAAGGTTGAATAGATTGCTGTTCAAAAAATGCTGCAAATTTAGGAGCACAGGCTTTAGAAACCTCAAGCTCCGACTTTCAGATCATCATCCGTACTGTACTTGACTTGTATCAGAATTATACAGCCAAGGGTAAACAGAACAAGTTGGAATCAATTCAAAGCAAGACTGAAAATCTGTCAGAGATTGAGAAGATCTGGTGACTGAATACCTCAGCACGTAGGTTCAAGTAAGACTTGATGGAACTTTGGTTCCTTCAGAGCCTTCGACGTACCTCACCGTTATTTTTGCGTTTGACAGCTTTTATCTATTTACATTTCAATCATTCGCTTATCTTGAGTTTTCATAAAGGTAGACGGGATTGTTTGCTCTCCTGAAATAGACTGGTAGATGATCAGTGGAAATCTTTTGTCCAAACGTGTCCTGTTTCTAATTCGACTTCTATGGAAGAAATTTGTACTTCCTTTTTAAGCCATTCGTAGAGCATAGCGAACGCTTTAAAATTCACTACTGACGTTTAGATCAAAATGAGAAATCACAAAACCGACATTTAGCAGACGATGTTGTGAAGCATATCACAACCCAAGTGCGAGTCAGCATTCGAGATTATATTACTTTTACACAAAATGTTTCCGGAAATCGTGTTCATTCGGGTTTCCTATTTTGCAAACGAGTGGTGCATGCTAAGTGTATGATTCCACTACACCCTTAGGACAGATTGCTGTGTCCAAATAACCGACATACTTTGTTTCTGAGCCGTATAAGTCGTACATGCGAGTCTCAATCAGCCCCACCCTCTACTCGAAGATGCCATCATCAGAGTAGATCGCTGTGTGAATCAGGAACTGTTCGCTTTCAAAGGCAGTGATTTAGGTTCGCTATATCTATCTGTATTTCAGGTAAGCAAATCAATGGAAGTCATCCCACATAGTCTAATATCAACGTTTATGGCTCACCGTCACACAATTCGGCTTCAAGTACTTTTTGGGGTTCGGTGGATATGTAAAGTAACAAGAATGAAACTGCTGCACCTTGCTCCTATGGTCTTCAGTAGTGATCTGTGAGCTCGTACTGCATGATGAATCATTTTACAAAAAACTTGATTGTTTTACTGATCAAAGTGCTTCATCACGATTAGAAAAATCACTTTGTCGTTTTCCCAACCGTGAATAGAAATAGCATTGCACGGACCCCACAATTTTCCCGTACAGTTCTACATGTAAAGCAGCAATTTCCAATGCACTTCAAATCCGGTCCAGACCGGATACATTGCACTCGCCTCCGTTGGGCGGTTTGGAGGTCTTCACGTCACAATGCACAGAACACAACTGTTCCGGATCACTCAGATATGGTTCCCCATTTTGTACGAGGATTTCTCCCATCCCTAGGTGACAGCAAGGTCCTACAAGCAATTCTTCCATGCTTTTTACATTTTGCCACATATTGTCCCCAGTCAAACCAACCCCACCATTAGTGAGACTTAAAAGAGCAAGGAAAGCCAATGTTTAACCAAATAAAAAAATAGTTCGGTTGTGACGATTCAGAGAACCAAATCTCGAAGTGAATACGTTTTTTGTTTGTGTTGATCTACTAGTATAAATCGCTTGGTGACTTTTGTTTATTTATTTCAACGAATAGAAAAGCTATTAAACTAATTGATTGACTGTGAATGAATGAACGAAAAGGGATAACCTAATGATTGGTGGCATGAACTAGTGAGCAGAAAAGGGAGTTTGCATTTGTATGACTGCATGAGTGAATGATTGATGGACAGAGCGATCCGCACAAACAGTTAGATAATCGAGGCATCACTGATTATTTTGTTTTCATGAGTTACAGACAAAAGTCTCTTTGACTCAACTTTTCTCCCACGCAAGTGGCAGTCTATGAGACATTTGGAAAATTATTTAGAAGAATAAATTCCTGTTTTTTAGTAAACAGTCCTTCAAGGTTAGCTGAGCAGCACTAATTAATATGAACAGCTGGATAGGCCTTGTGGTCACTTTGAAATCCTTACTCGTTTATATGAAATGCTGAGAGATTTTTGAAATAGGTTTCCATCAATACTTCTTCCAAAATTATTAATTATTCAATATTTGTGTTTTATCAAGGATCTTATCACAGCTATCACTGAATTGGTTACAATTTTGCTTCGAAGAATTTTAGTCGCATTAACAAGTATATGTATTTTCTGTGATAATTTTCGGTGTTCTCTCCCAATAAATATGATCTTATCGGCTTGACTTGTATGAAATAAACGATTCGGAAAAATTGAGATTCGTAGCCAGTTGTACTCGTGTTCATGCACACCCAGTCATTCAGATTAGATAGAAATGGGTCAAAAAAGACTGCCGCTGGTCTTGGATCGATCATATATTGCTACTGATCTTTAGGCAACTAATTGTACGATCATCCGAACTAATTGCCAGGAGATTACCATCCAATTCTAGTTTCTCTGTCCAGCATAAAATGCTCGAGTCTATCATTATCGTGTGGCAAAATAACACTGTCACCTGTTGTACAATAATTTTATTATGTATGCTGACGAACTGGTAAGCTATTTGAAGCAGTAGTGTTCTGTTCTGTCCCAATAACTCCAGTAAGAAAACTCAAATGGCTTCGAACTATCTTAGTTTAATAATACCAAAACAAAAGTTTATGAATGAGGCATAATGGTCATATTCAAATCCTGGCCCTTCGGTGTGCTTCCTTCTCTCCAATCTTGTCTACTACTTAGGACGGGTGAAGACTTGCCGGCTGTCAGTCGAACGAACCAGGCTGTCTATTAACAACACGCTAGCTGATTCTCTCCCAGCTGGGTTCTCTTGATCTAATTTACCATACAAGTTCGAATACAAATTGTGACATGCATGCATTTCTTTCAATCTTCTAAGAAGTGCACTTAGAAAATGCTCATTTGAGTTCGACAGGTGTCCAAAGCAACATAACCGGGACAGACAGTGTTAAACAAATTAGGAACTGAGACTGTTTTGAAGTTTGTTCGCCACTGTCAGTTCCTATTTCATTGCTTTGGGCCCCATTAGATCACGAACCGTTGCCGGAAGGGGAAAAAGGTAGCAAAGGTACTAGGCTTCTGGTTACAACTAACAAGTGAATTTTGATTGTCTTTAGTTCTCTTGAGGAAATGACAGTTAATTATTCACTCTGCTACCACCAGAACCATTCTAACTTTAAAACAGCATGTGACAGAGCGCAGTTATATGGGTAGAAAAACCTGTAAGAAAAGCATCCAAATGGACGGTCCTTCCGTACTTCCCACTTTTGGCAAATGATTCCAATTTTCTTCTCTTGGAAGCACACTGAAAGCTTTTCAGAAGCTTTTGTTGAGAACAAAGATCTTAGACACACACAAACACACACCAAGACACTTGCATACAATCAATGAAAGCCAATTTACCTCAGCTTGAACTTTTAGCATTCTTCCTACATGTCTTAATGAAAACGACGGGGCACGGGTTTCTAGCACGGTACTTATATCACTGATGAACAAATCTCCCAAAGGTCGCGTATCCTAGTTGACCAAAACATTGCCCCACTACCGTTGATACGAACGACAGAAACGAAGGTTTCACCTGCACACTTACAAAGCAGACATATTGTTTGATACACGGAGGATATGAATACCCCAAGATTATTCGACTGTAAGCCGGTTATCTGCGGTAACCTTTAAATGACTATCAATATTTCTGACAAAGTTGTTTTAAAGTATCTAAAGCTTGCATTTATCATGTCGAACTATGCATCTTTTTCCGAATCTTCTCAAACGGAATATAAACCACTACGAGGACACTGGAAAAATGATAAGAAAATACACTAATCTTGGACAGATTTGAGTCCTATTTAATTCATGGTACAAAAAGCGCAACTAGGAACACAGGAGATGTTCATGGAAAAAAAAAACTAACGACTTAGTCCAGTTTAACATCGACGAAACCTGTTTCAGATGGCAAACGATTACCTTTCGGGGAAGTATATGACCGATTTTAGCTGGTGTTTATTTGCACTAGTCAATAACGGCACATTTGAGTCTGTATAGAGCTCACTTCATGGACCGCGCTACTTGGTGATACTCGGGGTATTGCTCGAAAGCCTGATCGAATTCTATCAATGGATGCAGTAGACTGAATGGCGAAAGCCGGGCAAAAACGAAATGGCCAAACATTCAGACTACTTGATTCGGCAGTAATTACAAAGAACGGGAAATTCGCAGACACCTTCAGTTATCTATCGTGAAATTTCAAGAATATCTTCAAGATCTAAAGCTAATCAAAATGAGGACTTCAAAGCAGACTAAGCAGAAGTGACTATAAATTTTGTACTGAGGATGCCATCTCGAAAGAGGATTGGAACATTATTCGTCTGTAATGCAAGTTAATCGGACAATTGTCGAGGAGAACGTTGACATATTTATTATCTAGTTCTTCCGTCTTTTGTGCGATCACGATAACAATTTTCTGGAGAAGAGTTTTCCTAGTTGTATATCGCCGAATAGGAAAGTGACTGTCGAGGTCATCATTCGAATTCGTGAGCATAAGGCCAAAATTCATCGGGATCAGTGTTTGACCGCTGCCAGCGGTAAACGAGACTTTTAGATGTAACGTTTGTAAAATCAGCGCCTTAACCAAATTGTTGGATTGTTCACAAGCGATTTGCCAGAAAAAGTGGATTTTACATTTCCGGTTGGAAAATTAATTACAAAAATGCAGTGATATCCAGTAAGCTCCATCAGTCTGATCATTCCCGGTTACCACAAGATAACGATAATAAAATAATAATAATATCTTACTTTCTAGCATATAATATTGGAGCAACATTTACGGACCGGGGTCACGGTCAGTCAGTGACTGCTAAATGGGGAAAGTGATTGGCCGTGGCAAGAATCGAAGCCTGGAGAAAAGATTTCTAATTCAACCAGGAAGACTAATTGAGAACCTCCGGTCATCAGTTTGTGAAACGAGTCGGAGCAGATCAGAAAGTCGATGCGCAATGTAATAACCTAGTCAAATCTGGTCATCTGTAGGTAGGCACATTTGAAACCAAATTTATCCACGTCGTTCTCACGTATAACCAGCTGTCAGTGACCCAGGACTAAACTTATATGAGAAAAACCAAGCTGATGATCTAAAAAACTAAACGCCAACAAGTATTATTTTGATAAAAAGGGTCCAGTAATAAACTGTCACAAAGAACCTCAACTTGGACTAGCTGTAGAACCCCACCCCGTAGGTTATATGAAGTAGGCTCAGCGTCATCACTGCTGACTGATTCATTCGAAAACTTCAAAGTTGAATTTGTTTACAACTAGAGCCTGTACACATGACGATGAAATAATTTAAAACGGATTATTGCTGCCTCACCAGGAATCACGGCAGGACGATCTATGGGAAAGTCAATAATCCAAGTCACTTGGGAGCTTAGTTCCATTTTTTCAGCGTATACAGACAGATGCACAGTGTGACTCGTTTCTGTGTCTATTCACTTATGTGTACAAAATGAGTTGCAATGAAACTTTGTGCGCGTATCAGGACTCATGCCTAGTAATCAGACCAGCCTTCAAGTAATTTATTCTGTCCCAGTGGCATAGGATAATCTGGATGGAATGATTCTCAAATAATGTTTTTATATAGTGATACTTCCGAAGATCAAATTGTTTTTGTAAAATTTACCATCGCCCTATATCGTAAACTACCCATGAATAGTTATGGTTTTTGATAAACCGGTCTGGTTGAGATATGTCTTAAAAGCTCTAGTGCCTAAACCCCAGTTGGTCCAACGGTTAAATTTTCTGGTTTTCCCTTGGGTGGCTCGAGCTTGGCTACCAAAGCAAAGGACATTCGTTACTCCCAAGCATTTTATAAATATTCTGGGCATCACTAAAGTGTAGTTGGTGGTTCGTGATGTTTGAAGTATCGAGTACCACCGAAGCACGTATTCAGTACAAATGTGGGCTAAAATGTGGGAGAAGTAGTCACTCTGTCTTCTTACTTCGCTCATTTGACCCGCGGTCGTGGTCAGATTTATACAGGTAGCACAAACCGCTGCCTGTCACGACGGATATCCGAACGAAGGCTCAAATGGCCGAAGAAATGGACCACATAAGACACGTAAAACGCTCATCATAACGGGAATCTAAGGTCATCTGCTACAATTTCACAAATATGAAAGGGCACAGGATTGACCGAGCTTTACCATTCCAACTATTGTTACGGGGTTCTAACTCTAGACAGCTGGCATTCAGCAAGTCGGTAATAACTAGATTACCTAATCCAGGTACGCTCACCTAAATCGACCAATACAATCGGTCCGTTCACTATGCTGCTGATTGCCCTTCGCGCTCTGCTGGGTTAGAATTCTATGCCCGGTCTAACGCATTTTCAGATACATATCAGACAGTAGGTTAGAGTTCAGGGGAAAGTGACAACTGCTGAATTGAACAGCAGGTTCATTTCTGTGGGGTATGAATCCAATCGCAAATGCTGGCTAGTAGCCAGTGTTGTCTATTTGTAACATATTCGAATGTCTGATGGGTTGTATTTGTATGGGTTGTTGTTGTTGTATGGGTTGTTGTTGTTGTTAGTAGATCTCATTATGCGCTCAAGCAGTGATTCAAGTCCCACCGTGGTGAATATGTTTCGCCTGGAAATTCTATCTATCATTACCGTCGGCGGAAAAGTGGTCATCAAAGCAAATCTCAAGCACGGAAGTCTAGGGTTCAAATCCTGCCACCGCAGCCGGCAGCTTCCCTTTCAGCAGCTCTTGACTGACCTTGACGAGCCGCCTGAAATCTCCTGTCGTCATTGAACAATAAACAGAAATGAAGTAAATTATTGTTGTCAGTTAACTTAGGGAAATCCGAGGAGTAACTTCTCACGTAGACAATCACTGGAAGATTGCATTTGCATTTGCACTGCCCTCCACTTATGTGCACTAGATCATAAAATCCCGGAAATACAGAAATGATTCTCACCAATTTTATGTACTCTTCACGTAACGTTTTTTGCCCTCAGATTTTCCCTGTGTGATACTGTTACGGTTAGCCCCAAATGGTAGTTTGTAAAAGAACAGAGCATGTCACTTCCATCGGACTAAATCACTTGGCCGAATTTCATGATTTATTACAGTGAATTCTCCCAAAATGTCGCGTGAATTTGTCATTGTGGCATGCAAAGTTGTTTGAAATGATGTCGGCATAGAATGAACTGATAAGATACGAAATAGATCATGTAGTCTACTCTCAAACACCTAAACTAATCGAGTACAAAAATTCTGTCGACAACACAGCACTGTGTACCGTTAAAAAATTTCCATTTACAAGTGCACGCACACCACGATGAACGGGTTTTATATCAAACTGCACAAATGCCTTTGTAGTACCCACCACTGCGAAAAGCTCGGTGACAAATTTCAGTCTGATTTTTTAATCATGCGGAAAAAAGAGAAGAGAATTTTGGTGAACAGTGTTCCCCAAAATTGCTAAAAAGATAACAAGCTATCATAAAACAAAGTACTCACGTGCCACCTCATTTGTCTCATGTAAAGCAACAATAAAGTGTGACTTTCCCATAAGATGAATAAGGTGACACACCAGACTCTTTCACTTGCCTACCGTAATCACCTACTTTTAAGGGTGGAATGTAACACAGCCACGGGTACTAATAATTCAAAGTCAAAATAAGTGAAAAATTCTAAAATGAGAAAAAGTCCAACTCCATGATTAACACCAAACCGTTCCTGACCAAACTAAGAAACACCAAAGTGGAGGACGATAAAACTATGTTCTAGTTTGATTTCACGGCTTTCTTCTTCATCTCAACTGATCTTAACACTACCCAGACTGGAGGGTGGATAAACTAATAGTTTTCGAATTGGTGAACGTATTATCATACACGTGCTTCACGTTCAATAGGGCTGTCTACGAACAAATAAAAGGCACTCGTTTGGGGCCACGGATATCCATATTTATTACAGAAGCTATAATGCACGCCTTTGAGAAAATTGCATTACCGAGGGTTCAACCAAATCTTGGTCAAATGTCAACTTACTGAATATAGAAGTTCGCCCTGGAATGGTAAAAGCTGAGATGTTTATGATTATTAACTTGCTAATGCTGAGGTCATCCGATAGGTCAAAGTCAAATCAAGTAGCACGCCCCATATATATATATATATATATATATATATATATATATATATATATATATATATATATATATATATATATATATATATATATATACGGCGGAGTGCGAGGATCGTCACCTAAACTTTGACAACGTCGCTCGAATATTGCCATTGTTATGGTTTGCAAGCTGAAGATTACTCAGGCTCGGTAGATACACTCGGTTCTCCGGATGCAAAGGTCTTGGGTTAAGTTCCATGAACAACTAAATGCTATGATTTCTTGGCCAAGATTTCCATCGGTTCTGTTCAGACACGGAAGTACTCGTGAATATCCAGCTACCAGCAGCTATAGGGACTTTTATTACCAAGACTAGCAGTGCTAATAATGGTGTAGTTGTAACTATCACCCTGAGGACTAATAAAACCACTGCCATTACTTCTCCTTTCCCTACTCCTCAGACTGTTGTTGTAGCCTGGAAGACTGGCCTGGTAAATGGGGCACTTACCAGAAAACTCGTTCGAAAGTCATTAAAATCAGTCATACGCAACAACACAACTTCTGTTGCATACCGGCAGTCCAGTCTATTCAAAGACAGTCGGTGTTCAGTAAGAGAATGCAATCATACCCCTAACATGCCTGGCTCCACTTAATCGTGTTCAGTTAGCTTGACGTAGTTCCATTCATTGTCGCTTCTCCACTGTCTATAATTGTGTTTTGAGCAGTCAACTACTTACCTCTTCGGTTATTGACATGTACCCCCTAACACACCACGACTGCTGAGTTGTTTACAAAACGTCATAAGTAACCTAGTTTTCCTTCCCTCTCTCCGACTTATTGGAACACACTCCAAGCAAAACACACACACACATATATATATGATTATCCAACCCGGGATTCTGTATATATGTAGCACCCAGTTTATTTGTTTCGTGTTCGTTTTAAGTGTTCTTTGGATGAAATGTCAGTACACTGCCTGCCAGACAAATACAAATACAAACACGGTTGTACTCGGCAAACTGATTGCTGCTTAGCTGCCAGACAATTTGACAACACCTCGCAATCAATCAACCATAACGGAACAGCTCATTTGCACCAAGGATATCTAATCCATTTTATTTAGGTCTTCATTCAGTCAGTAATCACGAGGTTCGTGTGCGTTGTTCCACTTCATTGCGTTCAGTCGATGAGTCTTAATCACATTGGTTTTCGCTTCTTGGCTTACAACTATTTTGAGCAACTACCTATTTTCTTATTCGGTGATTAGTGTGCATACTACAGCACACTTCACGATAGTATAGTATGTCCTGTACCGATGAAGATTAGATGCAGGATAATCTGCGACCACTACTACTACTAACACAGCTTCAACTCAGTCCAGTTCTTTTAGCCTTTAACCTTTGCACATACATGCTTTGGTATTGATCACCTCCTCTTAGTAATGTCCAATTAAAAGCGAAATGACTGAAGGTATAAAGAACAGATAAACAGAAAAAAGGAATAATCGGAAGTACTGAAGATGACACATGAGTCTAAGTGCAACAAAACCACTAAGTGAATCACCAAATTATGTCTCGTAATGTTCCAGTCATCTGGTGGGTGGATCTTGTAAACCCCAACCCGAAAGCTCAACAGGTTCGATTCAGTCGAATTCACTGGTTAAGTTCTTCCCACCTCATTTTGTGCTGCGGAATGACCACGTCCACTTGTCTACCAACCACCAATTGTCTGGAGAAAAACGTACATCGAGAAACCCTATTTGTGTCACGGGTACCACATGCTCCAGCCATTTTAACCAGTTCAGATTGAATACTTCCTCTAGAGACTAACCACCGGTTATCAAAACCTAATGACTTAGCTCAGCCTTGCTGATACAGTATTCCCACCGCATCCGAACAATGCTCCGAGGAAATCGGTGCTCATACACCAAGTCCTGGCGTATCTTCGTTGGTATCGGCCATGTTTCTCGGCAGTACAGGAGGACGAACCTAACAGCCACATTGTACACTCGACACTTGCTGGATAGCTGAACGTCACTCCGGCGCCATAACTGGTTAAATTAACAAAAGTCAGACAATCATTCTGTAAGCTTGGCGACACTTCATCCGATAACTGACCACATTGGCGAGATGCATCTCAGTATATAACAAATCTAAGCCTGCTGGAATAGGATATGGTGAAGGACCAACCCAGCCCTGCAGCTCTTTACACTCTGAAGGGGCAGAATGTATCGCAGTTATTGATAGATTGTTGCTAAGACTATATAGAAAGTATTATAACTTGAGTGAATCTTCAATCAAAAACAGAACGCCCATAGCATGTTTTAAGTTGAACTGTTTACTGCCTGGACAAAGATCGACGGCGCTATTCTCATGCAAAGATAACACTATTTTCTAGGTAACTATCATTAAACAGTCGAGAAGGAAGAGCAACAGTGGGTAAACCTGACGAAGACCACCTCTTTCGATAAACTCAGCTAAAAGGTTACGGTATGCATGAAATCGGTTCCGAATGTTCCCAATGATTGTGTGTATCTGCCACTATCTAATAAAAGAGACAGTGCTGGGGACTGTACTCTCGACTGAGTCAAAGGCTGCTTTCCTATCAAGGATGACAAAAAACTTCCGAGCTTACGGAAGATACCTAAGTGTTCCAAAATCTGCCGTAAAACGAACGTGATGAAAAACATTCCGGAACATGTATAAAACAGGCTTGATTCTCAAGCGTACACCTTTGGCGGGCATTGAATAATAGGTGCAGAATAATCCTGGTGAGCAGCTTAAATGCGGTACTTAGTAGGCTGATGGATCTGTGGTTTTTACAAGAGAATCTGTCACCTTTATTGTGACTTGACAAAATGACCAATTCATGTGGCATAATTCAATAAACCGGTGTGTTTTGCTTATTGAGTAATCGCTTCACCAGCTAAATTACCACGGTGACGGTTTGTAAATCCATTTTGCCAGCTGGAGGACCAAATAAGGCACTTAGAATGAACATTTAGGAGATTGCTTCGGTAACAAACCTTTAGTAACCGCACTGCTACTCGGTGGACGTTATACTTCTAGTAGGTAAATTCGAAATCCTTGCAAAAATGACTGTCATAGCGCAAAAATAAAAACAAAATTGTTTTCAACCGCCAAGTAAAATCTCGATGTTATTTTCTTGTAAAAAATGCCATTACCAAATGAGTATTCAAATGGACTTGCCACTAGAGTTAGAGATGAATGGTGACCAGTTGCCTGTTTCGAACTATTTCCATAAGCTATCAATGGCTGAGCTAGGCGTTCAAGTTGAAGGTCATTTATCCTTAGCGGAGATGACACTGTCATTGTAGAATTGTTTCATCCTGAACTATCAGATCTGCCCTCACCTGCACTCTACGACCATTATCATGTGCGTTGTTTTTGCATGACTCACCATTGCTGTCGCCGTATTTCTGCACCCCAGTTCATTTCACTCACGAACTTCATCTCTCCGATGACAGTTCACGTTCCATTGATTATACTGAAGTAATATTCACTCTGCCTTCCCTAACATTTCTCCGGTCATTTACTTCGTCTTCATCTCGCTGCCTCTTTTCCGATGTGCATCCATTTCCACTTCATCTGTACCTCACAGCCATACGTACCAAATTCAACTGTCATTTCCGATAAATAATCCATCTTTTCTCAACTTTTCATGCTCTCTCCTAGTTCCACGACGAGTTTCATACTCTAATCCCCATCTTCTTTCACAGTATACCGCGGCTTTACATAATCCTTATCGGTAATCTACTCATTTCATAAGAAAAGCAATTTATTTCTTGTTCTTTTTCATTCCCTCAAAAGTTTCACTGTATTTTTGGTCTCCCTGATGTTTATCTCCCTAACCATGTGATCATTTTCCGATTGATATCATTCAGTAATATATACCAAGCATGCCCTGGGTTACTTGGAAATAAACTATTATTACTACATCGATGCACCAAACCCAGAGGTATAAAGCTACAAAAACAATGGCTTAAGATACGAACATCAGTTTTAATAAAAGTGATAGAAATTGAACTCATCTATTATTTTCTCTGATGTAATGAAAATAATATGACTAACACTGTCGGTGACAAATCAGATTATCGAGTCACTCTGTTATCCTAATTTCAAAGACTGATGGTCTCAAATGACCTAATTTGGCTAAATCCAAAAATATACCTTCACGGTGCTTGGGAATGAAGTGAAGTTTGAATTTTCCATTTGATATCAGGCGAAAATATCCAATTCGAGTGAGTATGGTACTCGTCATCTGCGCGCACAAACAACTTTTCCCACTACTTGCGAATTCCCTCGGGTGGCATGCTTATATCACTACCGGGGGAAAAGGGAAGAATACATTTCATACGGCGTAGTATAGTGCGTTTCCATGACTCCGAGCTAAATGTGGAGTATTGAAATTCATCGGAACAGCAAATAAAAAGGACGCTTTAGGTTTTAATTCTTCTCATATAACCGATTCAATATTTGAGTGTGAGTGGTAAAAGATTAGATTTTGCATAATACGACTCATCCTGCGGTGTCATTTTTGCACTTACCATTGAAAACCATCAAGCACAGCACATCTGTTTTATCCTTGTTTGGAAGGAATCATCAGTGGTGTGTACTCACGAAGACTCCACTCAGACTGGAACCTGGGGTGAGCGACTCTCTGTGTGTGTGTGTGTGTCAAACTCTATACCTAGCAATGAACGTGGAGGCAATTCTCGGCAAAACAGCACACTGATCACTATGAACTGAACTGTTACCCGATCTCGCAATCAAGGCCGCAATCACTATTTTATCTGACTGGAGGATAATGAAATAGCCCCAGAAGAAATGCATAAATCTGATTATAATTTGAAAGATAGTGACCTTTTGTTGTCTAAGGAAATGCACTTATATTGGAACTCGAGCAAGCTAGATTCGTACAGAAATCGCTGAAGATCTGACAGATTTTCAGTCGATTACCATATGCACCGATCTAGGAAATGCAACGACTTCTAGAAAATTCCGAGCTTGGATATCACGTTTCATTATTCAGTGTTGCGTTTTGCAACCAATGGATTCCAGGTGTGGATGGACTGGTACGGTTAAAGTTTCCCTCTTTTTCAGCTTTTAAACTGACACGTTCGTTCACGTTCCTGATAAGATAGTTTAACCTTTGTTCGGTCAAAAAATGAACGTAAGATTACATCCCTCCAATTCAACCAAAGAGGATAAGAACGGAAGGGAAACATACATTGTGAAGTGCACGCATTCCATTCACTCTTACCGGTCACTTACATAAAACATCTCAGTTTATAAACAGTGGAAAAATAAAAAAAATTTTATCACAAATAAGTCAGCTGTTCTTTCGAAATTACTTGACCGATTCCATGAAAGGCACATAGTTTGCAATAATCGTTTCTGGGCACAAAAAGACGATATCTGGCTTGATCAATTTAGCTTCAGTAAAAGCCAGCAGAATTAGTCGAACTTTTAAATGACCATATCGGGTGAACTCAATGACTTTGCAACAGCCTATGCTGGGTTTTAGCTGCATTTAGTATTGCACAGTCCATCTGAATCGTTGAGTACAAAAGCCAATATGGAAGGATAGAACAACAGGCGATTTCCACATTCACCAATCAGGTTAAACAAGTGAATATTCAGTCCGAGGGTGACAGCGTGAAAGAGCATCACGCATTCGTCTCCGGTGACAAAAACGTCAGCAAACAAAAAGACCAACAAACCCTTGAACTTGAGGAGGAAGTATATAGGGTTCTTAATATTACCGTGGGAGAATCGATCGTCCCTTACTGGATACCCACTACCTGTTACAGCTTGGTAGTCTTCAGTTTAGGTGTGCTCTCAATTTACCTGCTTCACTGAGTCCATGAAGCCAAAAGATAAATTTGAAGGCGAATTCCTAAGTACTACTCCAGTCAGTATGAAACGTACCTTGAGGATTCTGAGCTCAAACTCCAGAATATCATATGGTAGACCAAATTAAATGATGCTTCGCTGCTTTGTTCATGTACCTACGTTGGATCAACGCTCTACAGTCTACGCTTCTGACTAGTGAGCAGATGGTTCTCGTCGGGCTTCCTAAAAACTCCTAGTACAACTTTATTGCCCTTCCGGTTCCAAAACCAGACGTATCAGTTTATGTTTCCAGAGAGAAATTGCATGACTGAATCGCGCGAAATGAACTCAGAACACAAGATAAATAGCACCGGAATATACTCATTTTTTCAGCATACAAATTACCGCATTTTTACGGGCGAAAAATGTATAGAGAAACATGGTGATAATTAATAGTTCAATTACATGAGCATGGAATAGAATTCGTAAGTGTACCGAATCCCGCTAGAAAACAGAGTTTGACGTGATTCAGGATTGTCAGAATCGATGAGCATGTATTGCAATCAAAGTCTGAGGCGGAATCATATTTGCATGACCAGTTGGTTGTGTGAAAACCAAGGTTGTATTATGGATTACACGTTTGAATAAATGTATTTCGCCTCAAATTGAATTCGCCATGTTAGATGTACGACATTAAATCGCCACAGAAACCCCTCCGATGAAGTGGTCATCTTTAGAGTACCACTAGTGAAAAGCTAATCTCATTTTCAATCCTACAGTTTGAACTCTAGTAGTTATCATATAACGGCGGAACGAACGAGTCATTTGATGCAAAAATTGTTTGAACAACGGCAGAAATCAGTGAACGTTCTCAAGCGAAACTATTTAACTTACTAGGCTGTCGTGAAAATTACTAGCGTCAAACAAGACATAGAGCTTTTCTAACTGGGACTATCGAAACCCAAAAAATAGACGCAAGATTTATTGCAAAACGCTAATAGAAGACCACTTTGAACAACTACAACAGGCTGAGCAGGTACAATTTTGGTCTGTTTCTTTCCTCTTCGCTTGTCAGTTGATCCAGTCTCGAGTTACCGTAGTCATTCTGGTGTCGTCATCGTCTCGTCGTATATTTTGTGCAATTCGGTTGTGCAGTTCTCTGTGTACTGGCAAAAGTCGACTGAAGCTTCGATTTCTTTTCGTCATCATCGTGCCTGAATCCACGAACTGTAGCAATTCATAGTGACCTGTCTAAGTTTGTTTCGAAGCGAACGTTTCGGTCACGGTTGGCGGTTTCATCGCCCAGGTTTTAATTCTGAACCGGTAGGAAACCATTTATTCGACCTCTTTCCTGTTCCACTAGATTTGGCTGAAGCATCCGAATGCGTTCTGCTCACAGATTATTCCGGACGAGTACGAGAGTTCCGCACGAAACCGAACACCATCTCACCGGGAGTCATTCGGCGCTTTCACAACACTGGACACAAATTGGCAATGATTCTGTTGCTTAACGATTGGTATCGATCAATAAATGACAAAACAGGTATGGATCTAGATGTAGTTACCATTCCTCTATCCTTGAAAGAAGTATGTTATTGATTTACACCATCTTAAAATAAATAAAGCTTCTGGACTTGATGGGTGGCTTCGGTTTATAAATAAATTCTGGGACCCCCCGTATTTCGCATCAGAGATGACAACTCTGTCAGCTGATGTACAGGTGCTGTCTAAAGTCCCTGAATATCACCTTGTTTGACTACTCTTTTGCTCAGAAACTAGGTTGCACCCTAGTAAAGGTGTGTAACTTACTGGGGGAAAATGTGACGACTTGTTCCCAGAAACTAAGAATAAATTCTCTACCTTATCTAAATCAGGGCTATTATCAGGAAATTATGAAAATTGATGTATGAAAATGTGAAATTCCATAGAAAAAGGAAGGTTATTTCCTTGGCTATAATATATATAGCCTCATCTGAGTCACAACCTGGCACATTATTCTACAGCAAGACTGATTTTATTGACAAGGTCCTGGTCTGGCTGACACGGAGTTTCACTTTTTCGAACTTGGTGAACCGCAAATCGTTCGGGTTATCTTTGATAACACTGCACCGGCAAGAATGATCGCAATATTTTGCTGCCCATATCAACTGTTCTGGTAAGGTTTGGAACCTCAAAATAGCTAGAAAGATGTTCTGAGAAATTTCTTCTTAAAACTGACATATCTGAGAGCCCTCTACGTCTCATCACAGATCGTACTAAGTAAATCGATGACCGAAACAATTCACGGTGCCGTTGCAATATTTTCGCGGTTGTAACACATAGCCACCTTCGTTGTTAATTCAATACTGGTCTTCGATCAACCGAACGGAGAATTCAGTAACTTTTCTCCACCCCTATTCGCAACGGCGTGTAGGAGTTTGCCGTCAGTCGTGTACTTATTGCTCTTTGTATGTCAATTTTATCATCGTATGGCTAACGTCATCATCCAAGTGGGACATGTTCGTGTTTTGCACATCTCATCTTGATATGACAAATTTTTACATGAATATTGTGATAACAAATTTCGTGACTCACAAAAAAATGTGCTCGATGGACTCTCACAATGTATTTTTACTCCTCTTTTATCGAGTAGGGGAATCCTTGTTTTTTTTTCGTAAATCTCTCTTCAATGTGACGATGACAAAATGGATATTTTAGGGACTACCCTTGTACGACCTGGAAAATTGAGCCATGCGTTTGAATATGCCAGCGTTTGCCTTCGGTCAGTTGGCTGTTGTATTGTTAGACACATAATAATATTTCGCAACAATCGGTACCCTAAAACCTACTGGAAAGCACTGCGCAGGTGCCATGTTACACCCAATGTCTGATCGCTCAGACGTCATGCGCTCAATCAACTTGACGCGGCCAAATCCAGTCTAGACGAAATAGAGCGGCTGGTGAATAGATACAAAACGAACGTTGCAGAACTACAGGAAGGTCATCGAAAAGAATTTCGGGAATTTGTGGATTCAGTTTGTCGAAAAGCTCGGGAAAAGAAGCGAGGGAAGTTCCTCAGCAGCTTGGAAACAAGAGTACCACCGTCCAGATTACCGGAAGATCCTGAAAGGTATGTCCACAATCATTCCTCTGTGACGCTTAGTAAATTGCAATATGAGGCTTTATCTCTCGGACCTAAGTTTTGTGCAACTCAACCACGTTATCATCAGGTGGAAATTGAAACCCAGTTTGAAAGTCTAATGAGCCAGTTGTACGACCTGTTACCAACATCATCTGACTCAGTGGACGGCCTGAAAACATCACTTGTTCATGAATGTCAAAAGTATCACGCTGCTAGATCTCCGTTGAACGGAATATTAACTAAGCAACATCGAGAAGCGGTCCAAGAACTAGTGAATAATGAAGATTTATTATTATCGAAACCGGACAAAGGTGCCGGATGGGTTGTACTAGACCGAAGCGATTACGACAGAAAATCGATGAATATTTTACCTGATGAGAGCAAGTTCATTTACCACCTGGGTGAGAAAGACAAAACGCAAGAAGCCGAGACTAAGCTGACAGATCTTGAAGCAGCTTCAATCAGAAAACACTATTTCTAAAACACTGTACGACAAGCTTGTGCCCTGCGGCTCACAACCATCTAGACTCTATGGGTTACCAAAAGTACACAAACCAAATGTACCCCTAAGACCGGTGATTGACATGAGCACCTCAGCCTATCACGCCACAGCTCAGTGGATTGCAGAAATTCTTGAACCTGTGCGCAAGTCACTAGCGAAGTATAGTGTGAAAGATTCGTTCGCTTTTGTGGAGATGATAAAACATCAGGACCTGTCTGAACAGACTATGCTTTCCCTAGATGTTGAATCCCTATTCACAAACGTTCCGTTGATCGAGACGGTAGAATTCATCTGTCAATACTTGACCGATAATGATATCGAACTCGACATTCCTGTGGCTAAGCTAAAAGAACTAATTCTTAGATGTACATGGAATATACAATTTCTGTACAGCGGAAAATACTACGGGCAGAAAGACGGGGTAGCAATGGGATCACCACTTGGACCCCTTCTGGCGGATATATTCTTAGCAAAACTCGAAAGTGGACCACTACGCAGCACCATCGACAGTCTATATATGTACACCAGATACATGGACGACACTTTCATAATTTGCGACTCAAAAAAAGACATTACCGAACTACTGCGAACATTCAACAACGCCCACGCAATGACCACATTTACAGTGGAAGTAGAGACGGACAATTTCCTCGCCTTTCTTGATGTGGGATTGCGTAGAATGGAGGACGGACACATAGGAAGGAGGGTGTATCGGAAATGTACATGGTTGGGGCAATACACATATTTCCTTAGTTTTGTCCCCTTACGATACAAAAGAAACCCTGTGAGCTGTCTGACCTACAGAGCAAGAAACATCTGTAGTCCTGACACGATTGCCCAAGAACTCGAACACATACGCGGTACATTATTAAGAAACGGCTATCCAGAACCGTTCATTCGTCAACATATGGGAGAGAGGAGACACAAAATGAAAGTTCAAATGGCCAAGAAAAAGGATATTTTTCTAACTGTCCCGTTCAAAGGTGAAAAAACGTTAGAAATACTAGAGCTGCGCATATCCAAGACCCTCGGGAAGTGTTTACCCGCTGCACATGTCCGAATTTTAACAAATACGAAGCCTTTCATTGTTCAACAATCCAAGGACAGGTTGCCTCATCAGTCTCAATCTTTTGTTCTATATCAGTTTACGTGTTCTTGTAGTGCGCAGTATATTGGACATACGACGAGACGCCTGTTGAAGAGGAAATCAGAACACGTCCCGGCTTCTTCACGCAAAGGTACAGTCCGGACTATCAATAGCGCAATCCTACAACATCTGGTGGATAGCGGACACCAAATCGACACGGTGACAGCTTTTAGACCAGTCCTGACAACTCCCAGAATTCACGCGAAAGGATTACGCAGGCGGTTGCTGATGACGTCAGAAGCCATAGCAATTCAGCTATTGAAGCCGGATTTGTGTAAGCAACGTAACCTCGTGCAACAGTTGTTGTTGCCGTGGCCGTAACAAGTGATTCTCTTATGGTTCCATTGTACCAATTCTCCCCAGCCCCACACCTCTTTTCACATCTTTGTTTTTCACACCTGTCTTTTCACGACATTTGGTTACACATTTCACACTTATTGTCGTTCACACAACGAACAAGATTCATCAAGTTGAAGCATGTTGTCGAGTTACCGGATTTGTTGCACATATACCCTCTTTTACCCAGTACTATATATGTCAATACCTGAAGTGATATATCGAAAAGAAATTTCTTCGTGTTACACGTTTTTTTCATGAAGCGATGGGCGTATTCTATGATAATAATATTCGCCAAAGAATTTCGATTTGTTTTTGGTTCCATCTGTAAAACAGGCACATGGCGGACATTTCTGATGAAAAAGAGCCTGAAGTGAGATCAGTATTTAATGGTGAAGGATGAAGATCACCTATGGTGAACTTTACTCTCAATGGTTACCCAGTAATCAGTATTCCATATAAAGAACTATTTTCGGACTTCGGAACTTCAGGCTAATTTGGCATGGTAAACAAGGTGGCACAAATTCAATCGCCAGCGGACTGCTATACATCTGTGTTTGATGATAAAAGGTCGTATGGAATTTTATATTTCAGTCTTGGGTTATGTTGCGGTGAGTTTAGAATAGTAGAAGTACCTACACAGTATAAAGTTTGCCAAGTGAATTTGGACAAGTCCCATGAACAAAAAAGCATATAACAAACGATTCTACAATTCAGTCGACTTGTTTCATCACGAAAGGTAGCAAATTCTTTAGCAAAATCCGCTTTAAAGTGAAAATGAATGTCATCATATATTAATTTAAGTACTCCCTGGTAAAACAAATGAACTCACCATTTCAGTTTGCAATATTACCAGTCGCCACTTTTAAACAGAGCCGTAGAATAGTAAGGACATTTATAAACTCCTGCATTGGGAGATCCGTGACACAGAGAAGTCTGTCAGTTTGCTCTACCTCGACTGAACACATGAAAAGGAAAAGCAATATGAACATCGTGGTTGCCGGTACAGGTATTAGTGAGACCCATAGCATGCAGAGCGGATCATTATGCAAACGTATCTCGGTGCCCTTTACATTGCAGCAATCACATTCAACCATGAATCGGTAGCAAGCATAGATGTGACGCATCCATTGCTTCTTGAAGATCCGGGTGTCACGGAAGTGGTCGCTTTTGGTTCATCTCAGAATCAATACGAGGCTGTTGTTCCAGGTAACTTTGTCTATACCGTGGATACTGGAGTGGTGACTATTCTTCTGGACTTTTGTTCTCAAGAGCTCCGGTGACGAACTATCACGTTTAAACAAGCGTATAAAACTAGCGACATGAACTAGGAATGTCAAATTAGAGTGATCTATTGTTTGTCTGCCGGAAGTGAGTATTTTAATTCATGTTACAATCCAAGCGGTTATGTGAACTCTATAATAAAATAACATTGTTCTCGGCGAATCTTTATTTCACTGGAATTCATGCAAGTTATCCACACTGTATTCGTAAAAAACGTTTTGACTCTTAGCAGTCGTCTCCATCTTATCAGATAATGAAATATTTTAAAATCTCACCAAGTATTAGGACTACCCGGAGGAAATCCGAGTTAAAAACCTGCCCTTCGAAGGAAGGGGTTTGACATTTCCCACGTTCAATTATTGCGAATGAAAGACCTTGATAGATTTTAGTAAAAGAGATGCTTGAAACCGAGCAAGACTGAATTTGCAAGGTAACAGAGTCTGCAACATACTTTTAGAAGTCTAGGAGTAGGTTAAAATGTGTTTTGCCACATTTTAATCTTTTGATTTAGATTTTTTTATATATATTATTACTACCGTTTATTATTCTGTACAAGAGCAATATTTCAGGAAAAATGTTCCATCCAGTTGGAGTCTAACACTTAGAAAGACCGGCGGCCGAAGTAGGGTTTAAACCAGGGATCGGAGGGTTGGAAGTTCACCATGGTGATTGCTCGACCAAGCCGATCCTAATGAGTAAAAAACTACTTGGCCACTGTCCTGAATGGCGATAGGTATAAATTTGAAAGCAAGATGAAGCGAGATAACTTTTGTACTTATGAGCATTGAGGCTGACTGGATGGATGTCAGATTAGCCGGCTTCCCATGTCAGTGACAGCGAAGTGACCAAAATAGTTTCAAATAGTGAATCCCGTTAGGTGTGCTAGGGCGTTGATGACATTAAATACTGACGAATGAAGCAATAAATGATTGGAAAACATTCTCTGTGTTAAATGCTAAAGGGTTGTTGAGTATCAAAATTAAAGTTTGGTAGAAGTGAATTTCATATCCAGCGCGGGATCTATATTCTCTCACGAGTCCCAAGGTTACTATTCTCAAGTCTACAAGAGGTCTGTTGGTTTTAACACTGAGAACGGCTTTCACAAAGGGCGCAACAATTGGAATCATACGAAAACATAGATTTGAACCTTAGGAAGTAGTGAGAATTTAACCGTACTGTGTACCTTTTAATATGTTAGTGTTTAACTACACAATTACATATAAAATTACTGTTTGATGTACGTGAATGTGAAAAGAGTAATGTCCTAATACTAAAAATATTAATTCAGTTCATTTGAAGCCCTTATTTTACAAAAGCAATCAAAACTATGATGTAATAAGGATGACAAGTATTTCAGTGTCTTCATTTGCTTATTTCTTTCAACTGTCATTGAAAGTGAATAGCTGGGGAGTTTGACTATTTATAACCCTTCGCAAGCAGTTGCAGATGATCACTATCATACACCGGTGATGTCCAAATTTGACGCCAAAGTAATTCATTTCACCGCAAAATCCTCATTTAAAAAACTTGCATAACATGCCAACTGAATATTGCTTGCGTGAGTTCTACGATGATCTGTGGACTTGTGAATGTGTTTGTCTTTGATAACCCCGGTAAGTTTGTTAGAAGATTGAATCCGGAATTTAGCAAAATGTCAAATAAGAAAAACAGTTCATGACGAGTAGTAATCATCACTGATGGACAAATATTGATCATACGAAAAATGGTTGTTTTGCACCGGTTAAACCTATATAGATACCTCGTCAAAAAGAGCAAAATCAATGCGAACAAATTTGGAAAGTGTTATATCATCTCGTGGTTTATTAGCAAGCCGGTGGTTTCAAGGGGGAAAACAATTTGGCTAATTCCTAATGAATGGATTTCTCACCAAAATCAAGTACGAGTGATCTACGGAATACCTATTTTCGTGGTGGTAATGGAGAAGTATTATCCCAAACCACAGAGTTCCATCACTTTGGGAAAAAGGGGAGAAAGAGGAAGATAGAGTTTTGTTAGCTCTTTGGGCACCGGATTCTTTCAAAAGCAAATTGGGGAATCTTTTTCTAAATGACAGTACTTTTATTTACAATATTCTTCTTAAACATGAAGTCACAAAAGGACACAAAGGGCAGAAGTTTGAGAAGTTTTATAGGAATGATAAATTTGTCAGAGTTTTCATAAAGGAGATGAATGTCCAGGGAGCAATAAATGTAGCCGGGCAAATGATGTCTTAGTGTGATCCCACAAACCTATAAGCAAAGATGGTTCAAAAAACCGTGTGCTTCCTTTGTTATCTCCAGACACAAGGCCGGCAATGTGGTCGTGAATTGTTCTGTCTACGGTTACACGACGTATTCCGTCCACCCATTCTCATAGGGAGCACAAATTTGGTCTGTGATAAAACGTTCGCAAAAAACCTCATTTCAATGACCTTGAGGTCGTAAAACGCACTACGCCGGTTGATTTAGACTGCGTTAAATTATGATCAACGTGTTCGAGGCTGCTTTATAAACGACATTTTCAACAACATGCAATTCGTCAGATCCGAAAAATAAGTGTTTCCAGTGTGTCAGACTAAGAGTTATTTGGAGGAGAAAATTTACTTCGAGGTTATGCACCATAACATGTACCGCAAAATGTAGGATACCAAACAGCCGTGACCATCTCCATTCGTTTGTCATGAGCCAGTACATTTTGAACGTTCCTCTTCCACAATTACTCATAGAAGTCCCACTTGAGTTAAGATGTAGAATTCATTTTGGTACCTTCAAAGAAGTTACGCACTTTGGAGTTCACAGTTTAAGGTTGTGCGAAATGGGCCAGCCTATCCCGCAAAATCGCATAAACACTCGAACTTCAACAGAGCCCGAATATTTCTCGCTCGATAGTCAGTGGCAACAAACATCAGAGTCGTCGCAGGGTCATATGATAAGGATGAATTTTTTCCACATGGCTACAAGTCGCGAACAATGTCACGGTTCTGAGCAGTCTGTGAAGGTTCGCGTTTAATATTTGACAGACCCTATTGTTGTGGAGCTTTGAATAACCACGACTAATCATACCTGATTTATTAACTGTTACCTGATTCAACCAACTCATCAGTCTCTGCACGAACAGTTTCATCGAATAACTCGCAAATGTTCGTACTTCTGAGAATAACTACTTGATAATTTATTGTAAAGCATGTAAAGGTTAATCATATTTAAATGTGCTCCCTGATGGTGACGTTCCTATTATTTCGTGCATAAACTATTGCACTTCGCAGACCACTTTGAACAAATTCATTTAATTATCTTGTGACAGATCGTCCTGGGCATAGGTCAGCACTTTTACTGAGATGAGATCTAGCCCGTAGACAGTTTTCGCCACTAAATTCCCCGGGCATGCGAAACCACTCTACTGAAGATCTTAATGACGGAAAATTCCAGCAACTTGAAAATGTTTCCTCTGATATTATCACACTGACAAACGTTTTGGGAAAATTGCTTCGCCATCGATACACTTGATTTCATTCTGCCCATATCATTCCGTGCGAACACCACGACCCTAGATTTCCTTATATTCATTCAAAACAGCTGATTTTCATCAATGTAACTGTTCTCGTTCATTTGTAACGTGGTTTTTTTCCCAACAGGTGATATTCTACTCAGTATCTAACGGTTCACGTACTTTCCGGTGAACAAATATCCTCCCATTGCAAACACTCGGCATTTGTGGTCACCAAGGTAACCCAAATCATTGGATTCATCCGTTTCTACATATTCTATTGGAAAAATATTACATAAGTTACCGAAACGAGCCTACAGAACAATGAGTGCCAAACGTATTAAATCAATGTATCTCATCACCACAATAAGAGACAAAAACCCATAATTCGTGGAAAAGACAACCATACAAAAAGATATATTTATAAATCATGAATTCCCCGGCATTTGTGATTCATAACATTCAAGTCTGCGGTTATAATAAGCGAACTTCAAGCATAATGCTCGAAATAGTTCTACGTTAGTAACGGAAGTAACTATGGGTGATAAGTGAACATGTACTGAACAGAAGTGAGTGACAATGATATTTTCTAGTTTATAATCGGTGTGTTGGCAAAACTTGATTTATTAGCCATCGTTGAGTAGTGAGAGTTGCTGCATCTCGGCTTTTTCTACGTCGACGAACAAAGACTTATGACTTAGAAATTCATCGAGGAATTCAACCAGTGTGCACGACGCGTTTGGACGATCCAAAGCCAGAGCAAGATTGGTAGTAAATTGACGAGATGGAATGTTATTTCAAATGGTATCAATGCCCACCTCACTATTGATAATACATTTATTATAAAACTGTTTACCTTGAGCCTTTACGATTCACTAGTGCAGGTTGTAAACACTGATATCCAATGAGGACCCAAAGCAAGAATGTCAACTTCTGAGTACCTCTTCGGGACGCTAATTGAAGCTCACGTTTACCTAAGTATGAATCCCAGTTACGTAAATGCACGCAACGGTGATGCTTTCAATCGTGTGAAGAACTAATCAATCCAGTAGTCAATCCATTCCATGCAATATTAGTAGAAAGAATAAACAAAATTATACGCTAGCAGAAAAATGGTTATGAAAAGACAAAACCTACTCTGGACACAAGTAAATGCATACCTAAGAGTAAGTTAGTCCATTATTCGAAGACATCCAAACATCAAATAGAATCTCTGGAAACAATAGCTTATTAGAACGATAGTTTCCACCCATTCTTTGATCTTTTCATCATATATAGAAAACACGAATAGCGAACAAGCTCGTGTTCGGTAACATCATCCTCGTGGCTAATACAGTTACATTTATAGGTTAGAAATGCATAAACTATGAACAAGGTCTGTGTGCTAAAGTTTGATTGGATGGTCATCAAAGTTGGTGTTGCGTAGTTAGGAAGGATAGGAGGGGAAATGTTGTTGTTTCGTGGTTGGGAAAGAGGCCCGTGAAACAATGAACAAGGGTTTTGGGGATTATCCATTTCCGGTTTGAACCAAATGGTCAACGTATGGGTCACACTGAGCTCCAGGGTCGGTCTCGGATCGCGGCCAGGGTAGTTTGAGTGCTTTAACGAAACGTTTCTGAGAACAAAGCGATGGATTGAATAATGTGATCGCCACAGCCTCTGCCGTTGCTAGATGTTGTTTTTGAGCGGCTTTCGGCGCATTCGTAGGGACTCTGTAGACTATTTTGAACGCATTGTCGTTTACGTGATGTCCAGTGTCTGCGAGGTGCGCCACAATCGCGCTGGTGATGGATTTTCTGTTTCCCGTCGACAGCCAAGTTAGTTTGTGCTCTTTGATCCTTTGTGATAGTTGCCGTGTCGTTCTACCTATATAGATTGCCGAACATGAGCAAACAAACGAATAGATTAGCATGGATGAGGTGAGGACAGGTAACTTGTCTTTTAGGTTCGTCGAGATCACTGGTCGACTGGTGAAGTGGGCACGCAGTGTAGCAGCGGGAAAGGTGCGAGCGATCGCCTTTTCCAAGCGTCTTATTAGTAACTCGCTTTGATCTTCCTTGTATGCGCGGGTAGTCTAGACTCAGGCTTACCGGTTCCGTTTGGCCAATGAACATTGTGGTTTGGTTACCAAATGGTTCGTCATTTGGTAACAGAGCACAGCACCACTCAGCTGTTGCATTCTTGTTCAGTTTCATCAATAGTTCACATCCACTCAGCACTCACTGTGACTCAGGTCCTGCTTGAACGATCATGAGTCAAACATATAACCACAAAACCATTCAGACTTGACCTCAACGGTCTTTTGAACAAATGTACTATGTGATATAGCGCCCTCAAGTTACTGACATTTCACGTATGAACAAACCACTCACGACACGATGATTGATTCCCAAAGTGGACGAGTTTTACACGGAAAGCTCAAGTGGCAACTAAGGCTTCACTGTAGAAAAATCCGACACTGAATGGATTCTTGATCAGTGTACATGTTAGGAGATTTGATTTGATCATCAAACCAACTGGTAAAGAATAACAAGTATAATCATTACTTGAGTTGATGATGATTGAATTGCGGGAGGAATTATCATGTGAAGAATCAAGACGAAATGAGAACAACAAACAAATTTTCGGAAACACAAAAAAGTGTGCGTGAGTGTCCTCTAACGGTTTATGCTACTAGTTTATCAATGTACCCATCCGGAACAGTTTTTGTCTGTGAAGTAATTTTACAACGCTAGATTGATCTTCCATTGTTCCCAATACAGTAGTCTTCTCTCCACCAAACTGTTCCAATCAATCAAAAAGAATCAAAGAGCGTTTCTTCTCATACGAACCGAGTAGGAATGAATTGTTATTATGCCGCATTCGGGGCGAATCTTGAATGTTTCTCTTTTCTTCTGAAAAGATAAATACAAAAGAAATTCAATACAAATAATGCATTTGTTCTATTACTTCTGAATCTTTCAACCTTCCCACATAGAAATAAGAATGATTTGCTCGGGTTATTAGTATCCTTATGACGATCTCCATTCACCAGTGACGATGTGATTTTAACTGTATACGAATACGGATTGGTTGGCGAGAATTTAACTAAATGTTACTCCTCACTGAGCGTGTGTATGGTTTCAATGAACGACACAAATGACAGCCGAAAAATCGGTCACTTTGGGCACTTTCGTTTCCTCTTCGTGAAGCGCTCGATGAAACTGGGCAATGAAGAGCCACACAGTCCGAAAACGGGTTTTCTGGGCACATACCATCCTATCTGCACCAGATTCTTCACACCGCAGAGCACAATCTACTATCAGGAAACGTCACTTAATTTTACCACCTTACAATCATTGTGCTCAGATCTGCAAACCATTCCCGGATTTTGTTCATCTATTCTGGCCAATACAAACGCAACGGAAACGTTCATGCGAGAAATGAATAATAATAATAATAATGTGCACATAGAAACAAATTTATCTACTATTATTGACCGCACACTGGAAGCCCTTTAAACTATGAATAGCTCAACTATGAAATGAAATCTGCACACTTAGACACTGAATTTTTACACATTCTACGATCAAATTAGTTGGAAAATCAATTTGGTCTCACTTCTATCCAAGGAAATCATATTATCGTTTGTAGTCAGCTTGAAGCAAAAGGAATAACAATGTGCAAAATAATAACTAGATAAAACTTTAACTATAAAATTCAACTGCAAGAGAAACAAATACACAATCCACCACAAATTACTACAAATGATTACCATCAATCCATCCTGAGACAACTCATCTTCTCAGATATTTCTAGAACGGAACTATAGATGTGAGATTTTCACTGAAGGAGATTTAAAAATCTGTCTCAAACCTACAAGCAGTATCAATTGTGATGCATAAGAAAATCTACTAGTGGGTATTTCGTGTTTCCGGAATAATTAAAGGTATGTCAGGCCATTGGTGAACCACTCGGAAATTTTGATAAAAGCTGTCTCTTGTGCCAATATATTTCACACAATTGTGCTTGGATGATAAGATTGAGGAGAAGTCTTTCATTGTTTGCTGATTTCACAATACAGGTGGTTTAAAAAGGCTTTTTACGATGACAACGAAACTGACTGAAATGAAGGAATTCCGGTTCGCATCAATATGAGTGATGGTTCCAAGGTAATTTGAGCGTGCTCCGTTATTCGCTTATATTGTTATCGCGATAGAGGAGGGTAGATCCAACAAAACTGATTGTTCTTGGCACTTCCACAAGTAAGACCAAACTGGAATTTCAAAGGCCTCTCATTTCGAATCCTTTTCACCGTATCCTGCTCTGTATTTTAATGCAAATGGAAGCACCAAACAGCTAAACCACTCCAAGTAGACAGTTCGGAGATAGGTCAACTAGCAAATCGAATTCACGTGACGATCTTTCGTGCATCGTGATCAGCAAATCAGTGCCAGAAATCTTTGTCCTTATTGCAGCGCGAGAACATTCCCGGGTTGTCTCACTCCCTGTTCCGAATAAAGTAGTGACAATTTTCAAAGCGACCAGTATCATGTGATATGAAGATTTTCGTAATTGGTTTGTTTCTCGAATGAGTATCTGTTACACGATGGGCCATAGAAGGACCAGAAAAATAATGTCTCGTGCAGGAATCCCTCTCCCCTCCAAGTTATCCCGCAGAATGTCGATATATCATACCAACCAATGTTACACATTCGGATCGAATAAAAAAACACGTTTAGCTTTGTTAGTTGACTTCAAGTAGAAATGCCTCGAATGTGGGCAAAATGTTCACTGTTGTGAATGAAACGTCCCCGAATTCCAGGAAATGATTTCAATTGGGTGGAAATAGTTATTCAGAGTGAAGCTCCATGATTTGTATCAAAACAGGTTTGAAAACTAATTTGTGCAGAACAATTTGTCTGTTCACTATTCACTGTAAGATTTGTATGTGTGTGTGTGTGTGTGCAGCATTGAGGACAAGTTCACACAGTCATTCTCTAATGGCGCAGATTTAAACGTAATCGTAAGAATGTATCTGTTCCAGAGAGAGAAGGCAATGAACTAGCTACCCACAGACCATTACAGTCAGAAGGTGCGAAACGTGATGGTGTATGAGAGAAAGGATTATTCCTTTTCCCACGTGGTAGACTCTAAGCAGATCAGATAGTGGGAAATCCCGAATAATGACGACGGGCCGAATTTCTGATGCCATGTACAAACATTGTGTCATAAAGTAAAACTAGTGTTAATTCAGTGTAAAAATGCTACAATTACACTCAGAGACTCTTGTGTTTCTTAGAAATCATTTTCGCTGGTCATCTTTTGAATTTTTCAATGTGGTCACTTTTTGGGGTTTTCCCAACGATTACATGACTTGTATCTGCCTAGGGGTTATGCATACAGTGGCATTCTTGGGAATGGATTTGCCAGAGGGCGAAGGATACATTCTTCCAAAGAAACAAATTAGTGTAGTGACTTGTCATTTCCAACATTTTAGATCTCAGCTAGTATTTGAGTTAATGGGACCAGATTATTAGCATCTCCATTTGCGGACAAAGATATTGTGGTCCGTTATAAGAATGTTACCTTATTTGTATTTGTGTAAACAGCCATGTAAAGCATCGAGCAGTTATGCAAAAAACCACATTGTGGAAGACTGAGGTGGTATCCCATCTGTTACCAAGGATATCAACTACATCCCCCATATCACAGAAGGCGAAGGATAAAATCCAGGTGGAGAAGTCATCGTTGTTACCCACAGAGCAGATTGATCGAATTTCCTCGCTGGTTTTAATCACCTTTCCTCAGTTCCAGTGAGTAGAAATGCCGCGTCATTCTCTTCCTTTGTCTACTAACATTTTCCGCTCATATCCTGCTACGAAACAGCCACTATTTTTAATTTATTTTACTATTGGCTAGAAACTTGTGAACTTTTGTTTTTTCATGTCTCTGAACATGAATCTGAACTGCGTATTTTTTTCCACCCCGCCCCCTCAAGTGTATGATTGCGGTTGAATGTATAAAATTATTCCCCGGAGGTTATATGGAGAATTACGAAAAGATAAATACCTTCGTACAAGGAACACATTCTCAGGTTGCACGTAAATTTTATAGTGTTGACAGGATGTCCACTCTCGTTATCAACAATAACATTTTTATTGTCTGTTAAAGACAAATGGGGTAAGGTTTCGGTCAGAAAATAAATAGCCCAACTTCTGTTTTTTTTAAATCAGCTGTAAAAGTGGGTTTTATGCTTTCATGTATGTTGTGGAAATGTGCCGCGTATTATTATTGACGGTGTTTTCGACTTAGGTTCAAAGTTCATGTACCACACTGACAGCTAAGCCCAGGGTTAAAATGACGGACATGTCGCCTTCAGTAGAAATTGTAATATCATCTGCCCAACTGATGAAGTCTTATTCCAAGTTAGCAGCAGTATCAAATTGAATTTTCAGGTTTTAAAGGAAATTCCTTCAGCATCACAGCCCTCAGTTTATTCTACTTCAATATGGTAAGTTGCAGCATGACGAGATGTTCTGTATTATATGAAAAATTGCAACACCTTCTTCCCTGAACACCGAGAATAAATTCTCAGTTTTGTTCAAAATACAGTTTTTAGCAAGAATTTGTAAGCGCAGAGTTATTAAAAATTCTAGTGGTTTCAATACTGTTGAGGTTTATAACAAATGAACAGTTATGTCCACGGCTAAGAAACCTCGAGTGAGACAGGACTTTGTGCATTATTCTGTCCGATTAACTCGACTCTGTTCGCGGTATCCTGGATAACGCGCCATCAACAAGGTTGACATCAACCAGTGGGAAACAGATTAAAATAGTCCTTCCGGTAAAGCCGTCATCCACCTTGGGTTAGCTACTGAGCTTCGGGATAAAAGCATTGTCCGATTATTCCTGCTGAGCACACTTCGGGGAAATCGATGGGCATTCAAGCTTGTTTTTGGTGATTCACACGGATGTCATCACAGTGTATTACAACAATTTAAGGGATTGACAAAAAGGAAGAGATAGAGATTAATTTTCGCATAAAAGTAAGGGAAAAATTGAAATCCAGGCTTGAATCAAAACCGGATGTGTACTGTTTTCCTCGTTTTGTCAGCTTTCATTTGGTCTGTAGCCCGTGGATCGTTTCTCACGTGTCATGTCAACTTTTATCTAGTCTATGGTTTCTCAGTTTGGAGAGTGGACTAGAATGTCTTAAGAGCGCACACAAATTGTTTTTGAGCACATAGAGGAGGGTTGAGCAGGCGGACGCCGACAGCCTCAGCCTTAGCCAGGTTGTGACATTTTTCTAGTCTCGGTTGTCGACTTTATGAAGGTCACAGAAAGTTTCGAAAAGGGTCACTGCGAGATTAGACTGAGCTTTGTGTAAAATGGCCGCAGGAACGACTTAGTTGCTCCAGTGTTCAACCATGCAGGTTGATGCTGGAGGATGCTTTCCGACAGAAGCCTGGTCATGACGCCGACGTATAATGTTCCATTAGAACAAGTAAATGTTTACAAACAGAATGAGGCTGCAGAACTGGGTGTTTTGTCATTCATCCACATAACACAGTTGGTGTTTTATTACATGTCTGCACATGAGCACAGTGGGAAGGTGGTGCCCTATAGCTGCGAAATTCACGGCAATATTAGAGCTTTTGAGGTGATCCAAATTTGAGAAGTCTTTGGCCCCGGCGAGATTCGAACCCACTCATGGTCACCACCCTGGTATTAGTACCGCCGGGCCAAAGACTTCTCACATTTGGATAATCTCAAAACATTGCCAAAATCTGTCAAACATCAATACAATATGAGAGCTATCAGACCCTGAGACTTGGACTGGTGAACCAAAATACAGTCTCAATAGATCAGGTGTGATAAAGAGCCGGAAGACGGTAGATTACTGTCTACTGACAATTAGGTTTGGTGGAAAACCGAAACTCTAACCTCAGAGGTGGTAAGAAAACACTCTAAACCGTTAGACCGACAGTCCGGACTGGAGCAACATCCGGGGATGTTGGTGCGTGAAATGTCTTGCTGATGATGCTTGATAATATTCTCTGCGTAATCTGTGCCGGCATGTCTCCTTTAGATAGCGAGAATATGTCTACTGACTTTCCTTGCACCACCGATAGTTTTTGCACTTTTCACCTACATCTGCATCATCTCACCAAATAGGCGATCGAGGTAGCAATTCTGGAGGTAAATTCTGCACACCGGTTGAAGTTCTTCCTCGGTGGTGTTTTCTGAGCACGTTCATCTTGTTCTGTTTGTGGGGCACCTAAAATAATTTCCTTTTGCCCTTAAGGGGCACAACATCATAGCAGTGGATGAATTCCCCTTTCCAATTCTCCTTTCTATGCACTGACCGAACAAGGGAACCATCATCATGACGACTTATCAGAACGCTCGAGAAGCTTATTGTGCTGCCTGATATTGCATCCGTTGTGAACTACAAGCTTACATGAACTTAGTCAAGCACATTTACCAGTTGACGCATCTGGTCTGAGGACTTGATTGCACACGGGATGTCATCTACATGACGTTGTGACAAACAGTAGCTGTGGGTAGTTGAATACAGTGGGCTACTTTCCAGCTTTAAGACAATGTGGTATTATCAAAGGCTCACTCGCTTTGTCTTCTTTTCTGTTTTTCAAGCAGACACACGGTAGAAGAATCCGAAAAAGTAAATGTTTGTGGTAGGATCAGCAATTCCTAATCAGCAACCGAACCACCCACGGGTAATTTCCAGTTGGTCGTATATCAGTTGAGAGGTTTCTAACCCTTCTGATCGTCAAGCCTAGCTACCAAAATTAGCATTGGCGGCAAAACGTCAAAGGGTCAACTTTCTGTAATTTGCATTCATCTAAGGTTAGGGTCGAATCTCGGACAAGATTCTCACAAATACTAACGAGTATGTGACCTTCACCCGCCAACTGACGGCTTCACCTCAACTGGTGATAAAGTCTTTGCGATCTTAACAACAAGCTCAGCAATCAGGAGCTGCTGGGAACAATAGCCATTTTGAAAATTCCCCCATGTTGAACCAGTAAGCTCTCGGATAAGTTATAATGGTCACCAAGATCACACAGTGTCCACCAACGATAAATCATCGTAGAACCCACGCGACCATTATCGAGTTCTAAATAATTTTACATTTCTTGTTCTATGTTATAGCCCACCAGAAATACGTTTGTCTAAGAAGTTACTGTAACACCTTCAGGTTGCGGGAGGTAGGCACTTCTTATATTTCTCCTCTTATTCAATAAATGAAATCCTCCCAGTTCAAAGATGTAATCATAAGTGATAAATAAAGGTGGGGTACACTAAATTGTAGACCGTGTCACCGTGGATGGTGATTCTTATCAGTCATCAGTAATCTGTACCCATCTTAATCGCATACGCTCACTGAACAGATGGAAGCTTACGACAATGTCGATCCATTTTTTGCTTGCTTGTGCATTTGATAACGAATGCAGCTGTTAAGATCAATTCAATTTTTGGTGTTACCAATGTTAGGCCAAATGTGTGTGGGTTACGATCGGGCTAAGTTGCTATACGATAAAAGCTAAGTTGAGAAGTCCTACCCAAAGGCAGTATGCTTGTTGTGTATAAAGGAATTTCATAAGGTCCTCATGCGCTCACAAAAGCATGGTGAACAAAAATGTTTGAAGCAAAACGTGTTCACCTTGAACCTCGTCCGAAAATACCACCACCGAAAAGAATTATACACTTTCGTTGCACTCCAGTCTGTTATGTCCTAATTGCCACAACATTTGAGAACTGGCCCACTTCACTTTCGTGAGCTAGTAAGTACAATAAAGTACTCTCAGTGTTTCTTGCAGATAATCCGATGCACAATCGGTAGTAAACCAGTTCACTGCTTATTAGGTATTTGAGTTCAGATTTGCATTGGAACATTTATTACATATGTGAATCCATTCCAGCATGACAGGGTAATCAGACGTATACGGCTTGAGTGGTTCACACTTTGTAGACGTGGGAGTTGGATGACCATTAGACGGATCACGTTTATTCGCGTTTACGTTCTGGTACTCTTTGATGATAGATGCCATTTTTCCCTTTGTTGAACAATTATTCTGGTGGATTTGACAAAAATTAAAGTGATCTACGTGTAACAAGTCATCTGTCCCGTTCGTGGTTCTACGATGCGCAACTGGACGTCACTCGTTTACAGTTTCACTGACCGAGTTACGGAGAGAAACGGAGGGTCACGATGAATTAGGATTGTAGAACAGAAAGACCAAGCAATGAGAACAACCACTTTTTTCTTTGGAGGTGCTCTTTTCATATTTTTAAAGATGGAAAAAGAACCAACGTTACTGTTGTTCACTAAGTAAATTGTAGTCTCTCCAAAAATACCAGGATACTCTCAATTCCATCGAAACCTCTGCACACTGTCATGTCAAGTTTGTACTACTGACTTTGCTTTATTTCTCTAAACAAAAGTATTCGTTGTATACTTTTGGCTACTGACAGTAAAATCAGTTGTATAAACTAGAGTTCAGCAGCATGTCCGAATTCCGAACAAACTGAAGTGACCACGAACTTGTGGAAAGATTGTGCGTTATTCACATCATGAGATTGGAATCTTCGATATGTTCCGTGGATAGCTTTCATTGTTACACTCTTCAGCAAAAAAGAAGAACTTACCCTGAAGGTCAGGAAACTTTCTGTAGTTACACACTGGAGAACTGAAGTGTTCTCAGTAAAGCAGTAGACGGATCGTTGAAAATGAGGGTTTTTCAGTGGAGAAAGAGGGATACGGAATGATGGCATTTTCTATCACAGAATTCTTTAAACTGTGAGGATGAGAGAATAAGATGTGTCCATGGATATTCATTTGCGCGACCTGATACTTTCACTGCTCCAGGTGCACTGGCTTTCCTAAGCAAGTCTTTTTCCATGATCCGTTCTGACGTTGGTAACAGATGTTTTGTAGGTTGTTCTTCACTTTGAAGAAAAAGTCTGCCAAAATCACTCACACCTCGGGATGATGTAGAAACCTTGAAGTGAAGGTGTTTTTTAATTGCATTTCATCAGTCATAGGTAAAATGACTATCAGGTTATAAAACGTGTTTCATCAAAATTTGACATTGAACACCTTTGTGAAGATTTGACGGGGTTATTGTGGTTGAGCTCGAATAAATCATCAATTCTGGTGGAAACAATGAGGAATGCACTCCGAAGTAAGGCATTGTGTTGTGAAATTTTATTGAGCCCAAGACGTTGAAGGTACGCTCCACGTATACACTAGACTAAAATCACTTATCTCCTCCATCAGATAACAAAATTATATTTCTATATTGATCTGGATTGTGAATCCTCCTTACGTATCCGATGGTTGAGCTTGGTGTGTAACTGGCAGAGCAGAAATTATCAGTGCACACTGAACATATCATCCGACAGGATAAAAAGGCTGAGCTGTTCTTTCAGCTCAACTGCAAAAGCAGACCAAGAGAATGAGAGCTTTGTCAAATCATGTGGATTGAATGTCCCCTACCCACCACCAACGCCCCCCCCCCCCATCAAAATAGCTATTGCACAGAGCGTTTCCGATTGAAAAACTTGTGATCTGACTGCTTCCAATGAGATTTCTCAATGTTTCGAATGAACCCCGCTCGGTTGTCAATTGACTTGTGAAATCTAATGAATGAAGATAATACTGGGCCAAAGACGGTGTATTTTTCTATGGAATTGCTTCATGTCAGGAAAGAGGAACGCAAACATCGATTCAACAATGTATACATAGTCCTGCTGCAGGTACTGTCGGAACCAAGGCATGCGGTTGTGTCATACACGATAGCATTACAGCAAAACCGTATAACTTTATATGTACCATAACCAGTAAGTGTTGGTGTCGTCTTACAATTAAACTTGTGGACTGCTTATGGGTGGTGAACAGCTATGGTCAGAATTAGGACGAAACCGTATATTCGCTATTATCAATGGGCTAAAACTATGATGGAATAGGGGAATCTGAGGGAAAACCTAGAAACATCATTTACATTAGAAAAATTGACGAGTTATTCAGAACAAAATGTTCGTACATGGCATCAAAAATTTGGCCCGTCGTCATTATTCGGGATTTCCCACTATCTGATCTGCTTAGAGTCTACCACGTGGGCAAAGGAATAATCCTTTCTCTCATACACCATCACGTTTCGCACCGTCTGACTGCAATGGTCTGTGGGTAGCTAGTTCATTGCGATCTCTCTCTGGAACAGATACATTCTTACGATTACGTTTAAATCTGCGCCATTAGAGAATGACTGTGTGAACTTGTCCTCAATGCTGCACACACACACACACACACATACAAATCTTACAGTGAATAGTGAACAGACAAATTGTTCTGCACAACTTAGTTTTCAAACCTGTTTTGATACAAATCATGGAGCTTCATTCTGAATAACTATTTCCACCCAATTGAAATCATTTCCTGGAATTCGGGGACGTTTCATTCACAACAGTGAACATTTTGCCCACATTCGAGGCATTTCTACTTGAAGTCAACTAACAAAGCTAAACGTGTTTTTTTATTCGATCCGAATGTGTAACATTGGTTGGTATGATATATCGACATTCTGCGGGATAACTTGGAGGGGAGAGGGATTCCTGCACGAGACATTATTTTTCTGGTCCTTCTATGGCCCATCGTGTAACAGATACTCATTCGAGAAACAAACCAATTACGAAAATCTTCATATCACATGATACTGGTCGCTTTGAAAATTGTCACTACTTTATTCGGAACAGGGAGTGGGACAATCCGGGAATGTTCTCGCGCTGCAATAAGGACAAAGATTTCTGACACTGATTTGCTGATCACGATGCACGAAAGATCGTCACGTGAATTCGATTTTCTAGTTGACCTATCTCCGAACTGTCTACTTGGAGTGGTTTAGCTGTTTGGTGCACCCATTTGCATTAAAATACAGAGCAGGATACGGTGAAAAGGATTCGAAATGAGAGGCCTTTGAAATTCCAGTTTGGTCTTACTTGTGGAAGTGCCAAGAACAATCCGTTTTGTTGGATCTTCCCTCCTCTATCGCGATAACAACATAAGCGAATAACGGAGCACGCTCAAATTACCTAGGAACCATCACTCATATTGATGCGGACCGGAATTCCTTCATTTCAGTCAGTTTCGTTGTCATCGTAAAAAGCCTTTTTAAACCACCTGTACTGTGAAATCTGCAAACAATGAAAGACTTCTCCTCAATCTTATCATCCAAGCACAATTGTGTGAAATATATTGGCACAAGAGACAGCTTTTATCAAAATTTCCGAGTTGTTCGCCAATGGCCTGACATACCTTTAATTATTCCGGAAACACGAAATACCCACTAGTAGATTTTCTTATGCATCACAATTGATACTGCTTGTAGGTTTGAGACAGATTTTTAAATCTCCTTCAGTGAAAATCTCACATCTATAGTTCCGTTCTAGAAATATCTGAGAAGATGAGTTGTCTCAGGATGGATTGATGGTAATCATTTGTAGTAATTTGTGGTGGATTGTGTATTTGTTTCTCTTGCAGTTGAATTTTGTAGTTAAAGTTTTATCTAGTTACTATTTTGCACATTGTTATTCCTTTTGCTTCAAGCTGACTACAAACGATAATATGATTTCCTTGGATAGAAGTGAGACCAAATTGATTTTCCAACTAATTTGATCGTAGAATGTGTAAAAATTCAGTGTCTAAGTGTGCAGATTTCATTTCATAGTTGAGCTATTCATAGTTTAAAGGGCTTCCAGTGTGCGGTCAATAATAGGAGATAAATTTGTTTCTATGTGCACATTATGCATATATGCGTGGAGACAAATCGATTAGATTCAATTCTCGCATGAACGTTTTCGTTGAGTTTGTATTGGCCAGAATAGATGAACAAAATCCGGGAATGGTTTGCAGATCTGAGCACAATGATTGTAAGGTGGTAAAATTAAGTGACGTTTCCTGATAGTAGATTGTGCTCTGCGGTGTGAAGAATCTGGTGCAGATAGGATGGTATGTGCCCAGAAAACCCGTTTTCGGACTGTGTGGCTCTTCATTGCCCAGTTTCATCGAGCGCTTCACGAAGAGGAAACGAAAGTGCCCAAAGTGACCGATTTTTCGGCTGTCATTTGTGTCGTTCATTGAAACCATACACACGCTCAGTGAGGAGTAACATTTAGTTATATTCTCGCCAACCAATCCGTATTCGTATACAGTTAAAATCACATCGTCACTGGTGAATGGAGATCGTCATAAGGATACTAATAACCCGAGCAAATCATTCTTATTTCTATGTGAGAAGGTTGAAAGATTCAGAAGTAATAGAACAAATACATTATTTGTATTGAATTTCTTTTGTATTTATCTTTTCAGAAGAAAAGAGAAACATTCAAGATTCGCCCTGAATGCGGCATAATAACAATTCATTCCTACTCGGTTCGTATGAGAAGAAACGCTCTTTGATTCTTTTTGATTGATTGGAACAGTTTGGTGGAGAGAAGACTACTGTATTGGGAACACTGGACGATCAATCTAGCGTTGTAAAATTACTTCACAGACAAAAACTGTTCCGGATGGGTATATTGATAAACTAGTAGCATAAACCGTTAGAGGACACTCACGCACACTTTTTTGTGTTTCCGAAAATTTGTTTGTTGTTCTCATTTCGTCTTGATTCTTCACATGATAATTCCTCCCGCAATTCAATCATCATCAACTCAAGTAATGATTATACTTGTTATTCTTTACCAGTTGGTTTGATGATCAAATCAAATCTCCTAACATGTACACTGATCAAGAATCCATTCAGTGTCGGATTTTTCTACAGTGAAGCCTTAGTTGCCACTTGAGCTTTCCGTGTAAAACTCGTCCACTTTGGGAATCAATCATCGTGTCGTGAGTGGTTTGTTCATACGTGAAATGTCAGTAACTTGAGGGCGCTATATCACATAGTACATTTGTTCAAAAGACCGTTGAGGTCAAGTCTGAATGGTTTTGTGGTTATATGTTTGACTCATGATCGGTCAAGCAGGACCTGAGTCACAGTGAGTGCTGAGTGGATGTGAACTATTGATGAAACTGAACAAGAATGCAACAGCTGAGTGGTGCTGTGCTCTGTTACCAAATGACGAACCATTTGGTAACCAAACCACAATGTTCATTGGCCAAACGGAACCGGTAAGCCTGAGTCTAGACTACCCGCGCATACAAGAAAGATCAAAGCGAGTTACTAATAAGACGCTTGGAAAAGGCGATCGCTCGCACCTTTCCCGCTGCTACACTGCGTGCCCACTTCACCAGTCGACCAGTGATCTCGACGAACCTAAAAGACAAGTTACCTGTCCTCACCTCATCCATGCTAATCTATTCGTTTGTTTGCTCATGTTCGGCAAGCTATATAGGTAGAACGACACGGCAACTATCACAAAGGATCAAAGAGCACAAACTAACTTGGCTGTCGACGGGAAACAGAAAATCCATCACCAGCGCGATTGTGGCGCACCTCGCAGACACTGGACATCACGTAAACGACAATGCGTTCAAAATAGTCTACAGAGTCCCTACGAATGCGCCGAAAGCCGCTCAAAAACAACATCTAGCAACGGCAGAGGCTGTGGCGATCACATTATTCAATCCATCGCTTTGTTCTCAGAAACGTTTCGTTAAAGCACTCAAACTACCCTGGCCGCGATCCGAGACCGACACTGGAGCTCAGTGTGACCCATACGTTGACCATTTGGTTCAAACCGGAAATGGATAATCCCCAAAACCCTTGTTCATTGTTTCACGGGCCTCTTTCCCAACCACGAAACAACAACATTTCCCCTCCTATCCTTCCTAACTACGCAACACCAACTTTGATGACCATCCAATCAAACTTTAGCACACAGACCTTGTTCATAGTTTATGCATTTCTAACCTATAAATGTAACTGTATTAGCCACGAGGATGATGTTACAGAAAACGAGCTTGTTCGCTAATCGTCTTTTCTATATATGATGAAAAGATCAAAGAATGGGTGGAAACTATCGTTCTAATTACCTATTGTTTCCAGAGATTCTATTTGATGTTTGCATGTCTTCGAATAATGGACTAACTTACTCTTAGGTATGCATTTACTTGTGTCCAGAGTAGGTTTTGTCTTTTCATATCCATTTTTCTGCTAGCGTATAATTTTGTTTATTCTTTCTACTAATATTGCATGGAATGGATTGACTACTGGATTGATTAGTTCTTCACACGATTGAAAGCATCACCGTTGCGTGCATTTACGTAACTGGGATTCATACTTAGGTAAACGTGAGCTTCAATTAGCGTCCCGAAGAGGTACTCAGAAGTTGACATTCTTGCTTTGGGTCCTCATTGGATATCAGTGTTTACAACCTGCACTAGTGAATCGTAAAGGCTCAAGGTAAACAGTTTTATAATAAATGTATTATCAATAGTGAGGTGGGCATTGATACCATTTGAAATAACATTCCATCTCGTCAATTTACTACCAATCATGCTCTGGCTTTGGATCGTCCAAACGCGTCATGCACACTGGTTGAATTCGTCGATGAATTTCTTGGACATTAGAACACGTTCTCCGAAGTAGAAAAAGCAGACATTCAGAATCAATCAACTTCAAATAACGACGAACGAAATACCTACTTCGAGATCGACGTTACATGCACGAAAACTCATGTTTCTCAATGCTCTGTTTGACAGTCTGCTGTTCGCAATTGAAACCCTCGATGTGTCACTACGTGAGTGAAGTTTATATCGGTGGAAGCAAATATATAATACAGTTCTTGCTCATACTTTACCAGACACTCAAACATTTATAAGGAACTGATTCATTTCGAATGGCTGGCAACAATATATTTCGTCGCAATACTATGTGAAAAAGCTGTCACGATACACCTTAGATTGCAACACAGACGGACGACTAGTCAGTAGAATGTAATGTGATAATTGTCATGTGGTCTCGGTATTGAATACAAAGGATTTGTTTACAAACGTCGAGTAAACTGTCACATAAAAACAGGTAAAAATTACAGTTGAATATTTTCTGTTGAATGACTAATATATTCGAGAGGTATATCATTGAGTACAGACAAAATTGAATAAATCTATTTTGCAATGTGGTCTTCAATAGTGCTGCTATGCCCCGGCGTGTGTCCTCGTGGTCTAGTGGTTAGGGTTCCTGGCTGTCACCCAGCCGGCACGAGTCCGTCTCCCAGCAAGAGACTTACATTTCACACAGAGATTGAGACTGTGAAAAAGAGTGAAAATCAGTCAAAACCATGAATTCAGATCGATTTTATATAATTAACAGCATAGAATAGGACTAGCACTGACTAGATATGAATATTGGCAGAATCGTTCATCTCGATTTTCTCAGGTAGAATATAAGAATTTCAGTGTTATCACACAATGCGATCCGCGTTGCATTATCTGCACTTCGGTAACTTGAATGATTCATATTTACCGATGTAACTCGTCCTTGACGTGGTGAATGATTATTGACAAGGTGAATATGGATACCCCACAATCCACTTACACTTTATACATATGGTCAATGAATAGAAAATATTGCAATGGTAATTTGGCTAACCTGATAATTCACAGCAGCAGATACAGTTTATTTCACACGCTAATGTTGTCATTTTTGCAAAACTGAAGTCGAACGAGGAGCTTTTGCTAATCAACATCGAAATGCAACGTACAAAACAGAATTCTGTAGACCAATTGAATGCTTAGACTAAGTGAACACATCAAAAATATTATCCATAAACGTTTGTTTGATAGGTGAAACTGGTCTTCATTTATCATAGAGAGCTGTCCCATTGTTTCTGGAAGTTGAAAGATGTGATCGTTTAGCAGCATTCAAAACGAGTGAATTGCCACCATATGGCACCACTAAAAACCCACTGTCTGAGGAACCATAATCGAAAAGGAGGTTATTGTCTGAATAATCCCTGAAGTGATTCCAATAAGACTAACTCCTAACCCCGTTTGTCGTTTTCAATGGTCAGGATTTTACCAATACTCAACAGATAATGAAATCATTCACTTTACACAAGGACATCTCCCTCTTCTATAGTCCAAACTCACCCTTGATTTTAGTGGGAGATATAAGGAAGAGATTCAATGAGAAACGGTTCCCACGGACGCATGGATATGTACTATGTTATTTAGGGATAAATTGCCACTAGTCTTGAAAAGTCAGCCGGAATGACTAAAGGATAATATGTGGAACTTACAATCCTGCATTCACTGTGTGATTCCCCGTTGTGACTCAGTGCATTGATGATTGTGGGCAAGTGGGTTAAACCAGATGCACAATGAGTGTCTGCATGACATTCTAGAAGCATGAGTTAAAGCTCCTAAATCAGGACATAGAATTGCGTTGACAGACGTCACATTAGATCTGATTCGATCCGCTGGATAAACCAAAGTCCGTCCTTCTCCTTTCTCGTTAAGCAAGTGGTTGTTATTATCCTTCCTATTCACAGTGCAGACAACAATATGCTTAGTTCGAATAACACTATACCACAACGCTGTCAGTAATACATAAGCGAAATATCCGATTTTACCAAAAACATTTTGAAATTCCATCCAATCGAAAACTCCCTTGAGAATGATATATTACAATTTATTGAACCTTACTCAAATGAATCCACTTAAGGTTTTGCTCCATTCGAAATATTTGTGCGCACAGTTGAAAACCCCCAATTCCAAATAATAGTATTTAGAAAACATAAATGTATTTGTGTGAAAAAATTATGACAAATATGGACGCAAAATTGTCAGAGTGTTTTTCTGCCTTGACAAACAAACAAATACGAAGTGAATGAGCAATAGGCAAAACCACCAACATTTTTGATTCGCTTTGTTCACTGTCCTAGGGGTCGGATTGGGAATAGTGATTACGGACAGCCTGGAGCCGAATAGCAGTGAAGCGATAAGTTAAAACTGAATATATATATATATTTATATATATATATATATTTATTTATATGGAGAGATAGGAAGGAACCGACAGAGTGAGAACGGGTGTGCGCGTTCCTAGTAACAAATGATTCAATCATACAAAAATTGAAATTCTAGTTATTTTCATGACGAATAGTGACAGAGATATTTCATACATCATCAATTGAGCAGTGTTGTTCGTTTCACTTGTGGTCGAGTTTTGTATCGTTATAAGATTCTCCTGTCTTCATCGGCCGATTAAATCTACCAAACTTGAACAAATTCAGTAAATATTCGCCACAATCTGCAGACCATCTGTGATAAATAATTCGTAGACGAATATGAGAGCTGAATCGACAATCAATGAACGGACTGTTTTAACACACAAAACCGGAACAAATATGAACTATATTGAGTTTTGGTATAGCATCGTTCCACGATTCATACGAAACAGTCCCGATTCAGTGAGTATCGTGAGGGAAAATCTCGGTGATATGAAATGAGCAACTAAATGGATGAAAACAGAGACTACCCATTAGAACGACACACTTGATGATATAATTCCGATATGTAGGACCACGATGTTTGGTACAATTTATCAGGTGAATTTGTGGGCCACTAATGTGGACTGCATGTCAATGTTTAGGCAAATATTTTGGGACAAGAGGATTGTGAGCTGCAATTGTTCTCAGAATTGCCGTCGTCTGAAGGAAATGAGTTGGAGTTCCGCGAAATCATTATACGATAAGTCCGAATCATTTTCATTCAGAATTTCGGACTAGCTGGATTGGTATCAAAATAAATCATGCAAAGCTATTTTATTATTGTTCAGGGATACGCGCATGTTTTCAAGATATATATGGAACATTCCATTTAGAAATAAAGTGAGAATACTAAGCTTGTCATGTTATAACTTTGGAAGTTCAAATTCATTCGAATGGTACACAAATGAACTGATAACAAAAGATTCCTCAGGTTATCGAGTCGATCGGAATATATATGCAGATGAAGGAAAACGACACTCCCACGCCGGGAGTCGAACCCGGGCCTTCTGGGTGAAAGCCAGGAATCCTAACCGCCAGACCACGTGGGATGCCACGTGAATCACAACTGCACAATCAGAAGCAACACTATAAAATCACTGTGTGCAATTTTCATCTTTTTCATCAACACACGACAGCGGTGCGACAGTTTGTTTGATTCAACATGTTCACTCAATGTGTAAGCGTGTGAATTCGTGCACAGTATATGCCGGTTCATTCAACAGAATAATATTCGACCAAGAATTTAAAAAGCATTATGTTGTGAGCAACTGATTGACCACATGACGTTATTCACATTGCTGTCTACAGATAACGGACGCTTACTTCCATCACTCGCAATAGATCTTGTTTACGGCGTTCATATCTTCACAAATATATTGATATGAACAACTTCCACTACGTTTTTCATTTTCAGCTATCGTTTCGTGCATGAACAAGGATCTAGTTAGTATTCGTTCGACAATCGACAGTCACAAAACTGGGATGACGAAAATGCCTCATTCACTTAAACATTCAACAGTGCAGTTCAGACCAGTGACCAAGATCGTTGTCACAATGGTGACATCGATAAACCGTTTTCAGCTAAGACGATTAAACACATTCGCGTGTCTTGAGAATTCACGTATCACCTCATGTGACGGCAGTTGTATCGAATCAGAACATAATCCCTTGTACACGGCATCGGATGAATAACCGTCATTTCCCACTCACACCCCCATACTAACCATCATGAAGCAAATTCACGGCACAAGATGGGGCAAAAATCAGCACGCAGTTAGTAAGTAAACCCACGCGCATCGTGGACTCGTAACAGCTGTCTTAATGGATTCAGTGGAACGTTCTATGCAATGAACATGTCACTAATTCCCATTATTATTATTATTTTATTACCTTGATTATTAAAGCACAATTGTTTATCCTTGTTCCTCGCGTGTAATTGTTGCAGCACGATCATATACAGCACCTTGACCGCAGAGTTCAAACTCACTGGATAGTTAAAGATGCTACATTTAATTTGCATCGTTTAACGATTCGCGCACTCATTTGTTGTATGTGAATAATTCGAAACGTTTTCAATAATGAATCTACTCAAGTCAACCTGTAAAGCAAATGATTTCCTAATAAATGGAGTGACCGGTGGTGTTCCACGATGGAATTGAAAACGTGTGTTCTTTTGGATTCAAACTGTGCCCAGTCGATCATTTCCCCATCTCCCATACTCAAATTGGAAGCCTCTTCCAAATATTGAACCAGTACTGCATATCAGAAATGAGGAGCAATACAGTGGAAATTGACTTCATGGGTCAATAAATTGTGAATTGATTCCAGAAACTATCAGTTCTCCTCAGATTTCTCATGATTTGCAGCCTGATTCACGAGCAAACAAATGTATATACGAAGCGAATTCCGTGAAGATGCATTCAATTCTCAGGCACACAAATCATAATTTGAGCTCCACTCTCAATCAATTTTGACTGGCAAGTGATGCAAGCTACTAATGATCAAATACTCCTCATCCATTCTGAAATCCTCAATGATCGTGATGTCTCGCGTGTTGTCTACCAGTTTACTTGCAGTTGCGACGATACGTCTTTTGATAAAATAGAACGGTATTCGGCTCAAAATGTTTTCCAAAATATCCCGAAGTGGTTTGTGCACGTAGGGAATCTGTTCATATTAAAATCCAAATAACCGTAAGAAACAGATATCGGATACCGTGAAGGACTGCCTCTCAAAACGGAACCGAGTTGACCTGGTGTAGTTATTCACGGTGCAAATACACAATCAGAATCTAATACCGACTGCATGTGGCAGGAATATAGTGACTGAGTAGATTAATATTCACCTCTGTGCACAAAAACCAATAATCTAAACAATTTAATTATTTCTGGTTTTCTCCAACACAGAAGGAAGTAGCCATATACATGTTATCTTGATTATGGATTTAAAAGCAACGGTACCAGAACTTAAGCTTCTTCCTACTGAATCACACAAGGAAATTCGTGCAAACCACTCATTGATTTTGATATTTCGTGTTTTGTCTACCGGTTCACCGGAAATTGCAATAACAACTGCATTGGTAAAATAGGACAGTATTCCGCTCAAAACGATGCCGACAACATATAGAAATGGTCTTTGCACACACCAACTCAGTTCATAAACATGTCTGTAGGAAATCGGAATAGGAATCATCTTTCGCGAACAATGTACACTCAAAAGACATCGAGTTGAAATGATGAAGTTATTCAGAGTGATATTACGTGATCTGTTCACAAAGCAACGTCGTTAAAGGGAAGAAATATATTCCGTCCCTCGAACCGGATAACACAAATATGAAATCTTCAAACGCTGGATTGAACAAAACACCAATCACGCACCGATTAACCAACAACAGTTTTGGGCACGTGATTATGCTGGCAAGTGCAAGTCCACACACACACAAGAACTAGGGAGCATTCATTGTGAACTCCTGGCATGATATGTTGGTTTCCGATCAGTACGCACCCTTACACAATCCAAAGCAAAGGCTGGGCGCATTCAAGTGAACCACACTGATCACGTAGGAAAAGCCCTTATAAACGTGAACGAAAATCCTGCAGTTTGTTTGCCACTGGCTTTAGCCGCACAATCCCATTTTCATCACCTGATCGTCTAGTCCTTAAGCCTTCATATACTGTCAGGTTGATGTTCAATTATAATACTGAAATCATTGTTAGTTGTTTTATTTGTCATACCATTCTCATTGTATTTATTATTCCAAATGATTTGTCATGTACAACGTGAGTTAATTAAATGAAATTCTTGCAACAAGTGAATTTTGCTTTCTCCTAATTCTTATCATTTGCATGAATGGGACACAATGTTACATGTTCATTTCGGAAAAATATTCGAGTGAGCATTCTTCGATTTTTTTTTGCAGAATAACAACTACATTTCGAGACGACATGACAGAGTGTTTCGAGAAAGATCATTCATCCGTCAGGCTGAAAATATTTGCAATATGATCCCAATTATTCTCAAAAATTGAGCCAAACAGATTGACCTGTTCTAATATTCTACTGAAATTCAGTTATTATTCAGTGACGAACGAACCGAATAACCCGTTAATTCTATTCACAGATTGAAATTCAATCACTCCCTGTTGAAAATGTGGATGGTTTCATCACTGTGAGTGTTTGTGGTGTGGGGTGGAGTGCAGTGCAGTGGGAATGGGGGTAACCTTAATCATTGAAATGTAATGGATACCAAAATACACTTTTCATTATCTTTCTTTCTTATTGTGTATATAACAAAGTGCAATAATTCAAGGAAGGGCAAAGGCTGATGGATGGCTGTCAAATGATAAAGTGACCGTCAGTGGCCATAATCGAACCCGGGTCGTTATTATCAAAGGTTCACGATGATAACCGTTTGACTACCACCAGTAATTTACTCACAGACAATGTTAAGTGATTTCCCATACCGCTCAATCATAGGAAGTCCTTTTGGAAGAATTCTTATAGGAGGAAAACAGAATAAAGCCAGAATCGTTCATTCACAAATTTGATAGACGAAGTTGGGTGTACCAATGTATTTCTCGTCATTTGATTGAGTGATGTGAGTAGATTGGGGGTCATTCGTCACAAAGGGATTATTTACACATGCAGATATAAGCGATCACTCAATTGTTGTTTACCACGGACAGACTAAGCCATGTAGCATTCGTGGATGCGATTCACGGATTCATCACATCACATGATGTATTTGGAATTCCAAGGTGAAACTGTCCCCAATGCGGAAAGAACGAGCTAGAGGAAAACGCGACCGAAATGTTTCTCAATCTGATCACAGTAACTTCATCAACTCTAGCTGCTTTCATACCACAGATGCTAAACAAGAATGGCGAGATTGGAAAGCTGACCCACGGATCCTCCATCATCCTCGCATGTCATACTAGATGAGATCCGTCAACTGTTCACTTATGCAGAAAACTTGCAAAACTAAGTTACTAAATGGGAAGATGATGATTCAAATGATTCAAATGATGGAGAAAAATCAACGGATTTCGATGAAAATAATCACGATGGCGAATATAATGACGACAGTGGTCCGAACGACAAAGATGTTTTTGTTATGACTTGTCCATCTGGATGGTTATGATTTGGACGAGGAGGCTGCTGCTACCACTGCCACTGCTGATGGTAGTTTGATTTTGTTCTGTTCTGTCCCGGTGATTCCATTGCGAAGACTCTTCTGTCTTCGAATCATCTCAGCTTAGCTTTGATACAAAATAGATTTTTCATATAAGATGCATGGTGATCATGACCAAATACTTGCCTACGAATTTATTGACTCAATTATCGTTGACATGCCCCTCTCGTGGCTGGCTGATCTGATTGCAAACCGATTGGCTGATTCAGATGTGATCGGTTCAGATAACAATTGATCCGGGATTGGGCCATCACTGTGCTTCGATGGTCCCAATCTTGTCCTCATTTCCGGGTTGAGCGATGACACACTGTCTGCCAGCCAAATGATCGATCTGCTTCGCGAAGACCAACCTTGTCCTTTATTCTGGACAGGCGAAGGAGTGCTATCTGGACACCAAATTGGGACTTCATTGTTCGTGCACGCTACTACCCTGACAGTATTTTGCTGAGATAGTGGAGAACATTCTAGCAGCATGTTAGGTAAATGGGAAATCTGTTTCACCACAATCGTTCGTCATGAAAATGGATTCAGTAGAGAAACTCCCTAGATCGACGACATTTATCAATAATTTGATGACGTATGATTCCATCTATGAGAACGACAGGGGTGTGGTTGATAGAGCGAAAATTGGAATGAATTCGGAGAGAATACAGGCTCAATGAAAACGTTACGGAATGTTCGGCACAAAAATGCAACGCAGTTGTAAAACGATGACCGATGACCAGTAGTCCTCGTGCACAAAACTTAAACAACACACGACTACATGCGACCATGTGACCATGTGACCATTTGACCATGTGACCATGTGACCTGCTCATACACTACACAGAATATCTCGCGCGAAGTGAACCACGAAGACTCAATCATACATATATCCATTCAGATTGTGAACTATCTAACTAACTAGATAACTAACTAACGATAATTGAGTCAATAAATTCGTAGGCCTATATTCTGGTCATGATCACCACGCATCTTATATGAAAAATCAAGTGAATGAGGCAATTCCGTCATCCCAGTTTTGTGACTGTCGATTGTCGAAAGAATACTAACTAGATCCTTGTTCATGCACGAAACGATAGCTGAAAATGAAAAACGTAGTGGAAGTTGTTCATATCAATATATTTGTGAAGATATGAACGCCGTAAACAAGATCTATTGTGAGTGATGGAAGTAAGCGTCCGTTATCTGTAGACAGCAATGTGAATAACGTCATGTGGTCAATCAGTTGCTCACAACATAATGCTTTTTAAATTCTTGGTCGAATATTATTCTGTTGAATGAACCGGCATATACTGTGCACGAATTCACACGCTTACACATTGAGTGAACATGTTGAATCAAACAAACTGTCGCACCGCTGTCGTGTGTTGATGAAAAAGATGAAAATTGCACACAGTGATTTTATAGTGTTGCTTCTGATTGTGCAGTTGTGATTCACGTGGCATCCCACGTGGTCTGGCGGTTAGGATTCCTGGCTTTCACCCAGAAGGCCCGGGTTCGACTCCCGGCGTGGGAGTGTCGTTTTCCTTCATCTGCATATATATTCCGATCGACTCGATAACCTGAGGAATCTTTTGTTATCAGTTCATTTGTGTACCATTCGAATGAATTTGAACTTCCAAAGTTATAACATGACAAGCTTAGTATTCTCACTTTATTTCTAAATGGAATGTTCCATATATATCTTGAAAACATGCGCGTATCCCTGAACAATAATAAAATAGCTTTGCATGATTTATTTTGATACCAATCCAGCTAGTCCGAAATTCTGAATGAAAATGATTCGGACTTATCGTATAATGATTTCGCGGAACTCCAACTCATTTCCTTCAGACGACGGCAATTCTGAGAACAATTGCAGCTCACAATCCTCTTGTCCCAAAATATTTGCCTAAACATTGACATGCAGTCCACATTAGTGGCCCACAAATTCACCTGATAAATTGTACCAAACATCGTGGTCCTACATATCGGAATTATATCATCAAGTGTGTCGTTCTAATGGGTAGTCTCTGTTTTCATCCATTTAGTTGCTCATTTCATATCACCGAGATTTTCCCTCACGATACTCACTGAATCGGGACTGTTTCGTATGAATCGTGGAACGATGCTATACCAAAACTCAATATAGTTCATATTTGTTCCGGTTTTGTGTGTTAAAACAGTCCGTTCATTGATTGTCGATTCAGCTCTCATATTCGTCTACGAATTATTTATCACAGATGGTCTGCAGATTGTGGCGAATATTTACTGAATTTGTTCAAGTTTGGTAGATTTAATCGGCCGATGAAGACAGGAGAATCTTATAACGATACAAAACTCGACCACAAGTGAAACGAACAACACTGCTCAATTGATGATGTATGAAATATCTCTGTCACTATTCGTCATGAAAATAACTAGAATTTCAATTTTTGTATGATTGAATCATTTGTTACTAGGAACGCGCACACCCGTTCTCACTCTGTCGGTTCCTTCCTATCTCTCCATATAAATAAATATATATATATATATAAATATATATATATATTCAGTTTTAACTTATCGCTTCACTGCTATTCGGCTCCAGGCTGTCCGTAATCACTATTCCCAATCCGACCCCTAGGACAGTGAACAAAGCGAATCAAAAATGTTGGTGGTTTTGCCTATTGCTCATTCACTTCGTATTTGTTTGTTTGTCAAGGCAGAAAAACACTCTGACAATTTTGCGTCCATATTTGTCATAATTTTTTCACACAAATACATTTATGTTTTCTAAATACTATTATTTGGAATTGGGGGTTTTCAACTGTGCGCACAAATATTTCGAATGGAGCAAAACCTTAAGTGGATTCATTTGAGTAAGGTTCAATAAATTGTAATATATCATTCTCAAGGGAGTTTTCGATTGGATGGAATTTCAAAATGTTTTTGGTAAAATCGGATATTTCGCTTATGTATTACTGACAGCGTTGTGGTATAGTGTTATTCGAACTAAGCATATTGTTGTCTGCACTGTGAATAGGAAGGATAATAACAACCACTTGCTTAACGAGAAAGGAGAAGGACGGACTTTGGTTTATCCAGCGGATCGAATCAGATCTAATGTGACGTCTGTCAACGCAATTCTATGTCCTGATTTAGGAGCTTTAACTCATGCTTCTAGAATGTCATGCAGACACTCATTGTGCATCTGGTTTAACCCACTTGCCCACAATCATCAATGCACTGAGTCACAACGGGGAATCACACAGTGAATGCAGGATTGTAAGTTCCACATATTATCCTTTAGTCATTCCGGCTGACTTTTCAAGACTAGTGGCAATTTATCCCTAAATAACATAGTACATATCCATGCGTCCGTGGGAACCGTTTCTCATTGAATCTCTTCCTTATATCTCCCACTAAAATCAAGGGTGAGTTTGGACTATAGAAGAGGGAGATGTCCTTGTGTAAAGTGAATGATTTCATTATCTGTTGAGTATTGGTAAAATCCTGACCATTGAAAACGACAAACGGGGTTAGGAGTTAGTCTTATTGGAATCACTTCAGGGATTATTCAGACAATAACCTCCTTTTCGATTATGGTTCCTCAGACAGTGGGTTTTTAGTGGTGCCATATGGTGGCAATTCACTCGTTTTGAATGCTGCTAAACGATCACATCTTTCAACTTCCAGAAACAATGGGACAGCTCTCTATGATAAATGAAGACCAGTTTCACCTATCAAACAAACGTTTATGGATAATATTTTTGATGTGTTCACTTAGTCTAAGCATTCAATTGGTCTACAGAATTCTGTTTTGTACGTTGCATTTCGATGTTGATTAGCAAAAGCTCCTCGTTCGACTTCAGTTTTGCAAAAATGACAACATTAGCGTGTGAAATAAACTGTATCTGCTGCTGTGAATTATCAGGTTAGCCAAATTACCATTGCAATATTTTCTATTCATTGACCATATGTATAAAGTGTAAGTGGATTGTGGGGTATCCATATTCACCTTGTCAATAATCATTCACCACGTCAAGGACGAGTTACATCGGTAAATATGAATCATTCGAGTTACCGAAGTGCAGATAATGCAACGCGGATCGCATTGTGTGATAACACTGAAATTCTTATATTCTACCTGAGAAAATCGAGATGAACGATTCTGCCAATATTCATATCTAGTCAGTGCTAGTCCTATTCTATGCTGTTAATTATATAAAATCGATCTGAATTCATGGTTTTGACTGATTTTCACTCTTTTTCACAGTCTCAATCTCTGTGTGAAATGTAAGTCTCTTGCTGGGAGACGGACTCGTGCCGGCTGGGTGACAGCCAGGAACCCTAACCACTAGACCACGAGGACACACGCCGGGGCATAGCAGCACTATTGAAGACCACATTGCAAAATAGATTTATTCAATTTTGTCTGTACTCAATGATATACCTCTCGAATATATTAGTCATTCAACAGAATATATTCAACTGTAATTTTTACCTGTTTTTATGTGACAGTTTACTCGACGTTTGTAAACAAATCCTTTGTATTCAATACCGAGACCACATGACAATTATCACATTACAGTCTACTGACTAGTCGTCCGTCTGTGTTGCAATCTAAGGTGTATCGTGACAGCTTTTTCACATAGTATTGCGACGAAATATATTGTTGCCAGCCATTCGAAATGAATCAGTTCCTTATAAATGTTTGAGTGTCTGGTAAGGTATGAGTAAGAACTGTATTATTTATTTGCTTCCACCGATATAAACTTCACTCACGAATAGATTTATTCATTTTTTTACTCAATGATATACCTCTCGAATATATTAGTCATTCAACAAAATATATTCAACTGTAATTTTCGAATGAAAATGCATAGGGATTGAATGCAAAACTGTTATTGGAACATGATGTGTATCTTTTTCTCTCGACTTTTACAGTGTGTTCGAACTATCTAATTGAAATCCGATGGAAGCATTTGTTTACCCAATATAGGGTGAAATTTCGACACACACATGATTTACCGTGAAATTCAGAGACTAGTGATGAGGTCAATTAGAACGCGGCAAAGGAGACATGGAGGAGTGATTGGGCAGTAAATATATTTGGATTAGTCACGAAGATGAACAACGAGATTAGTGAATAATTGGCTAGTAACTAAAAATAGACAAGTAAGGTAAAAGATAAGGCTGTTTTCATTGAGAGTTGAACGTGAAGGAAGTGCATGGAATTTCAGACAAGTGTAAAAGTAGGAGAAGGCTTTGTCGAGTGTGAAGTGAAGGCAACGGTCGGTGTTGGACAATAATTGCTTACGAGTGAATTTGTTGCACGCATTGAAGTGCTAGCCTCAAGATGAAATCGGTGACAATATCGATGTTGCTACAACGAGAAAACATCTTCGAAGACTTGATGATATCGCCAAAACATTTAATGTTTTACCAAGGAAAATCATGGGTGGACAGTTAAGTCAGTCAGGGCGAATGCAACAATTTGCAAACTGCAGTGCAAGATTATAGGGCCCTCCAGGACTTATTAGTCTGAAAGATAAATAAACAAATCTTCGGTACTTTGAGAATAGAACAGCTTTGTGTGCACACACACAGACACACATTTGCACAGACAGATTTGCGTAATCCCTAGGTAACGGACAGAAGAAGCTCTGGGAGAGATGTTGATTTTTGATGGAAATATTTGAATTTTAAAGAAGGCACATTTCAGCAGGTTGATCCACAATGAATTTGGAAGACCTCATCCGCGCATTTGCACGATAAAATTATGCCATTCATGTTGGCCGTTTGAAAGAATGTCCAGATATTGGTTTCCTTTATAAGGGAATCCAAATACAGCATCACTGGCGTGTTTACAACCTGTGACAAGTTTACCACTGTAAGAAGAGAAAATAAGGGTGGATAGAATAGCACCTCAAAAATCACCAGAATTTACCGTGATTAGAAGACAAAAGCTTGTTAACACAAGACGTGGTCTGTGTGCAGCTGCAAAACAACTACTCGCGAATGGAAGTTAAAATACAACACTCGAATTGTTCTCAGTCAGAAGAGTGGAAGTAGCGAATTATTGGGTTGAGAATGGCATTTTCAAGTACTTCCAGCAAAACAGATGTGTAGGCCATCGGAAGATATTTGTTGGATACTTTCTTTAACACATGTGTAATGCTTACATGTCTCCAACAATCGGGGATCGCCTCAGAATGAAAAAAACGAATAAATAGATTTGGTAACGGGGATGTATATCAATCCGTCACACTAACATAAGTGAGAAGTCATTTCTGCCTGCGAACTGTCTCATTTTGTCAGTGTAAAACACAATGCACATGTAATTTGTTGGTCCACGTTCCCAGTCGTTGCACCTAACGTATTGGTCCGACTGGTGTGGGCGACGGAGCCTTGAGGCTTGAACACCACCGTCAGGATTCATGTCTCACTTCAAAAATCCACGCCGTCGATCTGCCATCCATTCGTTCGTGGTTTTGTGGACTCGGAGCTGTTTCTGACTCACAGTCTGACTGTGAGACTAAGCCACCCATCGAACAATATGTCAGATCATACTCATACGAGTACGAAGCAGTAGACTTTTAGTAACAGTAGAGCTAGCAAGTCGGAGACACCAGACACGTTTAAGTCAAGGTGGAGAGGTGAGAGGGAAGATGAGTCGAAATTTTCGACCAATTGATGATTCAGATCTTCGATTTTTAGCTTCAAATTGAGCTTGGCATAGCCCAACTATGTTGGAAAGATCCAAGAAAGTGTGGCCTAAGCCGAATTTCAATGCAGTTTATCTATGTCTTGTTGAATTGAAGTTGAAGATGAGAAGACTTGCACTACTTGCAGCGGATGAAATTAATTAGCCCACGTCTGTGTTTTCTTAGGCTCACAGACTGGCTGCTCTTAGAACGTCCCACTCATCAACATGAACCACATCATAACCAATTTCTTTGTACAACCTACTTTTTCGGGGAGAATTGCCTAGAAGCTTTTTGATTTGTTTACCGCAGTCTTATTGGATACTTCATTAAGTTTCCTCAAAGGAGAACGGTATTTTGAGAAAAACCTTGCCGGTACTTGCATTTTGGAAACAAAACGATATCTAAGAGCTGTTCTCCAACGAACGAGATGATCTATCTTACCTTCTGTGAATCACACAAGTTATCTCAGAGCACTCAGTAACACTGGAAACGCACTAGCTTAGGATGCTTTTGGGAAAACCATACCCAACTGTGGTCAACCGGTCATCCTCATTGAATTCGGATCAGGAATTCTCGAGTTAGATTCCAGCTACCGCGGGTCACTTCCTCATTCAGAAGTTCTTAAATGACCGCAGAACTCTTCCAGAATTGATGCCCATCATCCTGTAGTGAATAAGGGAATTAAAACGGTTATCATTATTATTAATAATAATTTGATTTTCTAAATATATAAATCACAGAATGGTCAGCAGTCGTCAAGGAAAATTCGTCAGTATTCGAACAAGTGATTTGCCACAGCTAATCCGATATCGTTAGTTGTGTTTTCTGTTGACGTTATGGGTAAGTCAGATTTTCATCCTATGAAGCATACATAGAATCGTAAAACGGTGTACCTTAAGAATGGGTTGTATTATCGTTCCAGTATACACTACCAAGAACCTAAACTACAACTGCAACACCAATAACAACCAACAAAACTACTACTACCACTATTACTGGCTCTAATAACACTACTACTACTACTACTACTACTACTACTACTACTACTACTACTACTAATACTACTACTACTGCTACTACTACTACTACTACCAACTATGGGGACAATAAACACCTCTGTTTGACTGAATTCCATGAGTATCTGACGCGTATGACTCGGTGCTTGCGGACAGGATTCACGAAGATAAATCATTGATGAAGAGATCACAAAAGCCATTCCGAGGACAAATTCGTTGCACGGCCAGTAGCATACGGCAAGGAATACCACCGCACCCCAATCGGAGTGAGGCTGTGAACTTTAATTTAGGATTTTATTAGTAGAAAACGAAAGAGTAGAGGAGGATTGAGGAGGATTGATGAGCCCCACAACAATTAGGGTTGCAGTTTTGAAGGATGGGATGGAACTGGTCATAGTGTTGTGTGAGAATTTGGGATGAAATGAAGTAACCCAACACCAGCAACAGGTTCTGAATCTCGATTGTATTTATTTGTTGGCAAGACGGAGAACCACTCCACCACCAACGTGCAAACAGCATGTCAATTCGGCCGGATGAAACGATTTCTGTCACCTCTAACCAGGACACCTGTGGCATGACATTTTACTACAAAATGGTAATGAGAACATGAGGTACAATGGAATTAACTTGAGAAGGTATTTGTGCAACAAGTGGAATTATAATCAATGCAACTCATGAAGGAAAAAGATTCCCTGACTATGCAATCAACGATGACAGATACAACTTTTGATTTTCTTCATCCAGTTCACCTGCAGTTAGATGCTGGAGGGACTAAACTGAATGTTTTACAGCCCATTATTAGTATTATTTTTATTGTTATTATTATCACGAATTCGACAAAGAAACCCGTATAATATCACATGATGGTGCATATCAAAACTGTAGAGCCATTATCAATCTGCGCAGTACTTTTAATCCCTTCTTTTCTCGGTTAAAACAAAAGACACTTTCACTCTAGTTTATCCATGGATCATTTCTTCGCATTTCTTATCTATTGAGAGTATCAAAATTTCTTTGGTTCCTGTAATACCACTCACTATCTCCACCCTGCACAACAATCGACATACAAGGGTAAAACATGTGGTTGGTGCAATGAACACATACGATAAATACACCATACTGAACCGAAAGTGAAATCCAGGTGGTGTTCTCGGCAATCTGTGCTCACATCAGTATCTTGCTGTAGCAAACTGGACAATGTACCCCGAGTGACTCCCTTTCTTGTTGCGCTATCATAATCTGGGTTTTGTTCTTGTGCTTCTTTAACTCTTCTTAGGTCACGTGTCCAGTCCGGACAAGTGAACTCGTGATGTCCATAATGTAGACCGAAAATGAACAAGAGAGAATCAGATAAAACGGGATCAACATGATCACTCGGAAAATTGTCAACTGATGCAGGTTCACTACGGAATTTATTCAGAGCAAACAAGAGTCCTACATAGAGAACAAAAACTAACGTCTATGATACACCTGCAAATTATATCTACGTAGAACGGTGACACTTGTCCATCTGTGAATAGTGATTATTGGTTTCCTATCCTATCGTAATATTTTCGTTTAATTTTGTAAAACTTTTCGCAAGGTATCATATCAGTATTCGTTCGTTAAACAGAATGGACGTTTGAAAACCCAGAGTGCACACAATTATAACTTCACGTGTAAACGTAGCCTGAAAGTGACGTGATTAAAAGAGCCTTCGTTTCCCTTAGGCCTCCAAAAAAGGAGGATGGTCGCTGTGGAGAAGTCGACCGCCCTTTGTGTGTGGGACGGGATATAGCCAATCAGAGTCAGTCACCTGAGGGCGCTATCACACACATACGACATGCAGTCAACCTGAAACAAATCAACGGCAGCCAACTTTTGGCTAGCTTGGTGATAAGGAATGTGTAATGGACTCGTAAACATACACTCCGTGTTCAAATCCCAGCACGGGGATTGGAGAATGTGTACTGTGCACTGTCTAACAAGCCGTATGAAACATACCGGTGGATTCAAAGAAGAGTTGTGTGTTCATGCTGCATGAAGACGCATTTCTTAAAGAATATACACTTTGCCATTTTGCTGCTCCACACTTTGGTCTGCCATTTTCTGGTTTTATTTTACTTCATTTCGTTCTTCTTCTATAGTAACTTCTTTCCACTTGTGTATCAGACTATTCCGGTTAACAACGACAGAGAATCATCAGCAAAGTTGCATCAAATAATGCCAACGACACCAGAACCCAATGTGTGGGAAAACACTAAGTTGTTTCGTGTCCGACTAATTTTCTTTGAAAAGACGAGGCATGAACCGGTCGAACCCAGCGTTATGTGCAAATAACTTGCATTTCCACAGCTTACCTATTGAGTCGAGTCACGTGTCGATTACGTAGCGTTTGTTTTGTACCCTCAGGGGATGTGAATAAATGGCGATGTGAACCGATTTGAGATGAAATTAGGGAGATTTCCAGGCTGCCGCCAAACACGAAGTTTAATGAGAACAGTGGCAGACGACTTGTCCTTTATATCAACTCTAACTAACGTGCTCAGTCACGTTCAGTTCCTCATTCTTATCATCATAATTGGTTATTTACTCATTCCCGTCACTCGAGATTTTCGATTTGGATGATTATTTCCTGTCCTTGATTTGAGCCACAATAATTGTTATGCATTGATTTGAGTACAAATAACTGTAAACGAGCTTGTTCGATGCGTCGTTTTATTCCCAATGACGTTTAAGTCATTTGTGTTTTATATTCATTCCAAATTCTACACTTTTATTCGGATTTTGGAAACACCTTTATTTCACTTGTCACAGTGCACTGTATTGTGGGCCAGACGATTCCAGAAAATAGTGTTAGTTCATTGTTGGACGGAAACATCCACGCATTTGAATACTTGCCAATGAAGTTGACAAGTAACATTTCTGACAAATATCATCAGGTAAAATAGAAGGAGAGCACACAAATAATTTAGATGACTATTTGCAAAATCAGATAAAGAGTGATATCTTCACTTTCATGTCGCTTTGTTCATAGACGTGAGAAATGGATATTATACGGTATTATATGCTGTGTTTATATAATGCGAATGTTGACCAACACCATAGAATCTTGTGTGCGCCTGACAGCGACCCAGTCTCAAACATCTTTGAGTATACGCCGAAAAATATACTGGGCGGAAATTTAAACCGCACTACTCAGCAATAAATGTTTGTATATTCTCAATACATGAATTGGCGACAAAGTGGTTCAGCAAAGCTAGTTCACAGACAAATTTTGCTGTTCTCATATTGTCGAACGAAAGCAAGTACACATACCGAGATTCTTCACAGTCAAGAATGGGGAAACATTTGAAAGCGATAACTGGGTTGTGTAAACTGTTAGGCATGAGCTTCCACTTTATTATTCCAGGGAAACAGTGATCAGTATTATTTCCTAAATCATCCCGGAGAGTCTCTCACATTTTCTGAACGAAGATAAACACAGTTTCACTTGTGATTTGTGCAATATTCGGTATTTGAGAGTAAAGTGTTTCCAATGTTCATTTACCGCAAAAGATGATGATGATGATGATGATGATGATGATGATGATGATGATGATGATGATAATTATGATGATGATGATGATGATGATGATGATGATGATGATGATGATGTTGAGGATGATGATGATGATGAAGATGATGATGATGACGATGATACTTATGATGATCATGATCATGACGACCCAGTAAACATTTCAGATGGTTTTTAGACTAAATATATAGCTTCTATTCGAAAGCTTGTGAAAATCCATTTACAACAAATGCAGCAAATGGATATCCGTTCTGTGAACTCGCTTATGTTTTGTTTTATTCGTGATGTTGCAATAGACCCTCTGCATCGAACTCGAATCTCCGACTGCTTTGACAAATTTGATTCAAGTGCTAATCCCCACTGACCTACCGACAGATGCACCCATGCTTGAGAATCAAGTGTGCTTTACCAGCTGAGTTACAAAACCACACCGGGAGCTCAGGATATGTCACCAAATGTTAAAATTTTTCAGCACCAACATCGTGAAATGTTTAGAGGAGAATACTGTATTCGCCACTGCATAGGGATCATTTGGATACTCAGAACCACATAGGCCGAAATTAGGCTCAAATCAGGACTTGATAAAAAATGCTATAGAGGTAGATTTTAATAAATCCGGTGAAACAGCTGTTCAGTGATTCCTCAGCTGACCACTCGTAAGTGACTCATCCACTGGATATAAAGAATTATACTGTAACAAAATGCAGCAAAATGCTGAGTACTTATGGATGTTAGTTGAGAAAATGGTCTGAGAAAATTTGTCGACACCTGTGCAGATGTAGTGTCGTTATCACATTATGAAAACTTCCACATAAAAGACACTTTTTCATAGATTTTTCTTCTCAAATTCCATTAGGTGACGAATTATATGTGTAGCAATTATCCCGATCACTTAGGCTGTCAATATAGCAGAAACTCAGTCTCAGTCTCACTAGCTCTGCGCACGATATGAGCTGTACACGGCTATGGGCAGCAGAACAAATTCCAATTGACTAACCGTGTTTATCGTTATTTCATGGTTCGATTTGATGCAATACATAGAAATATACATAAAGGCAAATGACTTACAGCCAGTTGAGCAACCAGGAACAACAGTATAGAAAGCTATCCGGTATATCTGGACAGCGCGATCACAAACAGTCTACTCAGCAAGGGGTCGAACGAAACTGTGGAGCAGTGCAGTCATTGTACAGATGGTAGATCAAGAAGCTTTCTAGCTAACAAGAAATGATAGCTTCAGTCACCGAATAAGAAAATATTCTAAAATAAGCTAGAATGAACAAATTTCTATGTACTAAGGAGTTTCCAATGTAAAAATACAAGCATTAGCAATTGTAAGACCACAGGAGTGATATTACTCAACGTGGACGAACGAAACTGGTATTAGGTTTGTTAGCACGCCATGGGAGTTCAGTGCCGTCCAACGGTGTAATGCAGTGGAAGAAAATTATTCTTACAATGGAAATATGCAGTCATAGAACAACAAAGTCAGACATTCATGCACTAAACAGCATAAAAGTTGATAGGAACTGCCTCAGTCCATTGGAAAGGAAGAAACAGTTCATGAATGCATGATGTCCATGATACAGGTGCACGCTACTCATGAGTAGGACAAGTGAGAATATCATGAGAATTCAAACTACAAAAAATGATTTACAATAAACCAGCTTGGACCAACTGGAGCCTGGAGGCAGTGATTTTACCAGAATCATTATCAACCACACTTCACTGAAAATCATCCACTTACACAATAGATATCTCCCTCGTTATGTCCTTTTGTTAATATAGCAATGCTTTTGCACATCATATGCTTGACTGCCCAGTGACCAGTAGTAATGAACACTATAGCCAGTCCACAGTTTCAACAAACATATATCCTCAACCAATTCCTGTTTTTTTCTATGGCAGTGAACTGCTAATCATTTACTGAAGAGTCGCATCAGTAAGCACCAGAATGAGAAGTTGATTTTGAAGACATCTTTCAAAGGGCAAAAAACAATATAAGATCACTTGGAATAACCATCGAACTATCTTGATGATAGCTCCAAAAAATGGGGTGCGCCACCAGACCTGATATTTTGGTGAGGATAAAAGGTCTTGATATCTAATTGTAAAAGATTTCGAATGATCAACGAGACCTGTAATATAAGCACGTCATGCAGACTATCCTCTTTACATTTTCCCATATATATCATGATTTTACTCGCATCCAGGTATTCATTCAATCGGATGAATTGGTATGTTGGGCGAAAGTTGGATGTTTTGGGTTTTATTACTGAGAATTGCAGTAATTGGAGACAATGAAAAATGATTCCTGTTTCAGAACTGACGTGAATGAGAATTTTGTAAAGATGGCTTGATGAGCAAACACCAATGGTGATCTTACAAACTCGATGTAAGTAGTCGGTTATTCACATTTCTACTAAGTAATTCATCGTGCAATATAGTGCGCGAAGGGTCTATGAATCTATTTTGTTTGCCTGCAAATATTGTTGAACCCAACCAGTTAGGATGACCACATTTGGTATGCTGATATGCAAACCCGTTTCTGCATTATACATGCACACTGATTATGAACATGATCCAGATGAATTGATTTATCCTGGCCTAATATACCTCAAACGGTGTGAATTTCTATTAAACCCATCCTTGGGTGTATAGCAAAACTATCAGCTAGTTACGAAATGCAATGATTGTTACTGTTAAGAGCGGAGATACAACGTTCAAACTTGCTTCGAGGATGTTCTGGACGATTTGAAATTTTATGTCGTCCATTCAGCGAACATGGCGGACGTCAAGTCATTCAGAATGGCAGCGACTGTTCTATCGGCGTAGATTTTTCCCGCTAATAGGCCTTAGAAATTCTAAGTTGGGTTCAAGTCTGGATCGTGAAAGCTCCGGTCTATAGTTTTCACGGTGCGGTACCCAAGCCACGTTACTGTGATACTGACGTACTTATGTCCATGCTATCATTTTGAAAGATCATGGGACTTAGTTAACTTCCCGGAATAAACTCGTTCAGAGGTCTGATGTATGAATCAATCGTCTAGTTCTCTTCTAGAAGTGCCAGTTGAGATTTTCAGTCCTCAAAATTCGCAATCACGGCAAAGCCATCACCAGAGGCTCATACGCTGAGGTTCAGCTTGCTCTTCTTGAAGTTGTTCCAGTATTACCGGATCCCACCTGAATCGTTGAAGTAAATATATATCCCGCCACTAAATGTCTCCTCACTCAGTTGATCATCACAGATTTTTTTGTATCAGTCTTCTCGATTTCGAACAGGACCGTCTGTCATCTAAGTCACTGATCTCATGTTTCAGTACTAAACATGTGGTGCAGACCGTGGGAGTTGCCATGCGCGCCAAAAGCTCACATTTAGTTACTGGGACCTATATAGATTTGATGCACCTGCAAATCGACTCAAAGCCTTATGCAAGAGTTTTCCTGAGGCCCGCGATTTCCGAATTTCACGTTTTCTCCTCACTACGTAATCATTAGGACACTTCAAATTGTTACGATGGCTAATGTCGATCTAGAGTTTTTTCTTCGAAATCCGGTGTATGCTCATCCCCGAGTCTTTTGTGCGAATATTTCTTCTTGTTCCAGTTCAGACAGTCCTGGGCCTCTTGCCATTCTTCTATTTTGACAAATGGGAGGTCGCTACTTCTAACCGCAAAGCACGGCTTGAGTGAACATTGTTCCCGAACCACGCTAAATGACTCTTAACCAATCATCCCCGAGTACTGGAAATCACTGGAATATCTCCTATTCGCATACATTTGCACTTGTCACAAAGAATTCAATGCACCCGTTATGGGTCGTGACGGGACAGAGGAGCTTCAAGAGCAGATGACGAGTGACGGCCACAAAGCCAGTCACGTGTCTGTGATTTTCGAGGGCGATTGAACTGATGGCTTTGCTTAAATTTACGCAGAATCCACCTGAGTCAGTCAACTCCCCTAGATGTACCTTGTTCATCTGACATTACCAACCACGAAAACTAAACACTTCCACTTTTCCGAACCGTACAACACTCACAACACTGGATGCTGTAAACATTATTTTGGAAATATGCTTCCCCACCGCATACATGTAACTGCATGAGCCAGAGGATGAAGTTACCAAAAACAAGCTTGTTCGCTATCGTGCCATTTTAACCTGAAGCTATTAGTCTAGGGATGATTCTGGTCCATTCCACAGTGCACTGGCGTTTATCCTGTCACACTTCGTACATGTGATTGTGCTCAGGAGTCTATCTCACTATGCAGTCGTTTCGCTCGGTCGCATTTGACGTGACTGGATCATCACGCTTGTGGCCGAACACCGAATTGGATTTGTTGATCAAACCCGTATGATCCATATAAGTCTTCGTGTTTGTTAACTCGCTTAAGTGTTTACAAGGCTGTGACTGTTTGTGTCCCACAGTGGAGTACTTTGATACAACTCCGTTGATTTGTATTCCGTTGGTAGATTGTACACATGTATTGTCTAATACCTCTCCCCGGATTACTCACGTACGACGGAATTAAATTTTTGTTATGTGATATTTATACGATTCGTTATCTCGGAATTATTCAGGGGCTGAACGGAACCTCAGCACATTTTGTCCGAAAGAAGAGAAGATGATCAAGCCATGATCACAATGCCTATCAAATCTTAGGAATGAATCTCACGAGAGCTTGCCCTCAGCCTCTTCCCTCCTCCCCCGAAGTAGCCTTCTAACACCGGCACACACATTCCAGAAATTTTTTACCATAATCAGAGTCAATTTTTCTACTCAGGATGTCAATTTACAACAAGTGAAGGGAGAACAAATATAAGTTGCATAGATAGAAAGCAAGCTCTCTAGGGTAAGTTTGGGAAGCCACACAGTAAATATGCGTGCTCGAAGATAATAAGCTCCAAGTAACGATCAAGTCAGATAGGATTCACTGGTAAATTCAATAACCTAATAATTTACTACCCGTTTATTTGTCATATAGGAATGCTGCAATATTTCACGAAGAGGATTGCGGTCAATTACAGACTGTCGAAAGGGAGCGTGAAGATTTGAGCCCAGGAGCACAAAATGCCAAGTACTCGCAGGTCACAGTTTGACCGAAGCCATTGTAGCTGACGATGACCAGAAGGACAGATGAAACAGCACCTATACAGTGTGTTTGTCGACAGCACATACACTTCTGGGGCTTTGATTTTCTACTCTTGCTACTGGAGACTGCAGAAGTAGCTACATTTCTCAACGGGAAAATTACATTGCATTTCTCACTTGATAAGACGGTGAAAGAAACCGAGATTTACAATTAAACATCCACAGGTTCCATTTTTGACAACAGAGTGATCAGATAAAACTAATTACATAAATCGGTGGACAATTATTGGTATATGAACAATCAATAAATCGACTTCATCAATGCGACTACGGGTTGAACCTGGTTATTGTATTTTGCCTGATAACGGGCGTACTGTGATGAAACGGATATTCACATGTAACTCGTAATTTTCAGCCCCCTGGCATTCACTTCTCCTCACTGATAATTAGGTGTGATAAACATATTAGTTAGTTATGACACAATGCACAGTAATTGCTACTATTTTGTGCTCGGTTATCGGTGTTTAGCTTAACCTTGGACAAAATTCGTGTGACCCGATGATAGAGAGTGTCTCCAATGGTTACGCTTAGTTATCAGTTCAAATAACATTGGTGAACGTAAGATATAATGCTAAATTCCATTTGACTGCATCTTACAAATTTGAATTGAAGTGGGATTTCACACTGACAACTTCAATACGTATTCTTTTGATTTTGACCAGGTCGATAAAAGGATGGGATATCGGAATAAGTGGAAGAGGTTTGATAATGGTGACACAGATCGAGCATCGAGAAACAGTACTAGGCAAACCGCTGTTCACATCCGTTCGCCTCAGTTGCACTCCCACATCGAGATTCGAACACGGGCCGCCTGGGTGACAGCCAGGAATCACAACCACTAGACCACGCAGGAACTGCTAGTCACGATCAAAGGTTCGGGCACTCACTTACGAAACCATAGCATACCATACCATACCATACCATAAACGAGCAATGCCCACACAAATACTATGATCAATATGAACAAGGCTGACAGTACCCACTAATTCAATCACTCACGCCCGATATATATCAGTTTTCTTGTTCTAAAATTACGGAGATCGAACTCACAACATTCGGGTCATTAGCACGACGCTCTGACTAGCTGACCTACCGGGGCTCAGTCAACTTTTCACGCACACACGGTTCCTCACAGACTAACAGAAGACCAACAACTCATCACCCACCGGTAAATGCACACAATACAAATTTCTCTCTTTCACTGTCATTCTCTCCCTCTCTCTCTATCAATATATATATATCTGTATATATATATATATGTAGCTTGTTCTTCGAGTACGCGGTTTAGTTGTATCTGAACTGATATATCTTAGTTTCACCAAATACGCACAACATATCCATTATCATACTCATCTCGAACACTGAAAAATAAATCTCGCACTCACAACACGAAGAAAACACACACTCACGTCACATCACATCACATCATTTACAGTAGAGGGAGAGAGAGATGTGTGTGTTTGTTGGGTGCAACAGGCAAGATCTGGTGTGATCTGTGGTGAGTGAAGCGTGGTTTGGATTCCTAGTGCTCTAGCTTCTTAATCGAGTTTTTGAATAGTTTTGTGAAGTAACCCAGGTAATTCACATTACTGAACGTATCAGCATTGCATTTAAGATGCCTTTTATTCGGAGAATATTCTCTATTTTCCTCACAGTACCGCCGAGTATTATTCGGTGTTTTAGTGGAACTATCTTTTCTCGCTTGGAGTTCTTTGTGCTTTTGTGTGAAGGGCTGTACTAGCTAGTGTCAGAGTTTTATTCGCGTTTGGTTAAAAAGCATTTGGGCCCTTTTTTCTTACATTTTTTGTCCTTTTGTATGCCACACGCTTCTGACCCCAGTCTCGCATCTGAGTGCGGAAAACGTGTTGTAAATTGTATAGATTTGGAAGTGTGCAACGCCTGGTAGTCTAGCACCGGGTAAAAGCTTGGCTAGGCCAACTAGGGCACTGGTGAGAAACCCTCAACTACAGCAGAATGCCCTACTCGGCGCTAGGGCCCCTACCCTGACAGTAGTAAAGAAGTCACGTGCGTGGTCGAAAATAGTTGTAATCGAAGACGTGCTGGAAGATGAAAATTGGCAATACTGTCCGAAGTTGGAGGACAGGGTGACTCTTTCCAGCCTGGATGTTAGGGCAACTCCCATATAGATGGATTGGGAGTCGTCGGAAGTCCTAGAACATCAGCCGGCGACAACCACACTGATGGGGATGACCGATGCAAAATCTTGCCATCGTCTCAGGCGTTACACATGATATCCATACAGGAGTAAACAATAAGTATATATATATATATATATATATATATATATATACATATATATATATATATATATATATATATATATATATATATATATTGCTTGTTCTTCAAGTTAACGGTTCAGTTGTACCTGTCATCTCGACTGAACCGATATATGTTAATCTCACCAGAAGACGAGGTGAACAGTGAGACAGAGAGAGAATCATCGAGAGAAGATATATACCAAATGGATCCACCCATGCTCGAAGTGGGGACCTTCTGTGTGTGAGACTGACGTAATAACCACTATACCACGGAACCGCAACCTCATGCCACGTCCACAGGTCCGCCAAACACACACAACATATCCATTATCATAATCTTCTCGAACACTGGCAACTAAATATCGCACCCACAACACGAAGAAAACACACACTCACGTCACAACACATCACATCGCATCGCATCGCATCACATCACATCAAGAACCTCTATTTCCCAAACTCTGTTTCCACAGTGCTACCAATCATCCATCTAGTGAACATACTCAACGTTCACTACCAGGACATATCTCGTACAACTCGCAATCTGGGACACCTTTGAAGGACTGGACCGTTTGTAGGTTTGTCGTTCCATCAGGCAGACAGTTCCAACTTTCACCGCCAGGTTGCTAAAGAAGTGCGATCTAGTCATCAACTTAGCTCGAACTTTCAACAGCTTCTTCTCTCGTCCCCTCGTTCAGGAATCTTAAGCCACTTGAAACAGACTATTCGGCCCAAGGCCACAAAGACCTTTCATTAACTTGAACGTCTCTAATCAGATCTTCTAGACGTCTCCTCCTTTCCATCGAGAAGAGATTGAGATCACTAAGTCTCTGCTCGTACGTCTTACCTCTATCCTGTTCAACCACTCGCGCAGCGAGACGCTGAACTTTCTGCAAGCAGGCGGCGACCAAGCCTGCACGCTACCTTCTAAGTGAGGTCGTACCACAGGCATGTAAATAAATACGAATATTTCCAGCCGCCGGCAAGACAATGCTGATCGCAGTCTTAAGAGCTCACCATGAGCCTTTTGATCAGCAGCGTTGCACTGGTCTGACCATTTAAAGTCACTGCTCATGATGACTCCAAGCTGTTTAACCCTACTGACTGCTTCCATGGTGAACACCCCTTGGTCACGAGCGACAGTTAGGCTTTCTGTGGTCCTTGATAACAAATAACGTTTTCCAGCGTTCAGGGGTAAGTCCCACTTGTTTGCCCAGTCCAGGACGGCCCCTATATCCGTGCCTAGGTCGACCCTACCCTCAGATCCAAAAATCTTCACGTCATCCGCAAAAATAACTAGACGATTGAAGGGCGGATGTTAGGTCATCAATAAACAACAAGAATACCAACGGGCCTAGGACGGATCTCTTAGGTACATCACTGATGACATTCACCAAATTAAAGCCCCTGTCCCCAATTTTGGCGTAAAACGTCCTGTAAAAGAGGAACTCAGCCAGCCATCAATATACTGGCCCACATATGCCGAAATTTTCTATTTTGCACAGCAAAAGACGATCACTAACGAAGTCGGACGCCTTGCCAAGGTTCAGGTGACGTACTTCAACTTGCTTACCTTCATCCATTTGCCGAGTCACCTGATCTAAGAAGCACAAGAGATTGTCTAGCCAAGATCCATTTTTTAGGAATCCATGCTGGGCCAGACTTAGCATGGAGTGCTCCAGTAAGTGCTGATAGATGTGAGCGTGGGTGATCTACTCAAGAACTTTACATAAGATGCTAGTTAGGCTTTTCGGCCTGTGGTTATGCATAGCCAACTTAGGTTCACCCTTATGTATTGCCACGACGGCCGTGATTTTCCAGTCCTGAGGCAACTTACTCTGGTCCAACTTGGACCCGCACTTCTTGCATATCGATGGAGCTATGATATCCTCCAAAGGCTTGATAGTAGCTGGGTGGATGCCATCCGGACCTGTTGACTTGTGGCTGTTTAGTTCTTGTAGATACTTACGCACGATTTCCTTTGAGAGATTGAGCTCGTTTACCTGAGAAGGAGGATGCGTCAGAGCCAAATTTACTCGTACCCAACGATCTGTCCTATATACACTACCAAAGTATTCCCCCGAAGCTTCTGCTTTGCCCTTGTCATCAGTGACAATACGATGGTCCCTAGTGGATAGTAGACCTATGGCAGCCCTTGTTGTGCCTCTCGGCTGTACGTGGCTGCAGAATAGTTTCCGTTGCTGTCCTACGCATTCGGCTGACCTGAGCTCAAATTCTTGTTTGGAAGTTCACAGGAGGCTCACAGCCTCGTTTCTAAGCTTCGTATAACAGGTCCAGGCCAGCTGACTGCCAGGAGCTTTGTACAGGTTCTAGCTGCTGTTTCTACATATCATGATCTTGACTATTTCAGCCTTCCACCACATAAGTTTGCTTTCTCCACTCCTTCGTTTCAAGGGTGCAAACTCTTCCTGGAGGGCAATCAGGGACCTGCCAGCGTTCCTCGACAGTAGCCTCCTCTACCGTGTCCCACATCAGCCCAATCGCCCCTTTGCGAAGCTTATCTATGTCCATACTACCGAAATTCCTAACAAGCCTTGAGAATACCTTGGGTTGCCGCATGCATAGGGTGATTTTGACACACACGTGCTCACTTCTGGCCAGCGCTGCACAGTAATGCAATTCAGATACATCGTTGGGGAGGTTTGTTATTGCTAGATCCAGCAAGGATGGGACCCATCTAGACCTTTATCTGGTATTTTCCCTAATATGCTGGTGCAACACATTGGCATGCAGCCATTCTAAGTAGGCTTGCTCCTCCGATCCCGGCATGCAGACTTCGACTGCCCAGTCTATGTGCGGAAGATTGAAGTCACCCACTATGAGGGTCTTTTGTGCGTCCTGAACTAGTTCAGTCAGGCTCCGCAGTAAGCGAACATGCTTGTCGCGGTTTGTACTTGGTGTCCTGGAGACACAGACAACGTTAGCTCTTCTGCCTGGAAGTATGATCGTAACTGCGCACAACTGGACATCACGAGTTCAAATCTTGGTCTGAGACTCAAGATCTTTTATACCTGGACTAATGAGGATGGCTATCCCTCCGTCAAGGTGATCGTATTCTTTATCCTGCCTATAGATTGTAAAACCATTACTTATTAGTCTTGGCACATGATCTTCCATAGAAAGCCATGTTTCCCTATCGACAGTTATTAATGCGTTCTCCTCCCCAGCTGCTTTGGCGAGTTCCATCTATTTGTTTATAATAATACACGCGTTAGCATATAATAACATTGCGTTTGCCTCGTCGCTTCGATGTCTCCTACTGTTTACTCCTGTATGGATATCATGTGTAACGCCTGAGACGATGGCAAGATTTTGCATCGGTCATCCCCATCAGTGTGGTTGTCGCCGGCTGATGTTCTAGGACTTCCGACGACTCCCAATCCATCTATATGGGAGTTGCCCTAACATCCAGGCTGGAAAGAGTCGCCCTGTCCTCCAACTTCGGACAGTAATGCCAATTTTCATCTTCCAGCACGTCTTCGATTACAACTATTTTCGACCACGCACGTGACTTCTTTACTACTGTCAGGGTAGGGGCCCTAGCGCCGAGTAGGGCATTCTGCTGTAGTTGAGGGTTTCTCACCAGTGCCCTAGTTGGCCTAGCCAAGCTTTTACCCGGTGCTAGACTACCAGGCGTTGCACACTTCCAAATCTATACAATTTACAACACGTTTTCCGCACTCAGATGCGAGACTGGGGTCAGAAGCGTGTGGCATACAAAAGGACAAAAAATGTAAGAAAAAAGGGCCCAAATGCTTTTTAACCAAACGCGAATAAAACTCTGACACTAGCTAGTACAGCCCTTCACACAAAAGCACAAAGAACTCCAAGCGAGAAAAGATAGTTCCACTAAAACACCGAATAATACTCGGCGGTACTGTGAGGAAAATAGAGAATATTCTCCGAATAAAAGGCATCTTAAATGCAATGCTGATACGTTCAGTGATGTGCATTACCTGGGTTACTTCACAAAACTATTCAAAAACTCGATTAAGAAGCTAGAGCACTAGGAATCCAAACCACGCTTCACTCACCACAGATCACACCAGATCTTGCCTGTTGCACCCAACAAACACACACATCTCTCTCTCCCTCTACTGTAAATGATGTGATGTGATGTGACGTGAGTGTGTGTTTTCTTCGTGTTGTGAGTGCGAGATTTATTTTTCAGTGTTCGAGATGAGTATGATAATGGATATGTTGTGCGTATTTGGTGAAACTAAGATATATCAGTTCAGATACAACTAAACCGCGTACTCGAAGAACAAGCTACATATATATATATATATATATATATATATATATATATATATATATATATACAGATATATACATATATTGATAGAGAGAGAGGGAGAGAATGACAGTGAAAGAGAGAAATTTGTATTGTGTGCATTTACCGGTGGGTGATGAGTTGTTGGTCTTCTGTTAGTCTGTGAGGAACCGTGTGTGCGTGAAAAGTTGACTGAGCCCCGGTAGGTCAGCTAGTCAGAGCGTCGTGCTAATGACCCGAATGTTGTGAGTTCGATCCCCGTAATTTTAGAACAAGAAAACTGATATATATCGGGCGTGAGTGATTGAATTAGTGGGTACTGTCAGCCTTGTTCATATTGATCATAGTATTTGTGTGGGCATTGCTCGTTTATGGTATGGTATGGTATGGTATGCTATGGTTTCGTAAGTGAGTGCCCGAACCTTTGATCGTGACTAGCAGTTCCTGCGTGGTCTAGTGGTTGTGATTCCTGGCTGTCACCCAGGCGGCCCGTGTTCGAATCTCGATGTGGAAGTGCAACTGAGGCGAACGGATGTGAACAGCGGTTTGCCTAGTACTGTTTCTCGATGCTCGATCTGTGTCACCATTATCAAACCTCTTCCACTTATTCCGATATCCCATTCTTTTATCGACCTGGTCAAAATCAAAAGAATACGTATTGAAGTTGTCAGTGTGAAATCCCACTTCAATTCAAATTTGTAAGATGCAGTCAAGTGGAATTTAGCATCATCCGACGCATCATCATCATCATCATCATCATCGTCACTCGTGCTAAAATGGCTTTGTAAACACTGTACTCTCAATATCAGAATATTGCACGAACGTCACACGTTTTTTTCTGTGTGAAGTTGAGGTTGCGTGACTATGAATAATATGAATAATTCGAATGTTGCTTGATGAACGAAAGTCATTGAACAGTCAATTATAAGTTGTTTAAAAGTCACGTTTGTAAAGTTATATTATTCAGTTCATATGTAAAAATACTCATGAAAGTGGAGTTCATCGTATGTGGTTTAAACCACTAAGGCATGATCACTGACCCTGCTACGAACAGTTTCTTCTCTGGAAGTGTCGATCGTGGTCCTGCTAAATGGAACGAAGCCAAAGCAATGCACACACGACTAGAAAACAAACGATATCATCTGGTGGTTGTTAGTAATTTTGCGAATGATGAGACTCACGAGAGGAAGCTTTTGAATATTTCAGCGGGTTGGGAATATACATTGACCTGTCTATTTAATTAAAGGTACTTTTAAGAGGACTGGTTTGCTTCCAGGTGATGTGCTAGGTTAAGCCTCCAATAGTATTGGTTATGCTACTGCCGTGGACGTATCTGTTCATTTGTTATATGCTTTACAGTAGCAAAACTGTGAGGGATTTAGGGGTTCAGTTTCCTAAATGCTTGTAAAATAATTTGACACACTGTCACTATACTGATATAAAAATTTGTATCACGTTATAATGTTTAGTGTCGTGAACATATTCATTTCAAATACTACACTTTTATTCAAATTTCGACACTTCCTGCATCTTCTCAAGGTAAGACCAGTCACTTTCTTCTTATCTCAGACATCTTTGCGATAAAAACACAATTTACAAAATCTTACTCAATTTCCTACAGGATGCTTCAGCGTAAACTACCCACCTTCAACATGCTATTGAAAACTCATGAAAACGGACTGTGTACCACATTTGCATGGCTTGATAGAATCAACGTCAATAGCATATATCTCCCCATTCTTTACTGTGTCTCGAACCTCATTGTGTAGGTTTCTAAGTTAAAAACAATTCCAGCTGATCTTCAAAGGCTTATTTCAAGTCAACACTAAGTAACACAGTGCCCATTCATCACTGACTATAGAGGTTGGCATTTGGCCAGCCAAATATGATCGACTCCAACATGAACGGCATCTTAGTACGAGGTGTAAGTGAAACTGAAACACAAACAAGCAACAAGAGGTGGCTGCTTCAAATATTTCAGTAGTAGACAATTCTTAATCACACAGTGGTAACAATCAGCTTACCATTGTTTCGTTAATAATGATGATCGTGACAATCGCTTAGCGAAACACTGTGAATACCAAGGAGGTAATGTGCTTATTTACATTATAACAAACACTCCATCGTCGGCAAAACTTTGAAGTCTCTTCCTAGGATCTGAGATTCTATTGTATTACTAAACATACGCGTTATATAAACACAGTACATAATACCGTACAATATCTAGTCTTCAAGTCTATGAACAAAGCGACATGAAAGTGAAGATATCACTCTTTATCTGATTTTGCATGCAGTCATCTATACTATTTGTGTGCTCTCCTTCTAACTTACCCGACGATGTTTGTCAAAAATGTTACTTGTCAATTTCTTTTTCGACCTTATGATAGACATGGTCCCATGGATTGCTCCACTATTAGGCTACAACTGTGAAACATTATCACATGCAGCCATGGATGCGGATAGATTTGGTGAATCGTATGCACTGATTAGCAAGTTTTCAAATGCGTATAATATTCCGTCAAACAATTACCTAACATTATTGTCTGGAATCGTCTGGCCCACAACACAGTGTACTGTGACAAGAAAAATAAAGGTGTTTCCAAAATCCGAATGAAGGTGTAGGATTTGGAATGAATATAAAACATAAAGGACGTAACACTTTATTGGGAATAAAACAACGTGGCGAATAAGCTCGTTTACAGTTATTTGTAATCATATCAATAGATAACAATTATTGTGGTTCAAAACAAGGACAGGAAATGATCATCCAAATCTGTCTTTGCACGTGTGAGTGCATGTGAAACTCATCACAGTGAAAAATATTCGCATGGTCGCACACTTGTTCGGGAACAAGAAATGGGACCTGAGGATTTGAGTGCTTGCACAAATTGTTTCTGAACACACAGGAGAGAATTATGGAGACGAATTTCCACGGCTTCGGCTGAAGATAAGATGCGGAACTTGACAAGTCGTGATGGTTTTCCCGGGACTTCGTAAGTGGTGCGGAAAGCGTTGATCACAATTACTGAGTGGTTTGACTCCAAGGAAAATAGTACATTATATATCTATATATATATATATATGTATATACATTCTGAGAAGAAATTTGTTCTCGGTATAACCTAAATTTATTATTATGTTAAATAAACGAACGTATCAAAAGGAGCGGATGTGGTCTTTCAACTTCACTGTGGACCTCGCTGCGGAAAGATAATCCCTTTAAATTCCAAATATTTTTATCGAAGACCCACATCCATCCCAGAGCTTCTCTTGTCCGTTACCTAGGGATTACGCAAATCCGTCCGTGTAGGTGGGTGTCTATGTGTGTGCACACAAATCTTTTCTATTCTCAAAGTACCGAAGATTTGTTTCTTTATCTTTCAGACTAATGAGACCCAGAGGGCCCTTTAATCTTGCACTGCAGTTTGCAAATTGTTGCATTCGTGCTGACTGACTTAACTGTCCACCCATGATTTTCCTTGGTAAAACATTAAATGTTTTGGCGATATCATCAAGTCTTCGAAGATGTTTTCTCGTTGTAGCAACATCAATATTGTCACCGATTTCATCTTGAGGCTAGCACTTCAATGCGTGCAACAAATTCACTCGTAAGCAATTATTATCCAACACCGACCGTTGCCTTCGCTTCACACTCGCCAAAGCCGTCTCCTACTTTTACACTTGGTTGAAATTCAGTACACTTCCTTCACAAACACCTCTCAATGAAAACAGCCTTATCGTTTTCCTTACTTGTCTGATTCTAGTTACTAGTCAATTAATCACTAATCTCGTTGTTCATCTTCGTGACTAATCCAAATATATTTACTGCCCAATCATTCCTCCATGTCTCCTTTGCCGCATTCCAATTGACCTCATCACTAGTCTCTGAATTCCACGGTAAATAATGTGTGTGTCGAAATTTCACCCTATATTGGGTAAACAAATGCTTTCATTGGATTTCAGTTAAACAGTTCGAACACACTGTAAACGTCGAAATAAACAGATGAACATACCATTCCAAAAACAGTTTTGCATCCAATATCTGTGCATTTCCATTCGTAATTCCCCTGCCATGATGCTAATCCTCTACTTGACAAAATAAAAACTGAAGATAGCATTTCCGTATACTACAAGACCGACGGACGAATAATCAGTAGTGTAATGTGATAATTGTCATGTGGTCACGGTACTGAACACAAACATCAAGTAAATTGTCACATAAATACATGTAAAAATTACAGTTGAATATATTCTGTTGAATGACTAATATATTCGAGAGGTATATCGTTGAGTACAGACAAAATTGAATAAATCTATTTTGCAATGCGGTGTTCAATAGTGCTGCTATGCCCCGGCGTGTGTCCTCGTGGTCTAGTGGTTAGGGTTCCTGGCTGTCACCCAGCCGGCACGAGTCCGTCTCCCAGCAAGAGACTTACATTTCACACAGAGATTGAGACTGTGAAAAAGAGTGAAAATCAGTCAAAACCATGAATTCAGATAGATTTTATATAATTAACAGCATAGAATAGGACTAGCACTGACGAGACATGAATATTGGAAGAATCGTTCATCTCGATTTTCTCAGGTAGAATACAAGAATTTCAGCGTCATCACACAATGCGATCCGCGTTGCATTATCTGCAATTCGGTAACTCGAATGATTCACATTTACCGATTTAACTCGTCCTTGACGTGGTGAATGATTATTGACAAGATGAATATGGATACCCCACAATCCACTTACACTTTATACATATGGTCAAGGAACGGAAAATATTGTAATGGTAACTTGGATAACCTGATAATTCACAGCAGCAGATACAGTTTATTTCACACGCTAATGTTGTCATTTTTGCAAAACTGAAGTCGAACGAGGAGCTTTTGCTAATCGACATCGAAATGCAACGTACAAAACATAATTCTGTAGACCACTTGAATGCTTAGACTACGTGAACACATCTAAAAATATTATCCATAAACGTTTGTTTGATAGGTGAAATTGGTCTTCATTTATCATAGAGAACTGTGAGTCAGAAACAGCTCCGAGTCCACAAAACCACGAACGAATGGATGGCAGATGGACGGCGTGGATTTTTGAAGTGAGACATGTGTTTTTCTCATATCTTACCAGACACTCAAACATTTATAAGGAACTGATTCATTTCGAATGGCTGGCAACAATATATTTCGTCGCAAAACTATGTGAAAAAGCTGTCACGATACACCTCAGATTGCAACACAGACGGACGACTAGTCAGTAGAATGTAATGTGATAATTGTCATGTGGTCTCGGTAGTGAATACAAAGGATTTGTTTGCAAACGTCGAGTAAACTGTCACATAAAAACAGGTAAAAATTACAGTTGAATATATTCTGCTGAATGACTAATATATTCGAGAGGTATATCATTGAGTACAGACAAAATTGAATAAATCTATTTTGCAATGTGGTCTTCAATAGTGCTGCTATGCCCCGGCGTGTGTCCTCCTGGTCTAGTGGTTAGGGTTCCTGGCTGTCACCCAGCCGGCACGAGTCCGTCTCCCAGCAAGAGACTTACATTTCATACAGAGATTGAGACTGTGAAAAAGAGTGAAAATCAGTCAAAACCATGAATTCAGATCGATATATAGAGAGCTGTCCCATTGTTTCTGGAAGTTGAAAGATGTGGTCGTTTAGCAGCATTCAAAACGAGTGAATTGCCACCATATGGCACCACTAAAAACCCACTGTCTGAGGAACCATAATCGAAAAGGAGGTTATTGTCTCAATAATCCCTGAAGTGATTCCAATAGGACTAACTCCTAACCCCGTTTGTCGTTTTCAATGGTCAGGATTTTACCAATACTCAACAGATAATGAAATCATTCACTTTACACAAGGACATCTCCCTCTTCTATAGTTCAAACGCACCCTTGATTTTAGTGGGAGATATAAGGAAGAGATTCAATGAGAAACGGTTCCCACGGACGCATGGATATGTACTGTTATTTGGGGATAAATTGCCACTAGTCTTGAAAAGTCAGCCGGAATGACTAAAGGATAATATGTGGAACTTACAATGCTGCATTCGCTGTGCGATTCCCCGTTATGAATCGGTGCATTGATGATTGTGGGCAAGTGGGTTAAACCAGATGCACAATGAGTGTCTGCATGACATTCTAGAAGCATGAGTTAAAGCTCCTAAATCAGGACATAGAATTGCGTTGACAGACGTCACATTAGATCTGATTCGATCCGCTGGATAAAACAAAGTCCGTCCTTCTCCTTTCTCGTTAAGCAAGTGGTTGTTGTTATCCTTCCTATTCACAGTGCAGACAACAATATGCTTAGTTCGAATAACACTATACCACAACTCTGTCAGTAATACATAAGCGAAATATCCGAGTTTACCAAAAACATTTTGAAATTCCATCCAATTGAAAACTCCCTTGAGAATGATATATTACAATTTATTGAACCTTACTCAAATGAATCCACTTAAGGTTTTGCTCCATTCGAAATATTTGTGCGCACAGTTGAAAACCCCCGATTCCAAATAATAGTATTTAAAAAAACATAAATGTATTTGTGTGAAAAAATTATGACAAATATGGACGCAAAATTGTCGGATTGTTTTTCTTCTTTGACAAACAAAAATATACGAAGTGAATGAGCAATAGGCAAAACCACCAACATTTTTGATTCGCTTTGTTCACTGTCCTAGGGGTCGGATTGGGAATAGTGATTACGGACAGCCTGAAGCCGAATAGCAGTGATGCGATTAGCCAAAACTGAATACATGCGGTTGAACGAATGCTGTGACAGGGTTGTTGCCTGCGATTGGAAAACAGTAAAATCTTAATACAATGGGTGCGAATTATCAGAACAGATTTTCAGTACAAACGCAATTCATGTTGTTATGTGACTAGCGCATAGCTGCAAGAATATTTCATTTGAGGTTATACCACAAGTAAGAGTAATCATATGCCTACAAGCTGCAGCGCAACATCAAGATATTTCACGTGATCACCACATGCCAACATGTATATCAATATATGATATATATATATATATATATATATATATATATATATATATATATATATATATATGTATATGGAGAGATAGGAAGGAACCGACAGAGTGAGAACGGGCGTGCGCGTTCCCAGTAAAAATGATTCAATCATACAGAAAATTGAACCACTAGTTATTTTCATGACGAATAGTGACAGATATTTCATACGTCATCAATTAATCAGTGTTGTACGCTTCACTCGTGGTCGAGTTTTGTATCGTTATAACATTCTCCTGTCTTTACGGCCGATTAAATCTACCAAACTTGAACAAATTCAGTAAATATTCGCCACAATCTGCAGACCATCTGTGATAAGTAATTCGTAGACGAATACGAGAGCTGAATAGACAATCAGTGAACGGAATGTTTTAACACACAAAACCGGAACAAACTGATGAGCTCTAACAAGAGAGAAACTATAGTATGGTGCTTCCGAGTGCAGGTTGGTCGGATGACCTGAGGTTTGCGCGTGAAACGTGGAGTCCAAAAGGACAATCAATCAAACGAAGAACTATATTGAGTTTTGGTAATAGAATCGTTTCACGATTCATGCGAAACAGTCCCGATTCAGTGAGTATCGTGAGGGAAAATCTCGGTGATATGAAATGAGCAACTAAATGGATGAAAACAGAGACTACACATTAAAACGACACACTTGATGATATAATTCCGATATGTAGGACCACGATGTTTGGTACAATGTGGACTGCATGTCAATGTTTAGGCAAATATTTTGGGACAAGAGGATCGTGAGCTGCAATTGTTCTCAGAATTGCCGTCATCTGGTGGAAATGAGTTGGATTTCCGCGAAATCATTATACGATAAGTCCGAATCATTTTCATTCAGAATTTCGGACTAGCTGGATTGGTATCAAAATAAATCATGCAAAGCTATTTTATTATTTTTCAGGGACACGCGCATGTTTTCAAGATATATATAGAACATTCCATTTAGAAATAAAGTGAGAATAATAAGCTTGTCATGTTATAACTTTTGAAGTTCAAGTTCATTCGAATGGTGCACAAAATAAATTGATAACAAAAGATTCCTCAGGTTATCGAGTCGATCCGAATATATATGCAGATGAAGGAAAACGACACTCCCACGCCGGGAGTCGAACCCGGGCCGCCTGGGTGAAAGCCAGGAATCCTAACCGCTAGACCACGTGGGATGCCACCTGAATCACAACTGCACAATCAGAAGCAACACTATAAAATCACTGTGTGCAATTCTCATCTTTTTCATCAACACACGACAGCGGTGCGACAGTTTGTTTGATTCAACATGTTCACTCAATTTGTAAGCGTGTGAATTCGTGCACAGTATATGCCGGTTCATTCAACAGAATAGTATTCGACCAAGAATTTAAAAAGCATTATGTTGTGAGCAACTGATTGACCACATGACGTTATTCACATTGCTGTCTACAGATAACGGACGCTTACTTCCATCACTCACAATAGATCTTGTTTACGGCGTTCATATCTTCACAAATATATTGATATGAACAACTTCCACTACGTTTTTCATTTTCAGCTATCGTTTCGTGCATGAACAATGATCTAGTTGGTATTCGCTCGACAATCGACACTGAAAAATCTGGGATGACGAAAATGCCTCATTCACCTAAACATTTAGCAGTGCAGTTCAGACCTGTGACCAAGATCGTTGTCACAATGGTGACATCGATAAACCGTTTTCAACTAAGACGATTAAACACATTCGTGTGTATTGAGAATTCACGTATCATCTCATGTGACGGCAGTTGTATCGAATCAGAACATAATCACTTTTACACGGCATTGGATGAATAACCGTCATTTCCCACTCACACCCCCATACTAACCATATACATGTTATCTTGATTATGGATGTATCAGATTTAAAAGCAACGGTACCATAACTTAAGCTTCTTCCTACTGAATCACACAAGGAAATTCGTGCAAACCACTCATTGATTTTGATATTCCGTGTTTTGTCTACCGGTTCACTGGAAATTGCAATAACAACTACATTGGTAAAATAGGACAGTATTCCGCTCAAAACGATGCCGACAACATATGGAAATGGTATTTGCACACACCAACTCAGTTCATGAACATGTCTGTAGGAAATCGGAATAGGAATCATCTTTCGCGAAGAATGTACACTCAAAAGACATCGAGTTGAACTGACGAAGTAATTCAGAGTGATACTACGTGATCTGTTCACAAAGCAACGTCGTCGAGGGGAAGAAATATATTCCGTCTCCCGAACCAAATAACACGAATATGAAATCCACAAACACTGAACTGAACAAAACACCAATCATGCGCCGATTAACCAACAACAGTTTTGGGCACGTGATTATGCTAGCAAGTGCAAGTCCACACTCACACAAGAACTAGGGAGCATTCATTGGGAACTCCTGGCATGATATGTGAACAGTTCTTTATCCCAATGATTTTCACTGAATACCTCCAATTTCAAAATATATTGCTTTCTTTATTTGATGATGAACTATACAGAAACCCGATAAGCACATTTCTCCCTTTCTGCAAATAATGAACCATCACCAGAGGATAAGCATACTATAATCTATCATGGTTCCTGAAAGTTCAACAGTCATTTTGTTGCGCTAGATAATTGCCATTTTTCTCACTCCGTTTAATATTAGTTTTGGTCTCTATCAGTAAATTAGCAAATTGCTCACTCTGCGCTTTCTTCCCCATTAGTAGTTTCCTGCCCAAACATTTCTCTGGGTCTCCTGAAAAAGCTTGAGCTATTCGTGAAACACTTCTCGAAGTGCAGTGACGTCCACAGATAAGTTTTTTGACTCTATCATTGACGGTCACTTTGTTGCATATCACCTGTTTATTTCCAACATTATTTCAGACAGTGACTTTTATTTGTGCAACAATCTTTCGAAAATTACATCTCAAAATTCACACGATCAAAGTTGGAAATCTTATCCACTTGCACTTACCCATTAATCACTTATGTTTTGCCACCCAGCTCTCTCTCTCTCTTTAGCTTGATTGCCCGATGAAAGTCATTGTAGAGTTGCAAAGCTGTTTGCTTGGATGAAAATCAATACAGTGTTTCAATAACTTGTCTATATTTTCCAGATAAAAATAAATGTATAAACGGATTTGGCGAAAATAACTAGTATCTATCCCTTCGGTTACAAAAAGCAACTAATTATATGCACTTAGTCAAGTGTAAAGCAATCACTCAGGTTAACGGATCTCTTCATAATCCAATCAGCTTGACAAGGATATAATCTGACTGGAACAAAGCTCTCTGGAGATTCCATTTGTGCTTCATATTTTGTGACATCTATGCCATTTGCCTTCTGACATTCAGAAAGATGCTTTGAGGCCTTCTTGTTTAAAAAAGCTTACCGACGCTGTAGAACTCAGACAGAAATTGTGTCCGTAGGCCGTTCGTAAAGTAATTGCAAAACAAAAAGCGAAGGCTACAGCTTAAGGCAGATATCTGAGCATTATTGCTGACATACTTCAAGCTTCAGTAACTCATTTCGTTGCCAAATTCAATCCATTTCCAGGCTCTCAGTCGCTGGCTGTTAGTTTTCGGGTTCTGTGAGATGGAAATTTAGGGAGACTGGGCCCCTCCCCTCCACTGATCTCGTGCACAGCGTTGGAATAAAGAAAACAAGATATTCTTTATGTGGATTGTGCTTTTCGACACTTCTTCATCCTTGGTTGGATTAGGACTTACAGTATACTTAAATACTAGACGATTTAAGTTGCTCTGAGCATTTTGTACCTAATAACATGGACCTCGGCATACTCTTAGAAAGGTAATGGAGTGAGCATAGTATCGCTACCTGTTACGACAAGCGTCAATCCTCCAAACACTGACAAGCTACGCCAGTCACCTTCCGCGGGCATCGACACGTTTATTCTGAATGCCCTACTCAATTGTGTAATGCAAATCCGAGAAACGACGATGGAACAAGGGATTTTTGGAACAATGAAAGATGAAAACCAGTAAAAGGACCTCTCTGGATGTATGTACATCTAACATTTATACACAGGTACAGTTGATATCTTCTGAAAAATGTGACTCCCTAAATTCACCAGTCATCTGCAAAATAAATTATACCCAGTGGAAAAATGTTCTGTGGTACATACGCTTGTGACCATGTGATACCATACGCCAATTCATTCCTAACTGTCTTCCTTCTCAGAGGCAAATTCATTACGATAATTCAATAAATTGTTCATCTCGAACTCGTCTTCAACTCACACCCGAGAGTGAATGTGAACCGTAGGTAGAACCATAAGTGGTATTGATTGACATGAGAATCATATTATATTTTTCGAATAAAAAATTTGTATTTTTCTTGTGGGTTTGGAGTTTGCTGACTTAGTTATGAAATCACTCAATTCTCCAAGAGCCTAAGTTCCTTATTCAAAGTCCAGTGAAGCGAACGTTCACTCACCTCCATTCTTATTACTTCAAACGAATTCCCAACCACAATCCAGTTGGGATTACTCAAATGTAACTGTAAAACGCAAACCTGAGAAGAGCCCGTAGTCTTGGCAGTTTACCAAATTATCAAAAGGGATTACAGATACCCACGGAACCAAACGCTCGTGAGACATGGCACGGAACATTGTCCAGCAAAACAATAATATTCTCAGAGTTATTACTGGTTCAATATCATGGAAATGTTTTTGCGTGTGTGTGATGGATTTTGCTCTGTTTTAGGATCGTTTGATGGTGCTACAACGAAAACAGCGAACATGCTTTGTTGTATCCGTAGTAATCCGTGGTGCTCCATCATTGTTGTTATTGTGTACATTTCTGGCGGAAGATTTTACCACCATGACATTTCCGATATACCTTTTGATTCACACCCAAATGAATAAGTCATTTGCATTGGATGTACTGGTTATTGGATCCTTCACATCCTAATTTGAATCGGTGTTTCCCAATATTATTTGGGCAAAATGTGATTCTGCAAGCTTCAGAAATCCGGGGAATGGTTCAACAGAAAAGCAAACCAGAATCCACCAGGGATGTTGAATTCTTCCCGGATTTCCAGCCAAAATGAAAAGATTTCGTTCTGAAAGCATTCAAGTTCATCATCGTGCAAACGCTCAGAGGTTCAATAGAAAATATCACCAAGGAATAAAAATTACCAATGAGAAAAAGTAAACTAAGTTTCTGATTCGAGGACTTTGTTCAGTTTAAAATGGTCAAACAAACTGCTTTTACGGTGTGCAAACTGTACAAAAATGACGAACACATGAACAAACGAACAAAGTAGTTATGACCCCATCTTTGACCTCCTTCTAGTAGACACACTTATAGTTTGAGAGGAACATGGTCATATAAAATCTGTCATTTGGGCAACTTTAACTACGTTATTACCTGTTTTGGAAAGAAAACCATGAAATAATTCCAAGGTTGGAACAGTTATCATTTCCTACAGATCAAGAGTAGGAACGAAGAGAGGAGCCGCATTTTGAAAAGGCCCCAAACAATCGGGCACCTCACTGTTATAATTTGTAACTTATTGGTTGTTCCGTCATCAAAGGGAAATGCGGTTGACAAACTGTTCAGCAGACAACTTACAGGATGCCAGTGCTTGCCATTGTTTGGCTATCTTTCCTAGCTGGTTCTTTGTTAGTCAAAATGAACGGAAATTGGACTACACGTTGGGTCACCGCTGTAGGGTCAGAATGATAAGCCATTCACGGTGTATGAAAAGTTTGAATTTATGAATAAAAATGCTTATGGTCTCAGTCCAACGGTTATCCAATACAGCTCATTCTGAAGTACTGTTTAAAAAGCCATAGTTTTCCTACGTTTATCTTTCAAAGGTGACGATGTAAACCGTCCACTTAGTAAACTCCGGATCACGGTCGTCACGCGACCGATCCAATTATTGTCAGTGAATAAGGAGCTGTCTCTGAGCTAAATTAAATTGTGTCCCTCACTTCACATGTGGATGCTCAGCCGTCATTAGGGTCCGAAAAGAAGGACAGTTGCATCGTGAAATAAACTAGACTGGGCGGGAGTGGCCTCAAAAGTCGAACAATAGTCAGTCCGCAGTGATGAAGTCGCTTATGAAAACGGAAGCAATCAGATCATCTATTGGGCAATATCAGGTTGAGCAAAAACGTTGTGCAATCCAAGACATCTTATTTAAAGTCACAATCAGCACTACATATGCAGGATTTCTTAAGTAAGCTGAGGCTCTAGCCGCTCTCACTTATAAATCCAAACTGTGCAAACAGTGGGAATGACTTATCAGTTTTGCCCTACCATGGTGACCTAACATTTAGTCCCCTCTCATTCCCGGTTGCTCCCATAATTTCTCATTCACTTAAATAGAGTCTCGGTTTCGCTGGTTATTTTTCTGACAATATAAAAATCACACTGACTGTAGTATGCCCATGTACGGATACCGCGAGGTTGTGCAGGATATATTGTACAAACAAATGTTTCCAATTTCTCCTTCCAAATTTGTGGGATCTAGTTTGATTGGAATTCTTTGTTTCTATTGTGAATACTGATATCAGTTTTTTTGTATTAAACTGGACAGCTTCCAGTAGCCTGGATTTCTTTGTCCACATTCGTATTTACAGTTCCTTTTCAACCGACCGGAAAGGTGATTCGAATCTTTGCTGGTAATTAGCTGATTTAAAATGAATACTCCTGTAAACTTAATTATGTCAACAGGTAGTAAGAAACAGAATGTCGATCCATTCTGATGAGAGGGTCAAATAATATTTAGTACGTATTCGCTATGAAGACAAACCTTCGGTTAACTTATCATGTGGGGAATCCAATTGGCACTTCCACCTGATGAGGGAAATATGTACTGTCTAAACACATGTGTCAAAATATTTGTCTCTGAAAACCCTAAGTAGTGAGTAGATAAATGATTGAAGAGACATAAAAATCGTGCACAACTAATCTGCGCTCTCCTATGGGTGAGAAGTTTTGTTTCTTAGGTTTGAGGAAAGCATGAAACAGCTGCACAACCGTTGTGGTTTTTCTATAACTGGACAGTTTATTCCCATGCACCAGAAGTGTTTTTATGCATCAAACGGCTGCGTGGATCTACCAACTCAGGTGGTAAAATTGGCGGAAAATACAGAATTGAGATCAGTTCGAGCTGAATAAACAGCGGCTTATTTTCTCTGGTGGCATCGTGGGGAGCATTTAGTATGTTAGAAGGTACAAAATATCAAGTTGTTCAATAGGAAGCATCTGCCTGGTTTTCACTTTTAGGTTTCGTTACTTTATCATATAAAAATATATTACGAAATGATTAACGGATTTCCCGATTGAAAGTAATTATTCTAATAACCGGTAGCACAATTATCCAAAGTGAGTCCATCAACGTGCTAGTTACTTGCAAAATGGATCAGTATGCAGTATCAACGTCATAAGGGTGCACTACAACCTACTGAGTCACCTGTCAGTTTTCTTACTTCATTCTTTTGGAATTTACCGCATCCTTAATCTATGGAGTCTCAACTGACACCCGAACCCACCAGAGTGGATGGTTTGAGCCATACATGTTACCACTTCTAAGATGAACGTCTAGTCAAATTATTCGAAGTAGAACAATGATGATACAAGTTACTACTGAACTAATCAATTGTCTAACTGGCTCAATATTCGGTCAACAACTGAACATCCCTCAACTTATTTGATTAATAAACCCCTCAGGGCTACTGTGAGATTGACGGAGAGTGATCAGACGGTTGTCATCTTGGACTTTGGACCACATCAGCCGGGTTCGATTCACATCACCGTCGATCAATCCCCCATTTGGCGGCCTTCCATTAGTTCCGGCCTACTTCCTGAACTGTTGTAGTTTGTTGTATAATAGATGAAAAGCAAGCAAGAAAGATATCGTTATTACTACATTTAGGCGAATAGTGGCTTAAAAATATCTGCGCATTCCACATCGTAGAATCATGGAATACGTCAGTAATCGTGCCAATACTGAAGGCCTCATCAAACGCAGCGTGAATTTAACTGCCTTCATGCTACGTGATGAGGTGCCCAAATGTTTGGGGCCTTTTCAAAATGCAGCTCCTCTCTTCGTTCCTACTCTTGATCTGTAGGAAATGATAACTGTTCCAACCTTAGAATAATTCCATGGTTTTTTTTTCAAAACAGGTAATAACTTAGTTAAAGTTGCCCAAATGACAGATTTTATATGACCATGTTCCTCTCAAACTATAAGTGTGTCTACTAGAGGGAGGTCAAAGATGGGGTCATAACTACTTTGTTCGTTTGTTCATATGTTGGTCATTTCTGTACAGTTCGCACAAAGTAGAAGCAGTTTTTCATGAACCTTGGCCCGAAGGGAAACTTCTTCAATATTTTTGTATTTTTTTGCTGGCATTGCTCAACGTTGTCCAATCTTCTAATTATATATTTTCTGGCATTATTCGTACATCCAGCCTAATCTGCCTGACATTGAAATTATTTATCTTTATGATGTTTTTGCGGTAGCTCTTGCAACGTCGGTTATATTTTTCCTGTAGGTAGATCACCACTATTGTGGATTTTATATTATCAATATTTCTACGAACCGATTTGGTTCATTCTCGGTGCTTATGCCAGTTACAGATGGAAAACTTCCATTCTTGTTGGTAACATACACTGATGTTTTCTGATTCCAGGTAAGTTTTCCTTGTGAATAGACAGTAAAAGCTATTTAACTCATTACTTTGCAAATTGGTCATAAGAATCGAGTTATCCTATGGGGTAAAAGCTGTTCAGTGTGCAGAATAAATATAAGCACGGATCAACTTGAGTTGGCAGAAAAAAGTATTTTTGTTGAACTTAGGGATAAGCGACATCGGGTTCAAAAAATACGGTCGATTGTAACATTGTTGGCCAAATTTTGATCAACTCAGTTTTCTCCGTAGATTCATGCCCTACTGACCACATTTTCTACATCCACAACTGCTCATTTTGCAATGAAATCTGTGTCACTTTTAAAAATATTGCAGGTTGTTTCTACAGGTAATTTCCTACGTTGCTGTCAGAACAAACGATGATCAGAAAGGTACCACTCTGTGTTTTTGTCATGAGAACCGGATCTTTCGGACTGGATATTCAGCGATTGTGTTTCTTCCTGTTTTAAAATTACTTTTTGATAGCAAACTCACTGGTTTTTCAGCCAATGATATCTCATGAGAACTAACCATAGAATCGTCTGATATTAATCGTTCCAATACCATTTGGGACTACATGTCTTGTTTTCCGGGGTTCAACTTTTACTGTTGGCCTTTGATATCTCCATCGGTAGCGTTTATTTCTCTCATCGTCCCTCCGTGAACACGACATAATCATTGCAAATCATTCAGAGGAGCGAAAAGGTTATTTAGTTGTTACTAATACTACTATTATTATCAATATTATTATTATTATGAGCCACCCAAGTTATTCAATGCATTTTTACTTACGTAAGTACTAAGTAATTGTACCTGGATGACAGAACAAAATCCTGCGATCATCCTGTTTTAGTTTACATTTTAGGCACGGTTCGTGCAAAGTGCATTAAACCATAACGTTATTATATGTTTGAAGACCCATGAATTATTCTCGCATGTCTGTTTGGCACGAGTGTTGTACGCTATTTTGCACTGACTATTTCCTGTGATTTCCGCTGTGGTATAAGTATGCATATCTTCCTGTGATGATCAGGAAAATCACGTGGTGTAACGAGTGTTTCGTAGTGTGATGCTAGTCCGCAGGTATTCGCACTGTAGTTCCGCGTACCGTTGAAAAGTACAAAATAAGCATTTCACTTACAATTGGGGACTTCCACTGGAGATACAGAAATGTCCTCGTTGTTGCTTTAATTTTTGCGCCGTTGATTTTTTTATGGAAACTCTTGAAAGGCAGTTTCTGTGTATTTTCGGTTTTAACCACTTCCCAAGGTATACTTGAAAAGGCGACTGATTTGGAGAATAAACGTTTGTCTTGGAAAGATTTATATATTTATTGACTAATGTTCCGGACGGTGCTTGAATATCGTAATTGGTAAAACGCCTTATCAGTGTACTTCTCGTTTCCAACACTGAAATATTTTAATTTTTATTGAATCAGCATCCGTAGACATTTTACTGTTTTTTTAGCTTCCATAATTCGTACAGTTGGATGATATTTCCTTTCGGATTTAAGCCGCAAAATGTTTGCTATGTCCATCTGATTGGAAATGTGACTACAGTTTAGGCAGCTTCCAGAGTTAAGGAGCTATAAAAGGAGAATTTATTGTGCATTCGTTCCCATGGAAGACGACATTCTTGTTGATGGAATCCGGTTTTTAACGAAATCTAGACAACCCACTTCAATGCCAACAATCCGTGTGCAATAACTTCAAGGTGGTTCTATTGGTTGGTCGTTGCTGAGCATGGCGTTTAGGTCGCGTACATGAAGAGCTTGCTCTGGACATGACCTTGACTTTTCAGGTGGCCTTATCTTTTGTGTACTGTTCATAGAAATCTGGACCTTATGACCTATAGATGCACATTTTTAAGTTTAGTGACTTGGCATATGCCCTGCAAAACCGGACTCATTTGGAAACGACTTCCCAAAATTCCTGTTATTTAGTTCTTTTGTCTAGGTATCTGTGTATTTTTGTTTTCATTTATTCACTTTTGTGCCGTCATATGCTTGGTCCACTAAGGTACTATGGAAACATTTTTGTGTCGATATGCACACACGAAGAATAGGGTTTCATGACTAGGGGTAGATAGTACTAAGGTCCGGTAGCTTTTCAATTCCTGGGTTATTTGGATTTATTGTGCATCAAATTCTAAATCCGATCCAATTCAATGTATTTATTGATTAAACTTGTTGAAAAACTTCTGGTTTCCAGGATCTCCCCTGAGCATCTTCTCTTTGCGTAGTACATAATGTGAACTTCGTCCACACTGAAAGTGTATCCTTCTCAATCCTCGGTAACGGATATTAGGCAGAATGGATCATATCTTCTTGTGGCTAGTTTATGTTCATACATTCATGTTGTACCCTTGCCCTCAGTATGACCGACACAATATTTTTCACAGTCCTTGCAATTATCCCCGGATATGATGTTTCTTCTTTTTTGGCTTTCAGTTGCGCTTTTGCTCGTGAAATGATTCTTCTCAGGGTTCTGGTTGGTTTGTGAGCAACTGTATGACCTTGTGGTTAGGAGAGTCTTGCGGTGATTTCGGAAGCGTTTTTCATCCATGGCAGCCCTGTCCTTCTGTTAGATTGTGCTCTTCGGCCGGTTCCGGTCTTGATTCCGAATATGGTCCTTCCTCTTTGTTGGAACGCCTAGAGAAGATAGGTCTGTTTTTGGTATCTCCAGCCTCTAGGTGTTTCAGTGTGTTTTGGTTGTTAAACTGAGTTCTTAAGCTAGATTTCACGTGGTTGTTTGAGTACAGGCTTCCTCACTTGCGCACTGACGATGTCACCTCGACTGGTGGTAAAACATTCGCGATCTAAACATCAATCTTATAGATCACCGACAGTAGCACCTCCAACCAACTGAAATTTTCTGGGCCAAAATCCGGTACGTCTGACCTAAAAAAAACAAAGAAATGTAGATCTCTATAATATTTTGATGTTCCTCAACTGTTACTGACATACTATTGTTCGATAGTTCACTCGGTGATAAACAAAGTTGCAAACTTGCGAATACGAATTCCTGCAATATATGTGTAATCGCCTTAGCTCGAGTACGAAGTTACCGGAAAAGCACTTGTGCTCTATCAAGTCCTGTTCTCTACATTGCTGTAGGATAATTCACTAGAAGTTACTACTAACTGGACTTTCGTTTGTCTTTTCTTTCATCAATCCAACCATTTTCGATGGTGTAACGGAGAAAATTTACTGGGTACAATAAAAATACTACTTCTACTACTACTACTACTACTACTACTAATAATAATAATAATAATAATAATAAGAATAATAATAATAATGATAATAACTGATTCTCAGAAGCTTGGGACAAGAATACAAACAGCACACACAGGCCTACATGGACAAACGGGCAGGCGGATTTCTCTCCCAAAGCACCACAAAATTAGAGAATAGTTAATACCGATTTTGAGAAAGATAGATACGTGAATAAGAAGGTTCCCTATAGTGAACGGTAAAATGAACGGCTTCATGAACTGAATAGAAACGGGAACTCAAAATTATCAGTAACTTTTTGAAACACTTATAACGGAAACCTGTGTGGACCTCGCGGCTAGTTTTGGGGACTTTTAGGAGTACTTCCCAGAGAAGGATGACAACGTTGAAGATGAATTAACTTTAGTTGTTTCAGTCAACTCAAAAGGTGAACATCAAGGTTCACATACCTGTTTTTCAATGGACAAGCCACGGAACAAAGATTTCTGTGCCTTGATTATACCCAGTAATCGTGCTTCTCAACACTAATATGCTTCTGAAAATAGAGAACAGTCCTTTCTTCTGGTCTTTTGTGCATCGTTAATTGTACACTGATTGATCACTGTGCAATCATCATCTTAAAATTTGGATGATGATTCCAGAGCAGTTTTGATTTCGGGCTTGCCTATTATTTCGTAAACATTGGTTCCCATATCAGCACACACCATATCTCTACGATTACTATTAGACGTAGTGACCTACAACGGGGAATTTGGTATATCTGCTGAATGCGGAGCTTCACTATCCAAGCCCGGAGTCGGTCCAGCTCGTCCTTCTTCTACAACTTATCTCCGAAATCTACACTTTGAAGAGAGAAGACGAGTGAGAACGTTGTTCGCAAAGTTACTGTCTTTAGCAGCATTTCTGATGTCTACCAAAGGTGACTGTATTACATATGGGTTAATGTGCTCGAAAACCTTTATCCTACAAATTGATTCGTTGTTTATTAAATGACCCTGTACTTAATTTAGCCTTGCCTGGGTGAATTCTACCGAGTGAATTGGCTTAAGTTACTACCACCTAAGTTCATGTTTGCCTATTTTCTTGGTAATGTTTGCTTTTTTCTAAGAATCACGAACAAACAAAAACCGGGGGTACCCCTCTGTCCTTGTAGTCGGTGGCATGTTTTAGCTATGACTTCCCGGTGGACTTTTCAGCAAAAAGTATCCATTCAATTTCCAGAAGCACCAGATTAAATGCCGGTGGGCAATGTACCTACGGAGTGTTGAAGGATGATAATAAGTGGGTAAAAGAGCACGGGATGCGCGTACCTGATCAGCGGCAATAACCGCCAAACTGGTCGTGTGCTTCGGAGAAAATTTGTTCATCCACGTACACCACTATTTACATAAGATATTTGGCTGTTTCGTCAGTACTTATGGGTGAATTGACCAGGAAGATAGGCAACAGATTCATCTTTGGAGTCTTTGCAAAGGGTCCTTGTAGAGTAATTGCGAGAAAATTTATATATATATATATATATATATATATATATATATATATATATATATATATATATATATATATATATATATATATATATATATATATATATATATACGTTCCTCTTGTGCACATTAAGACCGTCGAGACAGTGGCAGCCGATTCAATCTCTAATCCTGGCTAACAAGTCTCAGTTTACTTGAGCAATCAAATCTTCCAATTATTTTCATTCTATTTCGTCATTCTTATATAATCTCCGAATGAAGGTTCGAGCAAGCTCACTCATTCAGCTTACAAAAAACCGGGAAACATATATGCATAAATCGGTATGAAACTTTTTTACTGACTTCAAAAACGAGAGCTCACCCGGTTGAGTTCCCGATTATCACTTGACCTCATTCGAGGGTATACAGTGAGAGTGAATGACAAACACATGGGCAACGAGAGCACGAGTACTGCCACATTATTTATCCAAATGCGGGAAATCATGGGCGTATTTTGTGAAAATTTGGATCCCCACCGAACTGTTGGGTTGCTGATAGAATTGTATCCATCCTGCTTCCGTTCAGTTCAACTTCAGGTCAGGATTAATTAATTCGAGGAAATTATCCTATGAGAGTCAGCATTTTTATGCACTCTAACTGTTTTTGAACTGAAGTACAAGCGAAACGTTGCAGAATATATATATATATATATATATATATATATATATATATATATATATATATATATATATACTTTTTGACTATTACCTTAGAGATGCTGTCTTTTCTATCCATATGTGGCTCGTTTTCATCATAAATTCGCAGAAGGATAAAGTTGTCATTACTAAGGAAGATGCTGTCTTATTATTTCGCATCAAAGCAACAGATCCTGTTTTAAAAGAAGGAGATTTGATTGTTTCATTGAATAACGCATCAGGCAATTACAACGACTGACTCACCACGTAAACTGTTTCACGCGACTTGCTTTGAAATCCTGCACCGAATCACCACTGGGACTCCGTCCCGGTACAGAGAATTACGGAATCCTGATCTGACTGGGGTTGTAGAAGACCCAAATCCGTTGGCGAAAACGGTCCTATTCGTGTGCAGTAAAGTGATGTAAACTGCTGGTATCCACGCGGATGGGCCGATGGTGAACGCGTATGACCCAGTTTATGCCCTATTCTCAGTTGAGATTCGGTTTGACAGGTGTGAATTCTTACTAAACCGAACGAAACCGCCGTACCGCGTCTCTCTACTTAGTCAATGATGAGCGGAGTGCTGATGCTACTTGATAAATCATTCGATAAATTACTCTTCGATGGTCAGTGTGAAACAATCGAGGATCACATAAAGAGATTACACAATCGCCCCATATACGCGCTAAGAACTATCCGCTTGATTATGAAAGATATTCAGAATCCCTTCTACGGACAAGCCAACAGGACATTTTGGCTGTCACATTGTTTTTACGGGTGATTGTCGAGTCCGAAGGGTTTCTGTCATCCCTGAGGAATAAGACTGGAACCTTGACAAAGACGGTCACACTGGCGTCAGAAAGTACTTTGCTGTTGTCAGGGTGATGTGCACGTTTGACTGATTGGGCCGTTGCTTGATTTATACTCTAGGTATCGAGGTCATGACTGTTGATTTTATGTAAGAATCCAGCAGGTTCTTCGAAATTATGAGGGATACCCCTTCTACTGGAAGCATTGTTAGTTAACATAAGTAATCTTTTCGATAAGCTGCAATGGATATTATTTCAACAAACATTCGCCTCACCTAAAAAATTGTCTGGACGAAGATCAAACAGGTATTGCATGAATACTTTGCCAAAAATCTGGGATACTCAGGATGGCTTGTCAAAAATCTTCCCGTATTCAGCTTTTGAATTTTATGTACGGATGATCACATCGCAATGTGCCATAACACCTTCTCTATTACAATGGCAAGAGTAGCAAAGTGAACTGCTATGAGTTGTATCATAACGAGTGTTCTCTAATGCAGAATTTTGTCGTTCTTGCTTTAATGAATTTGATTAAACTGGACCAAATAAAAGCAGCCAACGTTCACGGAAATAAACAAACCGTTTGCTTACATTACATTACAAATAGAAAGCGTAGGAGTTATTCGCTGTGATTTGAGTAGTTGCTACGCTGGACCTATTATATCCGTTTTTGATGCTCGACTTCAAGTCTCCCGATGTTCTTTGCAGTGCAGCCTGACAGTGTTCTGGTCCATTAAGCTCAGGGATTGTGTTTATTCCAAAAACTACACTTATATTAAAATACATAATGAAAAAGCTCAAATAAATCAAAGTTTGACATTAAAACTGATATGAAATTTGTGGATTATTCATTATTTTGTTAATACCAGTCGGCGATTAGTTCTCATTAACCGATAAAAGTGCATTTTTGACTAGATCAGGGAACAAATGGGACCACTACAGACCTCGATCGATTCACATCTATTTTCGTCATTCACTATCTTCTGTTTATCATGAATGATGGAAATTAAAAAAATTGTTTTCTTCAGAAATACTGCGAAGTACTTGTAAGTGAGATGACGGTGGTGGATATCGAAAACAGTACATCATTCAGAACGGCTCATTTAACTTGACCTTATAGATCTGCGTATTAGAAATAATGTTTCCATGTTTACGTGGAATAATTCTACCGTTGTTGTTCTCTTGCTGTCGTCATCTCTGCGTCGACATCGACCGTTATGAACCTAGAGCTACGCCATGTAGAATAGAAAATGGAAATGCTTTTAGGCGACTTCTGCGAGATTAGGAAAAATGGTATCAACACAAACGTCATTGTCTGTGTTTTCATACAAACTACAATCGATAAAAATATGTTTACCCTAGGTACGTGAAAATGCCTGTCTAAAACATGGTCTTCAAACAGGATTGCATAGGTATTGGAACATAAAAAGGAATGCATTACCAAATATTTGACATGTGAGGACAGTAAACCAACCTTCCTTTTGCATTGCCAGATTCAGATCGTAATCGTCGTCGTCGTCTTCGCCGTCATCATCATCATCATCATCATCCAAATCATCATCATCATCAGAATTATCATCATCATCATCATCATCGTCATCATCATCATCATCATCATCATCATCATCATCATCATCATCATCATCATCATCAGTAACTACAACAACAGCAACAACGGAAGAATAATAATAAATCGAATTTTTAGGAAAAAGCGTGAAAATCAACATAAATGGAATCAAGTCATCTATTCCTGCAGAGGATATAATGCATGTAGGTTTGATAAATGGGATTCGAAAATTTCGGAGTTGAACCTCAGTACATTCAATCGTATGATCAAAAGTATCCTGTGAATAACGACAATGACATTCTTGATTCCATATGCTCAGTGTATTCAAATCTCAGGGGACTGATATGTTTGACTGTAGCTTGATGGGATCCAAAGGATGAGGAGGATTGTCGCTGTTTGGAGGCGTTGAAGGACACAGATCAGAACGGAAGTCAGTGGCTCAGAAGCTCTTACAATTTCGTTGCCCGTAAACATACATAACAAAAAACAACAAAACACGAAGGATGGAAATATGAGAGAAACATTCGTATTTCCTTCGCATGTTAGCCTTTCTGTCGCTTGGTCGTGTCACCGAGGTCCTACCTCTGGTTGAGTTCAGACAGCACCAAAAGCAGCTGAACCGCGGATAAGAGGATCCAACGAGTTACGGTAACACAAGTCTTTTACTAGCAATACCGTCTAACGACCGATAATATTGTCCCTACATTTCACTTTACCCATGAAGTTACATTAACGATCTTAACTTGTGGGTCAATTGAGAACTCAGCTAGTTTCAGTAGCTCTGCACACTTGCTGCGGCTGCACTTGCTTATAATTTTGTAATTACCAGTCAATTTGCATTCGTCCCAGAGTTAGGTCCATGGATCATATTCGCAGGATAAGAAATCTTGACACTCCATGAGGAATCTCTCCTAGAAGTATTCATAACATGCTACCATCACATTTTACGTCAAGGCGGTAGCTAAGGAAATTTTCGTTTGATGTGTGAAGCAAATTTTCTTGGCAGCATATATATATATATATATTGCAGAGAATTCAAGGCGTACACTGAATTGTAAAAAGTTTATCTTGATGTTTTGATCCAAGCTAGGACTCGTGAGTGGGTTTTGTGAATGGGACGGCTGGCTCCGCACGTTTTTCGCTTATTGCCCATTTGTCAGTTTCTCGATTTTTCGGCCCCCGCGTGATGTAAAGCTTATCAACCTTGACTTGCCGATTGAACTAGTTCATCGAATGAATGGTTTCGAGGATCAGGTGCTCTCCCATTTTCTTAGCTCGGGTGACAACTCTTGGGCTATCGATTTTGACTTCGTGACCTGTATGTGCACAGGGGTTAAAAATCTGTGAGTGTGGGTCGGCGCCTAGTAATTTTATTTTATGTTTGTGCAGGAGAGCGCGCTGTTAGTCGCCTGTGTCACCTACGTAGTCACATCCTAGGCAAGGGATAGCGCAGACCACTCCTGATTGATCGTGCTGGTCCACGCGGCCTTTTTCGTTGAATAGGATGATTTGCAGGTTGCTGACGGGTTTGTGGGAAACCTTGATGCCCAACGGTTTTAGCATGCGATCTACGGCCTCTGATGCTCCTCGTATGTATGGTAGCGCGACTATGCTTTCTGGGCTATTTTTCTCTTGGCTTTTTTGTTACCTCGAATACAGGAGTTTACGAAGCTCTTTGGGTAGCTGTTTGCCACGAACAACTCGAAACGTTTGAACAGTTCGTTTTTTCGGAGGTTGAGTGTGTTGCTTTTTGTTGACCCGGTAGGATGGGGTTCGTGCACAGCTCTTCAAGTGACGCGTTTGGTGAATGCCTTGGAAATTCAGTATGCGGTCGGTTGTCGTTGTTTTCCGATAGACCGTTGTTTCTAGATTTCCGTTTATTTGCCTCATGATCAGAATGTCGAGGAACGGCAGTTTTGCCTTGCATTCCTCCTTCCTTGTAATTTCATTCCGGGTAAATGAGTGTTCACGTTTTGATGAAATCAGTCTAGTTGAGACTATTCTAGTATCACGAACGTGTCATCCACGTATCTGTTCCGCAAACGAGATCAAATGGGTTCAAACATATATATTGTGAAAGTTGGCTCTGATGTTTTGGGCATTCGATAAGAAAGAGGATGAACATGACTAATGGTAAGAAATTTGAGTACACACAATACAGTGCCATAAGACAGGCTCGAAGTGACCTACAGTTTGTTGGCAATATCCGAAAAGCAGATACGGGACGGGCTACAATGACAGTGGATTTTTCGGAACAGTTCATCGCAGCTTTCGGCCAATCACTTTCTCTTCATTCAAGCTGGATTCCAATAATTGCTATGTGGCTACCACGTCGATACAGTTGCGCCAATGGACAGCGTACATAACCATGAGTTTGGTTGCAGCTGCCACTGATCTCAAAGTATTCAGGGACAAAGCAGGAAGAATACATCTTGGAAGCCACATGATGGTCCGTGACAGGGGCAGTATTATCCATGACACTCTAAACAATGCAGATTTCATCAAGTCTCTAAAATAAATGCTTCCCATCTGTCAGATCAGACATATTTCTAGAAGGATTACTTTGCTATCAGAAAATGCATCAAATTATGCATCACTTACTGGTGCTCATCTCGTGGTCGTGGGTAGACTGGCGGTGGTCAGGCGGGTTCGATCCCCGCGACGGCCGGTCATTTTCCCATTTGGCAGCCTCACTCTGGCCGCGGTCCTCTTCCTGAATTATTGCACGAGGTTGTATAGTACGTAAAAGAAAGAAGTGAAAAGAGTACTAGCACAAGGCATAGACCTTTTCCATCGTTTCTTTTCTATGTAACAAACCGAGTCATGACTATTTTGCTCGATGCCTCATAACTGCCCAAATCGATTTTGATGGAGAAATTATTTTCCGTATTGGATGTAGAGGTTGTTACACTTTCTCTACATTGAACTACGGAGACAAAGCTAATGCATGAAAAGGAGCTGAGACTACAGACAAATCAACAAGCTATTAACTGAACAATAGTACACATACCAAAATTTTTGAAAGAAGTTTGCATGTAAATGAATACTTTTTTTCTCAATTTGTGGTTCTCATTTTCACAGGCTTGTTGACTGAGCTGTATTGAAAACGGCGAATTCATTAAATTAATCTTGTTTTGTTCTTCTTAGAGAAAAGAGATGACACAAATCGCCCCTTTATTTACTCGCCAAAGAGGGTTTTATGCATGTATCATAACACGTTAGTGTTAGGGCATACTGTTGCTTGTAGAGAATATATCAACCTGAAAAGCCAGGATCACATTCGAGTTTCATCCATATCTGTTTCCCAAGATCTGAATGGCTTTCATTTCACTTGGTTTCAATTTTTGGAATAGTTCTGTGAATAAATGGTCGGATAATCACATGTGAGGACTCGTAGGGAAAAACCTTTTTAAGTTTCCATGTATGCAAAGATTTATTGGATTAGGGTGGGGAAATCCAGCTAGCCATATCAAGAACCGTCGTTACTCTGATTTAGACTGGATCATATGCTATCTTATGCAGTTTTTAACTTCTATTTACCAAAGAGTTTGTCTGTTTCTAATGCGCACAGGCTACCAGTTTCCATGCCAACCACCACAACCTCGCCTTCTCACCTGCGGAATGATTGTTTGTCTACTCCCATTGCATCACACAATTTCAGCCTTGTTTCTGTGACGTGTTGATTAACCTTATCCAGTATTTATTTGGGGTCCATTTGTTGGTCCTATTTATTCGTATCGAACTCTGATTCCTAACAGATTGGATCTCTTATGTGAACTTTCTTCCTCTTAGTTTATCTAAGTCCACTGAACCAAAGTATCTATGACCCGTTCTGTTATGACTTAGTGATTGCCCGGCTTACTTGAGGTAATTATCTTTCTCTGTTGCTCTGTCTTGTCTTTGTGAATGACTGAACTTTGGCTATCCCGTCACAAGTATGCCGCTTTCTCATGGCCATAGCTATTCCGTTTGTCCTTCACCACGCCCGTGTTTGTTTTCTTAAGGTAGTTAATTCTCTTGTGATCTTTGATTCGTTAAAATGTTTCCCATAATTAACGACTTTCTTTATGAACCAATAGACTCACTCATGCATTGTCGTCTCAAGTACTTCCTGTCCATTGTTACGTGGGCGTTTCGAAGCACTTTTTGACTGTCTTGGTTCTATGATCGGTTCGCCCACAAATCGAGTTGCGTTATTGTCTGTCCTACAGTATACTTAGTGAAACAAGCTCGTTCTCTGCCCTGGGACTTGGAGTTCTGTTATCTGCGAGTCACTGAACTGCGGAATGCCATTCCTGTGCAATAGATATCGAACCGGTAATCTGTTCTAATATATCAGCTGTTGATTATTAGTAAGCCGTGTGTTTTCGCAAAATGCTTACAATAGGCAAACGCTTGTGTGGAAAGATTAATAATGAAGTGTGTTTGCGTTCAAATCCAATCAACCGGTTTTAGGACTACTGAGTCAGCCAGCCATTCAGACATAACATTGAACAACCCTCGACTAGACCGTGCAAAGTGATGACCTTCATGTTATCTATCGTCCGCAAACCGTTTTGAGTTATCATCTGGCAAACAATGTTTTTGACCTCTCGTTTTGTCTGCAAAGATCCATTGACCACCATGCATCTGTTGTTGCTTGCTGGCCCTTTGGTTAGTGAGAATGATCAAAAGACATTTTCCGTCGCTTTCGTCACTTCCACGTCTCTATGAAATAATCCAAGTTATGCAACTCACGCCAGTGTTACTTACTGGGCTGAGCCAGAATCTTGTAAATTCGAGCAGTATCTGGATAGACATCGAATCAACCCTGAGATATTTTGCTATCAATTTTTCGTTTCAGTGACAAAGTCTTTCTGATATCGAATTCAAATCAGCTACTCTAACGAACAGCAACCGAAAGTAAATTTACGTCAGCGGTAATGGAATCCAAATAGATTCTATTTCCATGCAGCCAGAATCACAGCACAAACAAGTGGCTGAGAGTAGGGGATCAATTCAAATTCAAAAGCAGGAAAATATTAGATTTTTGGAAAACGGAAGAAAACAAAGCAAAACTGAGAAAAAACAACAAGAAAGGTCAGCTTCTATTTTTTGCGGAACAAAGAATCACGTAGGTGGATCTAGAAGTAAACAAAAAAAAATGGTATAAGTTTCTCCAATTCACACAAAAAATAAGGCTGATCAGTGGTTAGTTCCTGTGTGACAGATGACCCTGGATGGTAATAATGGAGAACGTTTTATTAGAAATAATATGGCGAATAAATGAAGAAGACCACGCCCGATGACCAGTGAGCCAAAAAATGCGGCGAAGTTACCAAAAACAATTGTGGGACAAACCGACGGACCACACATCTTACAGTGCAGCACAGCTTGTCCAACTTGCCAGTTAGTCTTTGACGTCTAGGAACTCCCATCTTTTTCCTTTTTCACATTCATATTTTTGTTTGGCAGGGAGAATGACGTACAAAGCCAACGAAAATAAGAATAAGCACAATTCAGCTTAGCCTGAGGGTGGGGTGTGGGGGGTGGAAGAGAGAGAGCAGTGAATCATATAAGGATACAAGGTGTTAGGCAACCTTGCTGTCAGGAGATACTGAACAGATCGAAAGACCGTCAGAGTTGATTTAGGAGAATGAAGCGGTTTTAGAACACGTGAGCAACCACTTTAACATCCCACACTGTGATCGATTTCAAATGCATACACACAAGTGCAGAGACTGATTTGGATCATCATTTCATCTTTTCCTATTTTGTGAGTCTTATTTATTACTATGTGTTGGTATGAGTACGAATAACTGAAAATGAGCTTGTTCGCCAAATGGTTTGGTCTAAAAAATGTTTATTATCAGATCCAAGTAGTTGCTCATCAATGTCGACTTCAAATGTCAAAAAACTTGTCAGTTAATGAAGGATAGGGTTAGGGGAATAAGACGGTGGAATAGACGCGAATGAAATCTGCTCAGTTGAGTAGGACATCTTTGTTTGCTACCGAGGTAAACTGACTTTTCTTGTCTGCTTTTCTACTCACACATCTAGACAATCCATCGTATGAAGCATCACGCCCTCTGAATGCCCATAGCCTCAGTAATAGGTTGCGCAAAATCACTCAAAGATTGGGCCAGCTCAGCTTCTGACTTGATGTACCCAAGTGATCAGAAAGGAACTTTCTACTCTACTACTTTATTATTTTACCTGCTTAGTTTCATCTATAAAAGTAGAACATATGGAGTGGCCATCATCGTTTTGTGATTGTGGATCACAGTGAGTTTGTTAACATGCTATTCCGTTCTTTGAAACGTTCTGTTTAATATCTGTCATTTCTGAGTAACCTAGAAGCTCATTCTATTCTACGGAGAATGAAAATACTTTTAAACCCGGAGTTTAAAACGAGAACGATCAATTGGAGCAAACAGAAAAACAGCTTGAATCTCATCAGCCTTTAATCGCACACAGTAGCAGAGTAGAAATCATCATTTTATTTCGAGCAATGTGATGAATCAATATAAACTTAGAAGGAATCAAAATGGCACGTAACGACAAATTTTTCTGCCGACTTTTGTGAATCAGTCAAGGCGGAATAGTGTATCTGATTGTGGAAAACCAGTGATTAACAAGGACGATAATACCCACAATTGGATGGATTTGGAGAGATTATCTCAGGGAAGATGAAAAAGCCCACAACAGTATGAGCCTCTTAACGAAAACCAAAACAATGAGAACAGAAATCCAATAGGCTGAATAATGCTTGTGGTTCAAATTACTCTCAGCGAGTGTTTATATTGATGGGCTGCCTACAGACCACACTATTTTGGAGCATACAATCTGGATAAATTATTCATCCATTGATGTTGGCACCAATTCAGCCACTTCTCCTGTGCATAAAACAGAGACTTGTCAAAAAAGTCTGTTTTGTTTTCCCATAACAAATAAAATTTCAGATTTTCTCGAATCCTATGTGATCACAAGCTAGTTTCGATGAATTTTATCCAAACGAAGAGGGATGCTTTGGACCAACAAATATGAAATTCAGCTCCAGTATTGACAAGCTTCCCAGTTCATTCACTTGGAAGAACGGCTCAGAACACAAACGAATTTTGTGTGGACCGTTTTATAGCCAAAATACATTTTGAACACTGCAGTAAAACTAACATGATACATTGATTTTGTGAACTTCTGAACCTTTTTCCGCTTGTCGGAGTTGTCGACGAGCACAGTTAAACTTGCGCGAATGTTCTTCGGCTTCGTGCACAATCACGACGGACAGAAACTACAGACTTCCGTCTCGCTACACGTGATAATAGATGAGGAACATCAAACACCGGATCTTCGCGCTAGTCATCGCACATGTTAAGTCTTCAGACAGATGAGAAGGACAAGCACAAATACGGTCGATGAACGAATGTGACGTTTAGTAATTGGGAAGAAATAAGAACCGATACCAGACTGAGTGAATGGGTAAAACATGTTTCGAGAACGACTGATGGTTTAGAAAACACTTGTTGGGGAACTGAACCAGTTGATGAAAGTGATAAGGATTACTGATCGCAACAACAACCGATTACTGTTCGGGCTTAACTAAAGAATGGATGTGAACTGTTGCACACGTTTTGTGATTTTTCATCTGGTCTGCGGGTTGTTATAAAATGAAATGTGGGTCGTGGGATCTGAAGAGCACACAAATTATCTTTGAGCACCCGAAGAGCACGGGCAGCAGAGGAGGATTCCGATGGCTTCCGCTGTGGCCACCAAGAGACATGTTGTCATGTATTCCTTCCTTTGTTCCAGTGGGACAAGGTAAATCGGTCGCACGACCAAGCTTTCGTTTGAATGCATCCTCGAATACCACTCTGTATTACTTAACACGTTTGCAATAGATTCATTCATCTAGTTGTGGTTTTCCGTGCCCTGTCCGGGGTCAGCAATCAAAACCTGCAAAATATCACATGTTGACTTTAACAGAGGCTTTTGTATTCCGTCTCCCCGATCCCTGTTCTGAGCTGAACAGTCTATTTGTCTGATTGATTCAATCCCTTAACTTGTCGTTATATAATGTGATGTTATATTTTCGTCAACGGTAAGATAGACCAAAAAGAGCAGCAGTGGTTTCAACACTTCTAGTGATTTTGCCTCAATACCTGCAGTCTGGTCAACTGATACGTGCGGATGCATAACTCGCTCAACAACCGATGTATTGTTCAGGTTATTCTTTGCATAGATTTATATGAATTTTGTTACGCTTGCACACAAGCGAACGAAAAGGATATTGCACGATTACGGTCCACAACATGGATCCAAAGAAATTTCTGCATATTTGTAGGAATTTTGTCAGCTTCAGCGTGTCTTATGTTTCAATCAAAACGGATGGCGAGCACGTTGGGATTGCGTAAGAGATATAAAATAGAATAAAAATGCACAGAAGATTCTCACGTATGCAACAAGAAGAAATTTATACACAAAGTTCGAAGCACAATTCATCTGGTGTTCCGTCTCTGGTGGTATAGACGCCATCTAATTGTGAATCAAGAGACATCTCCGAATAAACAACAAAGAATAAGAGCAACGAAGCAGTAGAACTGCCCCCCCCCAATCTAAAACCTGCCGGTCGATAAATACCACGGTATTCAATACAGTGTAGTGTTGTGGGTTAGATAAAAGCTGTGTCTGCTAAAATGGGCTTTAATAGTTATGCGACAGAACATTTGATTGTAAACTAGGTATACTTGCTTAGTCAATATATGTGTCAGTAAAAATAGCGAAAGTACCATGGTATGAAAATTAGCTTGGTAATAGCCAATTTTATACGCGAATCTTATTTGAAGGGTTTGTTAAATGTTATCATGTTGGTAGATCATCATCTGCATGCGCGAATTCAGTGTTCTACTCGCATTTATTACGAGAAATTCCATTTGGACCAATCATTCTTCATTGCTCCAGTGTATACTCTAACCATCAGTATTGTATTTTAACGCAGGATCAAACGCTTCGTGCCCGTACGACTTATCCTAGTGCGTCTCTTGTGCATAATCCGCCTCCACATCAGGTGAGAGTATGCGGCACGTTTGCGCGTACCAATCACTTCATCCGTGGATCAACAACGGGATACCGAAGTTTTCCCTCACATATTTCATGCCTATAAAAATGAAATATTTTGTAAGTCAAAGAACAGATACGTTCCAGTGATTTTCCACATCTTCTGATTTTATTTCGGGCAATTGGGTCGCTATACTACTTTTTTCCAGAGAGCCATATTCGGCTGTTTTGAAAATACTTTAGTTTGCATTCAGCAAGCTTCACCGGTAACCATGCTACAAAACAGATCAAAACATTCTAAATTTACTGAACATAAAACCGACCTCACTGGTTTTAATAGGAGCGAGAAATGTTGCCTGACCTTGCTTCATCCGTTCTTTACAACAATATGAGCCCGCATCACCACTGGCATCCTTAAAGCGTTGCAACGTATTTCTATGCAGACTGTCGTCCCGCATTCTTTGAGATTTTATTTTTTCCGCAAGATTTATTTTTGGCATAATTACTTTCAGATTGACTGATCTGATTGTCCGAATGATCAGGCGGACGAAGTTGATCCCCCGGAAGGTCTTGCCCCTCAGACTGCGGAAGGTGATCATTTTTGCTCGCTCAGCAGCGAAGAGCCTATTCACTTCGTGATGTATGTAGACATTGTTTGCCATTTTAGCGGTCTATCGTTAGTGACAGCCGAGTTTTTGTGATAGATTCGCTTCTCATACATCATACACCTGAGCTGTTACCGATTTATTGAGAAATAAGATTTAGGTAGTATCTACAGACGACTGGACGAAATTTCTCGGAAGTACACGACCGGTTTCCCGGTTTTGCCGCTTATCAGGTAAGCATATCCAATACACCTCTATCCATTCACTTTTGAACAAATTAGAATTATTGCTTCGGTTTAAAGAAATTATCAGAATTAACACTGACTGCACTTTCGATCAGGATATATAATCTGAAGTGCTTCTTGTTATTCAGATTGAGATTTTTCGTAAGAGTCAAGTATTTCGAATTTCTTTTATAGTTTCATTCAAACAGATGGGCCATAAAAATAAATGTTTTTATTCTGTACCCTTGTTTGTGTGACGTACAATGTGCATAGATGGGATAACTGCAATTCTGTGAAACCAGTAAACTCAGTCATATTCGTTCTGGAGTATAAAGAAAAGCCAATGCCATAATTCTCAACGTATTACTGACAATATTTCGATGATAGGACTTTGATTGGAATATAGTTTTGACTTGCGTGTGTTGCCTTTGCTCAACGTTTATCGAGCCGCGTTCTCTATGACATACAATGGTCTCGTGCAAGAGTGAGTTCCTCAAAATCAAAGCATGCCTATTTTGTGATACATGTGGTTCTTCAGACCAAATTTATTTACCTATCAAAGTTGGTGAAATGTTGAGTTTTGAGGACCGCGTAGAGATAATATTGATTGGGAAATGTTTTCTCAAGCTTTCCCTACTCACTATTTGTGAGATTTCGCCTGGGGAGGATTTTCCACGGCGGAAAATTGTCACAAATTCCTTTCATCTTTCAGACCCTAACTGATGGTATTAGTGTGGCTAATGTTTTCTTGTTTTATTTCTATCATGAGGCGAAATTCGAAGCCTTCCCCATCTTCAAACCGGCCGATCATAATATTCAGGTTAAAATGGAGTCATGCATGCAGTCATCATTCTGTACCCAGTAAGGTTGCCTGGGCAAACTATTGTGGTGCCACTACCAAGAATACCATTAGCATTCCGTGTATTTTGAGAATGTAATCGAGATGTATAAAGATAGATATGGATACAATAAAAATTAACCTTGTCAGATATTTACATTGATATGCTTGGGATCGGCAGTTCTTTATATGGGATTCTGGATCAACAGCATTAGAAAAACACTAGTAGTATCTTTGCCTTCGTCATGTGATGCTGATACTGCAGATGATAACGACGATGACGGCGTTAGTACAAAGATAACTCATAATGCACATATTCCTTGTGTCTCAAGTTATCGAAATCGACACAACTTAATCCTGATTGCAGCTGTGTCAGTTTGAATTTCATGAAAACTGACCTCCAAATAAGCAGAAAGTCTGAACAGATTTTGCTAAATGCACAAACAAGGAAAATAAACACTGAACTACAAATTCATAAGAATTTTCGAACCATTATATACAATTTGGGAACGGTTTTTTGCTAAAAGCTTGCTTTTCTCCTCAACCGACCAGCAAATTTTTGCTGAGATCGATTTATACGTAGTCTGCTTGAACGTAGTTTATTGTCAAAAGCAAACTGCATCCAGAATAGCTCTTCGATTTTCATGTCGCGCAATGGCTTGTGCTCGAGTGAGTAGTATCTTACACAAATATTGCAATTTCAGAAACGTTCTGCAATGTGGAAAATTTGCCAGGTTGATGAGTTTCTCGTCTGATTTCTGTTAATAAAAATGACCTGATATCATGTTAAATGCGATCCACGGAAAATATCATCTTAATTACTGTAGTGTGTTTTTTCTTATTGTTTATTTGAAGGAGCTTCCAATCAATTGTCAGTTTGATTTTAAAATACTTCAAAATCAAAAATCCCGCCGTGTACTCCTGTATTCCGCCATTTGTTTTCGGACTACTCCCCGATATTCAATTTCCTCTTTCTTGTGCCGGAAATGACACGTGATCTACTTGTCAAACGAATCATAGCAAATCGTATCCATCTCACATGTGATCTTCTCTCGAATAAGTAAGCCGACGACAATTTAGCTGACATCCCAAGGTTTAGAAGGCTATCCACAAACACTAATTCCTTATTAGGATTTCCCCTTTCACAACCGATTCATCACTCACTCGCGTGATTTCCACAAAGTAATTTTCTTCTGGTAGTAAATATTTTGGGAAACTGAAAGGCACTGGTGATCGTACGGAATTTGGGAGGCCATTTTGTAAGACGGGAAAAACGTACACTGTCTCCTCAAAGATCGAAATCGAACATAAACAGGGTCTCCTGCCTAACTGGGATGCACTGACTAATTACTAACACTTTCATAAGTTTAGGAAATGTCAAAGACATTTGCGAAACGTGGGAGCAATAGCTTCACATTGAGTTTACCAGGCGGAGCCATGAAGTTAATCTCAAATTAGTGGTTGCATTCACTTAAGACGGAATGAATTGAAAATTCAACTGAGAATGCCGGAACATGTTCCGCGAAGATGATTATGATGTCAGATAATGGGAAACACAAAACCAAGCGCAAGAGACAAAGTAGCTATCGGGGTCTTTCTTTGCACATCATTTAACTGAACGACCAGCGTTTCAGTTGAAAAAGAGCTTTGGTCTACGGTCATAACCACAAACGACGCAACTGAAAATCAAATGTTGGAACTTTGTTTGGTAAGGTTTGGAATTAAATGCAAGTGTTTATGAGATGACAATGGCAATGAATTACCATCCAATCCTCATTTTGTCATTTTACAAGTAGTTTCACGAGATGACTGTTATAGATAATGACGTACAACGTGCATCCGGCTGGGTATCTGATTTCATTCAGAAAAGTGGACTGATAGTGTGCCGAAGCCACTTTTTCACCCAGTCTGACAATGGCGCTGAAATATTCCTCTGTTACTGGGAATGACTCATCCTTAATCCCCGTGAGGCAACAACTAATCATCATTTTAACCTGTTTTGTTTAACTGAAGAATCGCTTCTAATTCATACGTTGTGGGCAATTCGTCACCTAGGTCGTGTTTGCTTAGGCTGAAACAAAGGAAAATGCGTGAGCGTATACATCAGAAACCACTTGGAGATAAAGTACAGTGGACGAAACTGAAGGTTGAATTATAACAAGATACCGCAAGAAAGAAACATGGGTATCATGTGAAAGTCCAGTGTCAAGGATTCACATGCAACACCACGAACGTAGACATTTAGAAACGTTGTCTTCCCTCATTTGCATTCGTTAAACTGCCTGCAAATTGGCACTGGTTAAAAGGATGAACCTTCCGTCAAAGTGCGTCCCAATGTGCTAGGAAATTCGAGCTTTGTCACACTGGGCGTACGTAAAGCGGTGACTACTGGAAGTAGATACGAAAATGACTGTTCGCACTACCGGTTTTCCATTCTGCGTCCTTAGTCACTTTATTATCATACAACGGGATAAAGAATGCACGGTGACTACTGGAATGTGAATGACAGCTTGCTACTATCACGAAGGACTGACCTCACTCGACTTTCTTGTAAAAGCATCCAAGCTCAAGCCCATTTTTTCTCCATAATGGCTGTAGCACGTTAATCATGAAATGAGACTTGCTCTTCTGTGGAATGAAAACGAAACAAAGGACTCCCCAGGAAGTATCGTTTTCACGTATACCACGTATCCCTCAAAACCGAAACGAGCATTCAGCAACGTCTTTATTAGGATACGATGCTTTTGAACGACAAAGCTGAAACATTAGAATCGTAGAAAGTGGAGTTATTCATGAATGAGTTCACACCAGTTACCTTTACACTTGCTTGTTCAAAGTAGCCTTACCTCAGTGATCATAGGGGAGATTCTGATGAGATAAATTACGATAAGAAACGTCTATCCACTTTTCCGCCTTTCACTTCTATGTCACAATAACTCTCCCAAGAAAGTATTTAACATTTCATAGCAAATTGGAGTTTTATACATGATACTTTTATTGTGCTTTCTGCGGATTCCCCGGGAAGTTCACTAGCATAATTGCTTTCCTTTCTGCATCTTTCCGCTGAACACTTCAAACGAATGTGGGACAAGAAAGCTCCGGATTCATCGTGAGGAGCAGTATCGATTGTAACTTGCATTTAGGCTACATTCTAACCAAACATATCAAGTTTATGAGTCATGAAAATGTGTGTCTAATCTTGTTTCATTTAGCGTTGACCAAAATGTCCCATTCACCCAATCCTCAATGAGATAATGAACCATTTACAATCAAAAATATAAAAATCGTTGAATCAGTTCTGTATGCAAGCCGGAACGGCTTTAAGCTACTCTATTATTTTCGTTAGGTCCTCGATAAAAGAAGGTATCTCAATGTTTTTGAATGGTAAAGAAAACTTCTGCCAGGGAGATAATATGTTTCCTCTAAATGTCACACGACACACCACCAGGAATTTGCTGACGAAAAAAAAACCTTCTCAAGCAAGACAGTAATCATCTTGAGCATATCGGGCTGGATTGGATGATCAATAGTTACTAATCTATCGGAGTTACGAGCTGAGACTGAGTGCACAGGTTTACCCATTGATATCCTGTGAGGTATGTTGGGATAGTCGATTGTGCTTGTAGCAGTCTTCAATTTCGATCACTGAAAGAAGATCAATTTTGATGCTTGGTTTTTATTTGCAGTCTTTATTCAGTCAACCATTTCGATCTGCAAACTCGACTTCTGACCAAATTCGCTCGGCAACCAAATAGCACACTGGATGAAGTTGCTGATTAGGGTGGCTACTCATTGATCGGAAACATGACGCCGCCATGATCCAACATACAGGATCGCCAAAAGGGTCGACATCCCAGAAGGACGTCCATCAATAAAGAAACCACGTACATCTTCCCACTGTGGCTGGGAATGGATGGTGATATCAACAGTGTCGATCGTCAATGCTGGCGGTGCTACCGAGCATCAAAAGTGCTCCTACGTCAAACATTGTCTTCACGGCCAACCACACCGTGTCAAGAACACCGTGTCAAGTCTTCACATTGGTTTTGCTGGACTCCTTGACGGTATATCCTACCTTCTGATTTTCGAAGCCTTCTCGAGAAGGTGAGCGATAGTAGTGTTAAACCCTGCCGCTTCACACAGTACAACAGCAGCCCTCCGTCGAAAGTCTGCGCAACATGGATTGCCTGACGATATAGTGTCTGACAACGAATCGTAGTTCGCACAGGTGGTTTTTCAAGAATTTTGCTACAGACTGAGTATCAGACACAACCTTTCGCCATCATCCGACCCGCATTCTCACGGACAGGTAGAACTGTTTGTGGATACATTCAAACTGGCATTGCTCAAGTAAAAACTAGAATGGACTCCAGATGAAACCCCCAACAATATGTATTCCTGTACCACAATACCAAATACCAACACTCCACGAGGTACATTGCCGGATAAAATATTATTGGCTCATTTTTTGAAGACTATCCACAACGCCCTATTACAGTCAAACAAAAAAGCAATCGACGAAACAGAACGATGGCTTTCACTCTGGTACTTCAGTCAATGCAAGGGACTACAGAGTGACCAATCCGCGTTGAGCCCAACCTGTAATTATCAATTGGAGGGGTACCAGACTTTACGAAGTGGAGACAGATAATGGGACGTGGACCCTCAATGAAAACCAGCTGCACAGACGATACGATGGAACCCCGGATCGACCACAAGAACAAGCATTTCCAATCAAAAAATATCTTGAATACTTTCAAACTACGAACACCAACACTACGGATCAAAGAACCAGAAAACTAGCTGCCGCCACGTTATTGGTCTGACTGACCAAAGAAACGCACTACACGATTGCGAGTGGATCCAAGTCGTCAAAGCTACAGCTAGCAACCAAAATGAGAGGCGTCAGAAAATCAAGAACGAAGGAGACGCTTTCAAGCAACCCAATATTCAGCTCCAGCTTGCCAGGCGGGATCGGGTAATCAGTAATCAATAACTTGTAGGAGTTGTGAGCAGAGATTGAATGCGCAGGGTTCCCCTTTCAAATTGTCGAAAAGAATCTATAGATCGTAACGTCAATGTCAAAAGTCGTTGTGAAATATGTTGATATCCCGTCGAGTATAATTGATGGGGATCATAAATGTTTTGATGTGAGCATTCTTTAGTCTGATGAAACTGTTACATTTCCTATTATAATGTGCGCCTTTTTGAACTTTAATTTACTTAACAACCCTTCCTTTTTTCCCATTTTGTTTCGCTCCCCTCACCCAACCAGGTGCCTGTGACACGGCGACAATCAAAATCTCACCTAAGTTCTACAGTCTTACCAACCACGAACAATTCACGCGGGGAAGTGATCTGGAAGTTTGGAAGAGGACAACTTGTCCAGAGAATACTGAGAAGATTAGCCAGACAGCATTCTCTATATTCTCAAACGTGGATCCTTCGGTTTTCTAGAACCCAGTCGAAACGCTGTACTCGAAACCGGATACGACAGCTGTAACTCCCATTCTCAAAAAATGCTTTTCGAAAATCCTTCTGATGCTTGGTAACTCTTTCTGTTATAAACTGTTCGAAATATTGGTTCTTCAAAGATTGACTGATAGTTTTAGCTTTTCAGATCCTGATCAGTTTTCGTACCAGTAGTCACGCTGCACCCGTGACAACCTGTTCTGGCACATTACATTTTATCCGCACCTGAAAGAAAGTAATTATCTTTGAAGGTTTTATTTTTTTGATGATGAAAAGCTTGTGTTTCTGTTTCACGTCTTAATTTTCACTCCGTAACCACTCATCCTGCCAAAAGCTTCGTCCTTTTATGTGTCCTATCTCACTGGTTGTAAGTCTACTTGTCACCTTCAGTTGTCTGTACTTGAAGGACTTTAATTTTATTGCCAGATCACTTAAGCCCTTATCATCCGCCAGCGGTATACCCTAACGGCATTTCACTCTCTTCACACAGACTCAGTCAATGTATAAGAAGCCATGACGGTTCGGCTCTCAGATGGCACAGTTTTCCAGCGGCTTTCCTGAACGACATATTGAGCAACATAGTTTTCGAAACTGCTGGTACTGGAGAGGGTTTATAAATCGATCCCGCTAACGAGAATCTAAGTAAATGCATCCGATAGAAGGACAGGAGCAGAACCAACGAAATTAGAAGACTGTGACTGACACAAACCTTTCGTTGGTTTGAAATGTTGGGCAGATATTTTGGTAGTACCCCGTTTTACAGTTTTAACCTAGTTCTTCAAACATTCACCGATGAGTTTCATACCGACGATTTCAAGCCATCAACGGTAATTGAACGGGTGGCCTTCCAACCAGTGAGCAAATACACCACTAAAAATAAATCCATGATATCGAGCACCCAGTGTTCATCCGAACAACAACAAAAAACTTCATTGAACAGTACATTCCTTTCTTTCTATTTGAGTTTCAATGATATGAAGAACCGGTCCATTTTTAAAGATGATCAAATTCACAGAGGAGCTTAAGTTATGATATAACTGATCAAAATATAATCATCTTTAAAAGGAGCGAATAGAACGAATTGCTCTCGTTCAGCTGTTAAAATAGGCTCCTTCTTGCATAGTGGTTTGCTGTGGTGCTCAATGAACGTTTCTAGATTGTCACTGACCAAAAGTATTTACCTGACAAAATGTTCTTTTTGAAGTTGATCAGGAGTGTAAATGTTTCAGGCCCTGCGAAAAAGCGCTCCGACCAAACCACGCTTGTACACAATCGGGGCGATACTATAAAATTGCATGTTACGTACACTTAGTATTGCATTTCTAGGAATGGCCTTTTGTATTATGCCGTCCGGAAGCCTACTGAATAAAATGTCTAGGAAAGGAGAAATCAACTTGGATTTTTTCTCATAAGTTACAAACAAATTTGGATGCATTGGATTTAAAATATCGTAGAAGTGAATGAAATCCCCGCCATTCGAAGTCAATAAAATGTCATCGTTTGTATAATAGAAACTGGGCAGTTTATTGCTTAAGCGGTTACCGATTTTCCCCAGAAAATACCTGATAGTGTGGGATCTAAGGGCTTCCAATTCTCACTCCATCACTCTGTCTGTAAGCATTTCCCTCAAACTCAAAACCTATATTTTCTGTGCGTAAAAGTTGAAGGTTATTTAAGTAATCAACAGGGATTGGGGTTCAATATGGTTGGATAAAATGACATCACAAAGTTAATCAACGGTTTCTCGGAGACGTACTTTGGTGAAAAGCGACTCAGCATCCACTGAATACGTTCTACGAGTATTCACTGTATTACCGTCAAGAACGTTTGCAAGTTCAAAAGAATCTCGTAAGCAGTAAGGAGTCAGCAGTTTTTGGACGAGATCAGGAACATCGACTAACCATTGGATACGTTTGTGGTAAGCGGAATTTCGCATGCTCAAAATGGGCCTGAAAGGAACTCCACTTTTGTGAATCTTTGGTGATCCTCTCAGATGAGGCATTTGGATTTTGAGTGGTTGCAGCTTCTGGTACATGATTTCCAATATGAACTGCTGTAGCTGTAGGTTTTTCAGGTATCTAGATATTTCGTTTCCCGATGAGTGCATCGCTTTCTGGTTTTTCGTAAAGCATCAATCTTTGGTTACCTGAGAGAATGATACTCTTCTTGTTAATATAGTTCTTCTTCTCCATGAGTATGACTCGTAGTTCCCTAAACATCAAATCAAACATCGCTTTCAGTTGTTTTATGGCAGCTCGGTGGTCAAATTTAGGCAGCATCTATGATGGATGGAGGCACCAATAAATAGTTCAGACATATCCACAAGTTTGGCTTTGAACCGCCCTGTCTTGTCTTTTGGTGTAGTCTGTGTGTCTTTGACTTGGTCATAGAGATTCTCAAACGGCAACCTAGTTTGCAATTTGTCTACTCTTTTTGGTGGAAGCTCAAATTACAGTCCCAGAGAAAGAACCTTGAGATGCACCTCCACCGAATGTGCTTCACAGTGGTTGTGAACCTATCTGTTTGTGTTTGTTGAAAAGACTAGATTTTCGGTACGGTGACTTAAGCTGCCCCCAAGGCTTCCTATAGTTTTCATCCTCGTCTTTTGTAACATCTTCCCGGAGATGTCCACAAACAGGACTCGACCAAATAGCGATAAAATAGAAAGGATCCCAGCGAAAGGTTGTTGAGTTTCAATAAGCCCTTTCAATCTGTCCCGTGAAGGGCCAATATGGAGATTTGTAATCCTGACGAGGTTGACACTGTCCATGACAGGTGTGAAAAACAGTCTTTTCACGCCATTTGGTTACACATTTCACAACAATTGTCGTTCACAGAACGAACAAGATTCATCAAGTTGAGGCATGTTGCCGAGTTACCGGATTTGCTGCACATTTACTCGCTCTCCGCTATCTATAGCTGCACATATACTCTCCTTCACCCAGCACTATATATGCCAATGCCTGAAGTGATATATCGAAAAGAAATTTCTTCGCGTTGCAAATTCAAAATAGTCGATGTGAGTAGAGAGAATAAATCATTTGTTTGCAACAGACGTTCCGTTCTAATTACCTGAATAAATGGGACCTATTGTTTCAAGTTTCTGGGCGAGCTGTTCATCATCAGGCACTTTTCTGTTACAGTGGATAATCTGAACGCTATGACGGGTCAAGTTTAAATCCTTCCTAACTCTGCCAATCAAAACTGACAATGGACCCTGAGAAGACAAACAACTGATACAATCATTTATTTCTAATTACTAAGCGGTAGTTGGGCTCATGGCAGCTAAATGCTGTTGTCCGTTGGTTAACACAAACGTCCACATGAACTGCGGGGTACAGGACAGACCAATTCCAAAACACAGCCATGTCACGATAACAGAAAGAAGATGTAATTCACGAGATGCGAGGATTTCCATCACTGTTGTCAACAATTGACGTAAAAAATTTCAGTCTATATATCATGCAGCGAGAAAAAATTACAGTGGAATGGTATGAATAGAAATCTCTTACAGTGCGCTTGGTCAGGGATGGAGCAAGCAATTGCTTTGTTTCAACCGTTTCTATGCTCAAAGCGTTGACCGATGCATCATGGCAAGCATCAATTCACTGAATGCCAACACGTGCCTGTGAATGTTTGGATGATGCTTTAGTTGGAGAATTGATCGGCAAAAATGGCACCAAAGAAAACCTTTCAAAGTCTCCAGACTTATTGCCGATGGCCTTCTGTGGACATCTGAAGACTAAGATCTACTTCCGGAGGCTAGAAACGATGGATGAATTAAAACTGTATATTACGGCGGAAGTGAGGAAAATACCCGGGGGAAACATTATTAGCAATTCGAGCAAATTGCCTGAAAATGATGTTATTATGCAGGTAGGCTGGTGGAGGTCACTTTGAGCACCATATGAGAAGCAGAAAATAAAACAGTCACATCATTCCTCACCATCATTTTTTTACTTATTCTTTTGCGCACATACAAATAACATTCCCATTTCCAACTCCAGCTCAAATTTTCAAATATTGGGCAATTTAGGATGCATTGGGGTTAGCATAGCGAGAATAGCTTTAAAGAACGAAATTTACTTATTCCTAATTGCCTGGATCATGAGGAAAACGGACAAAAATCCAATCCAATGCAAGTTTATCGATCATGCGAACCAATTTTGATGAGTGAATCAGCCGACCAAGTTCAACTTGATGTGTCGTAGCGGAGCTCGAGGGTCAGTCTTGTTCGACTTTAGCTTTGTTGAAAAATAATTCGGTGTTGGATGTCTGTGCCCCACCCCGGAGTCTAATCAACCAAGGCGACATTCCAATAAAGTGACAATGTCATTTTCGTGACTTTCTCTAGGAGTGAAGGGACCTGTGCGTGCGTGCGTGTCGGAGAGGTTTTTCTCAATCAACCATTTAATCATCGGGCTGAGATTTTCCGTGCCCATGGATCAGTTTGTCGGTTGAACGCACATGACTTTGGGGACCCAGTTGCACTATTAAGCGTTTCCACCCTGTGTAGGCCACCGCAGATGTAAGTGAACTGATAGACAACACGTAAGACAACAGGATCAGCAAGACTGTCTGGGTGGTTTTTTGAAGCCTAATACTTTGGTCATCTTTAAGGTGTGCGATTTCGCCGCTGTGTGTGTGGGTGCCTCGAGGCTGATTTCTATTCATTTTGATTGAAAAAATGAGCCTTTACTATTGGCAAAACATGTCATATAATTTGATCAGATCTGGTAAATATACATGGAAATTGAGGAACACTCATCGTTCTCGGAAATTATTGACTCGCTTCTTACACAGTATCAGTGTCTTTCCATCTACAACTGGTCAATTTTTGTGGCCTGATAGTGTTTATCGAGGTAGAAACGGTGTTCCAACGATAGGCAACGTCAACCGAAAAACTGATAACCTGCACCACAAATCCGATTTGTTTCGGAAGGATAACTAAACACTCAATTCCATTATTCGAAATCTTTTCAAATGTGGTTCACAAAAATGGAGTATATGAAACACGGAACAAGCTTAGCAGTGACTTTGTGTCAATCAACCAGAACTCCTTGATGAACACAAAGGGGAAGTTCTTCGAAAATACTGCAGACTGCAAACATTCGAGTTTGACGAATAGCTGACGTCCAAAACGTAATACCAGTCACATGATTTGACTGTTATCTCACCTGAAGTGGTTCAGCAAGTTCGAACACACATGAGCTGATTCTGAAACAATTGTTCTCAGAACTCATTCGATTGCCATATTTGCATATGACAGGGTACTCGAAGCAATGACTTGTGTAAAAAATGGCATGCATGCATGATTCCTTTTGTTTTCCTTATGGAAATATAAATCCCAGTCGAGTCACATTCTCCGCCAATCTATACAACTCCCTCATCTCTCAAATAAACTTTTACCACACAGAATTTTTACGGGTATATGTTAAGTAATGTCAACAACTTTGGTGAACAGAAGGTTTATTGATCATGCACAAACGTTTCTCTCACATTTACGTACTCACTACTGAGAAAATTAGTTCAGTTGGAACGAATAATAACCGATGAACTATTCGACGCGGTTATAATGTAGACCAACCGCAACAAGAACAACAGCTCAGCTCAACTTACTGGCTTACATTTCTCAACCTAAGAAAATTGAGCCACTTGGATTGAACAAACCAACCTGAACTTGTTTTGAACACATATATCATATTGTCTAAATGGAATATTGTTCAAAATCTCGAGTGCGGAAATCACAATGAAATGAATCATTAAATTCCATTAAGTCGTAGAGCATACTCACAACACATTCGTGATCATGGGAATTCATAAAACTTTGCATTCAACAGATGATAAAACCACCACCTTGAGTTTAACATTCTTCTGCATTACCCGTTTCAAAATGAACACTGTAGTTCCCAGTATTGACATCTAAATGCCTACGAGCGTGTATATTTGTACTTTCTGATCATGTGATTATTAAACCACAAGTTAATTATTGTTCCCCGATCTGGTAGGTCCAGTGACCAGAACTTCATCATTCATTTTATTGTTTGGGTATGTTCATTGGTTCCAACCACAACTCAGTGAACACACCCATCAAACTTGACCTTGTGAGTTACCGTTCGACTTGAAATTGTCAGTGGTTCTATCCGATACGCGTGGTTGTAGAGTTAAGTGGAATAACGTGTGTTACTTCACAGAAACAGATGTGCAGTAATTACTACTGCGGTCAGCATTTTAAATCGAATGTTTATTTGTCTTTCAAAGCTGATTGAATGTATTCTGGGTAGAATGCTTATACTAGACAAATGCTTCTATTTATCACTTACCCAATGGCACCGTGCACCCTGATATTTATTGAACGAAACGACATTTTATGGCAAGTTTTCTCGTGCTACCCTTTTCCAATGTACCTATCCCTTAGATGGAAAGACACATCTTTCTCTGCATTCCCAATGGGTGTTCTCATATCATCTGAGAAATGCTGGGGTGAGTCAAGAGGACCAAGAAACCCAAGTGAGCTGCGGTAAACTGAATCACCTGCTTGGTTGTAAAGAAAGACTCATTCATGACGCTAAATATGGTCAGTTGCGAACTTCCTAAATGCAATGGAAAAGACGGTAAGGAGGAAACCTGTGTAAAAGACTTGACGGGGGGTTCCACATCACCGGTGAAATAGACACATGAGCAAGTCCGTTACCTAGGAAATGAGGAGATTAAGTAACCCTGAAGTGTAATAAATTATTGCAAAAAATCCAGTCGAGATACCGGTGTGCTCATAATTGGTAAATAATTGGATTTTTCATAGCTTGAAGGCATCGAACACCTAGTGAAATACAGAAAATTTGCAGTCTTATGATAGATCAACATTTTCAAAAGAATTACTGACCTTATAATCGGGGTGTTTTGCCGTCATTGGTCGGAGGAATGTTGTGATTTAGCCATTGGGAGCACTACCAGCTTAGATGACTATGAATTATGGTAGTCCAGAGAATGACAGAATGGATATTCTTGGAATTTAATATGTATAGAATACATATCTATAAACTTGCAAGCATATCTTACACCGCATAGTAGTCGTTAAATCAAGAAAACTCTAGCACACGATGGTAGGTCTTTTGCAGGTACAAGGGCACCTTCTTTTTTCAGTACTCATCGCTGACTGTATATCAGCCGAACAGTTACGCATACTACAAACGGCGTGGTAATCTTCTACAGTAATACATCTAAACTTCTGAAGAGGTCTCTTAGCTAGAATGTTTCAGCCCTATGCCCGAAAACCCTATTGTTCGGTCCCGATATTCCGATATTTTGCTAGCCATGTTGTTTTCTGAATGAGTTTTGATGAACTGTACAAAACAAGAAGACTGCAAATTATCTGCGACAGGAAAGTCAACCCGGAATGTTTGTATTATGTGATCTCCCTGAACCCCACTGAAACGGAGTATCCTGCTGTTCTAACTTATGGTTTATTTCATTGTATCAAACACAACCGTAGCTTCTTACGCTCTCCTCTAATATGTCTTGAAAAATCCAAGGTAATGCAATCTTTGGAATGAGGAAAAATGTTTTTCCCATGTAGCCACTGTAAACCAAGCTTTTACCGGTAGTAAGCGTTAGTGTGTGATATGCTGTCTAAGTTATTTGAAACGTTGATAATTTTCTTCCTAATATCACTATTTTGTTATTATGGTTGTTCCACCTTTCCTTTTGACTTATGGTACCACAGAAAATGAAGGCTTGCGTAAGACAACTTCGATTTAGTAAGACCCCATTTGGTTTTCGAGATGAGAACAAACGGATAGTTTAGTTTGTTTAGAGAATACTGAGTCCGAAGGAATATTCAATCTGTATTGTGTGACACCTATTACGTTGGAGGTGGGGGGCCGTGTGGTGAGCAGACTGTTCACAACCATACTGATGTTCTGTTAATCCAAGTGTAGGATTTTGATAATGCATTTACTGGGCCTCGGGTCCATGGAATTTCTTTCCCGTTGTTTGCAACCTACAACATCCCGGAGAAACACTGGTCCTTGCGTATTACATATTGGTGACCTTGCCAAAGTGACTGAACAGAATGGGAGACAGGTAGGCTGTATGACTGACAGCGATACTGTGAAATGGCCTGCCTAGTGAAATGTCCCGGTGAACCAAGTATTCCCAGTTTGTTTGTGAGGGGGAGGGGTGACAGTGTTCTTGCGTGTAGTGAACAGCCTGTGGGTGGCCATTTAAGCGTTCGATGAACGCACGTGTGGGTTTCCGATGTGATACTCACTGAGCTGTATGCCCGTGGAGTTTCGTTGTTGTTTCTATGCTTTTGCAGATCGAACATCAGCGACCTGCTACTGAGGTTTTGTTGAAATCTAAACATTTAGGTTTTGGGAGACTTGTCTATAGAATCTAGTATTTTCTACATTTTACGTATTCACAGGTTAAATCACAATTACTACCAAATGAGGAGTTATTATCCTATCTTGAAAAAGCACAAAACCACCGGATATAATATTTTCCTGGTCGAATTTCGATAGCACTGTATGCTCCAATGTTTGGCAAAATGTATGTCCATCATCATTTGTTTTGATGAATTGACAACAATTTGTAGCACGGTTCTTTGTCGACAGTAGTAAACGATCAGCCCAAAATAAGCACGACTCAAACGAATACAAATGTAAAGAATATCCTTAGCACGAAGAGCCAGAATCTTATGTAATGGAAAATCCACTTGCATTTTTCACATCGAAAAGTTGAATACAGCGCATTATCGATTATTCACTCTCTCTATTCACACCCGAATATCCGGACCGCGAAAGCTCAACTCGTAGAGCATCTTCCCGGTATACCGAGGGCCACCGGTTTCATTCCGGCTCGCGGCTTCCCCCTTTATTCAAAATCGGGAGGGTTAGAAGAATTACGGACTGCTGAAGGACAGCAGCTATAAATTGCATTCCTCGAAGCTTTTCAAAATTTCGTCCCAATACTCGTTTCTATGTCTGTCTTCAAGTTTTCGAAGGATAAGTCATCCGACGACGGACTCAAGCTTTGAATGTTTTAGGATTTGCTCCTTTTGCATACTGGCATCTACGCTCCATCCTCGATGGTTTCACCATTGTAACATCTTACTTTCTGTCCTCTCTTGATGAAAAGAGTAAAGCGGTAAGAATGTGCTTGCTGGACTACTGTGACGCATTCAACTGCGTCCACAGGAAAAAATTCCTTCTTTTCTCCACCATTCTGGTTTTGAGCCCTTATTTGGCTTTTGTTAACAAATTACTTTCACAACAGCCAGGAATCCATCCTTAACTACGAGAATGACCCTTCTCTTGATACCACTATCCACAGCCTTCCCCAAAATACCACGTTGTCCCCACTTCTATTTCTTGCTTGTATTTTTACAGTTCCTGTGAATGGAAATATTTATCCTAATAAAGGTGAGGACTTTGGCATTTTCGGTATGTATACTTTTGAATATACTTTCTCTACCTTCTAAAAGGATAACATTCTAATCTGACAACGGTATGATGCTCACAACTTTGGTTTTAACCCAGTCAAGTTGATGATATCGTATGTCCCTGCTGAACAGTTGTAAGCGAGTCATTTTTCAAAAAGTCTGCATTTCTAATATCTACTTTTTATCTACTCCAGTTCATTGAATACCAGTAGTACAATATTTCGGGAGGTGGGTCGTCGCGGTTCTAAGACTGTCAGTTGGGGAAAGCGACCGGTGGCCACGACGGGATTCGAACTCTGGAAAGGAGGATCTGAAGTCCTCGGAGCTGGCTGTTTGACAACACCACTGGTCAACTGAATCATCTTGAATCAGTTAAATAACTTTGAGTGATGCTCAAACGTAATCTTATTTGGTTCACACACGTTGGTTTCGTTCTTACAAAAATCAGACATTTGTCTACCAAAGTTTCACGTCTTTAGTTCCACTCCACATCATCTTATCTTATCAAACGCCTTGTCTTTTCTTGTGTCCTGCCTCACTGGCTATATGTCTCACATGTCATCTTCATTGGGCTGTTGCTGAAGAAACTCAAGTTTATTGCCCAATCCTTCAAGACCTTGCCATCCACCAGCTCTATACTATGAAGGCATTTTATTCACTCTACCACATCCCAATATAGTAAAGTTTGCCAAAAACGTTCTATAAGGAATCCTAATGACTCCGCTCAACCTTTTCACAAAGATCCTGTGAAATGTGCATCCACTTCCTCCACACGTTCTCGGTGCAGTAACGTCCTTATGCTCACACTCGAGCGTCCCACATTTCCACTATTCCCTACTTAGCAAGGTTTTTACACAATCCAGTTTCTACAATATCGCAACCGTTGCAACATTTGGAATAATGCAGATGTTTGCTGACATTTTCCCAAATATTTTGTACTTCCACTTTATACGGCATTAATTATCTCTCTGAGGATTTCTACCTAGTTATGTGAAAGCTGAATAATTATTTGACTGGCCGAGTGACTTGACTTTTACGGGAATTATTACACGAAATGTATAAAATGGTTGAAATTACTGACGCCAATGAAATGTGATTTCGTAGGTGTTTCTTCCAGACGAATAAATCCGTGGATCACTCACATAAATATGACCCTGTGCTCAATCCATTGAGGGAGAAATTGCCAAAGTGACGCTGGTTAGGACAAAGAAGAAAAGTATCTGGTGATTTAGACATTGTTATTGTTGGTGATGATGATGATGATGATGGTGTTGACGATGATTAGTGGAGGAGGACGGAATTTGACCGACTGGGTAATAAATTAATCACTATTAAAATTATTATTAATAATAATATTACTGCTACTGTGGTTACAATTACGATTAAACTTTTGTAGATGGCAACGATGACGGGGATAATTTTGGTGGGGTCTACAGTATTGTTTGGATGATGAGCAAAATTAAGTTGATGTCCACATGAACGCCTTGGCCATTGAAGAGCACGTATTTCTGTTGCTATTCCGCTTTTTACTGTGCTGTGGGTTTTGTTGAGGTACAAAACGTGCCTTTCTCAAGATTCCTGCTGATAGATATTTTACCCTAACTTGTTCTTCTTCATTTTCTTTTGGGGTTTCTTCGATTATCTCCGACCGACAGTTTGGAAGCCATGATATTCAAAAGATTAAAATTTCATTATTTTTGACTAGAAATATAAAGTTTCGCAGTTTTGATCGAAATAGACAAAAACAGTTTCATCAGAAACACAAACCAAAAAACAATTTGATAGCCTTGCGTGCAAAACATTCAGCCCTAAAAACGAAATTTTGTTACGTTCTCTAACCAAATTAAACTAAAACATTCGGAGAGTAAACAAAAAATATCAACGGGTCCAACAACAAACAATCAGTCCCCAGTTGGTTTCGATTGTCCATTTTAACTGAACAATAATCCTAGTTTATTTCATTATTCTTCAATTTGTATTTTGTATTAGTTTTCATGGCATGTGGAATGTGGAAGATCCTGCATGGCCCTTGGTTCTCAATGAAATTCCAAGATGGCGAATCATTTTCGTAAATAATCGGTTCTTTTCCGTTGGGGAATCTGTACGTATTCGCCATCTGGAGGTTGTTTTTATTGCAATTTTCACCATGTAGTTTGCGTCCAGTTTACTCTACGTCGATTACTTTACAGGATTTCAGAAATAGGTAGAACACCAGTCGACCAGATAATTGCATCGACTATCGGAACTGTCGAGATTCGAAGTAGAAACTCTAAGACATTTGGTCCGGTAAAGCTGACTCCTTGTTCGCCTATCTCGTTCACGAAAATTTTGGCCCCAAATTGCGTGAATAATTATCCCCAAGACCTTAACGCTTACCACTTTTAGGCGTGTTCTTCAGAAAGGGCTGAATTTTGAACACATCGGAGCAATAAGCAGAATATGGAAATTCATTTTGGACAGGATTGATACTGCATGATGCACCACAAAACAGAAGTACCGTAACAACAGAACTGTAAATATTTCTTTTCTCAAATCCGTGCACACAGATGCAGACGAAATTCGAATTTCTCTCAAGTTTTCTTGTAGAAACTGGAATCTATCAGAAGGATCGCCATCGGAAAACTTCTTTCATCCATTCGAAACGCTGAAAGTTATGACGTTCAAAACATCAGTTTAAACTTCCAGGACTATATTTGTTTCACCTCACGGACTGAAGTAACAAACTGATTTGATTACAGATTACTTCTCAATAAGCTTAAAAATCCTTCCGGCTACAAAAAGAAAAGTAAAACATTCTCGACAATCTTCAGAATCCGGATATTTCAAAAATTAATTGAGAGTAAGTGAAACAGTTTGAAAAGAGGATGAAATGATTGATTCTGCAGTATTCATGCACAATGCACCAATAACAAAAATGTGAGTAATGCATCGCCGTTTGATCTAGCTTCTTGGGCATCGTTGGCAATGCACAACCATGATGAACAATTTTGAGTCAAACATCTTACCATGAAGCTACCTGGGTTGTTTCTCAATGGTTTTCATCAACATAAATGCTAGATAGTCAATCGGGTCCACGTGTCATTGTTTTTTCACGATAAAAACACTGAATTACGAATCATCTCGAAAACAATTTTAATTTCATTGGCGACCACATTGATGAACGTTTTCTTTAAATTTCAATTCTATTCTGTCCATAATTTCGGGATTTGAATGGAGATCTACTTTGTCTCTATTTGTGCAGTAATTCTACTCAGAAGTCATCTTTCCGGAGTACTCCGTTTTCCCTCACTCCCTTCTTTCTCTTAGGAAGCCTATTTAGAATGCACTTAGGCTAAACGTGTGTATATACTATTAGCTATGAACTTCTATGGAACGAGCATATTTAGTTAGCCTAAATATAATATGTAAATATGAACCGTTGGTGATTAGACGTATGCATTATGGCTCATTAAAACAGTATCAACACTCAATTTACCCTGAAAATCATAGAACCACCAAGCAGCTTTATAATGCTTGCCTGGAGTCAGCAGCCGCCAATCAGAGTCACGCAATATTTAAATCCTGTAAATGTTTTCACAAAAGAAACTCTCCAATTTACTTAGGTCCATACAGAGAAGCTGCCTATCACAGGAGCCGATCGCAGTGCAGTCAGTCGCTTGTTAACACACGAGGCCATTGACAGAAGAGTGCCATATCTATCAGTATTGATTTTCAACAGGTGGATGCCAACCGGGCTGGATAGTCTGATGGTCAGGTGTTTGATTCAGAGCCGTTTACCCTGACTGCGAATCTCAGTGGCGACTCGGTAGATATACATCTGTTATGATTCCTAACACGACGGAGGTTGTACAGTGCTCCCATTGTTTTTCAATGATGAATGGATCACTGACACAACATGGCGAATCGTATTTTACTTCTTCTAGAAAATCAATTTTACCATCATCCGTAATTTCATTGACTGATAATTTCAAAATCTTTTACTACCTATTTAATATGCAAACGGAGCCCTACTTTCATTTCAAACGAGGTGATTAGCCGCTAATGCAGTAAGTCACAGTGTTACCAACTACCCACGCAACTATCTAATCTGTTTTGTGTCCGGAAGTTCCATCCAGTTATTCGTTCATTGTTCGAAGCAAAAAAGTACAAAACAAACATATCATCCCCTTTGATCTGTTAGTACGATAACGATGATAACCGGGTCACAACGAATAGCTTGTCACTTACATCCGGATTAGTAGGAGAACAAAAACAGCGATTGCTTTGGCTAGGGGATGAGGTGAACTCAGGAAGGGAACTAATAGTTCATCTGACGTGGTCTTACCATTCGGCACTTCAAGGCCTTTTGATCTGATTGTTTTTGCATCCTCATTTCCGGCGAGTACGGGTCACTCCTGTCCGTACGTGCGGTTAGATATCTTGTCAAGCAGATAAGCCAGCGCTTGTTCACGAAACGGGGTGTGTTGCTCAACGTGAAGAGACTTTCAAGTTTTCTGCGTTTGCGATATTTGTTAATCTGTTGCCGCTTGTCTCTCTTGGACGCGGAGTATGTAGCTCATCCCAAACAAACAAAGATCTGCTTTGGGCATCCATTTTTTGGTTTGATATTTTTCCTGTTTTACACTGTGTTTTTGCTCGTTCTCAAGTGTGGTCTTTTGTGAATTCTGCGCATGTATTTCTTCTCTTCAAACAGGTTGGAATATTTTTGTATCACTGGTCTAGAAAACGTATTTCTGTGTGCCCAGCAATCTCTGTGAAGAAAACTAATTTTTGAATAACGTGAAAGTCATAACTACAGCACCTGTGTTCCGGATGATATACGTTTCTGCAGTCATTATATTCCATTATGGCCTAAGCCAACTGAGTGGGTTTTTGTAATGTCCTGGTTATGTTCACGACCAACAGGAGAAGCCATTCATCATGCACCTAGAGGTTGCCATTCCAAGTCAATGGCGATTTGGCATCATATCAGAAATCTAATGCAAAGTTAGTCGTTGTGAGTTCTCCTGGATAGCCTCGCAGTTAACTCTCTTCTAATTCACAAAGTACACGTCACGCTTGAGGCTTGGTTATGACTTGGTAGTTTTGCACTGTAATGGTAATAGCAAACACGCGTGCTGAGTGAGTGCTTCGACGAGTGCCTCAGTCGAACACTGATAGCGGGTGAGCCTTGATGCTACTGATTATCAAGTATACTAATGTGGCAGTACGCTAAGGAATGTGGCGTAATTTGGCTTCCTTTCTTTCAGAATGTGCTAATGGTTGGTCTGTTCCCGATTGTTGTAACATGGACGCTGTTTTTTTGCTTAATTCAGAAATGTTTCAATTCTAATATCGTCTCTTTAGTTTGTCCGTCACTCAACCATGCGTGAAGTGGTTTCTATAATTATGTATTTCTTCTGGCAGACATAGAAACCCGTACATGTAAAATCTGCTTGTATCGCTTACTCACAAGTTTACCCACTCACGCACTGTGCCACTTCCTAAACCGAACAATGCATGTCACAATCGTACTGCCTGTGCCTTGTGATTGGCTCGGATAAACGGGTGGACGCATAGTGAATACGATTCGGCTATTTGGTTGCTAGTTTAAGCCGATGTGACTCTGATACCGCCCTTTTGGTCACCTATGTTCACCGACGAATTCCGAATATATTAACATATGGGCACACGCACTCACGCACACACAAGCCTTCTGATGAATGTACGTACGACCAAGCTAACATGCTTTTTAAGAGTCTTTTGACGATCTACATGAGTGAGGATTTAGCAATACGTCATTCGTTTGAATTCTGTGAATGGATAACTAGATTCTGATTATGGCCATCCTAATAAATCGTTCAGAGGTGCACAGGGCTAAAATGTAGCACTTGCAAATTTACTGATTTATTTCAACTGTATTTCGATGCACTGTTTCCTTCCAAGTGAAAAATATTACTTTATCAAACTTTAACAAATAATGCATGAAAACTGAAATTAAGGCTTGGAACTGAGTAAACAGTCCCATTATAAGCGTCCTGCTAGGAAGAATGTTCACCTACAGCTGCAATTTTATTTGAATCGTACGGAGCAGTCTAGCTTTAGAATAACACGGTGATTCTCCCAAAGTTTATTCGTCAGTTACCACGGCTAACCTTCAGAACGACGACATATAGTCTCAAGTATGGATTTCCGACATGAGTAGTATGGCATCCAGATACAATGTCACACTACTCATATCGAAAATGCATACCTGGGACCATGTGTCCTCGTTCTGAAGATTAGCCATGTTAACGAACGAATTGACTTCGGTAGAATCACCGCGTGACTCAGAACATGGACTCTCTGTTCACACGCACTCTATTTGATTCGAATGAAATTACAGCTGTAAGCCAACTGTGAATTGCTCAAGTATAAGGGTGATTGTGTGGAGCAGTGCCGGGTATGCATACCTGATGAGCGGCAAAAACTGTAAAACCGGTCGTGTGCCTCAGGGAAATTTTGTCTTGTCATTCAAATACAATCCCAAAAACGTTCGCGTATCTTTTTATGAAAAGCCTGTTCCACGAAGAAATTTCTTGTCGATGTATCACCTCAGACAGAGTAGATTTTGTGAAATGATTAAATTTGCTGTAGATGAGCAGATGTGTACAAATCTAGTGACTTGACAACATACTGAAACCCAATGGTCCTTGTAACACTGATCTAAGTAAATGTAGGTTTCAGTGTGTAGTTTCAAAAAACACAAAGTCGGTGGTGACAGCCAAATGTGAGGGCCTGGGAACTCTGTACATAGTTATTACAGAGAGAACACTTGTTACGGCCGTGGCAAGAAAAACGGGGTTGCACGAGGTTGCGTAAACTCCACAGTTCCGGACTCGACCTTCGGCCGCCGTGATCAGTCCCTTGAGTAGTCCTTTGTTGTGGATTCTGAATGTGACCATGACTGATTTGAAAGCCTTCGTTGTATCCATCTGGAGTCCAGCATCAACCAGATGTTGTATGATTGTGCTGTTGAAGGTTCAAACGGTTCCCCTGCGAGAAAGAGCTCGGAAGTGTCCTGCTATCCCTTTAAACACGTATCTCATCGTATGCACGGTACACTGTACACTAAAAAGTGCGCAAACGTATATAGAACAAATGTTTGAGACTAATTAGGCAAACCATTTGGGGTTACTGAACAATCAGTGACCTAGTAATTGACTGGACTGGAGGTTGCACAGAGTTAGGCGCTAAAGCAAACCATAAGACAATCGCATTCTTTTAAATGCTTTCCCTGTGTAGGGGTTGCGTGGCCCTCTTACCCAATCACTTTGGTGCATAAATTACACTCATTTTAGAGGTTATACAAAGTAAGTACTCATTGTGTTTCCGAATTGAAAGTGCGTTGTTATTTACAAAGCATTGTAGTTAATGCTCTTAAATGCCCGAAGTTCCTTATTTCTATCAAGTTTGAGATTAGTTGTCAGCGACAGTCGAAACAGTGACTAATTGCAAGCATTACCGTCAAGTTTCTATAAACAACTGGTAAACTTTTACCAAAATCTATATGCCATTAGACGTAAAAAGAACTAGATAGAAACAACCCCGACGTAATGAAATTTGGACACCTATTTGCCCTGTTTTGACCTACTTCAAGTTTTCCCACCTTCCGGAGGCTGTATTTCTTATTGGATCAAGACTGATTACGCTGTCTAGTAGTCTAATCCATTTTCGTTGCCGTGCACCTTGAATACAAACGACGTTTGGAATGACTCTTTACGCATCACCCAGTGCAATTAGTTTTTTAATTTGAAAAGTAGAAACATGTAATAGTATTTGTGACGATAAATTAATTTATCATGTAGCACCGACATTTTGCTCACTCTTACGCTCATTCTAACCTCTTTGGTATCGCTTTTGTTCCTTGTCCGTCTTCGGTTTGATCGATGGAATATTTCGATACTCGATTCGTTTGGATTCCATTACCAATGACGAGGGTAATGGCACCGGATCTGGAAGCCAGACCGGTCAATCGGTTTGCTCTTATACCTGTTCTAGTCGTAGTGGAAAAACTAGCGATAGTCTTTCTATTTCTGTAATATCGATCGGGAAAGTTGACATGAGAGAAGAAATAGTTAGATGAGGAAAACAGATTTGAAGGTGAGGAATGAATTATCTTTAGTGGGATCTTCGGCACATATGTCTGAAATTCGGTCTAATAGTTCAAACGTGGCGGATGACGCTGAGGAATATATATGTCGAAAAAATCTATTATATTGAGAACCTTGTGCACACTACCAAGGTCACGTCAGAAGAAAAAAACTGCACAGCGATCAACTGTTTTCAACTTTGAAAAAAATCCACAATTGAAACCTAGCGACATTTATGTCCTGGACAACTTTGTGGCATCTCAACGCAGTGCTTACAGAAATGCCTCGAAACTGTCCCGGACCCAAATTGCTCTAAGTTGTATTCTTGCCTTCCGAAAAGCATCCCGGGGAAAATGTATTTCACGCATTTTCGGTGGTTGTTACTGCTACTGTCACGGGACATATAAATCCCAATAAATGAGATTCAGTAATTAGAAGTAAGCTGTTGTTTGCTGAAACCTATAGCAATGACTGAAAAACGGGCGGACGATAAATTCCGTTTCGTTGTGTATAACGTATTGTTCCTACTTTAGATGCCCGAATATATGCTGCAGAAAAGCACTTCAGAGAAGCAAACTGAGAAATGTAAAGAGGGAAATCGAAAAATGTACCATAATTTTTACCAAAATAGATTGTGTATTTTGTTTTCGACTTGTGTGCCCGTTTTTATTGCAAACCAAAAATAACTCACTATATTGGCTAAAAAGCCGGAAACCCGAACTTCAGTCATTGCATGATTCACGATCGAGTGGCAGCTAAACCTCTTAGACTAAGTTGGGGATGCGAAATGTTTGAGATTTGTCAAACAAGTAGCACGAACAACTCATAAGTCGACTGTCTGCCAAGCCGATATTTTGATCACAAATGAAAGAGATTCTTTCTATTAGCGAACCTCAAACATTCCGGAATTGCTTCCAAAGACTAACGAACTTCATCATCTCAATGCTCAACAACCGAATGGATAGTCACTAAACCTATGGATCACACCGCATTCTTGCCTTACAGACTTGAAAGCAAACAGACTATTGTTGTGGATCAGATCGAGACTAATAATTTAGCCGCGTAAATAGTTCAACTCAGTACTGAACTAACGAACTCCTTTGTGATCTCAGTGAATGGTAAATTTTCGGCATTTGCATAAAACAGAAAGGAACACATATGCAAATGATGATAAGGGATCGTGGAAATATAAATTTACTATGTGAAAGTGGAAGGAGAAAACATTTTGGCCATCGAAGGAGATGGCAAATGAAATCATTCATCAGGATTTCCGGGTTTACCCGTGGACCTTCAAGATATCCAACAGTAAATCTTTTGTATGGTAACGGTTCACCAGTAGACAAATGGAGAAGACTTTACCAAGCCAGGCTGGCAGCATAAATGAAATCGGATATCAAAAGATACGTCACTATGTTTGAGGAATCTGAATGACAACGAAAAGAAATACAGTTAAAAAAGTCGTTTGAACTTCCGTGCAATAGATATTAGCTTATAATTTCAGTGTCAAGGCATCCCAAAGCGACCATTTTTCCTTGCGTAAGAGAAAATTAGGTTTATTGAAGGAATGCTTCTCAATAATGTCTCCCCCGCTGACTCCCCTTAATGTTGGGCAAGGGGAAGAAATAAACCGAGCGTGACGAGAAAGGTTGTCACGCGTGGTATGTAAAGTATGACAGTTACGTCAGTATTGTGAAGAATACGGAGAGTGCTTTGGCGAAGGAAATAAAAAGCATCAGTATATTCGAAGAGATATCAACCTAATCAAGCAGTCTTCGCAATCCGAATTAGCGCTAATGTTGTGTAGATAAATACAATGAACTTGGGTGACCACACTTTTGAATAATACAGTCTCAAACACCTTCAATAAGGTAAACAGACTCGTTGGCGTCTTTTTCGAAAACGGCTGCAATACAAACAAATATCCAATTAGTGAGAATTTAATCTTTATCTGCAAAAAGGTTGAATAGATTGCTGTTCAAAAAATGCTACACATTTAGGAGCACAGGCTTTAGAAACCTCAAGCTCCGACTTTCAGATCATCATCCGTACTGTACTTGACTTATATCAGAATTATACAGCCAAGGGTAAACAGAACGAGTTGGAATCAATTCAAAGCAAGACTGAAAATCTGTCAGATATTGAGAAGATCTGTTGGCTGAATACCTAAACACGTAGGTTCAAGTAAGACTTGATGGAACTTTACTTTTACACAAAATGTTTCCGTAAATCGTGTTCATTCGGGTTTCCTACTTCGCAAACGAGTGATGCATGCTAAGTGTATGATTCCACTACACCCGCAGGACAGATTGCTGTGTCCAAATAACCGACATACTTTGTTTCTGAGCCGTATAAGTCGTACATGCGAGTCTCAATCAGCCCCACCCTCTACTCGAAGATGCCATCATCGGAGTAGATCGCTGTGTGAATCAGGAACTGTTTGCATTCAAAGCCAGTAATTTATTTTCGCTATATCTATCTGTATTTCAGGTAAGCAAATCAATGGCAGTCATCCCGCATAGTCCAATATCAACGTTTATGACTCACCGTCACACAATTCGGCTTCACGTACCTTTTGGGGTTCGGTGGATATGTAAAGTAACAAGAATGAAACTGCTGCATCTTGCTCCTATGGTCTTCAGTGGTGATCTGTGAGCTCGTACTGCATGATGAATCATTTTACAAAAAACTTGATTGTTTTACTGATCAAAGAGCTTCATCACGATTAGAAAAATCGCTTTGTCGTTTTCCCAACCGAGAATAGAAATAGCATTGCACGGATCCCACAATTTTCCCCTACAGTTCTACATATAAAGCAGCAATTTCCAATGCACTTCAAATCCGGTCCAGACCGGATACATTGCACTCACCTCCGTTGGGCGGTTTGGAGGTCTTCACGTCACAATGCACAGAACACATCTGTTCCGGATCACTCAGATATGGTTCCACATTTTGTACGAGGATTTCTCCCATCCCTAGGTGACAGCAAGGTCCAACACGCAATTCTTCCATGCTTTTTACATTTTGCCACATAATATCCCCAGTCAAACTAACCCCATCCTTTGTGAGACTTAAAAGAGCAAGGAAAGCCAATGGTTAACCAAAGAAAAAAAAAGTTCGGTTGTGACGATTCAGAGAACCAAATCTCGAAGTGAATAAGTTTTTTGTTTGTGTTGATCTACTAGTATAAATCGCTTGGTGACTTTTGTTTATTTATTTCAACAAATAGAAAGGCTATTAAACTTATTGATTGACTGTGAATGAATGAACGGAAAGGGATAACCTAATGATTAGTGGCATGAACTAGTGAGCAGAAAAGGGAGTTTGCATTTGTATGACTGCTTGAGTGAATGATTGATGGATAGAGCGATCCGCACAAGCAGTTAGATAATCAAGGCATCACTGATTATTTTGTTTTCATGAGTTAGAGACAAAACTCCCTTTGATTCCACTTTTCTCCCACTCAAGTGGCAGTCCGTGAAACATTTGGAAAATTATTTAGAAGAATAAATTCCTGTTTTTTAGTAAACAGTCCTTCAAGGTTAGCTGAGCAGCACTAATTAATATGAACAGCTGGATAGACCTTGTGGTCACTTTGAAATCCTTATTTGCCTAAATGGAATGCTGAGAAATTTTTGAAATAGGTTTTCATCAATACTTCTTCCAAAATTATTAATAATTCAATATTTGTGTTTTATCTAGGATCTTATCACAGCTATCACTGAATTGGTTACAATTTTGCTTCGAAGGATTTTAGTCACACTAACAAACATATGTATTTTCTGTGATAATTTGCGGTGTTATCGACTTGACTTGTATGAAATAAACGATTCGAAAAAATCGAGATTCGTAGCCAGTTGTGCTCGTGTTCATGCACACCCAGTGATTCAGATTAGATAGAAATGGGTCAAAAAAGACTGCCACTGGTCTTGGATCGATCACATATTGCTACTGATCTTTAGGCAACTAATTGTACGATCATCCGAACTAATTGCGAGAAGATCAACATCAAATTCTAGTTCCTCTGTCCAGCATAAGTTGCTCGAGTCTATAATTTTCCTGTGGCAAAATAACACTGTCACCTGTTGTACAATAATTTTATTATGTATGCTGACAAACTGGTAAGCTGTTTGAAGCAGTAGTGTTCTGTTCTGTCCCAATAACTCCAGTAAGAAAACTCAAATGGCTTCGAACTATCTCAATTCAATAATACCAAAACAAAGTTTTATGAATGAGGCATAATGGTCATATTAAAATCCTGGCCCTTCGGTGTGCTTCCTTCTCTCCAATCTTGTCTACTACTTAGGACGGGTGAATACTTGCCGGCTAAAACAGCTTGTGGCAGAGCGCAGTTATATGGGTAGAAAAACTTGTAAAAAAAGCATCCAAATGGACGTTCTTTTCGTACTTCCCACTGTTGGCCAATGATTCCTTGGAAGCACACTAAAAGCTTTTCAGAAGCTTTTGTTGAGAACAAAGATCTTAGACACACACGAACACACACCAAGACATTTGCATACAAACAATGAAAGCCAATTAACCTCAGCTTGAACTTTTAGCATTCTTCCTACATGTCTTAACGAAAACGACGGGGCACGGGTTTCTAGCACGGTACTTATATCACTGATGAACAAATCTCCCAAAGGTCGCGTATCCTAGCTGACCAAAACATTGCCCCACTACCGTTGATACCAACGACAGAAACGAAGGTTTCACCCCCACACTTACAAAACAGACACATTGTTTGATACACGGAGGATATGAATACCCCAAGATTATTCGACTGTAAACCGGTTATCTGCGGTAACCTTTAAATGACTACCAATATTTCTGACAAAATTGTTGCCATGATGTTCTGATCGCTGAGCTTGGCGTTTAGATCGCAAACGTTTCATCACCAGTCGAGGTGACATGCACTGACGATGTCACCTCGACTGGTGATGAAACGTTTGCGATCTAAACGCCAAGCTCAACGATCAGAACATCATGGCAACCAACAACCTAGGCTACAACCAACACAAATGTTTAAAACTATTGTGACAAAATTGTTTCAAGATATCTAAAGCTTGCATTTATCATGTCGCAACATGCATCTTTTTTCGAATCTTTCCCAACGGAAATCAGGCCCAAGAATATGAAACACTACGGGGACACTTGAAAAATGATAAGAAAATACACTAATCTTGGACAAATTTGAGTCCTATTTAATTCATGGTACAAAAAGCGCAACTAGGAACACAGGAGATGTTCATGGAAAAAACTAACGACTTAGTCCAGCGTAACATCGATAAAACCTGTTTCAGATGGCAAACGATAACCTAGTCAATAACGGCACATTTGAGTCTGTATGGAGCTCACTTCCTGGACCGCGCTACCTGGTGATACTCGGGGTATTGCTCGAAAGCCTGATCGAATTCTATCAGTGGATGCAGTAGACTGAATGGCAAAAGCCGGGCAAAAACGAAATGGCCAAACATTCAGACTACTTGATTCGGCAGTAATGACAAAGAACCGGAAATTCGCAGACACCTTCAGTTATCTATCGTGAAATTTCAAGAATATCTTCAAGATCTAAAGCTAATCAAAATGAGGACTTCAAAGCAGACTAAGCAGAATCAACTATACGTTTTGTACTGAGGATGCCATCTCGACGGGGGTTGGAACATTATCCGTCTGAAATGCAAGCTAATCGGACAATTGTCGAGGAAAACATTGACATATTTATCATCTAGTTCTTCCGTCTTTTGTGCAATCACGATAACAATTTTCTGGAGAAGAGTTTTCCTAGTTGTATATCGTCGAATGGGAAAATGACTGTCGAGGTCATCATTCGAATTCGTGAGCACAAGGCCAAAGTTCACCGGGATCAGTGTTTGACCGCTGCCAGCGGTAAACGAGACTTTTAGATGTAACGTTTGCAAAATCAGCGCCTAAACCAAATTGTTGGATTGTTCACAAGCGATTTGCCAGAAAAAGTGGATTTTCACATTTCCGGTTGGAAAATTAAGCACAAAAATGCAGTGATATCCAGTAAGCTCCATCAGTGTGATCATTCCCGGTTACCACAAGATAACGATAATAAAATAATAATAATATCTTACTTTCTAGCATATAATACTGGAGCAACATTTACGGACCGGGGTCACGGTCAGTCAGTGACTGCTGAATGGGGAAAGTGATTGGCCGTGGCAAGAATCGAAGCCTGGAGAAAAGATTCCTAATTCAACCAGGAAGACTAATTGAGAACCTCCGGTCATCAGTTTGTGAAACGAGTCGGGGCAGATCAGAAAGTCGACGCGCAATGTAATAACCTAGTCAAATCTGGTCATCTGTAGGTAGGCACATTTGAAACCAAATTTATCCACGTCATACTCGCGTATAACAAGTTGTCAGTGACCCAGGACAAAATTTATATGAGAAAAACCAAGCTGATGATCTAAAAAACTAAACGCAAACAAGTATTATTTTGATAAAAAGGGTCCAGTAATAAACTGTCACAAAGAACCTCAACTTGGACTGGCTGTAGAACCCCACCCCGTAGGTTATATGAAGTAGGCACAGCTTCATCACTACTGACTGATTCATTCGAAAACTTCAAAGTTGAATTTGTTTACAACTAGAGCCTGTACACATAACGATGAAATCATTTAAAACGGAGTATTGCTGCCTCACCAGGAATCAAGGCAGGACGATCTATGGGGAAGTCAATAATCCAAGTCACTTGGGAGCTTAGTTCCATTTTTTCAGCGCATACAGACAGATGCACAGTGTGACTCGTTTCTGTGTCTATTCACTTATGTGTACAAAATGAGTTCCAATGAAACTGTGCGCGTATCAGGACTCATGCCTAGTAATCAGACCAGTCTTCAAGTAATTCATTCTGTCCCAGTGGCATAGGATAATCTGGATGGAATGATTCTCAAATAATATTTTTATATAGTGATCCTTCCGAAGACCAAATTGTTTTTGTAAAATTTACCATCGCCCTATATCGTAAACTACCCATGAATAGTTATGGTTTTTTATAAACCAGTCTGATTGGGATATGTCTTAAAAGCTCTAGTGCCTAAACCCCAGTTGGTCCAACGGTTCAGTTTTCTGGTTTTCCCTTGGGTGGCTCGAGCTTGGCTGCCAAAGCAAAGGACATTCGTTACTCCCAAGCATTTTATAAGTATTCTGGGCATCAGTAAATTGTGGTTGGTGGTTCGTGATGTTTGAAGTATCGAGTACCACCCACGCACGTATTCAGTACAAATGTGGGCTAAAATGTGGGAGAAGTAGTCACTCTGTCTTCTTACTTCGCTCATTTGACCCGCGGTCGTGGTCAGATTTATATAGGTAGCACAAACCGCTGACTGTCACGACGGATATCCGATTTAAGCTTCAAATGGCCGAAGAAATGGACCACATAAGACACGTAAAACGCTCATCATAACGGGAATCTGAGGTCGTATGCTACAATTTAACAAATATTAAAGGGCACAGCATTGACCGAGCTTCATCATGCCAACTACTGTTACGGGGTTCTAATTCTAGACAGTTGGCATTCAGCAAGTCGGTAATAATTAGATTACCTAATCCAGGTACACTCACCTAAATCGACCAATACAATAGGTCCGTTCACTATGGTGCTGATTGCCCTTCGCGCTCTGCTGGGTTGGAATTCTATGCCCGGTCTAACGCATTTCCAGATACATATCAGACAGTAGGTTAGAGTTCAGGGGAAAGTGACAAATGCTGAATTGAACAGCAGGTTCATTTCTGTTGGGTTTGAATCCAATCGCAAATGCTGGCTAGTAGCCAGTGTTGTCTATTTGTAAAATATTCGAATGTCTGATGGGTTGTATTTGTATGGGTTGTTGTTGTTGTATGGGTTGTTGTTGTTGTTAGTAGATCTCATTATGCGCTCAAGCAGTGATTCAAGTCCCACCGTGGTGAATATGTTTCGCCTGGAAATTCTATCTATCATTACCGTCGGCGGAAAAGTGGTCATCAAAGCAAATCTCAAGCACGGAAGTCTAGGGTTCAAATCCTGCCACCGCAGCCGGCAGCTTCCCTTTCAGCAGCTCTTGACTGACCTTGACGAGCCGCCTGAAATCTCCTGCCGTCATTGAACAATAAACAGAAATGAAGTAAATTATTGTTGTCAGTTAACTTAGGGAAATCCGCAGAGTAACTTCTCACGTAGACAATCACTGGAAGATTGCATTTGCATTTGCACTGCCCTCCACTTATGTGCACTAGATCATAAAATCCCGGAAATACAGAAATGATTCTCACCAAATTTATTTACTCTTCAGTTATTTTTTTTTGCCCTCAGATTTTTCCTGTGTGATACTGTTACGGTTAGCTCCAAATGGTAGTTTGTAAAAGAACAGAGCATGTCACTTCCATCGGACTAAATCACTTGGCCGAATTTTATGATATATTACAGTGAATTCTCCCAAAAGTTTGCGTGAATTTGTCATTGTGGCATGCAAAGTTGTTTGAAATGATGTCGGCATAGAATGAACTGATAAAATACGAGATAGATCATATAATCTACTCTCAAACAGCTAAACTAATCGAGTACAAAAATTCTGTCGACAACACAGCACTCTGTACCGTTACAAAATTTCCATTCACAAGTGCACGCACACCTCGATGAACGGGTTTTATATCAAACTGCACAAAGGCCTTTGTAGTACCCACCACTGCGAAAAGCTCGGTGACAAATTTCAGTCTGATTTTTTAATCGTGCGGAAAAAAGAGAAGAGAATTTTGGTGAACAGTGTTCCCCAAAATTGCTAAAAGGATAACAAGCTATCATAAAACAACGTACTCACGTGCCACCTCATTTGTCTCATGTAAAGCAACAATAAAGTGTGACTTTCCCATAAGATGAATAAGGTGACACACCAGACTCTTTCACTTGCCTACCGTAATCAGCTACTTTTCAGGGTGGAATGTAACACAGCCACGGGTACAAATAATATATATATATATATATATATATATATATATATATATATATATATATATATATATACGGCGGAGTGCGAGGATCGTCACCTAAACTCCGACAACGTCGCTCGAACATTGCCATTGTTATGGTTTGCAGGCTGAAGATTACTCAGGCTCGGTAGATACACTCGGTTCTCCGGATGCAAAGGTCTTGGGTTAAGTTCCATGAACAACTGAATGCTGTGAATTCTTGGCCAAGATTTCCATCGGTTCTGTTCAGACACGGAAGTACTCGTGAATATTCCATTGATTATACTGAAGTATTATTCAATCTGCCTTCCCTAGCATTTCTCCGGTCATTTACTTCGTCTTCATCTCGCTGCCTCTTTTCCGATGTTCATCCATTTCCACTTCATCTGTACCTCACAGCCATACGTACCAAATTCAACTGTCATTTTCGATAAATAATCCATCTTTTCTCAACTTGTCATGCTCTCTCCTAGTTCCACGACGAGTTTCATACTCTAATCCCCATCTTCTTTCACAGTATACCGCGGCTTTACATAAGCCTTATCGGAAATCTACTCATTTCGTGAGAAAAGCTATTTATTTCTTATTCTTTTTCGTTCCCCCAAAAGTTTAACTGTATTTTTGGTCTCCCTGATGTTTATCTCCCTAACCATGTGATCATTTTCCGATTGATGTCATTCAGTAATATATACCAAGCATGCCCTGGGTTACTTGGAAATAAACTATTATTACTACATCTATGCACCAAACCCAGAGGTATAAAGCTACAAAAACAATGGCTTAAGATACGAACATCAGTTATAGTAAAAGTGATAGAAATTGAACTCATCTATTACTTTCTCTGATGTAATGAAAATAATATGACTAACACTGTCGGTGACAAATCAGATTATCGAGTCACTCTGTTATCCTAATTTCAAAGACTGATGATCACAAATGACCTAATTTGGCTAAATCCAAAAATATACCTTCACGGTGCTTGGGAATGAAGTGAAGTTTGAATTTTCCATTTGATATCAGGCGAAAATATCCAATTCGAGTGAGTATGGTACTCGTCATCTGCGCGCACAAACAACTTTCCCCACTACTTGCGAATTCCCCCGGGTGGCATGCTTATATCACTACCGGGGGAAAAGGGAAGAATACATTTCATACGGCGTAGTTTAGTGCGTTTCCATGACTCCGAGCTAAATGTGGAGTATTGAAATTCATCGGAATAGCAAATAAAAAGGACGCTTTAGGTTTTAATTCTTTTCACATAAGCGATTCAATATTTGAGTGTGAGTGGTAAAATATTAGATTTTGCATAATACGACTCATCCTGCGGTGTCATTTTTGAACATATCATTGAAAACCATCAAGCACAGTACATCTGTTGTATCCTTGTTACGAAGAAATCCTTAGTGGTGTGTACTCACGAAGACTCCACTCAGACTGGAACCTGGGGTGATCGACTCTGTGTGTGTGTGTGTCAAACTCTATACCTAGCAATGAACGTGGAGGCAATTCTCGGCAAAACAGCACACTGATCACTATGAACTGAACCGTTACCCGACCTCGCAATCAAGGCCGCAATCACTATTTTATCTGACTGGAGGATAATGAAATAGCCCCAGAAGAAATGCTTAAATCTGGTTATAACTTGAAAGATAGTGACCTTTTGTTGTCTAAGCAAATGCACTTATATTGGAACTCGAGCAAGCTAGATTCGTACAGAAATCGCTGAAGATCTGACAGATTTTCAGTCGATTACCATATGCACCGATCTAGGAAATGCAATGGCCTCTAAAATATTCCGAGCTTGGATATCACGTTTCATTATTCAGTGTTGCGTTTTGCAACCAACGGATTTCAGGTGTGGATGGACTGGTACGGTTAAAGTTTCCCTCTTTTTCAGCTTTTAAACTGTCACGTTCGTTCATCTTCCTGATGAGATAGTTTAACCTTTGTACGGTCAAAAATTGACCGTAAGATTACGTCCGTTCAATTTAGTCAAAGAGGTTAAGAACGGAAGGGAAACATACATTGTGAAGTGCAAGCGTTTCGTTCAATCTTATCGGTCACTTACATAAAACATCTCAGTTTACAAACAGTGGAAAAATAAAATATTTTTATCACAAATAAGTCAGCTGTATTTTCGAAATTACTTGACTGACTGCGGAAAGGCACATAGTTTGCAATAATTGTTTCTGGGCACAAAAAGACGATACCTGGCTTGGTCAACTTAGCTTCAGTAAAAGCCAGCAGAATTAGTCGAACTTTTAAATGACCAAGTCGGGTGAACTCAATGACTTTGCAATAGCCGATGCTGGGTTTTAGCTGCATTTAGTATTGCGCAGTGCATCTGAATCGTTGAGTACAAAAGCCAATATGGAAGCGGTTCAGCCACTCTCTGAGCCAAGTATTGTTCTAAGTATATTCGAAGTACTGCTACACAACTGGATGAAGACCTATTGGCATTTATTGAAGCTATGTCGATGAAGACAGAAGCTCTGTTTTTGTGCACAGAAGCAACCATTGAGAAATAATCTGTCTTCCTTGGCATTGGCCATACAGTCCCTTAAGAATTGCTGCATTATTTGTGAGAAAAATTCCCATTTTTTCCATTGTGTACCCCATGCACCATATCATATCACACATCATGTAAACCGACATGTTTCATGTATGTAATCGATTACTGTGAACGAGCTGCTTACATCTCATAATATGTCATCATTTCGCTCCTATTAACTGGATAAAGCGAAACACTGTGCTTCAGGTTTCTCAGACAGAGTTTTCGAAGCATACAGTCAGTCACCCTCCTGATCAAAGCATTTCTTCTTTAAAAAATGTCATCATAATTTCTCGTATTTGTCATTTTCCATTTGGTTGTATAAGCCATCTTCAAGGCTATGAACGATCCGCGAAATCAATCCGCCCTAGGTCGAAAAAGCTGTGTTTCCAGACAAAAAAACAAATAATGTAGGTCCTGACTGCTTCAGTTTCAAACTCGAATTCTCGATACCCGAATTACTTGCCTATTTGATAGACAAACATCCGGTAACATTTATTTGTGGTAATTGCGTGCTGTACGTCTAAAATTGAAGGCCGTTAATGATTGATTTGTAACTGTCTTCTAGTCTGCGATTTTATGAATAAATGATTTAGCTCTCAAGTCCCTCGTTCATGATACGATCAAAGTACATAGTTCAAGGAGAGGTCCGATAGCTCCCTGAAATATCTGACTTTTGAGGTGTTAATAAAATTTTTCCTAGGTATGAATTGGGCAATTGTTGGTAGAGCCATTACTTTCGGAGAAAGAAGAGGAATAGCCATGCACAAAATGGCTACGGTAAATTTTGAAAAGGATAGAACAACAGGCGATTTCCACATTCAACAATCAGGTTAAACAAATAAGTGAATAACCAGTCCGAGGGTGACAGCGTGAAAGAGCATCACGCGTTCGTCTCCGGTGACAAAAACGTCAGCAAACAAAAAGACCAACAAACCCTTGAACTTGAGGAGGAAGTATATAGCGTTTTTAATATTACCGTGGGAGAATCAATCGTCCTTTACTGGATACCCACTACCTGTTACAGCTTGGTAGCCTTCAGTTTAGGTGTGCTCTCAATTTACCTGCTTCACTGAGTCCATGAAGCCAAAAGATAAATTTGAAGGCGAATTCCTAAGTACTACTCCAGTCAGTATGAAAAGTACCTTGAGGAATCTGAGCTCAAACTCCAGAATATCATATGGTAGACCAAATTAACTGATGCTTCGCTGTTTTGTCCATGTACCTACTTTGGATCAACTCTCCACAGTCTACGCTTCTGACTAGTGAGCAGATGGTTCTCGTCGGGCTTCCAAAAAATTCCTAGTCCAACTTTATTGCTCTTCCGGTTCCCAAACCAGACGTATCAGTTTATGTTTCCAGAGAGACATTGCAGTGACTGAATAGCGCGAAATGCAATCAGAACACAAGCTAAATAGCACCGGAATATACTCATTTTTTCAGCATACAAATTACCGCATTTTTTACAGGCGAAAAAAGTATAGAGAAACATGGTGATAATCAATAGTTCAATTACGTGAGCATGGAATAGTCATCGTGATTGTAACGAATGCTGCTAGAAGACTGAGTTCGACTGATTTCAGGATTGTCAGAATCGGTGAGCATGCAACGCAATCGAAGTCTGAGGCGGAATCATATTTGCATGACCAGTTGGTTGTGTGAAAACCAAGGTTGTATTATCGATTACACGTTTGAATGAATGTATTTCGCCTCTCTCGTCTGATGTACAGGTTCTGTCTAAAGTCCCTGAATATCCCCTTGTTTAACTACACTTTAGTACAGAAACTGGGTTGCACCCTAGTAAAGGTGTGTAACTTACTGGGGGAAAATGTGACAAATTGTTCCCAGAAACTGAGAATAAATTCTCTACCTTATTTAAATCATGCTATTATCAGGAAATTATGAAAATTGATGTATGAAAATGTGAAATTCCATAGTAAAGGGAAGGATGTTTCCTTGGCTATAATATATAAATAGCCTCCTCTGAGTCACAACCTGGCACATTATTCTACAGCAAACTGATTTTATTGACAAGGTCCTGGTCTGGCTGACACGGAGTTTCACTTTTTCCAACTTGGTGAACCGCCAATCGTTTGGGTTATCATTGATAACACTCCACCGGCAAGAATGATCGCAATAATTTGCTGCCCATATCAACTGTTCTGGTAAGGTTTGGAACCTCAAAATAACTAGAAAGATGTTTTGAGAAATTTCTTCTTAAAACTGACATCTGAGAACCCTCTACGTCTCATCACAGATCGTACTAAGTAAATCGATGACCGAAACAATTCACGGTGCCGTTGCAATATTTTCGCGGTTGTAACACATAGCCACCTTCGTTGTTAGTTCAGTACTGGTCTTCGATCAACTGAACGGAGAATTCAGTAACTTTTCTCCACCCCTATTCGCAACGGCGTGTAGGAGTTTGCCGTCAGTCGTGTACTTATTGCTCTTTGTATGTCAATTTTATCATCGTATGACTAACGTCATCATCCAAGTGGGACATGTTCGTGTTTTGCACATCTCATCTTGATATGACAAATTTTAACATGAATATTGTGATAACACATTTTGTGAGTCACAAAAAAATGTGCTCGATGGACTCTCACAATGTATTTTTACTCCTCTTTAATCGAGTAGGGGAATCTTTGTTTTTTTCGTAAATCTCTCTTCAATGTGACGATGACAAAATGGATATTTTAGGGACTACCCTTAAACGACCTTGAAAATTGAGCCATGCGTTTGAATATGCCAGCGTTTGCCTTCGGTCAGTTGGCTGTTGTATTGTTAGACACATAATAATATTCCGCAACAATTGGTACCCTAAAACCTACTGGAAAGCACTGGGCAGGTGCCATGTGATACCCGATGTCCGATCGCTCAGACGTCATGCGCTCAATCAACTTGACGCGGCCAAATCCAGTCTAGACGAAATAGAGCGGCTGGTGAATAGATACGAAACGAACGTTGCAGAACTACAGGAAGGTCATCGAAGAGAATTTCGGGAATTTGTGGATTCAGTTTGTCGAAAAGCTCGGGAAAAGAAGCGAGGGAAGTTCCTCAGCAGCTTGGAAACAAGAGTACCACCGTCCAGGTTACCGGAAGATCCTGAAAGGTATGTCCACAATCATTCCTCTGTGACGCTTAGTAAATTGCAATATGAGGCTTTATCTCTCGGACCTAGGTTTTGTGCAACTCAACCACGTTATCATCAGGTGGAAATTGAAACCCAGTTTGAAAGTCGAATGAGCCAGTTGTACGACCTGTTACCAACATCATCTGACTCAGTGGACGGCCTGAAAACATCACTTTTTTATGAATGTCAAAAGTATCACGCTGCTAGATCTCCGTTGAACGGAATATTAACTAAGCAACATCGAGAAGCGGTCCAAGAACTAGTGAATAATGAAGATTTATTATTATCGAAACCGGACAAAGGTGCCGGATGGGTTGTACTAGACCGAAGCGATTACGACAGAAAATCGGTGAATATTTTACCTGATGAGAGCAAGTTCATTTACCACCTGAGTGAGAAAGACAAAACACAAGAAGCCGAGACTAAGCTGACCGATTTTGAAGCAGCTTAAGTCAGAAAACACTATTTCTAAAACACTGTACGACAAGCTTGCGCCCTGCGGCTCACAACCACCTAGACTCTATGGGTTACCAAAAGTACACAAACCAAATGTACCCCTAAGACCGGTGATTGACATGAGCACCTCAGCCTATCACGCCACAGCTCAGTGGATTGCAGAAATTCTTGAACCTGTGCGCAAGTCACTAGCGAAGTATAGTGTGAAAGATTCGTTCTCTTTTGTGGAGATGATAAAACATCAGGACCTGTCTGAACAGACTATGCTTTCCCTAGATGTTGAATCCCTATTCACAAACGTTCCGTTGATCGAGACGGTAGAATTCATCTGTCAATACTTGACCGATAATGATATCGAACTCGACATTCCTGTGGCTAAGCTAAAAGAACTACTTCTTAGATGTACATGGAATATACAATTTCTGTACAGCGGAAAATACTACAGGCAGAAAGACGGGGTAGCAATGGGATCACCACTTGGACCCCTTCTGGCGGATATATTCTTAGCAAAACTCGAAAGTGGACCACTACGTAGCACCATTGACAGTCTATATATGTACACCAGATACATGGACGACACTTTCATAATTTGCGATTCAAAAAAAGACATTACCGAACTACTGCGAACATTCAACAACGCCCACGCAATGACCACATTTACAGTGGAAGTAGAGACGGACAATTTCCTCGCCTTTCTTGATGTGGGATTGCGTAGAATGGAGGACGGACATATAGAAAGGAGGGTGTATCGGAAATGTACATGGTTGGGGCAATACACACATTTCCTTAGTTTTGTCCCTCTACGATACAAAAGAAACCCTGTGAGCTGTCTGACCTTCAGAGCAAGAAACATCTGTAGTCCTGACACGATTGCCCAAGAACTCGAACACATACGCGGTACATTATTAAAAACGGCTATCCAGAACCGTTCATTCGTCAACATATGGGAGAGAGGAGACACAAAATGAAAGTTCAAATGGCCAAGAAAAAGGATATTTTTCTAACTGTCCCGTTCAAAGGTGACAAAACCTTAGAAATACTAGAGCTGCGCATATCCAAGACCCTCGGGAAGTGTTTCCCCGCTGCACATGTCCGAACCTTAACAAATACGAAGCCTTTCATTGTTCAACAATCCAAGGACAGGTTGCCTCATCAGTCTCAATCTTTTGTTCTATATCAGTTTACGTGTTCTTGTAGTGCGCAGTATATTGGACATACGACGAGACGCCTGTTGAAGAGGAAATCAGAACACGTCCCGGTTTCTTCACGCAAAGGTACAGTCCGGACTATCAATAGCGCAATCCTACAACATCTGGTGGATAGCGGACACCAAATCGACACGGTGACTGCTTTTAGACCAGTCCTGACAACTCCCAGAATTCACGCGAAAGGATTACGCAGGCGGTTGCTGATGACGTCAGAAGCCATAGCAATTCAGCTATTGAAACCGGATTTGTGTAAGCAACGTAACCTCGTGCAACAATTGTTGTTGCCGTGGCCGTTACAAGTGATTCTCTTATGGTTCCATTGTACCAATTCTCCCCAGCCCCACACCTCTTTTTTCACACCTTTGTTTTTCACACCTGTCTTTTCACGACATTTGGTTACACATTTCACACTTATTGTCGTTCACACAACGAACAAGATTCATCAAGTTGAAGCATGTTGTCGAGTTACCGGATTTGTTGCACATTTACTCACTCTTTCCTATCTTTAGCTGCACGTATACCCTTTTTTACCCAGTACTATATATGTCAATGCCTGAAGTGATATATCGAAAAGAAATTTCTTCGTGTTACACGTTTTTTTCATGAAGCGATGGGCGTATTCTATGATAATAATATTCGCCAAAGAATTTCGATTTGTTTTTGGTTCCATCTGTAAAACAGGCACATGGCGGACATTTCTGATGAAAAAGAGCCTGAAGTGAGATCAGTATTTAATCGTGAAGGATGAAGATCACCTATTGTGAACTTTACTCTCAAAGGTTACCCAGTAATCAGTATTCCATATAAAGAACTATTTTCGGACTTCGGAACTTCAGGCTAATTTGTCATGGTAAACAAGGTGGCACAAATTCAATCGCCAGCGGACTGCTATACATCTGTGTTTGATGATAAAAGGTCGTATGGAATTTTATATTCCAGTCTTGGGCTATGTTGCGGTGAGTTTAGAATAGTAGAAGTACCTACACAGTATAAAGTTTGCCAAGTGAATTTGGACAAGTCCCATGAACAAAAAAGCATATAACAAACGATTCTACAATTCAGTCGACTTGTTTCATCACGAAAGGTAGCAAATTCTTTAGCAAAATCCGCTTTAAAGTGAAAATGAATGTCATCATATATTAATTTAAGTACTCCCTGGTAAAACAAATGAACTCACCATTTCAGTTTGCAATATTACCAGTCGCCACTTTTAAACAGAGCCGTAGAATAGTAAGGACATTTATAAACTCCTGCATTGGGAGACCCGTGACACAGAGAAGTCTGTCAGTTTGCTCTACCTCGACTGAACACATGAAAAGGAAAAGCAATATGAACATCGTGGTTGCCGGTACAGGTATTCGTGAGACCCATAGCATGCAGAGCGGATCATTATGCAAACGTATCTCGGTGCCCTTTACATTGCAACAATCACATTCAGCCATGAATCGGTAGCAAGCATAAATGTGACGCATCCATTGCTTCTTAAGGATCCGGGTGTCACGGAAGTGGTCGCTTTTGGTTCATCTCAGAATCAATACGAGGCTGTTGTTCCAGGTAACTTTGTCTATACCGTGGATACTGGAGTGGTGACTATTCTTCTGGACTTTTGTTCTCAAGAGCTCCGGTGACGAACTATCACGTTTAAAGAAGCGTATAAAACTAGCGACACGAACTAGGAATGTCAAATTAGAGTGATCTATTGTTTGTCTGCCTGGAGCGAGCTTTTTAATTCATGTTTCAATCCAAGCGGTAATCTGAACTATAGAATAAAATAACATTGTTCTCGGCAACTCTTTATTTTACTGGAATTCATGCAAATTATCCACACCGTATTCTTAAAAACGTTTTGACTCTTAGCAGTCGTCTCCATCTTATCAGATAATGAAATATTTTAAAATCTCACTAAGTATTAGGACGACCCGGAGGAAATCCGAGGTAAAAACCTGCCCTTCGAAGGAAGGGGTTTGACATTTCCCACGTTCAATTATTGCGAATGAAAGACCTTGATAGATTTTAGAAAAAGAGATGCTTGAAACCGAGCAAGACTGAATTCGCAAGGTAACAGAGTCTGCAACATACTTTTAGAAGTCTAGGGGTAGGTTAAAATGTGTTTTGCCACATTTTAATCTTTTGATTTACATTTTTGTTTATATTATTACTACCGTTTATTATTCTGTACAAGAGCAATATTTCAGGAAAAATGTTTTATCCAGTTGGAGTCTAACACTTAGAAAGACCGGCGGCCGAAGTAGGGTTTAAACCAGGGATCCGAGGGTTGGAAGTTCACCATGGTGATTGCTCGACCAAGCCGATCCTAATGAGTAAAAAACTACTTGGCCACTGTCCTGAATGGCGATAGGTATAAATTTGAAAGCAAGATGAAGCGAGATAACGTTTGTACTTATGAGCATTTAGGCTGACTGAGTGGATGTCAGATTAGCCCGCTTCCTATGTCAGTGACAGCGAAGTGGCCAACAGAGTTGCAAATCGTGAATCCCGTTAGGTGTACTAGGGCTTTGATAACATTAAATACTGGCGAATGAAGCAATAAATGATTGGAAAACATCCCCTGTGTTGAATGCTAAAGGGCTGTTTAATATCAAGATTAAATTTTGGTAGAAGTGAATTTCACATCAAGCACGGGATCTATATTTCCCCACGAGTCCTAAGGTTACTATTCTCAAGTCTACAATAGGTCTTTTGGTTTTAACACTGAGAACGGCTTTCACAAAGGGCGCAGCAATTGGAATCATACGAAAACATAGATTTGAACCTTAGGAAGTAGTGAGAATTTAACCGTACTGTGTACCTTTTATTATGTTAGTGTTTAACTACACAATTACATATAAAATTACTGTTTGATGTATGTGAATGTGAAAAGAGTAATGTCCTAATACTAAAAATATTAGTTCAGTTCATTTGAAGCCCTTATTTTACAAAAGCAATCAAATCTATGATGTAATAAGGATGGCAAGTATTTCAGTGTCTTCATTTTCTTGTTTCTTTCAACTATTATTGAATGTCAATCGCTGGGGAGTTCTACTATTTATAACCCATCGCAAGCAGTTGCAGATGATCACTATCATACACCGGTGATGTCCAAATTTGACGCCAAAGTAATTCATTTCACCGCGAAATCCTCATTTCAAAAACCCGCATAACATGCCAACTGAATATTGCTTGCGTGAGTTCTACGATGATCTGTGGACTTGTGAATGTGTTTGTCTTTGATAACCCCGGTAAGTTTGTTTGAAGATTGAATCCGGAATTTAGCAAAATGTCAAATACGAAAAACAATGCATGACGAATAGTAATCATCATTGATGGACAAATATTGATCATACGAAAAACGGTTGTTTTGCATCAGTTAACCCTATGTAAATATCTCGTCCGAAAGAGCAAAATCGGTGCGAACAAATTTGGAGAGTGTTATATCATCTCGTGGTTTATTAGCAAGCCGGTGGTTTCAAGGGGGAAAACAATTTGGCTAATTCCTAATGAATGGATTTCTCACCAAAATCAAGTACGAGTGATCTACGGAATACCTATTTTCGTGGTGATAATGGAGAAGTATTATCCCAAACCACAGAGTTCCATCACTTTGGGAAAAAGGGGAGAAAGAGGAAGATAGAGTTTTGTTAGCTCTTTGGGCACCGGATTCTTTCAAAAGCAAATTGGGGAATCTTTTTCTAAATGACAGTACTTTTATTTACAATATTCTTCTTAAACATGAAGTCACAAAAGGACACAAAGGGCAGAAGTTTGAGAAGTTTTATAGGAATGATAAATTTGTCAGAGTTTTCATAAAGGAGAGGAATGTCCAGGGAGCAATAAATGTAGCCGGGCAAATGATGTCTTAGTGTGATCCCTTAAACCTATAAGCAAAGATGGTTCAAAAAACCGTGTGCTTCCTTTGTTATCTCCAGAACCAAGGCCGGCAATGTGGTCGTGAATTGTTCTGTCTACGGTTAAACGACGTATTCCGTCCACCCATTCTCATAGGGAGCACAAATTTGGTCTGTGATAAAACATTCGCAAACAACCTCATTTCAATGACCTTGAGGTCGTAAAACGCACTACGCCGGTTGATTTAGACTGCGTTAAATTATGATCAACGTGTTCGAGGCTGCTTTATAAACGACATTTTCAACAACATACAATTCGTCAGATCCGAAAAATAAGTGTTTCCAGTGTGTCAGACTAAGAGTTATTTGGAGGAGAAAATTTACTTCGAGGTTATGCACCATAACATGTACCGCAAAATGTAGGATACCAAACAGCCGTGACCATCTTCATTCGTTTGTCATGAGCCAGTACATTTTGAACGTTCCTCTTCCACAATTACTCATAGAAGTCCCACTTGAGTTAAGATGTAGAATTCATTTTGGTACCTTCAAAGAAGTTACGCACTTTGGAGTTCACAGTTTAAGGTTGTGCGAAATAGGCCAGCCTATCCCGCAAAATCGCATAAACACTCGAACTTCAACAGAGCCCGAATATTTCTCGCTCGATAGTCAGTGGCAACAAACATCAGAGTCGTCGCAGGGTCATATGATAAGGATGAATTTTTTCCACATGGCTACAAGTCGCGAACAATGTCACGGTTCTGACCAGTCTGTGAAGGTTCGCGTTTAATATTTGACAGACCCTATTGTTGTGGAGCTTTGAATGACCACGACTAATCATACCTGATTTATTAACTGTTACCTGATTCAACCAACTCATCAGTCTCTGCACGAACAGTTTTATCGAATAACTCGCAAATGTTCGTACTTCTGAGAATAACTACTTGATAATCTATTGTAAAGCATGTAAAGGTTAATCATATTTAAATGTGCTCCCTGATGGTGACGTTCCTATTATTTCGTGCATAAACTATTGCACTTCGCAGACCACTTTGAACAAATTCATTTAATTATCTTGTGACAGATCGTCCTGGGCATAGGTCAGCACTTTTACTGAGATGAGATCTAGCCCGTAGACAGTTTTCGCCACTAAATTCCCCGGGCATGCGAAACCACTCTACTGAAGATCTTAATGACGGAAAATTCCAGCAACTTGAAAATGTTTCCTCTGATATTATCACACTGACAAACGTTTTGGGAAAATTGCTTCGCCATCGATACACTTGATTTCATTCTGCCCATATCATTCCGTGCGAACACCACGACCCTAGATTTCCTTATATTCATTCAAAACAGCTGATTTTCATCAATGTAACTGTTCTCGTTCATTTGTAACGTGGTTTTCTCCCAACAGGTGATATTCTACTCAGTATCTAACGGTTCACGTACTTTCCGGTGAACAAATATCCTCCCATTGCAATCACTCGGCATTTGTGGTCACCAAGGTAACCCTAATCATTGGATTCATCCGATTCTAGATAATCTATTTGAAAAATATTTCATAAGTTACCGAAACGAGCCTACAGAACAATGAATGCCAAACGTATTAAATCAATGTATCTCATCACCACAATAAGAGACAAAAACCCATAATTCGTGGAAAAGACAACCATACAAAAAGATATATTTATAAATCATGAATTTCCCGGCATTTGTGATTCATAACATTCAAGTCTGCAGTTATCATAAGCGAACTTCAAGTATCGTGCTCGAAACAGTTCTACGTTAGTAACGGAAGTAACTATGGGTGATAAGTGAACATGTACTAAACAGAAGTGAGTGACAATGATATTTTCTAGTTTATAATCGGTGTGTTGGCAAAACTTGATTTATTAGCCATCGTTGAGTAGTGAGAGTTGCTGCATCTCGGCTTTTTCTACGTCGACGAACGTAGTCTTATGACTTAGAAATTCATCGAGGAATTCAACCAGTGTGCACGACGCGTTTGGACGATCCAAAGCCAGAGCAAGATTGGTAGTAAATTGACGAGATGGAATGTTATTTCAAATGGTATCAATGCTCACCTCACTATTGATAATACATTTATTATAAAACTGTTTACCTTGAGCCTTTACGATTCACTAGTGCAGGTTGTAAACACTGATATCCAATGAGGACCCAAAGCAAGAATGTCAACTTCTGAGTACCTCTTCGGGACGCTAATTGAAGCTCACGTTTACCTAAGTATGAATCCCAGTTACGTAAATGCACGCAACGGTGATGCTTTCAATCGTGTGAAGAACTAATCAATCCAGTAGTCAATCCATTCCATGCAATCTTAGTAGAAGGAATAAAAAAAAATTATACGCTAGCGGAAAAATGGATATGAAAAGACGATACCTACTCTGGACACAAGTAAATTATACCAAAGAGTAAGTTAGTCCATTATTCGAAGACATCCAAACATCAGATAGAATCTCTGGAAACAATAGGTAATTAGAACGATAGTTTCCACCCATTCTTTGATCTTTTCATCATATATAGAAAACACGAATAGCGAACAAGCTCGTGTTCGGTAACATCATCCTCGTGGCTAATACAGTTACATTTATAGGTTAGAAATGCATAAACTATGAACCAGGTCTGTGTGCTAAAGTTTGATTGGATGGTCATCAAAGTTGGTGTTGCGTAGTTAGGAAGGATAGGAGGGGAAAGGTTGTTGTTTCGTGATTGGGAAAGGGGCCCGTGAAACAATGAACAAGGGTTTTGGGGATTATCCATTTCCGGTTTGAACCAAAGGGTCAACGTATGGGTCACACTGAGCTCCATGGTCGGTCTCGGATCGCGGCCAGGGTAGTTTGAGTGCTTTAACGAAACGTTTCTGAGAACAAAGCGATGGATTGAATAATCTGATCGCCACTGCCTCTGCCGTTGCTAGATGTTGTTTTTGAGCGGCTTTCGGCGCATTCGTAGGGACTCTGCAGACTATTTTGCACGCATTGTCGTTTACGTGATGTCCAGTGTCTGCGAGGTGCGCCACAATCGCGCTGGTGATGGATTTTCTGTTTCCCGTCGACAGCCAACTTGGTTTGTGCTCTTTGATCCTTTGTGATAGTTGCCGTGTCGTTCTACCTATATAGATTGCCGAACATGAGCAAACAAACGAATAGGTTAGCATGGATGAGGTGAGGACAGGTAACTTGTCTTTTAGGTTCGTCGAGATCACTGGTCGACTGGTGAAGTGGGCACGCAGTGTAGCAGCGGGAAAGGTGCGAGCGATCGCCTTTTCCAAGCGTCTTATTAGTAACTCGCTTTGATCTTGCTTGTATGCGCGGGTAGTCTAGACTCAGGCTTACCGGTTCCGTTTGGCCAATGAACATTGTGGTTTGGTTACCAAATGGTTCGTCATTTGGTAACAGAGCACAGCACCACACAGCTGTTGCATTCCTGTTCAGTTCATATACACTCAGCACTCACTGTGACTCAGGTCCTGCTTGACCGATCATGAGTCAAACATATAACCACAAAACCATTCAGACTTGACCTCAACGGTCTCTTGAACAAATGTACTATGTGATATAGCGCCCTCAAGTTACTGAAATTTCACTTATGAGCAAACCACTCACGACACGATGATTGATTCCCAAAATGGACGAGTTTTACTTGGAAAGCTCAAGTGGGAACTAAGGCTTCACTGTAGAAAAATCCGACACTGAATAGATTCTTGATCAGTGTACATGTTAGGAGATTTGATTTGATCATCAAACCAACTGGTAAAGAATAACAAGTATAATCATTACTTGAGTTGATGATGATTGAATTGCGGGAGGAAATATCATGTGAAGAATCAAGACGAAATGAGAACAACAAACAAATTTTCGGAAACACAAAAAGGTGTGCGTGAGTGTCCTCTAACGGTTTATGCTACTAGTTTATCAATATACCCATCCGGAACAGTTTTTGTCTGTGAAGTAATTTTACAACGCTAGATTGATCGTTTAGTGTTCCCAATACAGTAGTCTTCTCTCCACCAAACTGTTCCAATCAGTCAAAAAGAATCAAAGAGCGTTTCTTCTCATAGGAACCGAGTAGGAATGAATTGTTATTATGCCGCATTCGGGGCGAATCTTGAATGTTTCTCTTTTCTTCTGAAAAGATAAATACAAAAGAAATTCAGTACAAATAATGTATTTGTTCTATTACTTCTGAATCTTTCAACCTTCTCACATAGAAATAAGAATGATTTGCTCGGGTTATTAGTATCCTTATGACGATCTCCATTCACCAGTGACGATGTGATTTTAACTGTATACGACTACGGATTGGTTGGCGAGAATATAACTAAATGTTACTTCTCAGTGAGCGTGTGTATGGTTTCAATGAACGATACAAATGACAGCCGAAAAATCGGTCACTTTGGGCACTTTCGTTTCCTCTTCGTGAAGCGCTCGATGAAACTGGGCAATGAAGAGCCACACAGTCCGAAAACGGGTTTTCTAGGCACATACCATCCTATCTGCACCAGATTCTTCACACCGCAGAGCACAATCTACTATCAGGAAACGTCACTTAATTTTACCACCTTACAATCATTGTGCTCAGATCTGCAAACCATTCCCGGATTTTGTTCATCTATTCTGGCCAATACAAACGCAACGAAAACGTTCATGCGAGAAATGAATCTAATCGATTTGTCTCCACGCATATATGCATAATGTGCACATAGAAACAAATTTATCTCCTATTATTGACCGCACACTGGAAGCCCTTAAAACTATGAATAGCTCAACTATGAAATGAAATCTTCACACTTAGACACTGAAGTTTTACACATTCTACGATCAAATTAGTTTGAAAATCAATTTGGTCTCACTTCTATCCAAGGAAATCATATTATCGTTTGTAGTCAGCTTGAAGCAAAAGGAATAACAATGTGCAAAATAGTAACTAGATAAAACTTTAACTACAAAATTCAACTGCAAGAGAAACAAATACACAATCCACCACAAATTACTACAAATGATTACCATCAATCCATCCTGAGACAACTCATCTTCCCAGATATTTCTAGAACGGAACTATAGATGTGAGAATTTCACTGAAGGAGATTTAAAAATCTGTCTCACACCTACAAGCAGTATCAATTGTGATGCATAGGAAAATCTACTAGTGGGTATTTCGTGTTTCCGGAATAATTAAAGGTATGTCAGGCCATTGGTGAACCACTCGGAAATTTTGATAAAAGCTGTCTCTTGTGCCAATATATTTCACACAATTGTGCTTGGATGATAAGATTGAGGAGAAGTCTTTCATTGTTTGCAGATTTCACAATACAGGTGGTTTAAAAAGGCTTTTTACGATGACAACGAAACTGACTGAAATGAAGGAATTCCGGTTCGCATCAATATGAGTGATGGTTCCAAGGTTATTTGAGCGCGCTCCGTTATTCGCTTATGTTGTTATCGCGATAGAGGAGGGAAGATCCAACAAAACTGATTGTTCTTGGCACTTCCACAAGTAAGACCAAACTGGAATTCCAAAGGCCTCTCATTTCGAATCCTTTTTACCGTATCCTGCTCTGTATTTTAATGCAAATGGGTGCACCAAACAGCTAAACCACTCCAAGTAGACAGTTCGGAGATAGGTTAACTAGAAAATCGAATTCACGTGACGATCTTTCGTGCATCGTGATCAGCAAATCAGTGCCAGAAATCTTTGTCCTTATTGCAGCGCGAGAACATTCCCGGATTGTCCCACTCCCTGTTCCGAATAAAGTAGTGACAATTTTCAAAGCGACCAGTATCATGTGATATGAAGATTTTCGTAATTGGTTTGTTTCTCGAATGAGTATCTGTTACACGATGGGCCATAGAAGGACCAGAAAAATAATGTCTCGTGCAGGAATCCCTCTCCCCTCCAAGTTATCCCGCAGAATGTCGATATATCATACCAACCAATGTTACACATTCGGATCGAATAAAAAAACACGTTTAGCTTTGTTAGTTGACTTCAAGTGGAAATACCTCGATTGCTGGCAAAATGTTCACTGTTGTGAATGAAACGTCCCCGAATTCCAGGAAATGATATCAATTGGGTGGAAATAGTTATTCAGAATGAAGCTCCATGCTTTGTATCAAAACAGGTTTGAAAACTAAGTTGTGCAGAACAGTTTGTCTGTTCACTAATCACTGTAAGATTTGTATGTGTATGTGTGTGTGTGCAGCATTGAGGACAAGTTCACACAGTCATTCTCTAATGGCGCAGATTTAAACGTAATCGTAAGAATGTATCTGTTCCAGAGAGAGAAGGCAATGAACTAGCTACCCACAGACCATTGCAGTCAGACGGTGCGAAACGTGATGGTGTATGAGAGAAAGGATTATTCCTTTGCCCACGTGGTAGACTCTAAGCAGATCAGATAGTGGGAAATCCCGAATAATGACGACGGGCCAAATTTCTGATGCCATGTACAATCATTGTGTCATAAAGTAAAATTAGTGTTAATTCAGTGTAAAAATGCTACACTTACACTCAGAGACCCTTGTGTTTCTTAGAAATCATTTTCGCTGGTCATCTTTTGAATTTTTCAATGTGGTCACTTTTTGGGGTTTTCCCACCGATTACATGACTTGTATCTGCCTAGGGGTTATGCATACAGTGGCATTCTTGGGAATGGATTCGCCAGAGGGCGAGGGATACATTCTTCCAAAGAAACAAATTAGTGTAGTGACTTGTCATTTCCAACATTTTAGATCTCAGCTAGTATTTGAGTTAATGGGACCAGATTATTAGCATCTCCATTTGTGGTCCGTTATAAGAATGTTACCCTATTTGTATTTGTGTAAACAGCCATGTAAAGCATCGAGCAGTTATGCAAAAAACCACATTGTGGAAGACTGAGGTGGTACCCCATCTGTTACCATGGATATCAACTACGTCCTCCATATCACAGAAGGCGAAGGATAAAATCCAGGTGTAGAAGTCATCGTTGTTACCCACAGAGCAGATTGATCGAATTTCCTCGCTGGTTTTAATCACCTTTCCTCAGTTCCAGTGAGTAGAAATGCCGCGTCATTCTCTTCCTTTGTCTACTAACATTTTCCGCTCATATCCTGCTACGAAACAGCCACTATTTTTAATTTATTTTACTATTGGCTAGAAACTTGTGAACTTTTGTTTTTTCGTATCTCTGAACATGAATTTGAACTGCATATTTTTTTTCCACCCCGCCCCCTCAAGTGTATGATTGCGGTTGAGTGTATACAATTATTCCCCGGAGGTTATATGGAGAGTTACGAAAAGATAAATACCTTCGTACACGGAAAACATTCTCAGGTTGCACGTAAATTTTATAGTGTTGACAGGATGTCCACTCTCGTTATCAACAATAACATTTTTATTGTCTGTAGAAGACAAATGGTGTAAGGTTTCGGTCAGAAAATAAATAGTTCAACTTCTGTTTTTTTTAACAGCTGCAAAAGTGGGTTTTATGCTTTCATGTATGTTGTGGAAATGTGCTGCGTATTATTATTGACGGTGTTTTAGACTTAGGTTCAAAGTTCATGTAACACACTGACAGCTAAGCCCAGGGTTAAAATGACGGACATGTCGCCTTCAGTAGAAATTGTAATATCATCTGCCCAACTGATGAAGTCTTATTCCAAGTTAGCAGCAGTATCAAATTGAATTTTCAGGTTTTAAAGGAAATTCCTTCAGCATCACAGCCCTCAGTTTGTTCTACTTCAATATGGTAAGTTGCAGCATGACGAGATGTTCTGTATTATATGAAAAATTGCAAAAACTTCTTCCCTGAGCACCGAGAATAAATTCTCAGTTTTGTTCAAAATACAGTTTTTAGCAAGAATTTGTAAGCGCAGAGTTATTAAAGTTTCTAGTGGTTTAAATACTGCTGAGGTTTATAACAAATGAACAGTTATGTCCACGGCTAAGAAACCTCGAGTTAGACAAGACTTTGTGCATTTTTCTGCAGCAAACTATTTGTCCTAGAAGGGCTTTTGATCTAACAGACAGGTGGCCCATTATTTATGTCCGATTAACTCGACTCTGTTCGCGGTATCCTGGATAATGCGCCATCAACAAGGCTGACATCAACCAGTGGGAAACAAATTAAAATAGTCCTTCCGGTAAAGCCGTCATCCACCTTGGGTTAGCTACTGAGCTACGGGATAAAAGCATTGTCCATTATTCCTACTGAGCACACTGCGGGGAAATCGATGGGCATTCAAGCTTGTTTTTGGTGATTCATTCTGATGTCATCACGGTGTATTACAACAATTTAAGGGATTGACAAAAAAGAAGAGATAGAGATTAATTTTTCGCATAAAAGTAAGGGAAAAATTGAAATCCAGGCTTGAATCAAAACCGGATGTGTATTGTTTTTCTCGTTTTGTCAGCTTTCATTTGGTCTGTAGCCCGTGGATCGTTTCTCACGTGTCATGTCAACTTTTATCTTGTCTATAGTTTGTCATATGGTGGAGAGTGGACTGTGGTGTCTTGAGAGCGCACACAAACTGTTTTTGAGCACATAGAGGAGGGATGAGCAAGCGGACACCGACAGCCTCAGCCTTAGCCAGGTTGTGACATTTTTCTAGTCTCGGTTGTCGACTTCATGCTGGTCACAGAAGGTTTCGAAAAGGGTCACTGCGAGATTAGACTGAGCTTTGTGTAAAATGGCCGCAGGAACGACTTAGTTGCTCCAGTGTTCAACCATGCAGGTTGAAGCTGGAGGATGCTTTCCGACAGAAGCCTGGTCATGACGCCGACGTATAATGTTCCATTAGAACAAGTAAATGTTTACAAACAGAATGAGGCTGCAGAACTGGGTGTTTTGTCATTCATCCACATAACACAGTTGGTGTTTTATTACATGTCTGCACATGAGCACAGTGGGAAGGGGGTGCCCTATTCACGGCAATATTAGAGCTTTTGAGGTGATCCAAATGTGAGAAGTCTTTGGCCCCAGCGAGATTCGAACCCACGCATGGTCACCACCCTGGCATTAGTACCGCCGGGCCAAAGACTTCTCACATTTGGATCATCTCAAAACATTGCCAAAATCTGTCAAACATCAATACAATATGAGAGCTATCAGACCCTGAGACTTGGACTGATGAACCAAAATACAGTCCCAATAGATCAGGTGTGATAAAGAGCCGGAAGACGGTAGATTACTGTCTACTGACAATTAGGTTTGGTAGAAAACCGAAACTCTAACCTCAGAGGTGGTAAGAAACACTCTAAACCGTTAGACTGACAGTCCGGACTGGAGCAATATCCGGGGATGTTGTTGCGTGAAATGTCGTGCTGAAAATGATTGATAATGTTCTCTGCGTAATCTGTGCCGGCATGTCTCCTTTAGATAGCGAGAATATGTCTACTGACTTTCCTTGCACCACCGATAGTTTTTGCACTTTTCACCTACATCTGCATCATCTCACCAAATAGGCGATCGAGGTAGCAATTCTGGAGGTAAATTCTGCACACCGGTTGAAGTTCTTCCTCAGTGGTGTTTTTTGAGCACGTTCATCTTGTTCTGTTTGTTGGGCACCTAAAATAATTTCCTTTTGCCCTTAAGGGGCACAACATCATAGCAGTGGATGAATTCCCCTTTCCAATTCTCTTTTCTATGCACTGGCCGAACAAGGGAACCATCATCATGACGACTTATCAGAACGCTCGAGAAGCGTATTGTGCTGCCTGATATTGCATCCGTTGTGAACTACAAGCTTACATGAACTTAGTCAAGCACATTTACCAGTTGACGCATCTGGTCTGAGGACTTGATTGCACACGGGATGTCATCTACATGACGTTGGGACAAACAGTAGCTGTGGGTAGCTGAATACAGTGGGCTACTTTCCAGCTTTGAGACAATGTGGTATTATCAAAGGCTCACTTGCTTTGTCTTCTTTTCTGTTTTTCAAGCAGACACATGGTAGAAGAATCCGAAAAAGTAAATGTTTGTGGCAGGATCAGCAATTCCTAATCAGCAACCGAACCACCCACGGGTAATTTCCAGTTGGTCGTATATCAGTTGAGAGGTTTCTAACCCTTCTGATCGTCAAGCCTAGCTACCAGAATTAGCATTGGCGGCAAAACGTCAAAGGGTCAACTTTATATAATTTGCATTCATCTAAGGTTAGGGTGGAATCTCGGACAATATTCTCACAAATACTAACGAGTATGGGACCTTCACCCGCCAACTGACGGCTTCACCTCAACTGGTGATAAAATCTTTGTGACCTTAACACCAAGCTCAGCAATCAGGAGCTGCTGGGAACAATAGGCATAGTGAAAATTCCCCTCATGTTGAACTTGTAAACTTTCGGATAAGTTATCATGGTCACCAAGATCACACAGTGTCCACAAACGATAAATCATCGTAGAACTTACGCGACCATTATCGAGTTCTAAATAATTTTGCATTTATTGTTCTATGTTATAGCCCACCAGAAATACGTTTGTCTAAGAAGTTACTGTAACACCTTCCGGTTGCGGGAGGTAGGCACTTCTTATATTTCTCCTCTTATTCAATAAATGAAATCCTCCCAGTTCAAAGATGTAACCATAAGTGATAAATAAAGGTGGAGTACACTAAATTGTAGACCGTGTCACCGTGGATGGTGATTCTTATCAGTCATCACTAGTCTGTACCCTTCTTAATCGCATACGCTCACTGAACAGATGGAAGCTTACGACAATGCCGATCCATTTTTTGCTTGTTTGTGCATTTGATAACGAATGCAGCTGTTATAATCAATTCAATTTTTGGTGTTACCAATGTTAGGCCAAATGTGTGTGGGTTACGATCGGGCTAAGTTGCTGTACGATAAAAGCTAAGTTGAGAAGTCCTACCCAAAGGCAGTATGCTTGTTGTGTAAAAAGGAATTTCATAAGGTCCTGATGCGCTCACAAAAGCATGGTGAACAAAAATGTTTGAAGCAAAACGTGTTCACCTTGAACCTCGTCCGAAAATACCACCATCGAAAAGAATTATACACTTTCGTTGCACTCCAGTCTGTTATGTCCTAATTGCCACAACATTTGAGAACTGGCCCACTTCACTTTCGTGAGCTAGTAAGTACAATAAAGTACTCTCAGTGTTTCTTGCAGATAATCCGATGCACAATCGGTAGTAAACCGGTTCACTGCTTATTAGGTGTTTGAGTTCAGATTTGCATATGAACATTTATTACATATGTGAATCCATTCCAGCATGACAGGGTAATCAGACGTATACGGCTTGAGTGGTTCACACTCTATAGACGTGGGAGTTGGATGACCATTAGACGGATCACTTTTATTGGCGTTCAAGTCCTGGTACTCTTTGATGATAAATGTCATTTTTTCCATTTGTTGAACAATTATTCTGGTGGATTAGACAAAAATGAAGTGATCTGCGTGTAAGAAGTCATCTGTCCCGTTCGTGGTTCTACGATGCGCAGTTGGACGTCACTCGTATACTGTTTCACTGACCGAGTTACGGAGAGAAACGGAGGGTCACGATGAATTAAGATTGTAGAACACAAAGACCGAACAATGAGAACAACCACTTTTTCATTGGAGGTGCTCTTTTCATATTTTTAAAGATGGAAAATGAACCATTATTACTGTTGTTCACTAAGTAAGTTGTACAGTCTCTCCAAAAATACCAGGATACTCTCAATTCCATCGAAACCTCTGCACACTGTCATGTCAAGTTTGTACTACTGACTTTGCTTTCTTTCTCTAAACAAAAGTATTCGTTGTATACTTTTGGCTACTGACAGTAAAATCAGTTGTATAAACTAGAGTTCAGCACCATGTCCGAATTCCGAACAAACTGAAGTGACCACGAACTTGTGAAAAGATTGTGCGGTATTCACATCATCAGATTGGAATCTTCGATATGTTCCGTGGATAGCTTTCATTGTTACACTCTTCAGCAAAAAAGAAGAACTTACCCTGAAGGTCAGGAAACGTTCTGTAGTTACACACTGGAGAACTGAAGTGTTCTCAGTAAAGCAGTAGACGGATCGTTGAAAATGAGGGTTTTTCAGTGGAGAAAGAGGGATACTGAATGATGGCATTTTCTATCACAGAATTCTATATACTGTGAGGATGAGAGGATAAGATGTGTACATGGATTTTCATTTGCGCGACCTGATACTTTCACTGCTCCAGGTGTACTGGCTTTCCTAAGCAAGTCTTTTTCCATGATCCGTTCTGATTTTGGTAACAGATGTTTTGTAGGTTGTTCTTTACGTTGAAGAAAAAGTCTGCCAAAATCACTCACACCTAGGGATGATGTAGAAACCTTGAAGTGAAGGTGTTTTTTAATTGCATTTCATCAGTCATAGGTAAAATGACTATCAGGTTAAAAAACTTGTTTCAGCAAAAATTGACATTGAACACTTTTGTGAAGATTTGACGGGGTTATTGTGGTTGAGCTCGAATAAATCATCAATTCTGGTGGAAACAATGAGGAATGCACTCCGAAGTAAGGCATTGTGTTGTGAAATTTTTTTGAGCCCAAGACGTTGATAGTACGCTCCAAGTATACACTAGAATAAAATCACTTATCTCCCCCATCAGATAACAAAATTAGATTTCTATCTTGATCTGGATTGTGAATCCTCCTTACGTCTCCGATGGTTGAGCTTGGTGTGTAACTGGCAGAGTAGAAAGTATCAGTGCACACTGAACATATCATCCGACAGGATAAAAAGGCTGAGCTGTTCTTCCAGCTCAACTGCAAAAGCAGACCAAGAGAATGAGAGCTTTGTCAAATCATGTGGATTGAATGTCCCCTACGCACAACCCCCCCCCCCCCATCAAAATAACTATTGCACAGAGCGTTTCCGATTGAAACACTTGTGATATGACTGCCTCCAATGAGCTTTCTCAATGTTTCGAATGAACCCCGCTCGGTTGTCAGGTGACTTGTGAAATCTAATGAATGAAGATAATACTGGGCCAAAGACGGTGTATTTTTCTATGGAATTGCTTCATGTCAGGAAAGAGGAACGCAAACATCGATTCAACAATGTATACATAGTCCTGCTGCAGGTACTGTCGAAACCAAGGCATATGGTTGTGTCATACACGATAGCATTACAGCAAAACCGTATAACATTATATGTACCATAACCAGTAAGTGTTGGTGTCGTCTTACAATTAAACTTGTGGACTGCTTATGGGTGGTGAACAGCTATGGTCAGAATTAGGACGAAACCGTATATTCGCTATTATCAATGGGCTAAAACTATGATGGAATAGGGGAATCTGAGGGAAAACCTAGAAACATCATTTACATTAGAAAAATTGACGAGTTATTCAGAACATAATGTTTGTACATGGCATCAGAAATTTGGCCCGTCGTCATTATTCGGGATTTCCCACTATCTGATCTGCTTAGAGTCTACCACGTGGGCAAAGGAATAATCCTTTCTCTCATACACCATCACGTTTCGCACCTTCTGACTGTAATGGTCTGTGGGTAGCTAGTTCATTGCCTTCTCTCTCTGGAACAGATACATTCTTACGATTACGTTTAAATCTGCGCCATTAGAGAATGACTGTGTGAACTTGTCCTCAATGCTGCACACACACACATACAAATCTTACAGTGATTAGTGAACAGACAAACTGTTCTGCACAACTTAGTTTTCAAACCTGTTTTGATACAAAGCATGGAGCTTCATTCTGAATAACTATTTCCACCCAATTGATATCATTTCCTGGAATTCGGGGACGTTTCATTCACAACGGTGAACATTTTGCCAGCAATCGAGGTATTTCCACTTGAAGTCAACTAACAAAGCTAAACGTGTTTTTTTTATTCGATCCGAATGTGTAACATTGGTTGGTATGATATATCGACATTCTGCGGGATAACTTGGAGGGGAGAGGGATTCCTGCACGAGACATTATTTTTCTGGTCCTTCTATGGCCCATCGTGTAACAGATACTCATTCGAGAAACAAACCAATTACGAAAATCTTCATATCACATGATACTGGTCGCTTTGAAAATTGTCACTACTTTATTCGGAACAGGGAGTGGGACAATCCGGGAATGTTCTCGCGCTGCAATAAGGACAAAGATTTCTGGCACTGATTTGCTGATCACGATGCACGAAAGATCGTCACGTGAATTCGATTTTCTAGTTAACCTATCTCCGAACTGTCTACTTGGAGTGGTTTAGCTGTTTGGTGCACCCATTTGCATTAAAATACAGAGCAGGATACGGTAAAAAGGATTCGAAATGAGAGGCCTTTGGAATTCCAGTTTGGTCTTACTTGTGGAAGTGCCAAGAACAATCAGTTTTGTTGGATCTTCCCTCCTCTATCGCGATAACAACATAAGCGAATAACGGAGCGCGCTCAAATAACCTTGGAACCATCACTCATATTGATGCGAACCGGAATTCCTTCATTTCAGTCAGTTTCGTTGTCATCGTAAAAAGCCTTTTTAAACCACCTGTATTGTGAAATCTGCAAACAATGAAAGACTTCTCCTCAATCTTATCATCCAAGCACAATTGTGTGAAATATATTGGCACAAGAGACAGCTTTTATCAAAATTTCCGAGTGGTTCACCAATGGCCTGACATACCTTTAATTATTCCGGAAACACGAAATACCCACTAGTAGATTTTCCTATGCATCACAATTGATACTGCTTGTAGGTGTGAGACAGATTTTTAAATCTCCTTCAGTGAAATTCTCACATCTATAGTTCCGTTCTAGAAATATCTGGGAAGATGAGTTGTCTCAGGATGGATTGATGGTAATCATTTGTAGTAATTTGTGGTGGATTGTGTATTTGTTTCTCTTGCAGTTGAATTTTGTAGTTAAAGTTTTATCTAGTTACTATTTTGCACATTGTTATTCCTTTTGCTTCAAGCTGACTACAAACGATAATATGATTTCCTTGGATAGAAGTGAGACCAAATTGATTTTCAAACTAATTTGATCGTAGAATGTGTAAAACTTCAGTGTCTAAGTGTGAAGATTTCATTTCATAGTTGAGCTATTCATAGTTTTAAGGGCTTCCAGTGTGCGGTCAATAATAGGAGATAAATTTGTTTCTATGTGCACATTATGCATATATGCGTGAAGACAAATCGATTAGATTCATTTCTCGCATGAACGTTTTCGTTGCGTTTGTATTGGCCAGAATAGATGAACAAAATCCGGGAATGGTTTGCAGATCTGAGCACAATGATTGTAAGGTGGTAAAATTAAGTGACGTTTCCTGATAGTAGATTGTGCTCTGCGGTGTGAAGAATCTGGTGCAGATAGGATGGTATGTGCCTAGAAAACCCGTTTTCGGACTGTGTGGCTCTTCATTGCCCAGTTTCATCGAGCGCTTCACGAAGAGGAAACGAAAGTGCCCAAAGTGACCGATTTTTCGGCTGTCATTTGTATCGTTCATTGAAACCATACACACGCTCACTGAGAAGTAACATTTAGTTATATTCTCGCCAACCAATCCGTAGTCGTATACAGTTAAAATCACATCGTCACTGGTGAATGGAGATCGTCATAAGGATACTAATAACCCGAGCAAATCATTCTTATTTCTATGTGAGAAGGTTGAAAGATTCAGAAGTAATAGAACAAATACATTATTTGTACTGAATTTCTTTTGTATTTATCTTTTCAGAAGAAAAGAGAAACATTCAAGATTCGCCCCGAATGCGGCATAATAACAATTCATTCCTACTCGGTTCCTATGAGAAGAAACGCTCTTTGATTCTTTTTGACTGATTGGAACAGTTTGGTGGAGAGAAGACTACTGTATTGGGAACACTAAACGATCAATCTAGCGTTGTAAAATTACTTCACAGACAAAAACTGTTCCGGATGGGTATATTGATAAACTAGTAGCATAAACCGTTAGAGGACACTCACACACACCTTTTTGTGTTTCCGAAAATTTGTTTGTTGTTCTCATTTCGTCTTGATTCTTCACATGATATTTCCTCCCGCAATTCAATCATCATCAACTCAAGTAATGATTATACTTGTTATTCTTTACCAGTTGGTTTGATGATCAAATCAAATCTCCTAACATGTACACTGATCAAGAATCTATTCAGTGTCGGATTTTTCTACAGTGAAGCCTTAGTTGCCACTTGAGCTTTCCAAGTAAAACTCGTCCATTTTGGGAATCAATCATCGTGTCGTGAGTGGTTTGCTCATAAGTGAAATTTCAGTAACTTGAGGGCGCTATATCACATAGTACATTTGTTCAAGAGACCGTTGAGGTCAAGTCTGAATGGTTTTGTGGTTATATGTTTGACTCATGATCGGTCAAGCAGGACCTGAGTCACAGTGTGCTGAGTGTATATGAACTATTGATGAAACTGAACAGGAATGCAACAGCTGTGTGGTGCTGTGCTCTGTTACCAAATGACGAACCATTTGGTAACCAAACCACAATGTTCATTGGCCAAACGGAACCGGTAAGCCTGAGTCTAGACTACCCGCGCATACAAGCAAGATCAAAGCGAGTTACTAATAAGACGCTTGGAAAAGGCGATCGCTCGCACCTTTCCCGCTGCTACACTGCGTGCCCACTTCACCAGTCGACCAGTGATCTCGACGAACCTAAAAGACAAGTTACCTGTCCTCACCTCATCCATGCTAATCTATTCGTTTGTTTGCTCATGTTCGGCAAGCTATATAGGTAGAACGACACGGCAACTATCACAAAGGATCAAAGAGCACAAACCAAGTTGGCTGTCGACGGGAAACAGAAAATCCATCACCAGCGCGATTGTGGCGCACCTCGCAGACACTGGACATCACGTAAACGACAATGCGTGCAAAATAGTCTGCAGAGTCCCTACGAATGCGCCGAAAGCCGCTCAAAAACAACATCTAGCAACGGCAGAGGCTGTGGCGATCAGATTATTCAATCCATCGCTTTGTTCTCAGAAACGTTTCGTTAAAGCACTCAAACTACCCTGGCCGCGATCCGAGACCGACCATGGAGCTCAGTGTGACCCATACGTTGACCATTTGGTTCAAACCGGAAATGGATAATCCCCAAAACCCTTGTTCATTGTTTCACGGGCCCCTTTCTCAATCACGAAACAACAACATTTCCCCTCCTATCCTTCCTAACTACGCAACACCAACTTTGATGACCATCCAATCAAACTTTAGCACACAGACCTGGTTCATAGTTTATGCATTTCTAACCTATAAATGTAACTGTATTAGCCACGAGGATGATGTTACCGAACACGAGCTTGTTCGCTATTCGTGTTTTCTATATATGATGAAAAGATCAAAGAATGGGTGGAAACTATCGTTCTAATTACCTATTGTTTCCAGAGATTCTATCTGATGTTTGGATGTCTTCGAATAATGGACTAACTTACACTTTGGTATAATTTACTTGTGTCCAGAGTAGGTTTTGTCTTTTCATATCCATTTTTCCGCTAGCGTATAATTTTTTTTTTATTCTTTCTACTAAGATTGCATGGAATGGATTGACTACTGGATTGATTAGTTCTTCACACGATTGAAAGCATCACCGTTGCGTGCATTTACGTAACTGGGATTCATACTTAGGTAAACGTGAGCTTCAATTAACGTCCCGAAGAGGTACTCAGAAGTTGACATTCTTGCTTTGGGTCCTCATTGGATATCAGTGTTTACAACCTGCACTAGTGAATCGTAAAGGCTCAAGGTAAACAGTTTTATAATAAATGTATTATCAAAAGTGAGGTGGGCATTGATACCATTTGAAATAACATTCCATCTCGTCAATTTACTACCAATCTTGCTCTGGCTTTGGATCGTCCAAACGCGTCGTGCAACTGGTTGAATTCCTCGATGAATTTCTTGGACATTAGAACACGTTCTCCGAAGTAGAAAAAGCAGACATTCAGAATCAATCAACTTCAAATAACGAAGAACGAAATACCTACTTCGAGATCGACGTTACATGCACAAAAACGTATGTTTCTCAATGCTCTGTTTGACAGTCTGCTGTTCGCAATTGAAACCCTCGATGTGTCACTACGTGAGTGAAGTTTATATCGGTGGAAGCAAATATATAATACAGTTCTTGCTCATTCCTTACCAGACACTCAAACATTTATAAGGAACTGATTCATTTCGAATGGCTGGCAACAATATATTTCGTCGCAATACTATGTGAAAAAGCTGTCACGATACACCTTAGATTGCAACACAGACGGACGACTAGTCAGTAGAATGTAATGTGTTAATTGTCATGTGGTCTCGGTACTGAATACAAAGGATTTGTTTACAAACGTCGAGTAAACTGTCACATAAAAACAGGTAAAAATTACAGTTGAATATATTCTGTTGAATGACTAATATATTCGAGAGGTATATCATTGAGTACAAAAAAATTGAATAAATCTATTTTGCAATGTGGTCTTCAATAGTGCTGCTATGCCCCGGCGTGTGTTCTCGTGGTCTAGTGGTTAGGGTTCCTGGCTGTCACCCAGCCGGCACGAGTCCGTCTCCCAGCAAGAGACTTACATTTCACACAGAGATTTAGACTGTGAAAAAGAGTGAAAATCAGTCAAAACCATGAATTCAGATCGATTTTATATAATTAACAGCATAGAATAGGACTAGCACTGACTAGATATGAATATTGGCAGAATCGTTCATCTCGATTTTCTCAGGTAGAATACAAGAATTTCAGTGTCATCACACAATGCGATCCGCGTTGCATTATCTGCAATTCGGTAACTCGAATGATTCACATTTACCGATTAAACTCGTCCTTGACGTGGTGAATGATTATTGACAAGGTGAATATGGATACCCCACAATCCACTTACACTTTATACATATGGTCAAGGAACAGAAAATATTGCAATGGTAACTTGGCTAACCTGATAATTCACAGCAGCATATACAGTTTATTTCACACGCTAATGTTGTCATTTTTGCAAAACTGAAGTCGAACGAGGAGCTTTTGCTAATCGACATCGAAATGCAACGTACAAAACAGAATTCTGTAGACCACTTGAATGCTTAGACTACGTGAACACATCTAAAAATATTATCCATAAATGTTTGTTTGATAGGTGAATCTGGTCTTCGTTTATCATAGAGAGCTGTCCCATTGTTTCTGGAAGTTGAAAGATGTGGTCGTTTAGCAGCTTTCAGAAGGGTGAATTGCCACCGTATGGCACTACTAAAAACCCACTGTCTGAGGAACCATAATCGAAAAGGAGGTTATTGTCTGAATAATCCCTGAAGTGATTCTAATAGAACTAACTCCTAACCCCGTTTGTCGTTTTCAATGGTCAGGATTTTACCAATACTCAACAGATAATGAAATCATTCATTTTACACAAGGACATCTCCCTCTTCTATAGTTCAAACTCACCCTTGATTTTAGTGGGAGATATAAGGAAGAGATTCAATGAGAAACGGTTCCCACGGACGCATGGATATGTACTATGTTATTTAGGGATAAATTGTCACTAGTCTTGAAAAGTCAGCCGGAATGACTAAAGGATAATATGTGGAACTTACAATCCTGCATTCACTGTGTGATTCCCCGTTGTGACTCAGTGCATTGATGATTGTGGGCAAGTGGGTTAAACCAGATGCACAATGAGTGTCTGCATGACATTCTAGAAGCATGAGTTAAAGCTCCTAAATCAGGACATAGAATTGCGTTGACAGACGTCACATTAGATCTGATTCGATCCGCTGGATAAAACAAAGCCCGTCCTTCTCCTTTCTCGTTAAGCAAGTGGTTGTTGTTATCCTTCCTATTCACAGTGCAGACAACAATATGCTTAGTTCGAATAACACTATACTACAACTCTGTCAGTAATACATAAGCGAAATATCCGATTTTACCAAAAACATTTTGAAATTCCATCCGATTGAAAACTCCCTTGAGAATGATATATTACAATTTATTGAACCTTACTCAAATGAATCCACTTAAGGTTTTGCTCCATTCGAAATATTTGTGCGCACAGTTGAAAACCCCCAATTCCAAATAATAGTATTTAGAAAACATAAATGTATTTGTGTGCAAAACTTATGACAAATATGGACGCAAAATTGTCGGATTGTTTTTCTGCTTTGACAAACAAACAAATACGAAGTGAATGAGCAATAGGCAAAACCACCAATATTTTTGATTCGCTTTGTTCACTGTCCTAGGGGTCGGATTGGGAATAGTGATTACGGACAGCCTGGAGCCGAATAGCAGTGAAGCGATAAGTTAAAACTGAATATATATATATATATATATGGAGAGATAGGAAGGAACCGACAGAGTGAGAACGGGTGTGCGCGTTCCTAGTAACAAATGATTCATTCATACAAAAATTGAAATTCTAGTTATTTTCATGACGAATAGTGACAGAGATATTTCATACATCATCAATTGAGCAGTGTTGTACGCTTCACTTGTGGTCGAGTTTTGTATCGTTATAACATTCTCCTGTCTTCATCGGCCGATTAAATCTACCAAACTTGAACAAATTCAGTAAATATTCGCCACAATCTGCAGACCATCTGTGATAAGCAATTCGTAGACGAATATGAGAGCTGAATAGACAATCAGTGAACGGGCTGTTTTAACACACAAAACCGAAACAAATATGAACTATATTGAGTTTTGGTAATAGAATCGTTCCACGATTCATGCGAAACAGTCCCGATTCAGTGAGAATCGTGAGGGAAAATCTCGGTGATATGAAATGAGCAACTAAATGGATGAAAACAGAGACTACACATTAAAACGACACACTTGATGATATAATTCCGATATGTAGGACCACGATGTTTGGTACAATTTATCACGTGAATTTGTGGGCCACTAATGTGGACTGCATGTCAATGTTTAGGCAAATATTTTGGGACAAGAGGATCGTGAGCTGCAATTGTTCTCAGAATTGCCGTCGTCTGAAGGAAATGAGTTGGATTTCCGCGAAATCATTATACGATAAGTCCGAATCATTTTCATTCAGAATTTCGGACTAGCTGGATTGGTATCAAAATAAATCATGCAAAGCTATTTTATTATTGTTCAGGGACACGCGCATGTTTTCAAGATATATATGGAACATTCCATTTAGAAATAAAATGAGAATAATAAGCTTGTCATGTTATAACTTTGGAAGTTCAAATTCATTCGAATGATACACAAATGAACTGATAACAAAAGATTCCTCAGGTTATCGGGTCGATCGGAATATATATATGCAGATGAAGGAAAACGACACTCCCACGCCGGGAGTCGAACCCGGGCCGCCTGGGTGAAAGCCAGGAATCCTAACCGCTAGACCACGTGGGATGCCACCTGAATCACAACTGCACAATCAGAAGCAACACTATAAAATCACTGTGTGCAATTCTCATCTTTTTCCTTAACACACGACAGCGGTGCGACAGTTTGTTTGATTCAACATGTTCACTCAATGTGTAAGCGTGTGAATTCGTGCACACTGTATATGCCGGTTCATTCAACAGAATAGTATTCGACCAAGAATTTAAAAAGAATTATGTTGTGAGCAACTGATTGACCACATGACGTTATTCACATTGCTGTCTACAGATAACGGACGCTTACTTCCATCACTCACAATAGATCTTGTTTACGGCGTTCATATCTTCACAAATATATTGATATGAACAACTTCTACTAAGGTTTTCATTTTCAGCTATCGTTTCGTGCATGAACAAGGATCTAGTTAGTATTCGTTCGACAATCGACAGTCACAAAACTGGGATGACGAAAATGCCTCATTCACTTAAACATTTAGCAGTGCAGTTCAGACCAGTGACCAAGATCGTTGTCACAATGGTGACATCGATAAACCGTTTTCAACTAACACGATTAAACACATTAGCGTGTCTTGAGAATTCACGTATCACCTCATGTGACGGCAGTTGTATCAAATCAGAACATAATCATTTGTACACGGCATTGCATGAATAACCGTCATTTCCCACTCACACCTCCATACTAACCATCATGAAACAAATTCACGGCATAAGATGGGGCAAAAATCAGCACGCAGTTGGTAAGTAAAGCCACGCGCATCGTGGACTCGTAACACCTGTCGGAATGGATTCAGTGGAATGTTCTATGCAATGAACATGTCACTACTTCCCATTATTATCATTTTATTACCTCGATTGTTAAAGGACAATTGTTTATCCTTTTTCCTCGCGTGTAATTGTTGCAGCACGATCATATACAGCACCTTGACCGCAGAGTTCAAACTCACCGGATAGTTAAAGATGCTACATGTAATTTGCATCGTTTAACGATTCACGCACTCATTTGTTTTATGTGAATAATTCGAAAAGCTTTCAAAAATGAATCCACTCAGATCAGCCAGTAACGCAAATGATTTCCCAATAAATGGAGTGACCCGTGGTGTTCCACGATGGAATTGCAGACGTGTGCTCTTTTGGATTCAAACTGTGCCCAGTCGATCATTTCCCCATCTCCCATACTCAAATTGGAAGCCTCTTCCAAATATTGAACCAGTACTGCATATCAGAAACGAGGAGCAATGCAGTGGAAATTGACCTCATGGGTCAATAAATTGTGAATTGATTCCAGTAACTGTCAGTTCTCCTCTGATTTCTCATGATTTGCAGCCTGATTCACGAGCAAACAAATGTATATACAACACGAAATCCGTAGAAATTCAACTCAATTTGGTCATTTTTCCTCGTGTTATGGATTTGCACCGGCGCCCCATAAGTACGGTGCGTTCAGAAATGCTTTGTAGATTAAGTAAACAAGTGGGAATCATTTTATTTGGAAATCTTTCTTCATAAGTGGTTTAATAAATTGTCATCAGACACCACAGGAAATCGTGATGCAAACTGATGCTCATGCAGACGACGATACTGGAGTAAGTAATCATACGTTCCGTATTGTTTGAAGATGCATTCAATTCTCAGGCACACAAATCATAATTTAAGCTCCACTCTCAATCAATTTTGACTGGCAAGTGATGCAAGCTACTAATGATCAAATACTCCTCATCCATTCTGAAATCCTCAATGATCGTGATGTCTCGCGTGTTGTCTACCAGTTTACTTGCAGTTGCGATGATACGTCTTTTGATAAAATAGAACGGTATTCGGCTCAAAATGTTTTCCAAAATATCCCGAAGTGGTTTGTGCACGTAGGGAATCTGTTCATATTAAAATCCAAATAACCGTAAGAAACAGATATCGGATACCGTGAAGGATTACCTCTCAAAACGGAACCGAGTTGACCTGGTGTAGTTATTCACAGTGCAAATACACAATCAGAATCTAATACCGACTGCATGTGGCAGGAATACACTGACTGAGTAGATAAATATTCACCTCTGTGCACGAAAACCAATAATCTAAACAATTTAATTATTTCTGGTTTTCTCCAACACAGAAGGAAGTAGCCATATACATGTTATCTTGATTATGGATGTATCAGATTTAAAAGCAACGGTACCATAACTTAAGCTTCTTCCTACTGAATCACACAAGGAAATTCGTGCAAACCACTCATTGATTTTGATATTCCGTGTTTTGTCTACCGGTTCACTGGAAATTGCAATAACAACAACATTGGTAAAATATGACAGTATTTCGCTCAAAACGATGCCGACCACATATGGAAATGGTCTTTGGAAACACCAACTCAGTTCATAAACATGTCTGTAGGAAATCGGAATAGGAATCATCTTTCGCGAAGAATGTACACTCAAAAGACATCTAGTTGAAATGACGAAGTTATTCAGAGTGATATTACGTGATCTGTTCACAAAGCAACGTCGGTAAAGGGAAGAAATATATTCCGTCCCTCGAACCGGATAACACGAATATGAAATCTTCAAACGCTGAATTGAACAAAACACGAATCACGCACCGATTAACCAACAACAGTTTTGGGCACGTGATTATGCTGGCAAGTGCAAGTCCACACACACACAAGAACTAGGGAGCATTCATTGTGAACTCCTGGCATGATATGTTGGTTTCCGATCAGTACGCACCCTTACACAATCCAAAGCAAAGGCTGGGCGCATTCAAGTGAACCACACTGATCACGTAGGAAAAGCCCTTATAAACGCGCACGAAAATCCTGCAGTTTGTTTGCCACTGGCTTTAGCCGCACAATCCCATTTTCATCACCTGTTCGCCTAATCCTTAAGCCTTCATATACTGTCAGGTTGATGTTCAATTATAATACTGAAATCACTGTTAGTTGTTTTATGTGTCATACCATTCTCATTGTATTTATTATTCCAAATGATTTGTCATGCACAACGTGAGGTAATTAAATGAAACTCTTGCAACCAGGGAATTTTGCTTTCTCCTAATTCTTATCAATTGCATGAATGGGACACAATGTTACATGTTCATTTCGGAAAAATATTCGAGTGAGCATTCTTCGATTTTTTTTGCAGAATAACAACTATATTTCGAGACGACATGACAGAGTGTTTCGAGAAAGATCATTCACCCGTCAGGCTGAAATATTTGCAATATGATCCCAATTATTCTCAAAAGTTGAGCCAAACAGATTGACCTATTCTAATATTCTACTGAATTTCAGTTATTATTCAGTGACGAACGAACCGAATAACCCGTTGATTCTATTCACAGATTGAAATTCAATCGCTCCCTGTTGAAAATGTGGATTGTTTCATCACTGTGAGTGTTTGTGGTGTGGGTGGAGTGCAGTGCAGTGGGAATGGGGGTAAGCTTATTCATTGAAATGTAATGGATACCAAAATACACTTTTCATTATCTTTCTTTTTAATTGTGTATATAACAAAGTGCAATAATTCAAGGAAGGGCAAAGGCTGATGGATGGCTGTCAAATGATAAAGTGACCGGCAGTGGCCATAATCGAACCCGGGTCGTTATTGTCAAAGGTTGACGATGATAACCGTTTGACTACCACCAGTAATTTACTCTTAGACAATGTTAAATAATTTCCCATACCGCTCAATCATAGGGAGTCTATTTGGAAGAACGTTTATAGGAGGAAAACAGAACGAAACCAGAATCGTTCATTCACAAATTTGATAGACGAAGTTGGGTGTACTAATGCATTTCTCGTCATTTGATTGAGTGATGTGAGTAGATTGGGGGTTATTTGTCACAAAAGGGATTATTTACACATGCAGATATAAACGATCACTCCATTGTTGTTTACCACGGACAGACTAAGCCATGTAGCATTCGTGGATGCGATTCACGGATTCATCACATCACATGATGTATTTGGAATTCCAAGGTGAAACTGTCCCCAATGCGGAAAGAACGAGCTAGAGGAAAACGCGACCGAAATGTTTCTCAATCTGAGCACAGTAACTTCATCAACTCTAGCTGCTTTTATACCACAGATGCTAAACAAGAATGGCGAGATCCTCTATCATCCTCGCATGTCATACTAGATGAGATCCGTCAACCGTTCACTTATGCAGAAAACTTGCAAAACTAAGTTACCAAATGGGAAGATAATGATTCAAATGATTCAAATGATGGAGAAAAATCAACGGATTTCGATGAAAAGAATCACGATGGCGAATATAATGACGACAGTGGTCCGAACGACAAAGATGTTTTTGTTATAACTTGTCCATCTGGATGGTTATGATTTAGACGAGGAGGCCGCTGCTACCACTGCCACTGCTGATGGTAGTTTGATTTTGTTCTGTTCTGTCCCGGTGATTCCATTGCGAAGACTCTTCTTTCTTCAAATCATCTCAGCTTAGCTTGGATACAAAATAGATTATTCATATAAGATGCATCGTGGTCATGACCAAATACTTGCCTACGAATTTATTGACTCAATTATCGTTGACATGCCCCTCTCGTGGCTGGCTGATCTGATTGCAAACCGATTGGCTGATTCAGATGTGATCGGTTCAGATAACAATTGATCCGGGATTGGGCCATCACTGTGCTTCGATGGTCCCAATCTTGTCCTCGTTCCCGGGTTGAGCGATGACGCACTGTCTGCCAGCCAAATGATCGATCTGCTTCGCGAAGACCAAGCTTGTCCTTTATTCTGGGCAGGCAAAGGAGTGCTATCTGAACACCAAATTGGGACTTCATTGATCACGCTACTACCCTGACAGTATTTTGCTGAGATAGTGGAGAACATTCTAGCAGCATGTTAGGTAAATGGGAAATCTGTTTCACCACAATCGTTCGTCATGAAAATGGATTCAGTAGAGAAACTCCCTAGATCGACGACATTTATCAATAATTTGATGACGTATGATTCCATCTGTGAGAACGACAGGGGTGTGGTTGATAGAGCGAAAATTGGAATGAATTTGGAGAGAATACAGGCTCAATGAAAACGTTACGGAATGTTCAGCACAAAAATGCAACGCAGTTGTAAAACGATGACCGATGACCAGTAGTCCTCGTGCACAAAACTTAAACAACACACGACTACATGCGACCATGTGACCATGTGACCATTTGACCATGTGACCATGTGACCTGCTCATACACTACACAGAATATCATCTCGCGCGAAGTGAACCACGAGGACTCAATCATACATATATCTATCCAGATTGTGAACTATCTAACTAACAAGATAACTAACTAACGATAATTGAGTCAATAAATTCGTAGGCCAGTATTTGGTCATGATCACCACGCATCTTATATGAAAAATCAAGTGAATGAGGCGATTTCGTCATCCCAGTTTTGTGACTGTCGATTGTCGAACGAATACTAACTAGATCCTTGTTCATGCACGAAACGATAGCTGAAAATGAAAAACGTAGTGGAAGTTGTTCATATCAATATATTTGTGAAGATATGAACGCCGTAAACAAGATCTATTGTGAGTGATGGAAGTAAGCGTCCGTTATCTGTAGACAGCAATGTGAATAACGTCATGTGGTCAATCAGTTGCTCACAACATAATTCTTTTTAAATTCTTGGTCGAATACTATTCTGTTGAATGAACCGGCATATACAGTGTGCACGAATTCACACGCTTACACATTGAGTGAACATGTTGAATCAAACAAACTGTCGCACCGCTGTCGTGTGTTAAGGAAAAAGATGAGAATTGCACACAGTGATTTTATAGTGTTGCTTCTGATTGTGCAGTTGTGATTCAGGTGGCATCCCACGTGGTCTAGCGGTTAGGATTCCTGGCTTTCACCCAGGCGGCCCGGGTTCGACTCCCGGCGTGGGAGTGTCGTTTTCCTTCATCTGCATATATATATTCCGATCGACCCGATAACCTGAGGAATCTTTTGTTATCAGTTCATTTGTGTATCATTCGAATGAATTTGAACTTCCAAAGTTATAACATGACAAGCTTATTATTCTCATTTTATTTCTAAATGGAATGTTCCATATATATCTTGAAAACATGCGCGTGTCCCTGAACAATAATAAAATAGCTTTGCATGATTTATTTTGATACCAATCCAGCTAGTCCGAAATTCTGAATGAAAATGATTCGGACTTATCGTATAATGATTTCGCGGAAATCCAACTCATTTCCTTCAGACGACGGCAATTCTGAGAACAATTGCAGCTCACGATCCTCTTGTCCCAAAATATTTGCCTAAACATTGACATGCAGTCCACATTAGTGGCCCACAAATTCACCTGATAAATTGTACCAAACATCGTGGTCCTACATATCGGAATTATATCATCAAGTGTGTCGTTTTAATGTGTAGTCTCTGTTTTCATCCATTTAGTTGCTCATTTCATATCACCGAGATTTTCCCTCACGATTCTCACTGAATCGGGACTGTTTCGCATGAATCGTGGAACGATTCTATTACCAAAACTCAATATAGTTCATATTTGTTTCGGTTTTGTGTGTTAAAACAGCCCGTTCACTGATTGTCTATTCAGCTCTCATATTCGTCTACGAATTGCTTATCACAGATGGTCTGCAGATTGTGGCGAATATTTACTGAATTTGTTCAAGTTTGGTAGATTTAATCGGCCGATGAAGACAGGAGAATGTGATTACAATACAAAACTCGACCACAAGTGAAGCGTACAACACTGCTCAATTGATGATGTATGAAATATCTCTGTCACTATTCGTCATGAAAATAACTAGAATTTCAATTTTTGTATGATTGAATCATTTGTTACTAGGAACGCGCACACCCGTTCTCACTCTGTCGGTTCCTTCCTATCTCTCCATATATATATATATATATATATATATATATATATATATATATATATATATATTCAGTTTTAACTTATCGCTTCACTGCTATTCGGCTCCAGGCTGTCCGTAATCACTATTCCCAATCCGACCCCTAGGACAGTGAACAAAGCGAATCAAAAATATTGGTGGTTTTGCCTATTGCTCATTCACTTCGTATTTGTTTGTTTGTCAAAGCAGAAAAACAATCCGACAATTTTGCGTCCATATTTGTCATAAGTTTTGCACACAAATACATTTATGTTTTCTAAATACTATTATTTGGAATTGGGGGTTTTCAACTGTGCGCACAAATATTTCGAATGGAGCAAAACCTTAAGTGGATTCATTTGAGTAAGGTTCAATAAATTGTAATATATCATTCTCAAGGGAGTTTTCAATCGGATGGAATTTCAAAATGTTTTTGGTAAAATCGGATATTTCGCTTATGTATTACTGACAGAGTTGTAGTATAATGTTATTCGAACTAAGCATATTGTTGTCTGCACTGTGAATAGGAAGGATAACAACAACCACTTGCTTAACGAGAAAGGAGAAGGACGGGCTTTGTTTTATCCAGCGGATCGAATCAGATCTAATGTGACGTCTGTCAACGCAATTCTATGTCCTGATTTAGGAGCTTTAACTCATGCTTCTAGAATGTCATGCAGACACTCATTGTGCATCTGGTTTAACCCACTTGCCCACAATCATCAATGCACTGAGTCACAACGGGGAATCCCACAGTGAATGCAGTATTGTAAGTTCCACATATTATCCTTTAGTCATTCCGGCTGACTTTTCAAGACTAGTGGCAATTTATCCCTAAATAACATAGTACATATCCATGCGTCCGTGGGAACCGTTTCTCATTGAATCTCTTCCTTATATCTCCCACTAAAATCAAGGGTGAGTTTGAACTATAGAAGAGGGAGATGTCCTTGTGTAAAGTGAATGATTTCATAATCTGTTGAGTATTGGTAAAATCCTGACCATTGGAAAACGACAAACGGAGTTAGGAGTTAGTTCTATTGGAATCACTTCAGAGATTATTCAGACAATAACCTCCTTTTCGATTATGGTTCCTCAGACAGTGGGTTTTTAGTAGTGCCATATGGTGGCAATTCACTCGTTTTGAATGCTGCTAAACGACCACATCTTTCAACTTCCAGAAACAATGGGACAGCTCTCTATGATAAACGAAGACCAGTTTCACCTATCAGACAAACGTTTATGGATAATATTTTTGATGTGTTCACTTAGTCTAAGCATTCAAGTGGTCTACAGAATTCTGTTTTGTACGTTGCATTTCGATGTCGATTAGCAAAAGCTCCTCGTTCGACTTCAGTTTTGCAAAAATGACAACATTAGCGTGTGAAATAAACTGTATCTGCTGCTGTGAATTATCAGGTTAGCCAAATTACCATTACAATATTTTCCGTTCCTTGACCATATGTATAAAGTGTAAGTGGATTGTGGGGTATCCATATTCACCTTGTCAATAATCATTCACCACGTCAAGGACGAGTTAAATCGGTAAATGTGAATCATTCGAGTTACCGAAGTGCAGATAGTGCAACGCGGATCGCATTGTGTGATGACACTGAAATTCTTGTATTCTACCTGAGAAAATCGAGATGAACGATTCTGCCAATATTCATATCTAGTCAGTGCTAGTCCTATTCTATGCTGTTAATTATATAAAATCTATCCGAATTCATGGTTTTGACTGATTTTCACTCTTTTTCACAGTCTAAATCTCTGTGTGAAATGTAAGTCTCTTGCTGGGAGACGGACTCGTGCCGGCTGGGTGACAGCCAGGAACCCTAACCACTAGACCACGAGGACACACGCCGGGGCATAGCAGCACTATTGAAGACCACATTGCAAAATAGATTTATTCAATTTTGTCTGTACTCAATGATATACCTCTCGAATAAATTAGTCATTCAACAGAATATATTCAACTGTAATTTTTACCTGTTTTTATGTGACAGTTTACTCGACGTTTGTAAACAAATCCTTTGTATTCACTACCGAGACCACATGACAATTATCACATTACATTCTACTGACTAGTCGTCCGTCTGTGTTGCAATCTAAGGTGTATCGCGACAGCTTTTTCACATAGTTTTGCGACGAAATATATTGTTGCCAGCCATTCGAAATGAATCAGTTCCTTACAAATGTTTGAGTGTCTGGTAAGGTATGAGCAAGAACTGTATTATATATTTGCTTCCACCGATATAAACTTCACTCACGAATAGATTTATTCATTTTTTTACTCAATGATATACCGCTCGAATATAGTAGTCATTCAACAAAATATATTCAACTGTAATTTTCGAATGGAATTGCATAGGGATTGAATGCAAAACCGTTATTGGAATGGTATGTGTATCTGTTTATTTCGACGTTTACAGTGTGTTCGAACTGTTTAACTGAAATCCAATGAAAGCATTTGAATTGAATTTCAGACAAGTGTAAAGGTAGGAGAAGGCTTTGTCGAGTGTGAAGTGAAGGCAACGGTCGGTGTTGGATAATAATTGCTTACGAGTGAGTTTGTTGCACGCATTGAAGTGCTAGCCTCAAGATGAAATCGGTGACAATGTTGATGTTGCTACAACGAGAAAACATCTTCGAAGACTTGATGATATCGCCAAAACATTTAATGTTTTACCAAGGAAAATCATGGGTGGACAGTTAAATCAGTCAGGGAGAATGCAACAATTTGCAAACTGCAGTGCAAGATTATAGGGCCCTCTGGGTCTCAATAGTCTGAAAGATAAAGAAACAAATCTTCGGTACTTTGAGAATAGAACAGCTTTGTGTGCACACACACAGACATACATTTGCACAGACAGATTTGCGTAATCCCTAGGTAACGGACAAGGGAAGCTCTGGGAGAGATGTTGATTTTTGATGGAAATATTTGGAGTTAAAAGAAAGCACATTTCAGCAGGTTGATCCACAATGAATTTGGAAGACCTCATCCGCGCATTTGCACGATAAAATTATGCCATTCATGTTGGCCGTTTGAAAGAATGTCCAGATATTGGTTTCCTTTATAAGGGAATCCAAATACAGCATCACTGGCGTGTTTACAACCTGTGACAAGTTTACCACTGTAAGAAGAGAAAATAAGGGTGGATAGAATAGCACCTCAAAAATCACCAGAATTTACCGTGATTAGAAGACAAAAGCTTGTCAACACAAGACGTGATCTGTGTGCAGCTGCAAAAAAACTACTCGCGAATGGAAGTTAAAATACAACACTCGAATTGTTCTCAGTCAGAAGAGCGGAAGTAGAGAATTATTGGGTTGAGAATGGCATTTTCAAGTACTTCCAGCAAAACAGATGTGTAGGCCATCGGAAGATATTTGTTGGATACTTTCTTTAACACATGTGTAATGCTTACATGTCTCCAACAATCGGGGATCGCCTCAGAATGAAAAAAAACGAATAAATAGATTTGTTACGGGGATGTATATCAATCCGTCTCAATAACATAAGTGAGAAGTCCTTTCTGCCTGCGAACTGTCTCATTTTGTCAGTGTAAAACACAATGCACATGTAATTTGTTGGTCCACGTTCCCAGTCGTTGCACCTAACGTATTGGTCCGACTGGTGTGGGCGACGGAGCCTTGAGGCTTGAACACCACCGTCAGGATTCATGTCTCACTTCAAAAATCCACGCCGTCCATCTGCCATCCATTCGTTCGTGGTTTTGTGGACTCGGAGCTGTTTCAGATTCACAGTCTGACTGTGAGACCAAGCCACCCATTGAAGAATATGTCAGATCATACTCATACGAGTACAAAGCAGTAGACTTTTAGTAACAGTAGAGCTAGCAAGTCGGAGACACCAGACACGTTTAAGTCAAGGTGGAGAGGTGAAAGTGAAGATGAGTCGAAATTTTCGACCAACTGATGATTCAGATCTTCGACGTTTAGCTTCAAATTGAGCTTGGCATAGCCCAACTATGTTGGAAAGATCCAAGAAAGTGTGGCCTAAGCCGAATAACAATGCAGTTCATCTATGTCTTGTTGAATTGAAGTTGAAGATGAGAAGACTTGCACTACTTGCAGCGGATGAAATAAATTAGCCCACGTCTGTGTTTTCTTAGGCTCACAGACTGGCTGCTCTTAGAACGTCCCACTGATCAACATGAACCACATCACAACCAATTTCTTTGTACAACCTACTTTTTCGGGGAGAATTGCCTCGAAGCTCTTTGATTTGTTTACCTCAGTCTTATTGGATACTTCTTCAAGCTTCTTAAATAGAGGACAGTCTTTTGAGAAAAACCTTGCCGGTAGTGGCATTTTGGAAACAAAACAATATCTAAGACCTGTTCTCCAATCAACAAGATGATGTAACTTACCTACTGTGAATCGCACAAGTTATCTCAGAGCACTCAGTAACACTGGAAACGCACTAGCTTAGGATGCTTCTGGGAACACCATACCCAACGGTGGTCAACCGGTCATCCTCATGGAATTCGGATCAGGAATTCTCGAGTTAGATTCCAGCTACCGCCGGTCACTTCCTCATTCAGAAGTTCTTAAATGACCGCAGAACTCTTCCAGAATTGATGCCCATCATCCTGTAGTGAATAAGGGAATCAAAACGGTTATCGTTATTATTAATAATAATTTGATTTTCTAAATTTATAAATCACAGAATGGTCAGCAGTCGTCAATGAAAATTCGTCAGTATTCGAACAAGTGATTTGCCACGGCTAATCCGATATCGTTAGTTGTGTTTTCTGTTGAAGTTATGGGTATGTCAGATTTTCATCTTATGAAGCATACATAGAATCGTAAAACGGTGTACCTTAAGAATGGTCTGTATTATCGTTCCAGTATACACTACCAAGTACCTCAACTACAACTGCAACACCAATAACAACCAACAAAACTACTACTACCACTATTACTGGCTCTAATAACACTACTACTACTTCTACTACTACTACTGCTACTACTACTACTATTGCTACTACTACTACTACTACTACTACTACTACTACCACTACTACTACTAATACTACTACTACTGCTACTACTACTACTACTACCAACTATGGGAACAATAAACACTTCTGTTTGACTGAACTCCATGGGTATCTGACGCGGATGACTCGGTGCTTGTGGACAGGATCCACGAAGATAAATCATTGATGAAGAGGTCACAAAAGCCATTCCGAGAACAAATTCGTTGCACGGCCAGTAGCATACGGCAGGGAATACCACCGCACCCCAATCGGAGTGAGGCTGTGAACTTTAATTTAGGATTTTATTAGTAGAAGATGAAAGAGTAGAGGAGGATTCAGGAGGATTCAGGAGCCCCACAACAATTAGGGTTGCAGTCTTGAAGGATGGGATGTAATTGGTCACATTATTGTGTGAGAATTTAAGATGAAATGAAGTAATCTAACACCAGCAACAGGTTCTGAATTTGGATTGTATTTATTTGTTGGCAAAACGGAGAACCACTTCACAACCAATGTTCAAACAGCATGTCATTTTGGCCGGATGAAACGATTTCTGTCACCTCTAACCAGGACACCTGTGGCATGACATTTTACTACAAAATGGTAATGAGAACATGAGGTACAATGGAATTAACTTGAGAAGGTATTTGTACAACAAGTGGAATTATAATCAACGCAACTCATGAAGGAAAAAGATTCCCCGACTATGCAATCAACGATGACAGACACAACTTTTGATTTTCTTCATCCAGTTCACCTGCAGTTAGATGCTGGAGGGACTAAACTGAATGTTTTACAGCCCATTATTAGTATTATTTTTATTGTTATTATTATCACGAATTCGACAAAGAAACCCGCATAATATCACATGATGGTGCATATCAAAACCGTAGAGCCATTGTCAATCTGCGCAGTAATTTTAATCCCTTCTTTTCTCGGTTAAAACAAAAGACACTTTCACTCCAGTTTATCCATGGATCATTTCTTCGCATTTCTTATCTATTGAGAGTATCAAAATTTGTTTGGTTCCTGTAATACCACTCACTATCTCCACCCTGCACAACAATCGACACACAAGGGTAAAACATGTGGTTGGTGCAATGAACACATACGATAAATACACCATACTGAACCGAAAGTGAAATCCAGGTGGTATTCTCGGCAATCTGTGCTCACATCAGTATCCTGCTGTAGCAAACTGGACAATATACCCCGAGTGACTCCCTTTCTTGTTGCGCTATCATAATCTGGGTTTTGTTCTTGTGCTTCTTTAACTCTTCTTAGGTCACGTGTCCAGTCCGGACAAGTGAACTCGTGATGTCCATAATGTAGACCGAAAATGAACAAGAGAGAATCAGATAAAACGGGATCAACATGATCACTCGGAAAATTGTCAACTGATGCAGGTTCACTACGGAATTTATTCAGAGCAAACAAGAGTCCTACATAGAGAACAAAAACTAACGTCTATGATACACCTGCACCTTATATCTACGTAGAACGGTGACACTTGTCCATCTGTGAATAGTGATTATTGGTTTCCTATCCTATCGTAATATTTTCGTTTAATTTTGTAAAACTTTTCGCAAGGTATCATATCAGTATTCGTTCATAAAACAGAATGGACGTTTGAAAACCCAGAGTGCACACAATTATAACTTCACGTGTAAACATAGCCTGAAAGTGACGTGGTTAAAAGAGCCTTCGTTTCCCTTAGGCCTCCAACAAGGAAGATGGTCGCTGTGGAAACGTCGACCGCCCTTTGTGTGTGGGACGGGATATAGCCAATCAGAGTCAGTCACCTAAGGGCGCTATCACACCCATACGACATGCAGTCAACCTGAAACAAATCATCGGCAGTCAGCTTTTGGTTAGCTTGGTGATAAGGAATGTGTGTTGGACTCGTAAACATACACTCCGTGTTCAAATCCCAACGCGGGGCTTGGAGAATATGTACTGTGCACTGTCTAACAAGCCGTATGAAACACACCGGTGGATTCGAAGAAGAGTTGTGTGTTCATGCTGCATGAAAACGCATTTCTTAAAGAATATACACTTTGCCATTTTGCTGCTCCACACTTTGGTTTGCCATTTTCTGGTTTTATTTTACTTCATTTCGTTCTTCTTCTATAGTAACTTCTTTCCACTTGTGTATCAGACTATTCCGGTTAACAACGACGGAGAATCATCAGCAAAGTTGCATCAAATAATGCCAATGACATCAGAACCCAATGTGTGGGAAAACACTAAGTTGTTTCGTGTCCGACTAATTTTCTTTGAAAAGACGAGGCACGAACCGGTCGAACCCAGCGTTATGTGCAAATAACTTGCATTTCCACAGCTTACCTATTGAGTCAAGTCACGTGTCGATTACGTAGCGTTTGTTTTGTACCCTCAAAGGGTATGAATAAATGGCGATGTGAACCGATTTGAGATGAAATTAGGGAGATTTCCAGGCTGCCGCCAAACACGAAGTTTAAGAAGAACAGTGGCAGACGACTTGTCCTTTATATCAACTCTAACTAACTTGCTCAGTCACGTTCAGTTCCTCATTCTTATCATCATAATTAGTTATTTACTCATTCCCGTCACTCGAGATTTTCGATTTGGATGATTATTTCCTGTCCTTGATTTGAGCCACAATAATTGTTACGCATTGATATGAGTACAAATAACTGTAAACGAGCTTGTTCGACGCGTCGTTTTATTCCCAATGACGTTTAAGTCATTTGTGTTTTATATTCATTCCAAATTCTACACTTTAATTCGGATTTTGGAAACACCTTTATTTCTCTTGTCACAGTGCACTGTATTGTGGGCCAGACGATTCCAGACAATAGTGTTAGTTCATTGTTGGACGGAAACATCCACGCATTTGAATACTTGCCAATGAAGTTGACTAGTAACATTTCCGACAAATATCTGCAGGTAAGTTAGAAGGAGAGCACACAAATAATTTAGATGACTATTTGCAAAATCAGATAAAGAGTGATATCTTCACTTTCATGTCGCTTTGTTCATAGACGTGAGAAATGGGTATTATACGGTATTATATACTGTGTTTATATAATGCGAATGTTGAGCAACACCATAGAATCTTGTGTGCGACTGACAGCGACCCAATCTCAAACATCTTTGAGTATACGCCGAAAAATATACTGGGCGGAAATTTAAACGGCACTAGTCAGCAATGAATGTTTGTATATTCTCAATACATGAATTGTCGACAAAGTGGTTCAGCAAAGCTAGTTCACAGACAAATTTTGCTGTTCTCATATTGTCGAACGAAAGCAAGTACACATACCGAGATTCTTCACAGTCAAGAATGGGGAAACATTTGAAAGCGATAACTGGGGTATGTAAACTGTGATACATAAGCTTCCACTTTAATATTCGAGGGAAACAGTGATCAGTATTATTTCCTAAATCATCCCGGAGAGTCTCTCACATTTTCTGAACGAAGATAAACACAGTTTCACTTGTGATTTGTGCAACATTCGGTATTTGAGAGTAAAGTGTTTCCAATGTTCATTTACCGCAAAAGATGATGATGATGATGATGATGATGATGATGATGATGATGATGATGATGATGATGTTGAGGATGATGATGATGATGATGATGATGATGACGATGATACTTATGATGATCATGATCATGACGACCCAGTAAACATTTCAGATGGTTTTTAGACTAAATATATAGCTTCTATTCGAAAGCTTGTGAAAATCCATTTACAACAAATGCAGCAAATGGATATCCGTTCTGTGAACTCGCTTATGTTTTGTTTTATTCGTGATGTTGCAATAGACCCTCTGCATCGAACTCGAATCTCCGACTGCTTTGACAAATTTGATTCAAGTGCTAATCCCCACTGACCTACCGACAGATGCACCCATGCTTGAGAATCAAGTGTGTTTTACCAGCTGAGTTACAAAACCACACCGGAAGCTCAGGATATGTCACCAAATGTCAAAATTTCCCAGCACCAACATCGTGAAATGTTTTTAGGCAGAATACTGTATTCGCCACTGCATAGGGATCATTTGGATGCTCACAACCACATAGGTCGAAATTAGGCTAAAATCAGGACTTGATAAAAAATGCTATAGAGGTAGATTTTAATTAATCCGGTGAAACAGCTGTTCAGTGATTCCTCAGCTGACCACTCGTAAGTGACTCATCCACTGGATATAAAGAAGTATACTGTAACAAAATGCAGCAAAATGCTGAGTACTTACGGATGTTAGTTGAGAAAATGGTCTGGTAAAATTTGTCTACACCTGTGCAGATGTAGTGTCGTCATCACATTATGAAAACTTCCACATAAAAGACACTTTTTCATAGATTTTTCTTCTCAAATTCCATTAGGTGACGAATGAAATGTGTAGCAATTATCCCGATCACTTAGGCTGTCAATATAGCAGAAACTCAGTCTTACTAGCTTTGTACACGATATGGGCTGTACACGGCTATGGGCAGCAGAACAAATTCCAATTGATTAACCGTGTTTATCGTTATTTCATGGTTCGATTTGATGCAGTACATAGAAATATACATAAAGGCAAATGAATTACAGCCAGTTGAGCAACCAGGAATAACAGTATGGAAATCTATCCGGAATATCTGGACATTGCGGTCACAAACGGTCCACTCAGCAAGGAGTCGAACGAAACTGTGGAGCAGTACAGTCATTGTACAGACAGTAATTCAAGAAGCTTTCTAGCTAACAAGAAATGATAGCTTCAGTCACCGAATAAGAAAATTATCTAAAATAAGCTAGAATGAGCAAATTTCTATGTACTAAGGAGTTACCAATGTAAAAATACAAGTAGCAGCAATTGTAAGACGACAGGAGTGATATTACTCAACGTGGACGAATGAAACTGGTATTAGGTTTGTTAGCACGCCATGGGAGTTCAGTGCCGTCCAACGGTGTAGTGCAGTGGAAGACAATTATTCGTACAATGGAAATATGCAGTCATAGAACAACAAAGTCAGACATATAAACTCAGAATATTCATGCACTAAACAGCATAAAATTTGATAGGAACTGCCTCAGTCCATTGGAAAGGAAGAAACAGTTCATGAATGCATGATGTCCATGATACATGTGCACGCTACTCATGAGTAGGACAAGTGAGAATATCATGAGAATGCAAACTACAAAAAATGATTTACAATAAACCAGCTTGGACCGACTGGAGTCTGGAGGCAGTGATTTTACCAGAATCATTATCAACCACGCTTCACTGAAAATCATCCACTTACACAATGGATTTCTCCCTCGTTATGTCCGTTTGTAGATCTAGCAATGCTTTTGCACATCATATGATTGACTACCCAGTGACCAGTAGTAATGGACACTATAGCCAGTCCTCAGTTTCAATAAACATATATCCTCAACCAATTCCTGTTTTTTTCTATGGCAGTGAACTGCTAATCATTTACTGAAGAGTCGCATCAGTAAGCACCAGAATGAGAAGTTGATTTTGAAGACATCTTTCAAAGGGCAAAAAACAATATAAGATCACTTGGAATAACCATCGAACTATCTACCAGACCTGATATTTTGGTGAGGATAAAAGGTCTTGATATCTAATTGTAAAAGATTTCGAATGATCAACGAGACCTGTAATATAAGCAGGTCATGCAGACTATCCTCTTTACATTTCCCCATATATATCATGATTTTACTCGCATCCAGGTATTCATTCAATCGGATGAATTGGTATGTTGGGCGAAAGTTGGACGTTTTGGCTTTTATTACTGGGAATTGCAGTAATTGGAGACAATGAAAAATGATTCCTGTTTCAGAACTGACGTGAATGAGAATTTTGTAAAGATGGCTTGATGAGCAAACACCAATGGTGATCTTACAAACTCGATGTAAGTAGTCAGTTATTCACATTTCTACTAAGTAATTCATCGTGCAATATAGTGCGCGAAGGGTCTATGAATCTATTTTGTTTGCCTGCAATTATTGTTGAACCCAACCAGTTAGGATGACCACATTTGGTATGCTGATATGCAAACCCGTTTCTGCATTATACATGCACACTGATTATGAACATGATCCAGATGAATTGATTTATCCTGGCCTAATATACCTCAAACGGTGTGAATTTCTATTAAACCCATCCTTGGGTGTATAGCAAAATTATCAGCTAGTTACGAAATGCAATGATTGTTACTGTTAAGAGCGGAGATACAACGTTCAAACTTGCTTCGAGGATGTTCTGGACGATTTAAAATTTTATGTCGTCCATTCAGCGAACATGGCGGACGTCAAGTCATTCAGAATGGCAGCGACTGTTCTATCGGCGTAGATTTTTCCCGCTAATAGGCCTTAGAAATTCTAAGTTGGGTTCAAGTCTGGATCGTGAAAGCTCCGGTCTATAGTTTTCACGGTGCGGTACCCAAGCCACGTTACTGTGATACTGACGTACTTATGTCCATGCTATCATTTTGAAAGATCATGGGACTTAGTTGAGTTCCCGGAATAAACTCGTTCAGAGTTCTGATGTACGAGTCAATCGTCTAGTTCTCTTCTAGAAGTGCCAGTTGAGATTTTCAGTCCTCAAAATTCGCAATCACGGTAAAGCCATCACCAGAGGCTCATACACTGAGGTTCAGCTTGCTCTTCTTGAAGTTGTTCCAGTATTACCTGATTCCACCTGAATCGTTGAAGTAAAACTATATCCCACCACTAAATGTATCTTCACTCAGTTGATCATCACAGATTTTTTTGTATCAGTCTTCTCGATTTCGAACAGGACCGTCTGTCATCTAAGGCACTGATCTCATCTTTCAGTACTGAATATGTGGTGCAGACCGTGGGAGTTGCCATGCGCGTCAAAAGCTCACATTTAGTTACTAGGACCTATGTGGCTTTGATGCACCTGCAAATCGACTCAAAGCCTTATGCAAGAGTTTTCCTGAGGCCCGCGATTTCCGAATTTGACGTTTTCTCCTCGCTACGTAATCATTAGGACACTTCAAATTGTTATGATGGCTAATGTCGATCTAGAGTTTTTTCTTCGAAATCCGGTGTATGCTCATCCCCGAGTCTTTTGTGCGAATATTTCTCCTTGTTCCAGTTCAGACAGTCCTGGGCCTCTTGCCATTCTTCTATTTTGACAAATGGGAGGTCGCTACTTCTAACCGCAAAGCACGGCTTGAGTGAACATTGTTCCCGAACCACGCTAAATGACTCTTAACCAATCATCCCCGAGTACTGGAAATCACTGGAATATCTCCTATTCGCATATATTTGCACTTGTCACAAAGATATCAATACATCCGTAATGGGTCGTGACGGGACAGAGGAGATTCATGGGCAGATGACGAGTGACGGCCACAAAGCCAGTCAAGTGTCTGTGATTTTCGAGGGCGATTGAACTGATGGCTTTGCTTAAATTTACGCAGAATCCACCTGAGTCAGTCAACTCCGCTAGATGTACCTTGTTCATCTGACATTCCCAACCACGAAAATTAAACACTTCCACTTTTCCGAACCGTACAACACTCACAACACTGATCAACCAACTTTAATTGGATGCTGTAAACATTATTTTGGAAATATGCTTACTCACCGCATACATGTAACTGCATTAGCCAGAGGATGAAGTTACCAAAAACAAGCTTGTTCGCTATCGTGCCATTTTAATCTGAAGCTATTAGTCTAGGGATGATTCTGGTCCATTCCACAGTGCACTGGCGTTTATCCTGTCACACTTCGTACATGTGATTGTGTTCAGGAGTCTATCTCACTATGCAGTCGTTTCGCTCGGTCGCATTTGACGTGACTGGATCATCACGCTTGTGGCCGAACACCGAATTGGATTTGTTGATCAAACCCGTATGATCCATATAAGACTTCGTGTTTGTTAACTCGCTTTAGTGTTTACAAGGCTGTGACTGTTTGTGTCCCACAGTGGAGTAATTTGATACAACTCCGTTGATTTGTATTCCGTTGGTAGATTGTACACATGTATTGTCTAATATCTCTCCCCGGATCACTCACGTAAGACGGAATTAAAGTTCTGTTATGTGATATTTACACGATTCGTTATCTCGGAATTATTCAAGGGTTGAACGGAACCTCAGAACACGTTCTCCGAAAGAAGATAAGATGATCAAGCCATGATCACAATGCCTATCAAATCTTAGGAATGAATCTCACGAGAGCTTGCCCTCAGCCTCTTCTCTCCTCCCCCGAGGTAGCCTTCTAACACCGGCACACACATTTCAGAAATTTTTTACCATAATCAGAGTCAATTTTTCTACTCAGGATGTCAATTTACAACAAGTGAAGGGAGAACAAATATAAGTTGCATAGGTAGAAAGCAAGCCCTCTAGGGTAAGTTTGGGAAGCCACACAGTAAATATGCGTGCTCGAAAATAATAAGCTCCAAGTAACGATCAAGTCAGATAGGATTCACTGGTAAATTCAATAACCTAATAATTTACTACCCGTTTATTTGAGCCCAGGAGCACAAAATGCCAAGTACTCGCAGGTCACAGTTTGACCGAAGCCATTGTAGCTGACGATGACCAGAAGGACAGATAAAACAGCACCTATACAAAGTGTTTGTCGAGAGCAGATACACTTCTGGGGCTTTGATTTCCTACTCTTGCTACTGAGGACTGCAGAAGTAGCTACATTTCTCAACGGGAAAATTACATTGCATTTCTCACTTGATAAGACGGTGAAAGAAACCGAGATTTACAATTAAACATCCAAAAATGCCATTTTTGACAACAGAGTGATAAGATAAAACTAATTACATAAATCGGTGGACAATTATTGGTATATGAACGATCAATAAATCGACTTCATCAATGCGACTACGGGTTGAACCTGGTTATTGTATTTTGCCTAATAACGGGCGTACTGTTATGAAACGGGTATTCACATGTAACTCGTAATTTTCAGCCCCCTGGCATTAACTTCTCCTCACTGATAATTAGGTGTGATAAACATATTAGTTAGTTATGACACAATGCACAGTAACTGCAACTATTTTGTGCTCGGTTATCGGTGTTTAGCTTAACCTTGGACAAAATTCGTGTGACCCGGTGATAGAGAGTGTCTCCAATGGTTATGCTTAGTTATCAGTTCAAATAACATTGGTGAACGTAAGATATGTTGCTAAATTCCATTTGACTGCATCTTACCAATTTGAATTGAAGTGGGATTTCACACTGACAACTTCAATACGTATTCTTTTGATTTTGACCAGGTCGATAAAAGAATGGGATATCGGAATAAGTGGCGAAGGTTTGATAATGGTGACACAGATCGAGCGTCGAGAAACAGTACTAGGCAAACCGCTGTTCACATCCGTTCGCCTCAGTTGCACTCCCACACTGAGATTCGAACACAGGCCGCCTGGGTGACAGCCAGGAATCACAACCACTAGACCACGCAGGAACTGCTAGTCATGATCAAAGGTTCGGGCACTCACTTACGAAACCACAGCATACCATACCATACCATACCATAAACGAGCAATGCCCACACAAATACTATGATCAATATGAACAAGGCTGACAGTACCCACTAATTCAATCACTCACGCCCGATATATATCAGTTTTCTTGTTCTAAGATTACGGGGATCGAACTCGCAACATTCGGGTCATTAGCACTACGCTCTGACTAACTGATCTACCGGGGCTCAGTCAACGTTTCACGCACACACGGTTCCTCACAGACTAACAGAAGACAAACAACTCATCACCCACCGGTAAATGCACACAATACAAATTTCTCTCTTTCACTGTCATTCTCTCCCTCTCTCTCTATCAATATATATATATATATATATATATATATATATATATATATATATTGCTTGTTCTTCAAGTAAACGGTTCAGTTGTACCTGTCATCTCGACTGAACTGATATATGGTAATCTCACCAGAAGACGAGTTGAACAGTGAGACATAGAGAGAATCATCGAGAGAAGATAAATAACAAATGGATCCACCCATGCTCGAAGCGGGGACCCTCTGTGTGTGAGACTGACGTAATAACCACTATACCACGGAACCGCAACCTCATGCCACGTCCACAGGTCCGCCAAACACACACAACATATCCATTATCATAATCTTCTCGAACACTGGCAACTAAATATCGCACCCACAACACGAAGAAAAAACACACTCACGTCACAACACATCACATCGCATCGCATCACATCACATCACATCAAGAACCTCTAACTCCCAAACTCTGTTTCCACAGTGCTACCATTCATCCATCTAGTGAACATACTCAACGTTCACTACCAGGAAATATCTCGTACCACTCGCAATCTGGGGCACCTTTGAAGGACTGGACGGTTTGTAGGTTTGTCGTTCCATCAGGCAGACCGTTCCAACTTTCACCGCCATGTTGCTAAAGAAGTGTGATCTAGTCATCAACTTAGCTCGAACTTTCAACAGCTTCTTCTCTCGTCCCCTCGTTCAGGAATCTTAAGCCACTTGAAACAGACTATCCGGCCCAAGGCCACAAAGACCCTTCATTACCTTGAACGTCTCTAATCAGATCTTCTAGACGTCCCTTTTTTCCATCGAGAAGAGATTGAGATCACTAAGTCTCTGCTCGTACGTCTTACCTCTATCCTGTTCAACCACTCGCGCAGCGAGACGCTGAACTTTCTGCAAGCAGGCGGCGACCAAGCCTGCACGCTACCTTCTAAGTGAGGTCGTACCACAGGCATGTAAATAAATACGAATATTTCCAGCCGCCGGCAAGACAATGCTGATCGCAGTCTTAAGAGCTCACCATGAGCCTTTTGATCAGCAGCGTTGCACTGGTTTGACCATTTAAAGTCACTGCTCATGATGACCCCAAGCTGATAATAGCTGGGTGGATGCCATCTGGACCTGTTGACTTGTGGCTGTTTAGTTCTTGTAGATACTTACGCACGATTTCCTTTGAGAGATTGAGCTCGTTTACCTGAGAAGGAGGATGCGTCAGAGCCAAATGTACTCGTACCCCACGATCTGTCCTATATACACTACCAAAGTATTCCCCCAAAGCTTCTGCTTCGCTCTTGTCATCAGTGACAATACGATGGTCCCTAGTGGATAGTAGATCTATGGCAGCCTTTGTTGTGCCTCTCGGCTGTACGTGGCTGCAGACATTTTCCGTTGCAGTCCTACGCATTCGGCTGACCTGAGCTCAAATTCTTGTTTGGAAGTTCACAGGAGGCTCACAGCCTCGTTTCTAAGCTTCGTATAACAGGTCCAGGCCAGCTGACTGCCAGGAGCTTTGTACAGGTTCCAGCTGCTGTTTCTACATATAATGATCTTGACTATTTCAGACTTCCACCACATAAGTTTGCTCTCCCCACTCCTTCGTTTCAAGGGTGCAAACTCTTCCTGGAGGGCAATCAGGGACCTGCCAGCGTTCCTCGACAGTAGCCTCCTCTACCGTGCCCCACATCAGCCCAATCGCCCCTTTGCGAAGCTTATCTATGTCCATACTACATAGGGTGATTTTGACACACACGTGGTCACTTTTGGCCAGAGCTGCACAGTAATGCAATTCAGATACATCGTTGGGGAGGTTTGTTATTGCTAGATCCAGCAAGGATGGGACCCATCTAGACCTTTATCTGGTATTTTCCCTAATATGCTGGTGCAACACATTGGCATGCATCCATTCTAAGTAGGCTTGCTCCTCCGATCCCGGCATGCAGACTTCGGCTGCCCAGTCTATGTGCGGAAGATTGAAGTCACCCACTATGAGGGTCTTTTGTGCGTCCTGAACTAGTTCAGTCAGGCTCCGCAGTAAGCGAACAGGCTTGTCGCGGTTTGTACTTGGTGTCCTGGAGACACAGACAACGTTAGCTCTTCTGCCTGGAAGTATGATCGTAACTGCGCACAACTGGACATCACGAGTTCAAATCTTGGTCTGAGACTCAAGATGGTTTATACCTGGACTAATGAGGATGGCTATCCCTCCGTCAAGGTGATCGTATTCTCTATCCTGCCTATAGATTGTAAAACCAATACTTACTAGTCTTGGCACATGATCTTCTTTAGAAAGCCATGTTTCCCTATCGACAGTTATTAATGCGTTCTCCTCCCCAGCTGCTTTGGCGAGTTCCATCTATTTGTTTCTAATAATACACGCGTTAGCATATAATACCATTGCGTTTGCCTCGTCGCTTCAATGTCTCTTACTGTTTACTCCTGTATGGATATCATGTGTAACGCCTGAGACGATGGCAAGATTTTGCATCGGTCATCCCCATCAGTGTGGTTGTCGCCGGCTGATGTTCTAGGACTTCCGACGACTCCCAATCCATCTATATGGGAGTTGCCCTAACATCCAGGCTGGAAAGAGTCACCCTGTCCTCCAACTTCGGACAGTAATGCCAATTTTCATCTTCCAGCACGTCTTCAATTACAACTATTTTCGACCACGCACGTGACTTCTTTACTACTGTCAGGGTACGGGCCCTAGCGCCGAGTAGGGCATTCTGCTTTAGTTGAGGGTTTCTCACCAGTGCCCTAGTTGGCCTAGCCAAGCTTTTACCCGGTGCTAGACTACCAGGCTTTGCACACTTCCAAATCTATACAGTTTACAACATGTTTTCCGCACTCAGATGCGAGACTGGAGTCAGAAGCGTGTGGCATACAAAAGGACAAAAAATGTAAGAAAAAAGGGCCCAAATGCTTTTTAACCAAACGCGAATAAACTCTGACACCAGCTAGTACAGCCCTTCACACAAAAGCACAAAGAACTCCAAGCGAGAAAAGATAGTTCCACTAAAACACCGAATAATACTCGGCGGTACTGTGAGGAAAATAGAGAATATTCTCCGAATAAAAGGCATCTTAAATGCAATGCTGATACGTTCAGTAATGTGAATTACCTGGGTTACTTCACAAAACTATTCAAAAACTCGATTAAGAAGCTAGAGCACTAGGAATCCAAACCACGCTTCACTCACCACAGATCACACCAGATCTTGTCTGTTGCACCCAACAAACACACACATCTCTCTCTCCCTCTACTGTAAATGATGTGATGTGATGTGACGTGAGTGTGTGTTTTCTTCGTGTTGTGAGTGCGAGATTTATTTTTCAGTGTTCGAGATGAGTATGATAATGGATATGTTGTGCGTATTTGGTGAGACTAAGATATATCAGTTCAGATACAACTAAACCGCGTACTCGAAGAACAAGCTATATATATATATATATATATATATATATATATATATATATATATATATATATATATATATATATATATATATATATATTGATAGAGAGAGAGGGAGAGAATGACAGTGAAAGAGAGAAATTTGTATTGTGTGCATTTACCGGTGGGTGATGAGTTGTTTGTCTTCTGTTAGTCTGTGAGGAACCGTGTGTGCGTGAAACGTTGACTGAGCCCCGGTAGATCAGTTAGTCAGAGCGTAGTGCTAATGACCCGAATGTTGCGAGTTCGATCCCCGTAATCTTAGAACAAGAAAACTGATATATATCGGGCGTGAGTGATTGAATTAGTGGGTACTGTCAGCCTTGTTCATATTGATCATAGTATTTGTGTGGGCATTGCTCGTTTATGGTATGGTATGGTATGGTATGCTGTGGTTTCGTAAGTGAGTGCCCGAACCTTTGATCATGACTAGCAGTTCCTGCGTGGTCTAGTGGTTGTGATTCCTGGCTGTCACCCAGGCGGCCTGTGTTCGAATCTCAGTGTGGGAGTGCAACTGAGGCGAACGGATGTGAACAGCGGTTTGCCTAGTACTGTTTCTCGACGCTCGATCTGTGTCACCATTATCAAACCTCTTCCACTTATTCCGATATCCCATCCTTTTATCGACCTGGTCAAAATCAAAAGAATACGTATTGAAGTTGTCAGTGTGAAATTCCACTTCAATTCAAATTTGTAAGATGCAGTCAAGTGGAATTTAGCATCATCCGACGCATCATCATCATCATTATCATCATCATCATCATCATCATCATCATCGTCACTCGTGCTAAAATGGCTTTGTAAGCACTGTACTCTCAATATCAGAATTTTGCACGAACGTCAAGCTTTTTCTTCTGTGTGAAGTTGAGGTTGCGTGACTATGAATAATATAAATTATTCGAATGATGCTTGATGAACGAAAGTCCTTGAACAGTCAATTATAATTTGTTTAAAAGTCACGTTTGTAAAGTAATATTATTCAGTTCATATGTAAAAATACTCATGAAAGTGGAGTTCATCGTATGTGGTTTAAACCACTAAGGCATGATCACTGACCCTGCTACGAACAGTTTCTTCTCTGGAAGTGTCGATCGTAGTCCTGCTAAATGGAAGGAAGCAAAAGCAATGCACACACGACTAGAAAGCAAGCGATATCATCTGGTGGTTGTTAGTAATTTTGCGAATGATGAGACTCACGAGAAGGAAGCTTTTGAATATTTCAGCGAGTTGGGAATATACATTGACCTGTCTGTTTAATAAAAGGTACTTTTAAGAGGACTGGTTTGCTGGTTTGATGTGCTATGTTAAGCCTGCAGTAGTATTGGTTAGGCTACTGCCGTGGACGTATCTGTTCATTTCTTATATGCTTTACAGTAGCAAAACTGTGGGGGATTTAGGGGTTCAGTTTCCTAAATGCTTGTGAAATAATTTGACACACTGTCACTATACTGATATAAAAATTTGTATCACGTTATAATGTTTAGTGTCGTGAACATATTCACTTCAAATACTACACTTTTATTCAAATTTTGACACTAACTGCAACTTCTCAAGGTAAGGTCAGTCACTTTCTTCTTATCTCAGACATCTTTGCGATAAAAACACAATTTACAAAATCCCACTCAATTTCCTACAGGATGCTTCAGCGTAAACTACCCACCTTCAACATACTATTGAAAACTCATGAAAACGGACTTCGTACCACATTTGTATGGCTTGATAGAATCAACGTCAATAGCATATATCTCCCAATTCCTTACTGTGTCTTGAACCTCAGCGTGTAGGTTTCTAAGTTCAAAACAATTCCAGCTGATCTTCAAAGGCTTATTTCAAGTCAACACTAAGTAACACAGTGCCCATTCAACACTGACTATAGAGGTTAGCATTTGGCCAGCCAAATATGATCGACTCCAACATGAACGGCATCTTAGTACGAGGTGTAAGTGAAACTGAAGTACAAACAAGTAACAAGAGGTGGCTGCTTCAAATATTTCAGTAGTAGACAATTCTTAATCACACAGTGGTAACAATCAGCTTACCATTGTTTCGGTAATAATGATGATCGTGACAATCGCTTAGCGAAACACTGTGAATACTAAGGAGATCATGTGCTTATTTACATTATAACAAACACTCCATCGTCGGCAAAACTTTGAAGTCTCTTCCTAGGATCTGAGATTCTATTGTATTACTAAACATACGCGTTATATAAACACAGCATATAATACCGTACAATATATAGTCATCAAGTCTATGAACAAAGCGACATGAAAGTGAAGATATCACTCTTTATCTGATTTTGCATGCAGTCATCTATACTATTTGTGTGCTCTCCTTCTAACTTACCCGACGATGTTTGTCAGTAATGTTACTTGTCAATTTCTTTTTCGACCTTATGATAGACATGGTCCCATGGATTGCTCCACTATTAGGCTACAACTGTGGAACATTATCACATGCAGCCATGGATGCGGATAGATTTGGTGAATCGTATGCACTGATTAGCAAGTTTTCAAATGCGTATAATATTCCGTCAAACAATTAACTAACAATATTGTCCGCAGTCGTATGGACCACAACACAGTGTACTGTGACAAGAGAAATAAAGGTATTTCCAAAATCCGAATGAAAGTGTAGGATTTGGAATGAACATAAAATATAAAGGACGTAACACTTTATTGGGAATAAAACAACGTGGCGAATAAGCTCGTTTACAGTTATTCGTAATCATATCAATGGATAACAATTATTGTGGTTCAAAACAAGGAAAGGAAATGATCATCCAAATCTGTCTTTGCACGTGTGAGTGCATGTGAAACTCATCACAGTGAAAAATATTCGCATGGTCGCACACTTGTTCGGGAACAAGAAATGGGACCTGAGGATTTGAGTGCTTGCACAAATTGTTTCTGAACACACAGGAGAGAATTATGGAGACGAATTTCCACGGCTTCGGCTGAAGATAAGATGCGGAACTTGACAAGTCGTGATGGTTTTCCCGGGACTTCGTAAGTGGTGCGGAAAGCGTTTATCACAATTACTGAGTGGTTTGACTCCAAGGAAAATAGTACATTATATATCTATATATATATATATATGTATATACATTCTGAGAAGAAATTTGTTCTCGGTATAACCTAAATTTATTATTATGTTAAATAAACGAACGTATCAAAAGGAGCGGATGTGGTCTTTCAACTTCACTGTGGACCTCGCTGCGGAAAGATAATCCCTTTAAATTCCAAATATTTTTATCGAAGACCCACATCCATCCCAGAGCTTCTCTTGTCCGTTACCTAGGGATTACGCAAATCTGTCCGTGTAGGTGGGTGTCTATGTGTGTGCACACAAATCTGTTCTATTCTCAAAGTACCGAAGATTTGTTTCTTTATCTTTCAGACTAATGAGACCCAGAGGGCCCTATAATCTTGCACTGCAGTTTGCAAATTGTTGCATTCTCCCTGACTGATTTAACTGTCCACCCATGATTTTCCTTGGTAAAACATTACATGTTTTGGCGATATCATCAAGTCTTCGAAGATGTTTTCTCGTTGTAGCAACATCAATATTGTCACCGATTTCATCTTGAGGCTAGCACTTCAATGCGTGCAACAAATTCACTCGTAAGCAATTAATATCCAACACCGACCGTTGCCTTCACTTCACACTCGACAAAGCCGTCTCCTACTTTTACACTTGGTTGAAATTCCGAACACTTCCTTCACGTTCACCTCTCAATGAAAACAGCCTTATCTTTTACCTTACTTGTCTATTTTTAGTTACTAGTCAATTAATCACTAATCTCGTTGTTCATCTTCGTGACTAATCCAAATATATTTACTGCCAGGTATTTCCTCCATGTCTCCTTTGCCGCGTTCCAATTGACCTCATCACTAGTCTCTGAATTCCACGGTGAATCATGTGTGTGTCGAAATTTCACCCTATATTGGGTAAACAAATGCTTTCATTGGATTTCAGTTAAACAGTTCGAACACACTGTAAACGTCGAAATAAACAAATAAACATACCATTCCAATAACAGTTTTGCATCCAATATCTGTGCATTTCCATTCGTAATTCCCCTGCCATGATGCTAATCCTCTCCTTGACAAAATAAAAACTGAGGATAGCATTCCCGTATACTACAAGACCGACGGACGAATAATCAGTAGTGTAATGTGATAATTGTCATGTGGTCACGGTACTGAACACAAACGTCAGGTAAATTGTCACATAAATACAGGTAAAAAATGCAGTTGAATATATTCTGGTAAATGACTAATATATTCGAGGGATATATCTTTGAGTACACTGAACATTGAACAAATCTATTTTGTAATGTAGTCTTCAATAGTGCTGCTATGCCCCGGCTTAGGCCACACTTTCTTGGATCTTTCCAACATAGTTGGGCTATGCCAAGCTCAATTTGAAGCTAAACGTCGAAGATCTGAATCATCAATTGGTCGAAAATTTCGACTCATCTTCACTTTCACCTCTCCACCTTGACTTAAACGTGTCTGGTGTCTCCGACTTGCTAGCTCTACTGTTACTAAAAGTCTACTGCTTTGTACTCGTATGAGTATGATCTGACATATTCTTCAATGGGTGGCTTGGTCTCACAGTCAGACTGTGAATCTGAAACAGCTCCGAGTCCACAAAACCACGAACGAATGGATGGCAGATGGACGGCGTGGATTTTTGAAGTGAGACATGAATCCTGACGGTGGTGTTCAAGCCTCAAGGCTCCGTCGCCCACACCAGTCGGACCAATACGTTAGGTGCAACGACTGGGAACGTGGACCAACAAATTACATGTGCATTGTGTTTTACACTGACAAAATGAGACAGTTCGCAGGCAGAAAGGACTTCTCACTTATGTTATTGAGACGGATTGATATACATCCCCGTAACAAATCTATTTATTCGTTTTTTTTCATTCTGAGGCGATCCCCGATTGTTGGAGACATGTAAGCATTACACATGTGTTAAAGAAAGTATCCAACAAATATCTTCCGATGGCCTACACATCTGTTTTGCTGGAAGTACTTGAAAATGCCATTCTCAACCCAATAATTCTCTACTTCCGCTCTTCTGACTGAGAACAATTCGAGTGTTGTATTTTAACTTCCATTCGCGAGTAGTTTTTTTGCAGCTGCACACAGATCACGTCTTGTGTTGACAAGCTTTTGTCTTCTAATCACGGTAAATTCTGGTGATTTTTGAGGTGCTATTCTATCCACCCTTATTTTATCTTCTTACAGTGGTAAACTTGTCACAGGTTGTAAACACGCCAGTGATGCTGTATTTGGATTCCCTTATAAAGGAAACCAATATCTGGACATTCTTTCAAACGGCCAACATGAATGGCATAATTTTATCGTGCAAATGCGCGGATGAGGTCTTCCAAATTCATTGTGGATCAACCTGCTGAAATGTGCTTTCTTTTAACTCCAAATATTTCCATCAAAAATCAACATCTCTCCCAGAGCTTCCCTTGTCCGTTACCTAGGGATTACGCAAATCTGTCTGTGCAAATGTATGTCTGTGTGTGTGCACACAAAGCTGTTCTATTCTCAAAGTACCGAAGATTTGTTTCTTTATCTTTCAGACTAATGAGACCCAGAGGGCCCTATAATCTTGCACTGCAGTTTGCAAATTGTTGCATTCTCCCTGACTGATTTAACTGTCCACCCATGATTTTCCTTGGTAAAACATTACATGTTTTGGCGATATCATCAAGTCTTCGAAGATGTTTTCTCGTTGTAGCAACATCAATATTGTCACCGATTTCATCTTGAGGCTAGCACTTCAATGCGTGCAACAAATTCACTCGTAAGCAATTAATATCCAACACCGACCGTTGCCTTCACTTCACACTCGACAAAGCCTTCTCCTACCTTTACACTTGTCTGAAATTCAATTCAAATGCTTTCATTGGATTTCAGTTAAACAGTTCGAACACACCGTAAACGTCGAAATAAACAGATACACATACCATTCCAATAACGGTTTTGCATTCAATCCCTATGCAATTCCATTCGAAAATTACAGTTGAATATATTTTGTTGAATGACTACTATATTCGAGCGGTATATCATTGAGTAAAAAAATGAATAAATCTATTCGTGAGTGAAGTTTATATCGGTGGAAGCAAATATATAATACAGTTCTTACTCATTCCTTACCAGACACTCAAACATTTATAAGGAACTGATTCACTTCGAATGGCTGGCAACAATATATTTCGTCGCAAAACTATGTGAAAAAGCTGTCGCGATACACCTTAGATTGCAACACAGACGGACGACTAGTCAGTAGAATGTAATGTGATAATTGTCATGTGGTCTCGGTAGTGAATACCAAGGATTTGTTTACAAACGTCGAGTAAACTGTCACATAAAAACAGGTAAAAATTACAGTTGAATATATTCTGTTGAATGACTAATTTATTCGAGAGGTATATCATTGAGTACAGACAAAATTGAATAAATCTATTTTGCAATGTGGTCTTCAATAGTGCTGCTATGCCCCGGCGTGTGTCCTCGTGGTCTAGTGGTTAGGGTTCCTGGCTGTCACCCAGCCGGCACGAGTCCGTCTCCCAGCAAGAGACTTACATTTCACACAGAGATTTAGACTGTGAAAAAGAGTGAAAATCAGTCAAAACCATGAATTCGGATAGATTTTATATAATTAACAGCATAGAATAGGACTAGCACTGACTAGATATGAATATTGGCACAATCGTTCATCTCGATTTTCTCAGGTAGAATACAAGAATTTCAGTGTCATCACACAATGCGATCCGCGTTGCACTATCTGCACTTCGGTAACTCGAATGATTCACATTTACCGATTTAACTCGTCCTTGACGTGGTGAATGATTATTGACAAGGTGAATATGGATACCCCACAATCCACTTACACTTTATACATATATATATATATATATATATATATATATATATATATATATTGATATAAACATGGAGAGATAGGAAGGAACCGACAGAGTGAGAACGAGGATACGCGTTCCCAGTAACGAATGATTCAGTCATACAAAAATTTGACATCACAGTTATTTGCATGACGATCAGTGACAGAGATAGTCCATACCTCATCAAGTGAGCAGTGTTGTTCGTTTCACTTGTGGTCGAGTTTTGTATTGTAATCACATTCTCCTGTCTTCATCGGCCGATTAAATCTACCAAACTCGAGTATGGTGCTTCCGAGTGCAGGTTGGTCGGATGACCTGAGGTTTGCGCGTGAAACATGGAGTCCAAAAGGACAATCAATCAAACGAAGAACTATATTGAGTTTTGGTATAGCATCGTTCCACGATTCATACGAAACAGTCCCGATTCAGTGAGTATCGTGAGGGAAAATCTCGGTGATATGAAATGAGCAACTAAATGGATGTAAACGGAGACTACCCATCAGAACGACACACTTGATGATATAATTCCGATATGTAGGACCACGATGTTTGGTACAATTTATCACGTGAATTTGTGGGCCACTAATGTGGACTTCATGTTAATGTTTAGGCAAATATTTTGGGACAAGGGTATCGTGAGCTGCAATTGTTCTCAAAATTGCCGTCGTCTGAAGGAAATGAGTTGGATTTCCGCAAAATCATTATACGATAAGTCCGAATCATTTTCATTCAGAATTTCGGACTAGCTGGATTGGTATCAAAATAAATCATGCAAAGCTATTTTATTATTGTTCAGGGACACGCGCATGTTTTCAAGATATATATGGAACATTCCATTTAGAAATAAAATGAGAATAATAAGCTTGTCATTTTGGAACTTTGGAAGTTCAAATTCATTCGAATGGTTCACGAAATAAATTGATAACAAAAGAATCATCAGGTTATCGAGTCGATTCGAATGTGAAGGAAAACGACACTCCCACGCCGGGAGTCGAACCCGGGCCGCCAGACCACGTGGGATGCCACCTTAATAACAACTACACAATCAGAAGCAACACTATAAATCACTGTGTGCAATTCTCATCCTTTTCATCAATACACGACAGCGGTGCGAAAGTTTGTTTGATTCAACATGTTCACTCAATTTGTGAGCGTGTGAATTCGTGCACAGTATACGCCGGTTCATTCAACAAAATAATATTCGACCAAGAATTTAAAAAGCATTATGTTGTGGGCAACTGAATGACCACATGACATTACTCACATTGCTGTCTACAGATAACGGACGCTTACTTCCATCACTCACAATAGATCTTGTTTACGGCGTTCATATCTTCACAAATATATTGATATGAACAACTTCCACTACGTTTTTCATTTTCAGCTATCGTTTCGTGCATGAACAAGGGTCTAGTTAGTATTCGTTCGACAATCGACAGTCACAAAACTGGGATGACGAAAATGCCTCATTCACTTAAACATTTAGCAGTGCAGTTCAGACCAGTGACCAAGATCGTTGTCACAATGGTGACATCGATAAACCGTTTTCAGCCAAGACGAATAAACACATTCGCGTGTCTTGAGAATTCACGCATCACCTCGTGTGACGGCAATTGTATCGAATCGGAACATGATCACTTGTACACGGCATTGGATGAATAACCGTCATTTCCCACTCACACACCCATAATAACCATCATGAAACAAGTTCACGGCATAAGATGGGCGACAATCAGCACGCAGTTAGTAAGTAAACCCATGCGCATCGTGGACTCATAACAGCTGTGGAATGGATTCAGTAGAACGTCCTATGCAATGAACATGCCATTACTTCCCATTATTATTATTATTTTATTACCTCGATTATTAAAACACAATTGTTTATCCTTGTTCCTCGCGTGTAATTGTTGCAGCACGATCATATACAGCACCTTGACCGCAGAGTTCAAACTCACTGGATAGTTAAAGATGCTACATGTAATTTGCATCGTTTAACGATTCGCGCACTCATTTGTTTATTGTGAATAATTCGAAACGTTTTCAAAAAATAAATCTACTCAAGTCAACCTGTAAAGCAAATGATTTCCCAATAAATGGAGTGACCTGTGGTGTTCCACGACGGAATTGAAAACGTGTGTTCTTTTGGATTCAAACTCTGCCCAGTCGATCATTTCCCCATTTCCCATACTCAAATTGGAAGCCTCTTTCAAATATTGAACCAGTACTGCATATTGATAATGAGGAACAAAACAGTAGAAATGAAATTCATAGGTCAGTAAAATGTGAATTCATCCCGGAAATTATCAGCTCTCCTCAGATTTCTCATGATTTGCAGCTCGATTCACGAGCAAACAAATGAATATACAACGGGAAGTCCGTAGAAATTCAACTCAGTTCGGTCAGTTTCCATCGTGTTATGGATTTGCACCGGCGCCCCATAAGCGTGGTGCATTCGGAAAGTCATTGTAGATTAAGTAAACAAGTGGGAATCGTTTTATTTGGAAATCTTTCTTCATAAGTGGTTTAATAAATTGTCATCAGACACCACAGGAAATCGTGATGTAAACTGATGCTCATGCAGACGACGATACTGGAGTAAGTAATCATACGTTCCGTATTATTTGAAGATGCATTCAATTCTCAGGCACACAAATCATAATTTAAGCTCCACTCTCAACCAATCTTGACTGGCAAGTGATGCCAGCTACTAATGATCAAATACTGGTCATCCATTATGAAATCCCCAATGATCGTGATGTCTCGTGTGTTGTCTACCAGTTTACTTGCAGTTGCGATGATACGTCTTTTGATAAAATAGAACGGTATTCGGCTCAAAATGTTTTCCAAAATATCCCGAAGTGGTTTGTGCACGTAAAGAATCTGTTCATATCAAAATCCAAATAACCGTAAGAAACAGATATGGGATATCGTGATGGATTATCTCTCAAAACGGAACCGAGTTGACCTGGTGTATTTATTCAAAGTGCAAATACACAATTATAATCTAATACCGACTGCATGTAGCAGAAATACACTGACTGGGTAGCAAACTATTCACCTCTGTACACGGAAACCAATAATCTAAACAATTTAATTATTTCTCGTTTTCTCCAACGCAGAAGGAAGTAACCATATACATGTTATCTTGACTATGGATGTATCAGATTTAAAAGCAACGGTACCATAACTTAAGCTTCTTTTTACCGAATCACACAAGGAAATTTGTGCAAACCACTCATTGATTTTGATATTCCGTGTTTTCTCTACTGGTTCACTGGAAATTGCAGTAATAACTACATTGGTAAAATAGGACAGTATTTTGCTCAAAACGATGCTGATAACATATAGAAATGGTCTTTGCACATACCAACTCAGTTCATGAACATGTCTGTAGGAAATCGGAATAGGAATCATCTTTCGCGAAGAATGTACAATGTACAAAAGACATCGAGTTGAACTGACGAAGTTATTCAGAGTGATACTACGTGATCTGTTCACAAAGCAACGTCGTCGAAGGGAAGAAATATATTCCGTCCCCTGAACCGGATAACACGAATATAAAATCTTCAAACACTGAACTGAACAAAACATCAATCACGCACCGATTGACCAACAACGGTTTTGGGCACGTGATTATGCTGCCAACTGCAAGTCCACACCCACACAAGAACTAGGGAGCATTCATTGTGAACTCCTGGCATGATATGTTGGTTACCGATCAGTACGCACCATTACACAATCCAAATCAAAGGCTGGGCGCATTCAAGTGAACCACACTGATCACGTAGGAAAAGCCCTTGTAAACGTGAACGAAAATCCTGCAGTTTGTTTGCCACTGGCTTTAACCGCACAATCCCATTTTCATCACCTGATAGTCCACACCACAAGCCTTGATATACTGTCAGGTTGATGTTCAACTATATTACTGAAATCATTATTAGTTGTGTTATTTGTTATACCATTCTCATTATAATTATTATTCCAAATGATTTTTCATGTACAACGTGAGGTAATTAAATGAAACTCTTGCAACAAGTGAATTTTGCTTTCTCCTAATTTTGCAGAATTACAACTATATTTTGAGATGACATGACAGATTGTTTCGAAAAAGATCATTCACCCGTCAGGCTTAAAATATTTGCAAAATGATCCCAATTATTCTCAAAAGTTGAGCCAAACAGATTGACCTGTTCTAATATTCTACAGAATTTCAGTTATTATTCAGTGACGAACGAACCGAATAACCCGTTGATTCTATTCACAGATTGAAATTCAATCGCTCCCTATTGAAAATGTGGATGGTTTCATCACTGTGAGTGTTTGTGGTGGGGGTGGAGTGCAGTGCAGTGGGAATGGGGGTAAGCTTATTCATTGAAATGTAATGGATACCAAAATACACTTTTCATTATCTTTCTTTTTTATTGTGTATATATCAAAGTGCAATAATTCAAGGAAGGGCAAAGGCTGATGGATGGCTGTCAAATGATAAAGTGACCGGCAGTGGCCATAATCGAACCCGGGTCGTTATCATCAAAGGTTCACGATGATAACCGTTTGACCACCACCAGTAATTTACTCACAGACAATGTTAAATAATTTCCCATACCGTTCAACCATAGGAAGTCCTTTTGGAAGAATTCTTGTAGAAGGAAAACAGAATGAAGCCAGAATCGTTCATTCACAAATTTGATAGACGAAGTTGGGTGTACCAATGTATTTCTCGTCATTTGATTGAGTGATGTGAGTAGATTGGGGGTCATTCGTCACAAAGGGATTATTTACACATGCAGATATAAGCGATCACTCAATTGTTGTTTACCACGGACAGACTAAGCCATGTAGCACTCGTGGATGCGCTTCACGGATTCATCACATCACATGATGTATTTAAAATTCCAAGGTGAAACTGTCCCCAATGCGGAAAGAACGAGCTAGAGGAAAACGCGACCGAAATGTTTCTCAATCTGATCACAGTAACTTCATCAACTCTAGCTGCTTTCATACCACAGATGCTAAACAAGAATGGCGAGATTGGAAAGCTGACCCACAGATCCTCTATCATCCTCGCATGTCATACTAGATGAGATCCGTCAACTGTTCACTCATGCAGAAAACTTGCAAAACTAAGTTACCAAATGGGAAGATGATGATTCAAATGATTCAAATGATGGAGAAAAATCAACGGATTTCGATGAAAATAATCACGATGGCGATTATAATGACGACAGTGGTCCGAACGACAAAGATGTTTTTGTTATAACTTGTCCATCTGGATGGTTATGATTTGGACGAGGAGGCTGCTGCTACCACTGCCACTGCTGATGGTAGTTTGATTTTGTTCTGTTCTGTCCCGGTAATTCCATTGCGAAGACTCTTCTTTCTTCGAATCATCTCAGCTTAGCTTCGATACAAAATAGATTTTTCATATAAGATGCATGGTGATCATGACCAAATACTTGGCTACGAATTTATTGACTCAATTATCTTTGTCATGCCCCTCTCGTGGCTGGCCGATCTGATTGCAAACCGATTGGCTGATTCAGATGTGATCGGTTCAGGTAACAATTGATCCGGGATTGGGCCATCACTGTGCTTCGATGGTTCCAATCTTGTCCTCATTTCCGGGTTGAGCGATGACGCACTGTCTGCCAGCCAAATGATCGATCTGCTTCGCGAAGACCAAGCTTGTCCTTTATTCTGGGCAGGCAAAGGAGTGCTATCTGAACACCAAATTGGGACTTCATTGATCGTGCACGCTACTACCATGACAGTATTTTGCTGACATAGTGGAGAACATTCTAGCAGCATGTTAGGTAAATGGGAAATCTGTTTCACCACAATCGTTCGTCATGAAAATGGATTCAGTAGAGAAACTCCCTAGATCGACGACATTTATCAATAATTTGATGACGTATGATTCCATCTGTGAGAACGACAGGGGTGTGGTTGATAGAGCGAAAATTGGAATGAATTTGGAGAGAATACAGGCTCAATGAAAACGTTACGGAATGTTCGGCACAAAAATGCAACGCAGTTGTAAAACGATGACCGATGACCAGTAGTCCTCGTGCACAAAACTTAAACAACACACGACTACATGCGACCATGTGACCATGTAACCTGCTCAAACACTACACAGAATATCATCTCGCGCGAAGTGAACAACGAGGACTCAATCATACATATATCTATCCAGATTGTGAACTATCTAACTAACTAGATAACTAACTAACGATAATTGAGTCAATAAATTCGTAGGCCTATATTTTGGTTATGATCACTACGCATTTTATATGAAAAATCAAGTGAATGAGGCGATTTCGTCATCCCAGTTTTGTGACTGTCGATTGTCGAACGAATACTAACTAGATCCTTGTTCATGCACGAAACGATAGCTGAAAATGAAAAACGTAGTGGAAGTTGTTCATATCAATATATTTGTGAAGATATGAACGCCGTAAACAAGATCTATTGTGAGTGATGGAAGTAAGCGTCCGTTATCTGTAGACAGCAATGTGAGTAATGTCATGTGGTCATTCAGTTGCCCACAACATAATGCTTTTTAAATTCTTGGTCGAATATCATTTTGTTGAATGAATCGGCATATACTGTGCACGAATTCACACGCTCACAAATTGAGTGAACATGTTGAATCAAACAAACTTTCGCACCGCTGTCGTGTATTGATGAAAAGGATGAGAATTGCACACAGTGATTTTATAGTGTTGCTTCTGATTGTGCAGTTGTGATTCACGTCGTCTAGCGGTTAGGATTCCTGGCTTTCACCCAGGCGGCCCGGGTTCGACTCCCGGCGTGGGAGTGTCGTTTTCCTTCATCTGCATATATATTCGGATCGACTCGATAACCTGAGGAATCTTTTGTTATCAGTTCATTTGTGTACCATTCGAATGAATTTGAACTTCCAAAGTTATAACATGACAAGCTTATTATTCTCACTTTATTTCTAAATGGAATGTTCCATATATATCTTGAAAACATGCGCGTGTCCCTGAACAATAATAAAATAGCTTTGCATGATTTATTTTGATACCAATCCAGCTAGTCCGAAATTCTGAATGAAAATGATTCGGACTTATCGTATAATGATTTCGCGGAAATCCAACTCATTTCCTTCAGACGACGGCAATTTTGAGAACAATTGCAGCTCACGATCCTCTTGTCCCAAAATATTTGCCTAAACATTGACATGCAGTCCACATTAGTGGCCCACAAATTCACCTGATAAATTGTACCAAACATCGTGGTCCTACATATCGGAATTGAACCATCAAGTGTGTCGTTTTAATGGTTAGTCCATGTTTTCATCCATTTAATTGCTCATTTCATATCACCGAGATTTTCCCTCACGATACTCACTGAATCGGGACTGTTTCGTATGAATCGTGGAACGATAACGGACGCTTACTTCAATCACTCACAATAGATCTTGTTTACGGCGTTCATATCTTCACAAATATATTGATATGAACAACTTCCACTACGTTTTTCATTTTCAGCTATCGTTTCGTGCATGAACAAGGATCTAGTTAGTATTCGTTCGGCAATCGACAGTCACAAAACAGGGATGACGAAATTGCCTCATTCACTTAAACATTTAGCAGTGCAGTTCAGACCAGTGACCAAGATCGTTGTCACAATGGTGACATCGATAAACCGTTTTCAACTAGGACGATTAAACACATTCGCGTGTCTTGAGAATCCACGTATCACCTCATGTGACGGCAGTTGTATCGAATCAGAACATAATCACCTGTACACGGCATCGGATGAATAACCGTCATTTCCCACTCACATCCCCATGATAACCATCATGAAACAAGTTCACGGCATAAGATCGGGCAAAATTCAGCACGCAGTTAGTAAGTAAACCCATGCGCATCGTGGACTCATAACAGCTGTGGAATGGATTCAGTGGAACGTTCTATGCAATGAACATGTCATTACTTCCCATTATTATTATTATTTTATTACCTCGATTATTAAAGCACAATTGTTTATCCTTGTTCCTCGCGTGTAATTGTTGCAGCACGATCATATACAGCACCTTGACCGCAGAGTTCAAACTCACTGGATAGTTAAAGAAGCTACATGTAATTTGCATCGTTTAACGATTCGCGCACTCATTTGTTTTATGTGAATAATTCGAAACGTTTTCAAAAAATAAATCTACTCAAGTCAACCTATAAAGCAAATGATTTCCCAATAAATGGAGTGACCTGTGGTGTTCTACGATGGAATTTAGGACGAGTGTTCTTTTGGATTCAAACTGTGCCCAGTCGATCATTTTCCCATTTCCCATACTCAAATTGGAAGCCTCTTTCAAATATTGAACCAGTACTGCATATCAGAAATGAGGAGCAAAAGAGTAGAAATTGAATTCATGGGTCAGTGAACTGTGAATTCATCCCGGAAATTATCAGTTCTCCTCATATTTCTCATAATTTGCAGCCTGATTCACGAGCAAACAAATGTATATACAACGTGAAATCCATAGAAATCCAACTCAGTTTGGTCAGTTTCCATCGTGTTATGGATTTGCACCGGCGCCCCATAAGCGTGGTGCATTCGGAAAGTCATTGTAGATTAAGTAAACAAGTGGGAATCGTTTTATTTGGAAATCTTTCTTCATAAGTGGTTTAATAAATTGTCATCAGACACCACAGGAAATCGTGATGTAAACTGATGCTCATGCAGACGACGATACTGGAGTAAGTAATCATACGTTCCGTATTATTTGAAGATGCATTCAATTCTCAGGCACACAAATCATAATTTAAGCTCCACTCTCAACCAATCTTGACTGGCAAGTGATGCCAGCTACTAATGATCAAATACTGGTCATCCATTATGAAATCCCCAATGATCGTGATGTCTCGTGTGTTGTCTACCAGTTTACTTGCAGTTGCGATGATACGTCTTTTGATAAAATAGAACGGTATTCGGCTCAAAATGTTTTCCAAAATATCCCGAAGTGGTTTGTGCACGTAAAGAATCTGTTCATATCAAAATCCAAATAACCGTAAGAAACAGATATGGGATATCGTGATGGATTATCTCTCAAAACGGAACCGAGTTGACCTGGTGTATTTATTCAAAGTGCAAATACACAATTATAATCTAATACCGACTGCATGTAGCAGAAATACACTGACTGGGTAGCAAACTATTCACCTCTGTACACGGAAACCAATAATCTAAACAATTTAATTATTTCTCGTTTTCTCCAACGCAGAAGGAAGTAACCATATACATGTTATCTTGACTATGGATGTATCAGATTTAAAAGCAACGGTACCATAACTTAAGCTTCTTTTTACCGAATCACACAAGGAAATTTGTGCAAACCACTCATTGATTTTGATATTCCGTGTTTTCTCTACTGGTTCACTGGAAATTGCAGTAATAACTACATTGGTAAAATAGGACAGTATTTTGCTCAAAACGATGCTGATAACATATAGAAATGCAGTGACGTCAATAGATAAAATTTTTGAATCTATCATTACCGGTCACTTTGTTGCATATAAGCTGTTTATTTCCAAAATTATTTCAGACAATGACTTTTATTTGTGCAACCAACTTTCGAAAATTGCATCTCACAATTCACACGATCAAAGTTGGAAATCTTATTCACTTGCACTTACCCATTAAACACTTCTGTTTTGCCACCAAGCTCTCTCTCTCTTTAGCTTGATTGCCCAGTAAAATCCATTATAGAATCGCAAAGCTGTTTCCTTGGATGAAAATTAATACAGTGTTTCAATAACGTGTCTGTATTTCCATATAAAAATAACTGTATAAACGGATTTGGTGAAAATGACTAGTATCTATCCCTTCGGTTGCAAAAAGCTACTAATTATGTGCATTTAGTCGAGTGTAAAGCAATCACTCAGGTTAACGGATCTCTTTATAATCCAATCAGATTGACAAGGATATAATCTGACCGGAACGAGGTGCTCTGGAGCGTTCCATTTTGCTTCAAATTTTGGTGATATCTGCGCCATTAGCCTTCTGACATTCAGAAAGATGCTTTGAAGCCTTCCTGTTTATAAACGCTTACCGACGCTGTAGAACTCAGACAGAAATTGTGTCCGTAGGCCGTTCGTAAAGTAATTGCAAAACAGAAAGCGAAGGCTACAGCCTAAGACAAATATCTGAGCATTATTGCTGACAAACTTCACGCGGCAGTGACTCACTTCGTTGTCAAATCCAATCCATTTCAAGGCTCTCAGTCTCTGGCTGTTAGTTTCCGGGCTCTGTGGGATGGAAATTTATTGAGACTGGGCCCCTCCGCCCCACTGACCTCGTGCACAGGTTTGAAATAAAGAAAAACAAGCTATTCTTTATGCGGATTGTGCTTTTTCGTCCTCACTTTTCGACACTTCTTCATCCTCGGTTGGATTAGGACTTACAGTATACTTGAATACTGGACGATTTAAGTTGCTCTGAGCATTTTGTACCTAATAACATGGACCTCGGCGTATTATTAGAAAGGTAACGGAGTGAGTATAGTATCGTTACCTGTTACGACCAGCGTCAATTCTCCAAACGCTGACAAGCTATGCCAGTCACCCTCAGCGGCCACCGACACATTTATTCTGAATGCTCTACTCAATTGTGTAAAGCAAATCCGAGAAACGACGATGGAACAAGGGATTTTTGGAACAACGAAAGATGAAAACTGGTAAAAGGACCTCTCTGGATGTATTTACATCTAACATTTATACACAGGTACAGTTGATATATTCTGAAAAATGCGACTACTCAAATTCACCAGTCCTCCGCAAAATAAGTTATACCCAGTTGAAAAATGTTCTGTGGTACATACGCTTGGGACCATGTGACACCATACGCCAATTCATTCCCAACTGTCTTCCTTCTCAGTGACAAATTCATTACGATAATTCATTATGTTGTTCATCTCGAACTCGTCTTCAACTCACACCCGAGAGCGAATGTGAACCGTAGGTAGAACCATAAGAGGTATTTATTGATATGAGAATGGTATTTTATTTTTCGAATAAAAAAAAAGTTTTTTTTTGTGGGTTTGGAGTTAACTGACTTAGTGATGAAATCACTCGGTTCTCCAGGAAGAGCCTAAGTTCCTTATTCAAAGTCCAGTGAAGCGAACGTTCACTCACCTCCATCTTTATTACTGCAAACGAATTCCCAACCACAATCGAGTTGAGATTACTCAAATGTAACTGTAAAACGCAAACCTGAGAAGAGCCCGTAGTCTGGGCAGTTTAAAAATTATCGAAAGGGATTACACATACCCACGGAACCAAACGCTCGTGAGACATGGCACGGAACATTGTCCAGCAAAACAATGATATTCTCAGAGGTATTACTGGTTCAATATGATGGAAACTTTTTCGCGTGAGTGTGATGGATTTCGCTCTGTTATATGGGCCTTTGATGGTACTACAAAGAAAACAGCGAACATATTTTGTATCCGTAGTAATCCGTGGTGCTCCATCATTGTTGTTATTGTGTAAATTTCTGGCGGAAGATTTTACCGCGATGACTTTTCCGATATACCTTTTGATTCACACCCGAATGGGTAGGCCACCTGCATTGGATGTGCTGGTTATAAGTTGCTTCACATCCTAATTTGAATCGGTGTTTCCCAATAAGAATCGGGCAAAATGTGATTCTGCAAGCTTCAGAAATCCGAGGAATGGTTCAACAAAAAAGCAAACCAGAATCCACCAGGGATGTTGATTTCTTCCCGGATTTCCAGCCAAAATGGAAAGTTTTGGTTCTGAAAGCATTCAAGTTCATTATCATGCAAACGCTCAGAGGTTCAATAGAAAATATCACCAAGGAAAACAAAATACCAATAAGAAAAAGTAAACTGAGATTCTGATTCAAAGAATTTGTTCAGTTTGAATGGTCAAACAAACTGCATTTACGGTGTGTAAACCGTACAGAAATGACCAACATATGAACAAACGAACAAAGTAGTTATGACCTCAACTTTGACCTCCCTCTAGTAGACACACTTATAGTTTGAGAGGAACGTGGTCATATAAAATCTGTCATTTGGGCAACTTTAACTAAGTTATTACCTGTTTTGAAAAAAAACCATGAAATAATTCTAAGGTTGGAACAGTTATCATTTCCTAGAGATCAAGAGTAGGAACGAAGAGAGGAGCCGCATTTTGAAAAGGCCCCAAACATTTGGGCACCTCATCACGTAGCATGAAGGCAGTTAAATTCACGCTGGGTTTGATGAGGCCTTCAGTATTGGCACGATTACTGACGTATTCCATGATTCTACGATGTGGAATGCGCAGATATTTTTAAGCCACTATTCGCCTAAATGTAGTAATAATGATATCTTTCTTGTTTGCTTTTTATCTATTATACAACAAACTACTACAGTTTAGGAAGTAGGCCGGAACTAATGGAAGGCCGCCAAATGGGGGAGTGACCGACGGTGATGGGAATCGAACCCGGCTGATATGGTCCAAAGTCCAAGATGACAGCCGTCTGATCACTCTCAGTCAATCTCACAGCAACTAAACGTTAGGTCACCGCTGTAGGGTCAGAATGACAAGCCATTCACGGTGTATGAACAGTTTGAATTTATGAATAAAAAAGGTTATGGTCTCAAGTTGAACGGTTATCTAATACAGCTTTTTCTGAAGTACTGTTTAAAAAGCCATAGTTTTCCTACGTTTATCTTTCAAAGGTGACGATACAAACCGTCCACTTAGTAAACTCCGGCACACGGTCGTCACGCGACCGATCCAATTATTGTCAGTGAAAGAGCAGCTGTCTCTGAGCTAAATTAAATTGTGTCCCTCACTTCACATGTGGATGCTCAGCCGTCATTATGGTCCGAAAAGAAGGACAGTTGCATCGTGAAATAAATTAGACTGGGCCGGAGTGGCCTCAAAAGTCGAACAATAGTCAGTCCGCAGTGATGAAGTCGCCTATGAAAACGGAAGCTATCAGATCATCTATTGGGCAATATCAGGTTGAGCAAAAACATTGTGCACACCAAGACATCTTATTTAAAGTCACGATCAGCACTACATAGGCAGGATTTCGTAAGTAAGCTGAGGCCCTAGCCGCTCTGACTTATAAATCCAAACTTTGCAAACAGTGGCATTGACTTATCAGTTTTGCCCTACCATGGTGACCTAACATTTAGTCCCCTCCCATTCCCGGTTGCTCCCATAATTTCTCGTTCACTTAAATAGAGTCTCGGTTTCGCTGGTTATTTTACTGACAATATAAAAATCACACTGACTGTAGTATGCCCATGTACGAATACCGCGAGGTTGTGCAGGATATATTGTACAAACAAATGTTTCCAATTTCTCCTTCCAAATTTGTGGGATCTAGTTTGATTGGAATTCTTTGTTTTTATTGTGAATACTGATATCAGTTTTTTTTGTATTAAACTGGTTAGCTTCCAGTAGCCTGGATTTCTTTGTCCACATTCGTATTTACAGTTCCTTTTCAACCGACCGGAAAGGTGATTCGAATCTTTGCTGGTAATTAGCTGATTTGAAATGAATACTCCTGTAAACTTAATTATGTCAACAGGTAGTAAGAAACAGAATGTCGATCCATTCTGATGAGAGGGTCAAATAATATTTAGTACGTATTCGCTATGAAGACAAACCTTCGGTTGATTTATCATGTGGGGAATCCAACTGGCACTTCCACCTGATGAGGGAAATATGTACTGTCTAAACACATGTGTGAAAATATTTGTCTTTGAAAACCCTAAGTAGTGAGTAGATAAATGATTGAAGAGACATAAAAATCGTGCACAACTAATCTGCGCTCTCCTATGGGTGAGAAGTTTTGTTTCTTAGGTTTGAGGAAAGCATGAAACAGCTGCACAACCGTTGTGGTTTTTCTATAACTGGACAGTTTATTCCCATGCACCAGAAGTGTTTTTATGCGTCAAACGGCTGCGTGGATCCACCAACTCAGGTGGTAAAATTGGCGGAAAATACACAATTGAGATCAGTTCGAGCTGAATAAACAGCGGCTTATTTTCTCTGATGGCATCGCGGGGAGCATTTAGTATGTTAGAAGGTACAAAATATCAAGTTGTTTAATAAGAAGCATCTGCCTGGTTTTCACTATTATGTTTCGTTACTTTATCATATAAAAATATATTACGAAATGATTAACGGATTTCCCAATCGAAAGTAATTATTCTAATAACCGGTAGCACAATTATCCAAAAAGAGTCCATCAACGTGCTAGTTACTTATTCGAAGTAGAACAATGATGATACAAGTTACTACTGAACTAATCAATTGCCTAACTGGCTCACTATTCGGTCAACAACTGAACATCCCTCAACTTATTTGATTAATTAACCCCTCATGGCTACTGTGAGATTGACGGAGAGTGATCAGACGGCTGTCATCTTGGACTTTGGACCATATCAGCCGGGTTCGATTCCCATCACCGTCGGTCACTCCCCCATTTGGCGGCCTTCCATTAGTTCCGGCCTACTTCCTAAACTGTAGTAGTTTGTTGTATAATAGGTGAAAAGGAAGCAAGAAAGATATCATTATTACTACATTTAGGCGAATAGTGGCTTAAAAATATCTGCGCATTCCACATCGTAGAATCATGGAATACGTCAGGAATCGTGCCAATACTGAAGGCCTCATCAAACCCAGCGTGAATTTAACTGCCTTCATGCTACGTGATGAGGTGCCCAAATGTTTGGGGCCTTTTCAAAATGCGGCTCCTCTCTTCGTTCCTACTCTTGATCTCTAGGAAATGATAACTGTTCCAACCTTAGAATTATTTCATGGTTTTTTTTCAAAACAGGTAATAACTTAGTTAAAGTTGCCCAAATGACAGATTTTATATGACCACGTTCCTCTCAAACTATAAGTGTGTCTACTAGAGGGAGGTCAAAGATGGGGTCATAACTACTTTGTTCGTTTGTTCATGTGTTGGTCATTTCTGTACAGTTCGCACAGAGTAGAAGCAGTTTTTCATGAACCTTGGCCCGAACGGAAACGTCTTCGATATTTTTGAATTTTTATGCTGGCATTGCTCAACGTTGTCCAATCTTCTAATGATATATTTTCTGCCTCTATTCGTACATCCAGCCTAATTTGCATGACATTGAAATTATTTATCTTTATGATGTTTTTGCGGTAGCTCCTGCAACGTCGGTTATATTTTTCCTGTAGGTAGATCCCCACTATTGTGGATTTTATATTATCAATATTTCTACGAACCGATTTGGTGCATTATCTGTGCCTATGCCAGTTACAGATGGAAAACTTCCATTCTTGTTGGTAACATACACTGATGTTTTCTGATTCCTGGTAAGTTTTCCTTGTGAATAGACAGTAAAAGCTATTTAACTCATTACTTTGCAAATTGGTTATAAGATTCGAGTTATCCTATGGGGTAAAAGCTGTTCAATATGCAGAATAAATATAAGCACGGATCAACTTGAGTTGGCAGAAAAAGTATTTTTGTTGAACTTCGGGATAAGCGACATCGGGTTCAAAAAATACGGTCGATTGTAATATTGTTGGCCAAATTTTGATCAACTCAGTTTTCTCCGTAGATTCATGCCCTACTGACCACATTTTCTACATCCACCACTGCTCATTTTGCAATGAAATCTGTGTCACTTTTAAAAATATTGCAGGTTGTTTCTACAGGTAATTTCCTACGTGGCTCTCAGAACAAACAATCATCGGAAAGGTACCACGCTGTGTTTTTGTCGTGAGGACCGGGGCTGTCGGACTGGATATTCAACGATTGTGTTTCTTCCTGTTTTAAAATTACTTTTGGATAGCAAACTCTCTGGTTTTTCAGCCATGTGGATTTGACAAGGATATCTCATGAGAACTAACCATAGAATCGTCCGATAATAATCGTTCCAATACCATTTGGGACTACATGTCTTGTTTTCCGGGGTTCAACTTTTACTGTTGGCCTTTGATATCCCCATCGGTAGCGTTTATTTCTCTCATCTTCCCTCCGTGCACACGACATAATCATTGCAAATCATTCAGAGGAGCAAAAAGGTTATTTAGTTGTTACTAATACTAATAATATTATCAATATTAATATTATTATGAGCCACCCAAGTTATTCAATGCATTTTTACTTACGAAAGTACTAAGTAATTGTACCTGGATGACAGAACAAAATCCTGCGATCATCCTGTTTTAGTTTACATTTTAGACACGGTTCGTGCAAAGTGCATTGAACCATAACGTTATTATATGTTTGAAGACCCATGAATTATTCTCGCATGTCTGTTTGGCACGAGTGTTGTACGCTATTTTGCACTGACTATTTCCTGTGATTTCCGCTGTGGTATAAGTTTGCATATCTTCCTGTGATGATCAGGAAAATCACGTGGTGAAACGAATGTTGCGTAGTGTGATGCTAGTCCGCTGGTATTCGCACTCTAGTTCCGCGTACCGTTGAAAGGTACAACATAAGCATTTCACTTACAATTGGGGACTTCTACGTGAGATACAGAAATGTCCTCGTTGTTGCTTTAATTTTTTCGCCGTTGATCTTTTTATGGAAACTCTTGAAAGGCAGTTTCTGTGTATTTTCGGTTTTAACCACTTCCCAAGGTATACTTGAAACGGCGACTGATTTGGAGAAAAAACGTTTGTCTTGGAAAGATTTATATATTTGTTGACTAATGTTCCGGACCGTGCTTGAATATCGTAATTGTTAAAATGCCTCATCAGTGTACTTCTCGTTTAAAACACTGACAATTTTTAATTTTTATTGAATCAGCATCCGTAGACATTTTACTGTAGTTTAGGTGCCATAGGTCGTACAGTTTAAGCAGCTTCCAGAGTTAAGGAGCTGTAAATGGAGAATTTATTGTGCATTCGTTCCCATGGAAGACGACATTCTTGTTGATGGAATCCGGTTTTTAACGAAATCTAGACAACCCACTTCAATGCTAACAATCTGTGTGCAATAACTTCAAGGTGGTTCTATTGGTTGGTCGTTGCTGAGCATGGCGTTTAGATCGCATGCATGAAGAGCTTGCTCTGGACATGACCTTGACTTTTCAGGTGATCATATCTTTTGTGTACTGTTCATAGAAATCTGGACCTTATGACCTATAGATGCACATTTTTAAGTTAAGTGACTTGGCATATGCCCTGCAAAACCGGACTCATTTGGAAACGACTTCCCAAAATTCCTGTTATTTAGTTCTTTTGTCTAGGTATCTGTGTATTTTTGTTTTCATTTATTCACTTTTGTGCCGTCATATGCTTGGTCCACTAAGTTACTATGGAAACATTTTTGTGTCGATATGCACACAGGAAGAATAGGGTTTCATGACTAGGGGTAGATAGTACTAAGGTCTGGTAGCTTTTCAATTCCTGGGTTATTTGGATTTATTGTGCATCCAATTCTAAATCCGATCCAATTCAATGTATTTATTGATTACACTTGTTGAAAAACTTCTGGTTTCCAGGATCTCCCCCGAGCATCTTCTCTTTGCGTAGTACATAATGTGAACTTCGTCCACACTGAAAGTGTATCCTTCTCAATCCTCGATAACGGATATTAGGCAGAATGGATCATATCTTCTTGTGGCTAGTTTATGTTCATACATTCATGTTGTAACCTTGCCCTCAGTATGACCGACACAATATTTTTCACAGTCCTTGCAATTATCCCCGGATATGATGTTTCTTCTTTTTTGGCTTTCAGTTGCGCTTTTCCTCGTGAAATGATTCTTCTCAGGGTTCTGGTTGGTTTGTGAGCAACTGTATGACCTTGTGGTTAGGAGAGTCTTGCGGTGATTTCGGAAGCGTTTTTCATCCATGGCAGCCTTGTCCTTCTGTTAGATTGTGCTCTTCGGCCGGTTCCGGTCTTGATTCCGAGATGGTCCTTCCTCTTTGTTGGAACGCCTAGAGAAGATAGGTCTGTTTTTGTTTCTCCAGCCTCTAGGTGTTTCAGTGTGTTTTGGTTGTTAAACTGAGTTCTTAAGCTAGACTTCACGTGGTTGTTTGAGTACAGGCTTCCTCACTTGCGCACTGACGATGTCACCTCGACTGGTGGTAAAACATTCGCGATCTAAACATCAATCTTATAGATCACCAACCGACACAAACCATCAATTTTAGCTACAAACAACTCCGATATTCAAAATCATTCGGCCGATAATGTTCACATTCCCCAAATCGTCGAGCCTATAGTTATTATTCCGAACTCTTCCTTACTAGTCGAAGGGTAAGGCGACGTGTTTCATATTCACTAATATATGCAACTTTCGATTGCTAAGAGCATGACTCCGAAAGGTCACTCCCAAACTATGAGACTGCTAATTGGGTGGAATTAACCTGTTTATGTGTTGTGACTATTTCCAAAGCTAGAATCTTAATCTTGTCCTAACCGCAGTTACTTCTCATTTCGTATATTTGATCGTTGAACTCTTATAATCGAGGCCATGGCCGCATACACGTGAAGAAAATGAACGTTTTGTCACTAGTAATTCCGAATTGTTGTCAGCTCGGAAGAATACAGCAATATTATCCTATTGACGCTGACGATGTCCACTTGACTGGTGTAGAAACATTTGCGATCCAGACCAGGAACTCGGAGAACAAAGAGTTGGAGGATGATCGTCGGAATCAGTTAGAGTTAAAATCTGCTCCTCACTAGTTTTATTAGTAATTATGGAACTGTCCACCTGTCAGCGTCATCGATACACTAACCATCGAAACGGTATTCCAAAGAAACAGAACACAGATTCAATCTGGGTTGCTAGGAATTCCGACAGAAGCACATCTAACCAAATGAAGTTTTCTGAGCCGAAATGCTGTACGTTTGACCTAACAAAAACAAAGAAATGTAGATCTCTATAATATTTTGATGTTTCTCAACTGTTACTGACATACTATTGTTCGATAGTTCAATTGGTGATAAACAAAGTTGCAAACTTGCGAATACGAATTCCTGCAATATATGTGTAATCGCCTTAGCTCGAGTACGAAGTTACCGGAAAAGCACTTGTGCTCTATCAAGTCCTGTTCTCTACATTGCTGTAGGATCATTCACTAGAATTTACTACTAACTGGACTTTCGTTTGTCTTTTCTTTCATCAATCCAACCATTTTCGATGGTGTAACGGAGAAAATTTACTGGGCACAATAAAAATACTACTACTACTACTAATGATAATAACTGATTCTCAGAAACTTGGGACAAGAATACAAACAGCACACACAGGCCTACATGGACAAACGGGCAGGCGGATTTCTCTCCCAAGGCACCACAAAATTAGAGAATAGTTAATACCGATTTTGAGAAAGATTGATACCTGAATAAGAAGGTTCCCTATAGTGAACGGTAAAATGAACGGCTTTATGAACTGAATAGAAACGGGAACTCAAAATTATCAGTAACTTTTTGACACGCTTATAACGGAAACCTGTATGGACCTCGCGGCTAGTTTTGGGGACTTTTGGGAGTACTTCCCAGAGAAGGACAACAACGTTGAAGATAAATTAACTTTAGTTGTTTCAATCAACTCAAAAGGTGAACATCAAGGTTCACATACCTGTTTTTTAATGGACAAGCCATGGAACAAAGATTTCTGTGCCTTGATATTACCCAGTAATCGTGCTTCTCAACAATAGTATGCTTCTGAAAATAGAGAACAGTCCTTTCTTCTGGTCTTTTGTGCATCGTTAATTGTACACTAATTGATCACTGTGCAATCCTCAATCTTAAACTCTGGATGATGATTCCAGAGCAGTTTTGATTTCGGGCTTGCCTATTATTTCGTAAATATTGGTTCCCATATCAGCACACACCTTATCTCTACGATTACTATTAGACGTAGTGACCTACAACGGGGAATCTGGTATATCTGCTGAATGCGGAGCTTCACTATCCAAGCCCGGAATCGGTCCAGCTTGTCCTTCTTCTACAACTTATCTCCGAAATCTACACTTTGAAGAGAGCAGACGAGTGAGAACGTTGTTCGCGACGTTACTGTCTTTAGCAGCATTTCTGATGTCTACCAAAGGTGACTGAATTACATATGGGTTAATGTGCTCGAAAACCTTTATCCTACAAATTGATTCGTTGTTTATTAAATGACCCTGTACTTAATTTAGCCTTGCCTGGGTGAATTCTACCGAGTGAATTGGCTTAAGTTACTACCACCTAAGTTCATGTTTGCCTATCTTCTTTGTAATGTTTGCTTTTTTCTAAGAATCACGAACAAACAAAAGCCGGGGGTACTCCTCTGTCCTTGTAGTCGGTGGCATGTTTTAGCTATGACTTCCCGGTGGACTTTTCAGCAAAAAGTATCCATTCAATTTCCAGAAGCACCAGATTAAATCCCGGTGGGCAATGTACCTACGGAGTGTTCAAGGATGATAATAAGTGGGTAAAAGAGCACGGGATGCGCGTACCTGATCAGCGGCAATAACCGCCAAACTGGTCGTGTGCTTCGGAGAAAATTTGTTCATCCACGTACACCACTATTTACATAAGATATTTGGCTAAGTTTCGTCAATATTTATGGGTGAATTGACCAGGAAGATAGGCAACAGATTCATCTTTGGAGTCTTTGCAAAGGGTCCTTGTAGAGACAACCTGGCTATTTATCACTCCAGAGTTCTTGCGAGAATATATATATATATATATATATATATATATATATATATATATATATATATATATATATATATATATATACGTTCTTCTTGTGCATATTATTACCGTCGAGACAGTGGCAGCCGATTCAATCTCTAATCCTGGCTAACAAGTCTCAGTTTACTTGAGCAATCAAATCTTCCAATTATTTTCATTCTATTTCGTCATTCTTATATAATCTCCGAATGAAGGTTCGAGCAAGTTCACTCATTCAGCTTACAAAACCGGGAAAAATATATGCATAGATCGGTATGAAACTTTTTTACTGACTTCAAAAACGAGAGATCACCCGGTTGAGTTCCCGATTATCATTTGACCTCATTCGAGGGTATACAGTGAGAGTGAATGACAAACACATGGGCAACGAGAGCACGAGTACTGCCACATTATTTATCCAAATGCGGGAATTCATGGGTGTATTTTGTGAAAATTTGGATCCACACCGAACTGTTGGGTTGTTGATAGAATTTTATCCATCCTGCTTCCGTTCAGTTCAACTTCAGGTCAGGATTAATTAATTCGAGGAAATTATCCCATGAGAGTCAGCATTTTTATGCACCCTAATTGGTTTTGAACTGAAGTACAAGCGAAACGTTGCAGAATATATATATATATATATATATATATATATATATATATATATATATATATATATACTTTTTGACTATTACCTTAGGGATGCTGTCTTTCCTATCCATATGTGGCACGTTTACATCATAAATTCGCAGAAAGATAAAGTTATCATTACTAGGGAAGATGCTGTGTTATTATTTCGCATCAAAGCAACAGATCCTGTTTTAAAAGTGGGGGATTTGATTGTTTCATTGAATAACGCATCAGGCAATTACAGCGACTGACTCACCACGTAAACTGCTTCACGCGACTTGCTTTGAAATCCTGCACCGAATCACCACGGGGACTCGGTCCTGGTACAGAGAATTACGGAACCCTGATCTGACTGGGGTTGTAGAAGACCCAAATCCAGTGTCGAAAACGGTCCTGTTCGTGTGCAGTAACGTGATGTCAGGGTGATAAGAAAGTTTGACTTACAGGGCCTTTGCGTGATCTCTACTCCAGGTCTCGAGGTCACGACTGTTAATTTTCTGTGACAATCCAGCAGGTTCTTCGAATTTATGCGGGATACCCCTTCTACTGAACGCACAGTTTGTTAACATAAGTCATCTTCTCGATAAGCTGCAATGGATATTATTTCAACAAACATTCGCCTCACCTAAAAAACTGTCTGGACGAAGATCAAACAGGTATTGAATGAATACATTGCCAAAAATCCGGGACATTCAGGATGGCTTGTCAAAAATCTTCCCGTATTCAGATTTTGAATTCTGTGTACGGATGATCACATCGCAATGTGCCATAACACCTTCTCTGTTACAGTGGCAAGAGTAGCAACGTGAACTGCTATGAGTTGTATCATAACGAGTGTTCTCTAATGCAGAATTTTGTCGTTTTTGCTTTAATGAATTTGACCAAACTGGACCAAATAAAAGCAGCCAACGTTCACGGGAATAAAAAACTGTTTGCCTACATTACATTTCAAATGGAAAGCCTAGAAGTTATTCGCTGTGATTTGAGTAGTTGCTACGCTGGACCTATTGTATCCGTGTTTGATGCTCGACTTCCAGTCTCCTGATGTTCTTTGCAGTGCATCCTGACAGTGTTCTGGTCCATTAAGCTCAGGGATTGTGTTTATTCCAAAAACTACACTTATAATAAAGTACATAATGAAAAAGCTCAAATAAATCAAAGTTTGACAATCAAACTGATATGAAATTTGTGGATTAATCGTTATTTTGTTAATACCAGTCGGCGATTAGCTCTCATTAACCGATAAAAGTGCATTTTTGACTATATCAGGGAACAAATGGGACCACTACAGACCATGATCGATTCACATCTATTTTTGTCATTCACTATCTTCTGTTTATCATGAATGAGGGAAATTAAAAAATTGTTTTCTTCAGAAATACTGCGAAGTACTTACAAGTGAGATGACGGTGGTGGATCTCGAAAACAGTACCTCATTCAGAACAGCTAATTTAACCTGACCTTATTAGACTTGCGGATTAGAAATAATGTTTCCATGTTTACGTGGAATAATTCTACCGCTGTTGTTCTCTTGTTGTCGTCATCTCTGCGTCGACATCGACCGTTATGAACCTAGAGCTACGCCACGTAGAATAGAAAATGGAAATGCTTTTAGGCGACTTCTGTGAGATTAGGGAGAATTGTATTAACACAAACGTCATTGTCTGTGTTTTCATACAAACTACAACCGATAAAAATGTCTACCACAGGTACGTGAAAATACCTGTCAGAAACATGGTTTTCAAACGGGATTCCATAAGTATTGGAACATAAAAAGGAATGCATTACCAAATATTTGACATGCGGGGACAGTAAACCAACCTTACTTTTGCATTGCCAGATTCAGATCGTAATCGTCGTCGTCGTCTTCGCCATCATCATCATCATCACCATCATCATCATCATCATCATCATCATCATCATCATCATCATCATCATCATCATCATCCGAATTATCATCATCATCATCATCATCATCATCATCATCATCATCATCATCATCATCATCATCATCATCATCATCCTCGTCATCTTCATCATCATCATCATTAGTAACTACAACAACAGCAACAACGGAAGAATAATAATAAATCGAATTTTTAGGAAAAAGTGTAAAAATCGGCATAGATGGAATCAAGTCATCTATTCCTGCAGAGGATATAATGCATGTAGGTTTGACAAAAGGGGTTCGAAAATTTCGGAGTTGAACCTCAGTATATTCAATCGTATGATCAAAAGTATCCTGTGAATAACGACTCAGTGTTTTCAAAGTTCAGGTGACTGATATGTTTGACTGTAGCTTGATGGGATCCAAAGGATGAGGAGGATTGTCGCTGTTTGGAGGCGTTGAAGGACACAGCTCAGGACGGAAGTCAGTGGCTCAGAAGCTCTTACAATTTTGTTGCCCGTAAACATACATAACAAAAAACAACAAAACACGAAGGGTGGAAATATGAGGGAAACATTCGTATTTCCTTCACATGTTAGCCTTTCTGTCGCTTAGTCGTGTCACTGAGGTCCTACCTCCAGTTGAGTTCAGACAGCACCAGAAGCAGTGGAACCGCGGATAAGAGGATCCAACGAGTTACGGTAACACAAGTCTTTTACTAGCAATATCGTCTAACGACCGGTAATATTGTACCGACATTTCACTTTACCCATGAGGTTACATTAACGATCTTAACTTGTGGGTCAATTGAGAACTCAGCTAGTTTCAGTAGCTTTGCACACTTTCTGCGGCTGCGCTTGCTTATAATTTTGTAATTACCAGTAAATTTGCATTCGCCCCAGAGTTAGGTGGATGAATCATATTCGCAGGATAAGAAATCTTGACACTCCATGAGGAATCTCTCCTAAAAGTATTCATAACATGCTACCATCACAATTTATACCAAGGCGGTAGCTAAGGAAGTTTTCATTTAATGTGTGAAGCAAATTTTCTTGGCAGCATATATATATATATATATATATTACAGAGAATTCAAGGCGTACACTGAGTTGTAAAAAGTTTATCTTGATGTTTTGATCCAAGCTAGGACTCGTGAGTGGGTTTTGTGAATGGGATGGCTGGCTCCGCACGTTTTTGGCTTATTGCCCATTTGTCAGTTTCTTGATTTTTCGGCCCCTGCGTGATGTAAAGCTTATCAACCATGACTTGCCGATTGAACGAGTTCATCGAATGAATGGTTTCGAGGATCAGGTGCTCTCCCATTTTCTTAGCTCGGGTGACAACTCTTGGGCTATCGATTTTGGCTTCGTGACTTGTATGTGCACAGGGGTTAAAAATCTGTGAGTGTGGGTCGGCGCCTAGTAATTCTAGTTTATGTTTGTGCAAGAGCGTGCGCTGTTAGTCACCTGTCTCACCTACGTAGTCACATCCTAGGCAAGGGATAGCGCAGACCACTCCTGATTGATCGTGCTGGTCCACGCGGCCTTTTTTGTTGAATAGGGTGATTTGCAGGGTGCTGACGGGTTTGTGGGAAACCATGATGCCCAACGGTTTTAGCATGCGATCTACGGCCTCTGATGCTCCTCGTATGTATGGTAGCGCGACTATGCTTTCTGGGCTATTTTTCTCTTGGCTTTTTTGTTACCTCGAATACAGGAGTTTACAAAGCTCATTGGGTAGCCGTTTGCCACGAACAACTTAAAAAGTTTGAACAGTTCGTTTTTTCGGAGGTTGAGTGTGTTGCTGTTTGTCGGCCCGGTAGGATAGGGTTCGCGCACAGCTCTTCAAGTGACGCGTTTTGTGAATGCTTTGGAAATTCAGTATGCAGTCGGTTGTCGTTGTTTTCAGATAGACCTTTGATTCTGGATTTCCGTTTGTTTGCCTCATGAACAGAATGTCGAGAAACGGCTGTTTTGCCTTGCCTTCTTCTTTCCTTGTAATTTCATTTCGGGTAAATACGTGTTCAAGTTTTGTTGAAATCAGTCTAGTTCAGACTATTCTAGTATCACGAATGTGTCATCGACGCATCTGTTCCGCAAACGAGATCCGATTGGTTCGAATATAAATATTGTGAAAGTTGGCTCTGATGATTTGGGCATTCGATAAGAATGAGGATGAACATGACTCATGGTAAGAAATTTGAGTACACAGAGTACAGTGCAATAAGACAGGCTCGAAGTGACCTGCAGTTTGTTAGCAATATCCGAAAAGCAGATACGGGACGGGCTACAATGACAGTGGATGCTTCGGAACAGTTCATCGCAGCTTTCGGCCAATCACTTTCTCGTCATTTGAGTTGGATTCCAATAATTGCTATGTGGCTACCACGTTGATACAGTTGCGCTAATGGACAGCGTATATAACCATAAGTTTGGTTGCAGCTGCCACTGATCTCAAAGTATTCAGGGACAAAGCAGGAAGAAAACATCTTGGAAGCCACATGATGGTCCGTGACAGGGGCAGTATTATCCATGACAATCTAGACAATGCAGATTTCATAAAGTCCCTAAAATAAATGCTTCCCATCTGTCAGATCAGACATATTTCTAGAAGGATTACTTTCCTATCAGAAAATGCGTCGAATTATGCATCACTTACTGGTCGTGGGTAGACTGGCGGTGGTCAAGCGGGTTCGATCCCCGCGACGGCCGGTCATTTCCCCATTTGGCAGCCTCACACTGGCCGCGGTCCTCTTCCTGAATTATTGCACGAGGTTGTATAGTACGTAAAAGAAAGAAGTGAAAAGAGTACTAGCACAAGGCATAGACATTTTCCATCGTTTCTTTTCTATGTAACAAACCGAGTCACGAATATTTTGCTCGATACCTCATAACTGCCCAAATCGATTTTGATGGAGAAATTATTTTCCGTATTGGATGTAGAGGTTGATACACTTTCTGTACATTGAACTACGGAGACAAAGCTAATGCATGAAAAGGAGCTTAGAGTACTCAGTATTGTCCCGGCCGGATCTGTGGAGTCTCTGCCCAGAAAGCTGAGAGTTCAATGAGACTACAGACAAATCAACAAGCTATTAACTGAACAATAGTACACATATCAAAATTTTTGAAAGAAGTTTGCATGTAAATGAATACTTTTTTTCTCAATTTGTGGTTCTCATTCTCACACGCTTGTTGACTGAGCTGTATTGAAAACGGCGAATTCATTAAATTAATCTTGTTTTGTTCTTCTTAGAGAAAAGAGATGACACAAACCGCCCCTTTATTTACTCGCCAAAGAAGGTTTGATGCATGTATCATAACACGTTAGTGTTAGGGCATACTGTTGCTTGTAGAGGATATATCAACCTGAAAAGCCAGGATCACATTCGAGTTTCAACCATGTCCGTTTTCCAAGATCTGAATTGCTTTCATTTCACTTGGTTTCAATTTTTGGAATAGTTCTGTGAATAAATGGTCGGATAATCATTTTTCAGGACTCGTAGGGAAAAACCTTTTCAAGTTTCCATGGATGCAAAGATTTATGGGATTAGGGTGGGGAAATCCAGCTAGCCATATCAAGAACCGCCGTTACTCTGATTTAGACTGGATCATATGCTATCTTATGCAGTTTTTTAACTTCTATTTACCAAAAAGTTCGTTTGTTTCTAATGCGCACAGGCCACCAGTTTCCATGCCGACCACCACAACCTCGCCTTCTCAACTGTGGGATGATTGTTTGTCTACTCCCATTGCATCACACAATTTGAGCCTTGTTTCTATGACGTGTTGATTAACCTTATCCGGTATCTCTTTGGGGTCCATTTGTTGGTCCTATCTGTTCGTATCGAACTCTGATTTCTAACAGATTGGATCTCTTATGTGAACTTTCTTCTCCTAAGTTTATCTAAGTCCATTTAACCAAAGTATCTATGACCCGTTCTGTTATGACTTAGTGATTGCCCGACTTACTTGAGGAAATTATCTTCCTCATTTTCTCTGTCTTGTCTTTGTGAATGACTGAAATTTGTCTACCCCTTCACAGGTATGTCGTTTTCTCACGGCCATAGCTATTCCGTTTGTCCTTCACCACGCCCATGTGTGTTTTCTTCAGGCAGTTAATTCTCTTGTGATCTTTCATTGGTTAAAATGCTTCCCACAATTGAAGACTTACTTCATGAACCAATAGACTCACTCATGCATTGTCGTCTCAAGTACTTCCTGTCCATTGTGAAGTGGGCGTTTCGAAGCATATTTTGACTGTCTTGGTTCTATGATCGGTTCGCCCACAAATCGAGGTGAGTTATATTTCTGTCCTACAGTATACCTAGTGAAGCGAGCTCGTTCTCTGCCCTGGGACTTGGAGTTCTGTTATTTGCGAGTCACCGAACTGCGGAATGCCATTCTTGTGCAATAGATATCGAACCGGTAATCCGTTCTACTATATCACCTACTGGTTATTAGTAAGCCGTGTGTTTTGGCAAAATGCTTACAATAGGCAAACGCTTGTGTGGAAAGATTAATAATGAAGTGTGTTTGCGTTCAAATCCAATCACCCGTTTTTAGGACTGCTGAGTCCGCCAGCCATTCAGGCATGACACTGAACAACCCTCGACTAGACCGTGCAGAGTGGTGACCTTCATGTTATCTATCGTCCGCAAACCGTTTTGAGTTATCATCTGGCAAACAATGTTTTTGATCTCTCGTTTTGTCTGCATTGTCTCCATTGACCACCATGCTTCCATTGTTGTATGCTGGCCCTTTGGTTAGTGAGAATGATCAAAAGACATTTTCCGTCGCTGTCGTCACTTCCATGTCTCTATGAAAGAATCCAAGTTATGCAACTCACGCCAGTGTTACTTACTGGGCTGAGCCGGAATCTTGTAAATTCGAGCAGTATTTGGATAGATATCGGATCAACCCTGAGATATTTTGCTATCAATTTTTTGTTTCAGTGACAAAGTCTTCCTAATATCGAATTCAAATCAGCTAATCTAACGAACAGCAACCGAAAGTAAATTTACGTCAGCGGTAATGGAATCCAAATAAATTCTATTTCCATGCAACCAGAAACACAGCACAAACAAGTGGCTGAGAGTAGGGGATCAATTCAAATTCAAAAGCAGAAAAACATTAGTTTTTTTGGAAAACGGAACAAAACAAAGCAAAACTGAGAAAAAACACCAAGAAAGGTCAGCCTCTATTTTTTGCGGAACAAAGAATCACGTAGGTGGATCTAGAAGTAAACACAAAAATGTGGTCTTAGTTTCTCCAATTCACACAAAAAATAAGGCTGATCAGTGGTTAGTTCCTGTGTGACAGATGACCCCGGATGATAATAATGGAGAGAGTTTTATTAGAAATAATATGGCGAATAAATGAAGAAGACCACGCTTGATGACCAGTAAGCCGAAAATTGCTGCGAAGCTACCAAAAACAATTGCGGGAAAAACCGACGGACCACACATCTTACAGTGCAGCACAGCTTGTCCAACTTGCCAGCTAGTCTTTGACGTCTAGGAACTCCGAAGACAGAATGCCCATCTTTTTCCTTTTTTCACGTTCATATTTTTGTTTGGCAGGAAGAATGACGTAAAATCCAACGAAAATAAGAATAAGCACAATTCAGCTTAGCCTGAGTAGGAGGGGGGTGTGTGGAAGAGAGAGCAGTGAATCATATAAGGGTACAAGGTGTCAGGCAAACTTGCTGTCATGAGATACTGAACAGATCGAAAGACTGTCAGAGTTGATTTAGGAGAATGAAGCGGTTCAAGAGCACGTGAGCAACCAATTTAACATCCCACACAGTGATCGATTTCAAATCCATACACACGAGTGCAGAGACTGATTTGGATCATCATTTCATCTTTTCCTATTTTGTGAGTTTTATTTATCACTATGTATTGGTATGAGTAGGAATAACTAAAATGAGTTTGTTCGCCAAGTGGTTTGGTCTCAAAACTGTTTATTACCAGATTCAAGCAGTTCCTCACCAATGTCGACTTCAAATGTCAAAAAACTTGCCAGGTAATGAATCATGGGGTTAGGTGAATAAAACGGTGGATTAGACGCGAATGAAATCTGCTCAGTTAAGTAGGACATTTTCTTTGTTGCTACCGAGGTAAACTGTTTTTTCTTGTCCGTTTTTCTACTCACACATCTGGACAATCCATCGTATGAAGCATCACGCCCTCTGAATGCCCATAGCCTCAGTAATAGATTGCGCAAAATCATTCAAAGATTGGGCCAGCTCAGCTTCTGACTTGATGTAACCAAGCGATCAGAACGGAGCTTTCTCCTCTACTATTTTATTATTTTACCTGCTTAGTTTTATCTATAAAAGTAGAACACATGGAGTGGCCATCATCGTTTTGTGATTGTGGATCAAAGTGAGTTTGTTAACATGCTCCTCCATTTTTTGAAACGTTCTGTTTAATATCTGTCATTTCTGAGTAACCTAGAAGCTCATTATATTCAACGGAGGATGAAAATACTTTGAAACCCAGAGTTTAAAACGAGAACCTTCAATTGGAACAGACAAAAAACAGCTTGAATCTCATCAGCCTTTGATCGCACACAGTAGCAGAGTAGAAATCATCATTTTATTTCGAGCAATGTGGTGAATCAATATAAACTTAAACGGAATCAAAATGGCACGTAATGACAAATGTTTCTGCCGACTTTGTGAATCAGTCAAGGCGGAATAGTATATCTGATTGTGGAAAACCAGTGATTAACAAGGACGATAATACCCACAACTGGATGGATTTAGGGAGATTATCTCAGGGAAAATAAAAACGCCCACAACAGTATGAGCCTCTTAACGAAAATCAAAACAATGAGAACAGAAAACCAATGGGCTGAACAATGCTTATGGTTCAAATTACTCTCAGCGAGTGTTTATATCGATTGGCTGGTGCATAAAACCTAGATAAATTATTCATCTATTGATGTTGGCACTAATTCAGCCACTTCTCCTGTGCATAAAACAGAGACTTGTCAAAAAAGTCTGTTTTGTTTTCCCATAACATAAAATTTCAGATTTTCTCGAATCCTATGTGGTCACAAGCTAGTTTCGATAAATTTTATCCAAACGAAGAGGGATGCTTTGGACTAACAAATATGAAATTCAGCTCCAGTATTGACAAGCTTCCCAGTTCATTCACTTGGAAGAATGGCTCAGAACACAAACGAATGTTGTGTGGACCGTTTTATAGCCAAACTACATTTTGAACACTGCAGTAAAACTAACATGATACATTGATTTTGCGAACTTCTGAATCTTTTTCCGCTAGTCGGAGGTGTCGACGAACACAGTAAAACTTGCGCGAATGTTCTTCGGCTTTGTGCACAATCACGACGGACAGAAACTACAGACTTCCGTCTCGCTACACGTGATAATAGACTGAATCAATTTTTTGGATTTTTCTTGACCTGGAACTAGCGAGAGGGACAGAAAGATGAGGAACATCAAACACCGGATCTGCGCGCTAGTCATCGCGCATGTTAAGTCTTCAGACAGATGAGAAGAACAAGCACAAATACGGTCGATGAACGAATGTGACATTTAGTAATTGGGAAGAAATAAGAACCGATACTAGACTGAGTGAATGGGTAAAACATGTTTCGGGAACGACCGATGGTTTAGAAAACACTTGTTGCGGAACTGAACCAGTTGATGAAAGTGATAAGGATTACTGATCGCAACAACCGATTACGGTTCGGGCTTAACTAAAGATTGGATGTGGACTGTTGCACACGTTTTGTGATTTTTCATCTGATCTGAGGGTTGTCATAGTATGAAGTGTGGGTCAGGGGATCTGAAGAGCACACAAATTATCTTTGAGCGCCCAGAGAGCACGGGCAGCAGAGGAGGATTCCGATGGCTTCCGCTGTGGCCACCAAGAGACATGTTGTCATGTATTCCCTCCCTTGTTCCAGTGGGACAAGGTAAGTCGGTCGCACGACCAGGCTTTCATTTGAATGCATCCTCGAATACCACTCTGTAGTACTTAACACGTTTGCAATAGATTCATTCACTAACCTGGTGTTCTCACTAACTGCTCAGACGAAGTACGCAGTAAATCTAGTTGTGGTTTTCTGTGCCCTGTCCGGGGTGAACAATCAAAACCTGCAACATATCACATAATGGCTTTAACGGAGGCTTTTGTAATCTGTCTCCCCGATCCCTGTTCTGAGCCGAACAGTCTTTTTGTCTGATTGATTCAATCCCTAATCTTGTCGTAATATATTGTGATGTTATGTTTTCGTCAACGGTAAGATAGACCAAAAAGAGCAGTAGTGGTTTCAACACTCCTAGTGATTTTGCCTCAATGCCTGCAGTCGGGTTAACTGATACGTGCGGATGCATAATTGGCTCAACAACCGATGTATTGTTCAGGTTATTCTTTTCATAGATCTATATGAATTTTCTTACGCTTGCACACAAGCGAACGAAAACGATATTACACGATTACGGTCCACAACATGGATCCAAAGAAATTTCTGCATTTTTGTAAGAATTTTGTCAGCTTCAGCGTGTCTTATGTTCCAATCAAAACGGATGGCGAGCACGTAGAGATTGCCTAAGAGATATGAAATAGGATAAAAACGCGCAGAAGATTCTCACATGTGCAACAAGAAGAAATTCATACACAAAGTTCGAAGCACAATTCATCTGGTGTTCCAGTATTGGACGTATAGACGGCATCTAATTGTGAATCAAGAGACATCTCCGAATGAACAACAAAGAATAAGAGGCAACGAAGCAGTAGAACTGCCCCCCCCCCCCAATCTAAAACCTGCCGGTCGATAAATACCACGGTATTCGATACAGTGTAGTGTTGTGGTTTAGATAAAAGCTGTGTCTGCTAAAATGGGCTTTAGTAGTCATGCGACAGAACATTTGATTGTAAACTATGTATACTTGCTTAGTCAATGTATGTGTCGGTAAAAATAGTGAAAGTACCATGGTATGAAATTTAACTTGGTAATAGCCAATTCTATACGCGAATCTTATTTGAAGGGTTTATTAAATGTTTTCATGTTGGTAGATCATCATCTGCATGCGCGAATTTAGTGTTCTACTCGCATTTATTACGAGAAATCCCATTCGGACCAATCATTCTTCATTGGTCCAGTGTATACTCTAACCATCAGTATTGTATTTTAACGCAGGATCAAACGCTTCGTGCCCGTACGACCTATCCTAGTGCCTATCTTGTGCATAATCCGCCTCCACATCAGGTGAGAGTATGCGGCACGTTTGCGCGTACCAATCAACTCGTCCGTGGATCAACAACGGGATGCCGAAGTTTTCCCTCACATATTTCATGCCTATAAAAATGAAATATTTTGTAAGTCAAAGAACAGATACGTTCCAGTGATTTTTCACATCTTCTGATTTTATTTCGAGCAATTTGGTCGCTACATTGCATTTTTCCCGAGAGTCATAATCGGCTGTTTTGAAAATACTTTAGTTTGCATTCAGCAAGCTTCACCGGTAACCATGCTACAAAACAGATCAAAACATTCTAAATTTACTGAACATAAAACCGATCTCACAGGTTTTATTCGGAGCGTGAATTGTTGCCTGACCTTGCTTCATCCGTTCTTTACAACAATATGAGCCCGCATCACCACTGGCATTATTCAAGTGTAGCAAACTATTTCTATGCAGATTGTCTTCCCGCATTTTTTGAGATTTTATTTTTTCCGCAAGATTTCATTTTGGCATAATTACTTTCAGATTGACTGTTCTGATTGTTCGAATGATCAGGCGGACGAAGCTGATCCCCCGGAAGGTCTTGCCTCTCAGACTGCGGCAGGTGATCATGTTTGCTTGCTCCGTAGGGAAGAGCCCATTCACTTCGTCATGTATGTAAACATTGTTTGCCATTTTAGCGGTCTATCTTTAGTGACAGCCGAGTTTTTGTGATAGATTCGCTTCTCATACATCATACACCTGAGCTGTTACCGATTTATTGAGAAATAAGATTTAGGTAGTATCTACAGACGACTGGACGAAATTTCTCGGAAGTACACGACCGGTTTCCCTGTTTTGCCGCTTATCAGGTAAGCATTTCCAATACACCTCTGTCCATTCACTTTTGAACAAATGAAAATTATTATTTCCGTTTAAAGAAATTATCAGAATTAACACTGATTGCACTTTCGATCAGGATATATAATCTGAAGTGCTTCTTGCTATTCAGATTAAGATTTTTCGTAAGAGTCAAGTATTTTGATTTTCTTTTATAGTTTCATTCAAAGAGATGGGCCATAAAAATAAATGTTTTTATTTCGTACCCTTGTTTGTGTGACGTAGAATGTGCGTAGATGGAATTACTGCAATTCTGTGAAACCAGTAAACTCAGTTATATTCGCTCTGGATTATAAAAAACCCGATGCCATAATTCTCGACGTATTACTGACAATATTTCGATGATAGGACTTTGATTGGAATATAGTTTTGACTTGCGTGTGTTGCCTTTGCTCAACGTTTATCGAGCCGCGTTCTCTATGACATACAATGGTCTCGTGCAAGAGTGAGTTCCTCAAAATCAAAGCATGCCTATTTTGTAATACATGTGGTTCTTCAGACCAAATTTATTTATCTATAAAAGTTGGTGAAGTGTTGAGTTTTGAAGACTGCGTAGAAATAATATTGAATGGGGAGTGTTTGCTCAAGCTTTCCCTACTCACTATTTGTGAGACTTTGCCTGGGGGGGGGATTTTCACGGCGGGAAATTGTCACCAATTCCCTTCATCTTTCAGACCTTAATTGCAGCTATTAGTGTGGCTAGTGTTTTCTTGTTTTATTTCTATCATGAGCCAAAATTCGAAGCCTTTCCCCGTCTTTAAACCGGCCGATCATAATATTCAGGTTAAAATGGAGTCAAGCGCTTAGCACGAGCATGCAGCCATCATTCTGTGCCCAGTAAGGTTGCCTGGGCAAACTATTGTGGTGCCACTACCAAGAATACCATTAGCATTCCGTAGATTTTGAGAATGTAATCCAGATGCATAAAGATGGATATGGATACAATAAAATTAACCTTGTAAGATATTTACATTGATATGCTTGGGATCGGCATTTCTTTATATGGGTATCTGGATCAACAGCATTAGCAAAACACCGATAGTGTGTTGCCTTCGTCATGTGATGCTGATACTGCAGATGATAACGACGATGACGGCGTTAGTACAAAAATAACTCATAATGCACATACTCCTTGTGTCTCAAGTTATCGAAATCGACATAAACTAATCCTGATTGCAGCTGTGTGAGTTTGAATTTCGTGAACACTGACCTTCAAATAAGCAGAAAGTCTGAACAGTATTTGCTAAATGCACAAACAAGGAAAATAAACACTAAACCACAAATTCATAAGAAGTTTCGAACCATTATATACAATTTGGGACCAGTTTTTTGCTAAGAGCTTGCTTTTCGCTTCAATTGACGAGCAATTTTTTGCTGAGATCGATTTATACGTAGTGTGCTTGAACGTAGTTTATTGTCAAAAGCAAACTGCATCCAGAATAGCTCTTCGACTTTCATGTTGCTCAATGGCTTGTGCTGGAATGAGTAGTATCTTACACAAATATTGCAATTTCAGAAACGTTCTGCAATGTGGAAAATTTGCCAGGGTAATGAGTTTCTCGTCTGATTTCTGTTAATAAAAATGACCTGATATCATGTAAAATGCGATCAATGGAAAATATCATCCTAATTACTCTAGTGTGTATTTTATTATTGTTTATTTGAAGGAGCTTCCAATCAATTGTCAATTCGATTTTAAAATACTAAAACATCAAAAATCCCGCCGTGTACTCCTGTGTTTCGCCACTTGCTTTCGGACTACTCCCTGATATTCAATTTTCTCTTTCTTGTGCCTGAAATGACACGTGATCGACTTGTCAAACGACCCATAGCAAATCGTATCCATCTCACATGTGATCTTCCCTCGAATAAGTAAGCCGACGACAATTTAGCTGACATCCCAAGGTTGAGAACGCTATCCACAAACAATAATTCATATTAGGATTTCCCTTTACACAACCAATTCATCACTCACTAGCGTTATTTCCACAAAATAATTTTCTTCTGGTATTAAATATTTTGGGAAACTGAAAGGCACTGGTGGTCATACGAAATTTGGAAGGCCCTTTTGTAAGACGGGAAAAACGCACACTGTCTCCCCAAAGATCGAAATCGACCATGAACTGGGTCTCCTGCGCAACTGGGATGCACTGACTATTGTCTAACACTTTCATAAGTTTAGGAAATGTCAAAGACATTTTCGAAAAGTGGGAGCGATAGCTTCACATTGAGTTTACCAGGCGGAGCCTTGAAGTTAGTCTCAAATCAGTGGTTGCATTCACTTAAGCCGGAATGAATTGAAAATGCAACTGAGAATGCCGGAACATGTTCCGCAAAGATGATTATGATGTCAGCCAGTGGGAAACACAAAGCCAAGAACAAGAGACAGAGTAGCTATTGGGGTCTTTCTTTGCACACCATTTAACTGAACGACCAGAGTTTCAGTTGAAAAAGAGCTTTAGTCTACGGTCATATCCACAAACGACTCAATTGAGAATCAGATGTTGAAACTTTGTTTGGCACGGCTTGCAAATAATTGCAAGTATTGATGAGATGACAATGGCAATGAATTACCATCCAATCCCCATTTTGCCATTCTACAAGTAGTTTCACGAGATGACTGTTATAGATAATGACGTACAACGTGCATCCGGCTGGGTATCTGATTTCTTTCAGATAAGTAGACTGATAGTGTGCCGAAGCCACTTTTTCACCCAGCCTGACAATGGCGCTGAAATATTTGTCCGTTACTGGGAATTTCTCATCCTTAATCCCCGTGAGGCAACAACTAATTATCATTTCAACCTGTTTTGTTTAACTGAAGAATCGCTTCTAATTCATACATTGTGGGCAATTCGTCACCTAGGTCGTGTTTGCTTAGGCTGAAACCAGGGAAAAGGCGTGAACATATACATCAGAAACAACTTCGAGATAAAGCATCGTGGACGAAACTGAAGGTTGAATTATAACAAGATACCGCAAGAATGAAACATAAGTATCATGTGAAAGTCCAGTGTCAAGGATTCACATGCAACACCACGAAAGTAGACATTTAGAAACGTTGTCTTCCCTTATTTGCATTCGTTAAACTGCCTGCAAATTGGCACTGGTTAAAAGGATGAACCTTCCGTCAAAGTGCGTCCCAATGTGCTAGGAAATTCGAGCTTTGTCACACTGGGCGTACGTAAAGCGGTGACTACTGGAAGTAGATACGAAAATGACTGTTCGCACTACCGGTTTTCCATTCTGCGTCCTTAGTCACTTTATTATCATACAACGGGATAAAGAATGCACGGTGACTACTGGAAGTTGAATTACAGCGTGCTACTATCACGAAGGACTAAACACACGCGACTTCCTTGTAAAACTTTCAAACTCAAGCCCATTTCTTCTCCATAATGACTGTAACACGTTTATCATGAAATGAGACTTGCTCTTCTGTGGAATGAAAACGAAACAAAGGACTCCCCAGGAAGTATCGTTTTCACGTATACCACGTATTCCCCGAAACCGATACGAGCGTTCAGGAACGTCGTTATTAGGATACGATGCTTATGAACGACAAAGCTGAAACATTAGAATCGTAGAAAGTGGAGTTATCCATGAATGTGTTCATATCAGTTACCTTTACACTTGCTTGTTCAAAGTGGCCTTACCTCAGTGATCAAAGGGGAGATTCTGATGAGATAAATTACGATAAGAAACATCTATCCACTTTTCCACCTTTCACTTCCATGTCACAATAATCCTCCTAAGAAAGTACTCAACATTTCATAGCAACTTGGAAATCTATACATGATAATTTTATTGTGCTTTCTGTGGATTCCCCAGGAAATTCATCAGCATAATTGCTTTCCGTTCTGCACCTTTCCGCTGAACACTTCGAACGAATGTAGGACAGAAAAGCTCAGGATTCATCGTGACGAGCAGTATCGATTGTGACTTGCATTTAGGCCACATTCTGACCAAACATATCAAGTATATGAGTCATAAAAAATTGTCTAAACTTGTTTCATTTAGCGTTGACCAAAATGTCCCATTTACCCAATCTTCAAAGAGATAATGAACCTTTTACAATCATAAAAGTATACAAATCGTTGAATCAGTTGTGTATGCAAGCCGGAACGGCTTTAAGCTACTCTGTTATTTTCGTTAGGTCCTCCATAAAAGAAGGTATCTCAATGTTTTTGAGTGGTAAAGAAAACTTCTGCCAGTGAGATAATATGTTTCCCCTAAGTGTCTCACGACACACCACCAAAAATTGGCTGACGAAAAAAAACCTTCTCAAGCAAGACAGCAACCATCTGGAGCATATCAGGCTGGATTAGATGATCAATAGTTACTAATCAACCGGAGTTACGAGCTGAGACTGAGTGCACAGGTTAACCCATGGAGATCTTGTGAGGTATGTTGGGATAGTCGATTGTGCTTGTAGCAGTCTTCAAGTTCGATCCCTGAAAGAAGATCAATTTTGATGCTTGGTTTTTATTTGCTGTCTTTATTCAGTCAACCACTCCGATTTGCAAACTCGACTTCTGACCAAAATCGCTCGGCAACCAAATAGCACACTGGATGAAGTTGCTGATTAGGGTGGCTATTTATTGATCGGAAACATGACGCCGCCATAATCTAACATACAGGATCACCAACACGGTCGATGTCCCCGAACGACGTCTACCAATAAAGAAACCACGTACATCTTCCCACTATGGCTGGGAATGGATGGTGATATCAACAGTGTAGATCGTCAATGCTCGCGGTGTTACCGAGCACCAAAAGTGCTCCTACGTCAAACACCGTCTTCACCGCCAACCACAGAACACCGTGTCAAGTCTTCACATTGGTTTTGCTGGACTCCTTGACGGTATATCCTACCTTCTGGTTTTCGAAGCCTTCTCGAGAAGGTGAGCGATAGTAGTGGTAAACCCTGCCGCTTTACACAGTACAACAGCAGCCCTCCGTCGAAAGTCTGCGCAACATGGATTGCCCGACCAAATAGTGTCTGACAACGAATCGTAGTTCACAAAGGCAGTTTCCCAAGAATTTTGCAACAAACTTAATATTAAACACAACCTTTTGCCATCATCCGACCCACAGTCTAACGGACAGGTAGAACTGTTTGTGGATACATTCAAACTGGTATTGCTCAAGTCAAAATGAGAAGGGACTCCAGATGAAGCCCCCCAACAATATGTATTCCTGTACCACAATACCAAATACCAACACAGCATGAGGTACATTCCTGGATAAAATATTATGGGCTCAAATTTTGAAGACTATCCACAATGTCCTATTACAGTCAAACAAAAAGCAATCGACGAAACAGAACGATGGCTTTCACTTTGGCGCTTCAGTCTATGCAAGGGACAACAGAGTGACCAATCCGCGTTGACTCCAACCTGTAGTTATCAACTGGAGGGGTACCAGACTTTACGAAGTGGAGACAGATAATGAGACATGGACCCTCAATGAAAACCAGCTGCACAAACGATACGATGAAACCTAGAACCGAAGACAAGAACAAGCATTTCCGGTCCAAAAATATCTTGAATACTTTCAAACTACGAACACCGACACTACGGATCAAAGAACCAGAAAACTGGCTACCTCCACGTTATAGGTCTGACTGACCGAAGAAACGCACTACACGATTGCGAGTGGATCGAAGTAGTCAGAGCTACAGCTTGCAACCAAAATGGGAGGTGTCAGAAAGTCAAGAACGAAGGAGACGTTTTCAAGCAACCTAATATTCAGCTCCAGCTTGCCAGGCGGGATCGGGTAATCAGTAATCAATAACTTATAGGAGTTATGAGCAGATTGTAGAAAAGAATCTATAGATCGCAACGTCAATGTCAAACGTCGTTGTTAAATATGTTGATATCCCGTCGAGTATAATTGATGGGGATCATAAATGTTTTGATGTGAGCATTCTCTAGTCTGATGAAACTGTTACATTTCCTATTATAATGGGCGCCTTTTTGAACTTTAATTTACTTAACAACCCTTCCTTTTTTCCCATTTTGTTTCGCTCCCCTCACCCAACCAGGTGCCTGTGACAGGGCGACAATCAAAATCTCACCTAACTTGTACAGACGTACCAACCACGAACACTTCACACGGGGAAGTGATCTCGAAGTTTGGAAGAGGACAACTTGTCCAGAGAATACCTCAGAGAATACTGAGAAGATTAGCCAGACAGCATTCTCTATATTCTCAAACGTGGATCCTTCGATTTTCTAGAACCCAGTCGAAACGCTGTACTCGAAACCGGATACTAAAACAATCTAACAACTCCACTCTTGTGTGATGCTCTTGCAAACGAAAGTCATCACAACACATAGAAACTCTTGGAAGAATTAGCTGGTAGCTCATTCAAATGCAAGCCAGCTGTTGTCAGCATAGAAAATCTCGGCTATTCAGTCAACAAATAAGCAGAATCTGTTCCTATACTTCTCAGTAACCTGAACGTTTCAGCCTGCTGTTAACCTATATGAAGAACAGCTCCTCGATAATCCCGTAAAATCATCCGGACAGAATGAGCTCAATTCTACAGTGCTCAGGAAGCGTTCGATTACCGTCAGCTCTAGCTCTTCAGATATTTTCAACTGATGCTCAAAAGGCAAAAAGATTCCAGGCTGTTAGGGGACGGCAGCTGTAACTTCCATTCTCAAAAAATGCTTTTCGAAAATACTTTTGATCGTTGGTAACTCCTTCTGTTATAAACTGTTCAAAATATTGGTTCTTCAAAGATTGACTGATAGTTTTAGCGTTTCAGATCCTGATCAGTTTTCCTACCAGTAGTCACGCTGCACCCTCGACATCCGGTTCTGGCACATTAATTTTCATCCGCACTTGAAAGAATGTAGTGATCTTTGAAGGTTTCATTTTTATGGTGATGAAAAGCTTGTGTTTCTGTTTCACGTCTCAATTTTCACTCCGTAACCACTCATCCTTCCAAAAGCTTCGTCCTTTTATGTGTCCTATCTCATTGGCTATAGGCCTACTTGTCACCTTCAGTTGTCTGTACATGAAGGACTTTAATTTTATTGCCAGATCACTTAAGCCCTTATCATCCGCCAGCGGTATACCCTAACGGCGTTTCACTCTCTTCACACAGACTCAGTCAATGTATAAGAAGCCATGATGGCTTGGCTCTCAGATGGCGCAGTTTTTCAGCGGCTTTCCTGAACGACATATTGAGCAACATAGTTTTCGAAACTGCTGGTACTGAAGAGGGTTTACAGATCGATCCCGCTAACGAGAATATAAGTATATGCATCCAATAGACGGACAGGAGCAGAACCAACGAAAGTAGAAGACTGTGACTGACACAAACCTTTCGTTGGTTTGAAATGTTGGGCAGATATTTTGGTAGTACCCCGTTTTACAGTTTTCACCTAGTTCTTCAAATATTCACCGATGAGTTTCATACCGACGATTTTAAGCCATCAGCGGTAATTGAACGGGTGGCCTTCCAACCAGTGAGCAAATGCACCACGAAAAGAAAATCTATGATATCGAGCACCCAGTGTCCATCCGAACAACAACAAAAAACTTCATTGAACAGTACATTCCTTTCTTTCTATTTGAGTTTCAATGATATGAAGAACCAGTACATTTTTAAAGATGAGGACATTCAGAGAGGGGCTTAAGTTATGATATAACTGATCAAAATGTAACCATCTTCAAAAGAAGCGAATAAAATGAATTGCTCTCGTTCAGCTGTCAAAATAGGCTACCTCTTGCATAGTGGTTTGCTGTGGTGCTCAATGAACGTTTCTAGATTGTCACTGACCAATAGTGTTTCCTTGACAAAATGTTCTTTTTGCGGTTGATCAGGAGTGCAAATGTTTCGGGCCCTGCGAAAAAGCGCTCCGACCAAACCACGTTTGTACACAATCGGGGCGAAACCAGAAAACAGCATGTTACGTACACTTCGTATTGCATTTCTAGGAATGACCCTTTGTATTATGCCGTCCGGAAGCCTACTGATTAAAGTGCCTAGGAAAGGAAAAATCAACTTGGATGCATTGGATTTAAAATATCGTAGAAGTGAATTAATAACCCCGCCATTCGAAGTCAATAAAATGTCATCGTTTGTATAATAGAAGCTGGGCAGTTTATCGCTCAAGCGGTTACCGAATCTCCTCAGAAAAATACCTGCTAGTTTGGGATCTAAGGGCTTCCCATTATCACTCCATCACTCTGTCTGTAAGCTTTTCCCTCAAACTCAAAACCTATATTTTCTGTTAGTAAAAGTTGAAGGTTACTTAAGTAGTCAACAGGGATTGGGGTTCAATATGGTTGGATAAAATGACATCACAAAGTTAATCAACGGTTTCTCGGAGAAGAACTTTGGTGAAAAGCGACTCAGCATCCCCTGAATACGTTCTACGAGTATTCACTGTATTACGGTCACGAACTTTTGCAAATACAAAAGAATCTCGTAAGCAGTAAGGAGTTAGCTGTTCTTGGACGAGATCAGGAACATCGACTAACCATTGGATACGTTTGTGGTAAGCGGAATTTCGCATGCTCAAAATGGGCCTGAAAGGAACTCCACTTTTGTGAATCTTTGGTGATCCTCTCAGATGAGGCATTTGGATTTTGAGTGGTTGCAGCTTCTGGTACATGATTTCCAATATGAACTGCTGTAGCTGTAGGATTTTCAGGTATCTAGATATTTCGGTTCCCGATGAGTGCATCGCTTTCTGGTTTTTCGTGGAACATCAATCTTTGGTTATCTGAGAGAATGATGTTCATCATGTCAATATAGTTCTTCTTCTCCATGAGTGCGACTCGTAGTTCCCTAAACATCAAGTCAAACATCGCTTTCGGTTGTTTTATGGCAGATCGGTGGTCCAAATTTAGGCAGGATCTATGATGGATGGAGGCACCAATAAATAGTTCAGACATATCCACAAGTTTGGCTTTGAACCGCCCTGTCTTGTCTTTTGGTGTAGTGTGTGTTTCTTTGACTTGGTCATAGAGATTCTCAAACGGCAACCTAGTTTGTAATTTGTCTACTCTTTTCGGTGGAAGCTCGAATTAGAGTCCCAGAGAAAGAACCTTGAGATGCACCTCCACCGAATGTGCTTCACGGAGGTTGTGAACCTATCTGTTTGTGTTCGTCGAAACGACTGGATTTTCTGTACGGTGACTTGGGATGTCCCCAAGGCTTCCTATAGTTTTCGTCCTTGTCTTTTCTAACATCTTTCCGGAAATGTCCACAAACAGGATTCGACCAAATAGCGATAAAATAGAAAGGATTCCAACGAAAGGTTGTTGAGTTTCAATAAGCTCTTTCAATCTGTCTTGTAAGGCGCCAATATGGAGATTTGTAATCCTGACGAGGTTGAGACTGTCCTCGATAGGTGAGAAAAACGGTCTTTTCATGCCATTTGGTTACACATTTCACAATAATTGTCGTTCACACAACGAACAAGATTAATCTAGTTGAAGAATGTTGTCGAGTTACCGGATTTGCTGCATATTTACTCGCTCGCGGCTACCTATATCTGCACATATACTCTCCTCTACCCAGTATTATATATGCCAATGCCTGAATTGATATATCGAAAGGAAATTTCTTCGCGTTGCAAATTTAAAATAGTCGATGTGAGTAGAGAGAATAAATAATTTGTTTGCAACAGACGTTCCGTTCTAATTACCTGAATAAATGGGACCTATTGTTTCAAGTTTCTCGGCGAGCTGTTCATCATCAGGCACTTTTCTGTTACAGTGGATAATCTGAACGTTATGACGGGTCAAGTTTAAATCCTTCCTAACTCTGCCAATCAAAACTGACAATGGACCCTGAGCAGACAAACAACTGATACAATCATTTATTCCTAATTACTAAGCGGTAGTTGGGCTCATGGCGGCTAAATGCTGCTGTCTGTTGATTGACACAAACGTCCACATGAACTGCGGGGTGCAGGACAGACCAAATCCAAAACACAATCATGTCATGAGAACAAAAAGAAGACGTAATTCACTAGATGCGAGGATTTCCTTCACTGTTGTCAACAATTGATGTAAAACATTTCAGTCTATATATCATGCAGCGTTAAAAAATATTCCAGTGGAATGGTATGAATAGAAATCTGTTACAGTGCTTTCGGTGGTAGTAGTGTCTGTTCAGTTAGGGATGGAACTAACAAACGCTTTGTTTCAACCGATTCTATGCTCAAAGCGTTGACCGATGCATCATGGCAAGCATCACTTCACTGAATGCCAACACGTGCCTGTGAATGTTTGGATGATGCTTTCGTTGGAGAATTCGTCGGCAAAAATTCCACCAAAGAAAACCTTTCAAAGTCTCCAGACTTATTGCCGATGGCCTTCTGAGGACATCTGAAGACTGAGGTCTACTTCCGGAGGCTGGAAATGATGGATGAATTAAAACTGTATATTACGGCGGAAGTGAGGAAAATACCGAGGGAAACATTATTAGCAATTCGAGCAAATTGCCTGAAAATGATGTTATTATGCAGGTAGGCTGGTGGAGGTCACTTTGAGCACCATATGAGAAGCAGAAAATATGACAGTCACATCATTCCTCACCATCATTTTTTTACTTATTCTTTTGCCCACATACAAATAAAATTCCCATTTCCAACGCCAGCTCAAATTTTCACATATTGGCTAATTTAGGATGCATTGGGGTAACATAGCGAGAATGGCTTTGTAGAATGAAATTTACTTATTCCTAATTGTCTTGATCATGAGGAAAACGAACAAAAATCCAATCCAATGCAAGTTTATCGATCATGCGAACCAATTTTGATGAGTGAATCAGCCGACCAAATTCAACTTGATGTGTCGTAGCGGAGCTCGAGGGTCAGTCTTGTTCGACTTTAGCTTCGTTGAAAAAGAACTCGGAGTTGGAGGTCTGTGCCCCACCCCCGAGTCTAATCAACCAAGGCGACATTCCAATAAAGTGACAATGTCATTTTCGTGACTTTCTCTAGGAGTGAAGGGACCTGTGCGTGCGTGCGTGTCGGAGAGGTTTTTCTCAATCAACCATTTAATCATCGGGTTGAGATTTTCCGTGCCCATGGATCAGTTTGTCGGTTGAACGCAAATGACTTTGGAGACCCAGTGGCACTATTAACCGTTTCCACCCTGTATAGGCCACCGCAGATGTAAGTGAACTGATAGACAACACGTAAGACAACAGGATCAGCAAGACTGTCTGAGTGGTTTTTGAAGCCTAATACTTTGGTCATCTTTAAGATGTGCGATTTCGCCGCTGTGTGTGTGGGTGCCTCGAGGATGATTTCCATTCATTTTGGTTGAAAAATGAGCCTTTATTAGTGGCAAAACATGTCATATCATTTGATCAGATCTGGTAAATATACGTGGAAATTGAGAAACACTCATCGTTCTCGGAAATTATTGACTCGCTTCTTACACAGTATCAGTGTCTTTCCATCTACAACTGGTCAATTTTCGTGCCCCGATAGTGTTTATCGAGGTAGAAACAGTGTTTCAACGATAGGCAACTTCAACCAAAAAACTGATAACCTGCACCACAGATCCGATTTGTTTCGAAAAGATAACTAAACACTCAATTCAATTATTCGAAATCTTTTCAAATGTGGTTCACAAAAATGGAGTATATGAAACACGAAACAAGCTTAGCAGTGACTTTGTGTCAATCAACCAGAACTCCTTGATGAACACAACAGGGAATTCTTCGAAAATACTGCAGACTGCAAACATTCGAGTTTGACGAATAGCTGACGGCCAAAACGGAATGTCAGTCACATGATTTGATTGTTATCTCACCTGAAGTGGTTCCGCAAATTTGAACACACGTGAGCTGATTCTGAAACAATTGTTCTCAGGACTCATTCGATTGCCCTGTTTGCATATGACAGGGTACTCGAAATAATGATCTGTGTAAAAAATGGCATGCATGTATGATTCCTTTTGTTTTCCTTATGAAAATGTAAATCCCAGTCGAGTCACACTCTCTGCAAATCTATACAACTCCCTCATCTCCCAAATAAACTTTTACCACACAGAATTGTGACGGGTATGTAGTAAGTATTGTCAACAACTTTAGTGAATAGAAGGTTTAATGATCATGCACAAGCTGTTCTTTCACATTTACATACTCACAACTAAGAAAATGTATTCATGTGGAACGAATAACAACCGATGAACTGCTCGATACGGTTATCATGTAGACAAACCGCAACAAGAACAACAGCTCAGCTTAACTTACTGGCTTGCATTTCTCAACCTAAGAAAATTGAGCCACTTGGATTAAACAAACCAACCTGAACTTGTTTTGAATACATATATCAGATTATCTTAGATGGAACATTGTTCAAAATCTCGAATGCGAAAATCACAATGAAATGAATCATTAAATTCCATTAAGTCGTAGACCTTACTCACAACACATTCGTGCTCATGCGAATCCGCAAAACCTTTTATTCAATAGATGATAAAACTACCACCTTGAGTTTAACATTCTTCTGCATTCCCCGTTTCAAAATGAACACTGTAGTTCCCAGTATTGACACCTAAATGCCTACGAGCGTGTATATTTGGACTTTCTGATCATGTGATTATTAAACCACAAGTTAATTATTGTTCCCCGATCTGGTAGGTCCAGTGACCAGAACTTCATCATTCATTTTATTGTTTGGGTATGTTCATTGGTTCCAACCACAACTCATTGAACACACCCATCAAACTTGACCTTGTGAGTTACCGTTCGACTTGAAATTGTCAGTGGTTCTATCCGATACGCGTGGTTGTATAGTTAAGTGGAATAACGTGTGTTACTTCACAGAAACAGATGTGCAGTAATTAATACTGCGGTCAGCATTTTAAATCGAATGTTTATTTTTCTTTCAAAGCTGATTGAATGTATTCTGGGTAGAATGCTTATACTAGACAAATGCTTCTATTTATCACTTACCCAATGGCACCGTGCACCCTGATATTTATTGAACGAAACGACATTTTATGGCAAGTTTTCTCGTGCTACCCTTTTCCAATGTACCTATCCCTTAGATGGAAAGACACATCTTTCTCTGCGTTCCCAACGGGTGTTCTCATATCATCTGAGAAATGCTGGGGTGAGTCAAGAGGACCAAGAAACCCAAGTGAGCTGCGGTAAACTGAATCACCTGCTTGGTTGTAAAGATTGACTCATTTATGACGCTAAATGTGGTCAGCTGCGAATGGCCTAAATGCAATGGAAAAGACGGTAAGGAGGAAACCTGTGTAAAAGACTTGACTGGAGGTTCCACATCACCGGTGAAATAGACGCATGGGCAAGTCCGTTACCTAGGAAATGAGGGGATTAAGTAACCTTGAAGTGAATAAATTATTGCGAAAAATCCAGTCGAGATACCGGTGTGCTCATAATTGATAAATAATTGGATTTTTCATAGCTTGAAGGCATCCAACACCTAATGAGATACAGAAAAGATGCAGTCTTGTGATTGATCAACATTTTCAAAATAATTACTGACCTTATATTCGGGGTGTTTTCCCGTCATTGGTCGTAGGAATGTTGTGATTTAGCCATTGAGAGCACTACCAGCTTAGATGACTATGAATTATGGTAGTCCAGAGAATGATAGAATTGATATTTGTGGAATTTAATACGTAAAGTAAACATATCTATAAACTTGCAAGTATATCCTACACCGTATAGTAGTCGTCAAATCAAGAAAACTCTAGCACACGATGGTAGGTCTTTTGCAGCTACAAGGGAAGCTTCTTTTTTCGATGCTCATCGCTGAATATATATCAGCTGAACAGTTACGCATACTACAAACGGCCTCATAGTCTTCTATAGTAAAACATCAAAACTTCTGGAGAGGTCTCTTAGCTGGAAGGTTTCAGCCGTGTGCCCGAAAACACTATTGTTCGGTCCCGATATTCCGATATTTCGCTCACCATGTTGTTTTCTGAATGAGTTTTGATGAACTGTGCAAAACAAGAAGACTCTGCAAATTATCTGAGACAGGAAGGTCAACCCGGAATGTTTGTATTATGTGATCTCCGTGAACCCCACTGAAACGGATTACCCTTCTATTGTACCTAACGGTTTATTTCTTTGTAACAAACATAACCGTAGCTTTTTACGCTATCCCCTGATATGTCTTGAAAAATCGAAGGTAATGCAGTCTTTTGAATTAGGAAAAATGTTTTTCGTATGTAGCCACTGTAAACCAAGCTTTTACCAGTAGTAAGCGTTAGTGTGTGAGATGCTGTCTAAGTCATTTGAAGTGTTGATAATTTTCTTCCGAATATCACTATTTTGTTATTATGATTGTTCCACCTCTCCATTTGACTTACGGTATCACAGAAAATGAGGGCTTGCGTAAGACAACTTCGATTTAGTAAGACCCCCATTTGGTTTTCGAGATGAGAACAAACGGATAGTTTAGTTTGTTTAGAGAATACTGAGTCCGAAGGAAAATTCAATCTGCATTGTGAGACACCTATTACGTTGGAGGTGGGGGGCCGTGTGGTGAGCAGACTGTTCACAACCATACTGGTGTTCTAATAATGCAAGTGTAGGATTTTGATAATGCATTTACTGGGCCTCGGGTCCATGGAATTTTCTTTCCCGTTGTTTGCAACCTACAACATCCCGGAGAAACACTGGTCCTTGCGTATTACATATTGGTGACCTTGCCAAAGTGACTGAACAGAATGGGAGACAGGTAAGCTGTATGACTGACAGCGATACTGTGAAATGGCCTGCCTAATGAAATGTCCCAGTGAACCAAGTATTCCCAGTTTGTGTGTGAGGGGCGGGGGGGGGTTAGTGGGGGGAGGGTGGGGTGGGGTGGGGTGACAATGCTCTTGCGTGTAGTGAACAGCCTGTGGGTGGCCATTTAAGCGTTCGATGAACGCACGTGTGGGTTTCCGATGTGATACTCACTGAGCTGTATGCCCGTGGAGTTTCGTTGTTGTTTCTATGCTTTTGCAGATTGAACATCAGCGACCTGCTACTGAGGTTTTGTTGAAATCTAAACATTTAGGTTTTGGGAGACTTGTCTATAGAATCTAGTATTTTCTACATTTTACGTATTCACAGGTTAAATCACAATTACCACCAAATGAGGAGTTATTATCCTATCTTGAAAAAGCACAAAACCACCGGAGATAATATTTTCCTGGTCGAATTTCGATAGCACTGTATGCTCCAATGTTTGGCAAAATGTATATCCATCATCATTTGTTTTGATGAATTGACAACAATTTAAAGCACGGTTCTTTGTCGACAGTAGTTAACGATCAGCACAAAATAAGCACGACTCAAACGAATACAAATACAAAGAATATCCTTAGCACGAAGAGCAAGAATCTTATGTAATGGAAAATCCACTTGCATTTTTCACATCGAAAAGTTGAATGCAGCGCATTATCGATTATTCACTCTCTCTATTCACACCCGAATGTCCGTACCGCGATGGTTCAAATGGTAGAGCATCTTCCCGGTATACCGAGGGCCGCCGGTTTGATTCCGGCTCGCGGCTTCCCCCGTCATTCAAAATCAGAGGGTTAGAAGAATTACGGACTGCTGGAGGACAGCAGCTATAAATTACATTCCTCGAAGCTTTTCAAAATTCAGTCCCAATACTCGTTTCTATGTCTGTCTTCAAGTTTTCGAAGGATAAGTCATCCGACGACGGACTCAAGCTTTGAATGTTTTAAGATTTGCTCCTTTTGTTTACTGGCATCTATGCTCCATCCTCGATGCTTTCACTATTGTAACATCTTACTTTCTGTCCTCTCTTGATGAAAAGAGTAAAGCGGTAAGAATGTGTTTGCTGGACTACTGTGACGCATTCAACTGCGTCCACAGGATAAACTTCCTTCTTTTCACCATCATTCTGGTTTTGAGCCCTTCTATGGCTTTTGTTAATAAATTACTTTCACAACAGACAGGAATCCATCCTTAATTACGAGAATGACCCTTCTCTTGATACCACTATCCACAGCCTTCCCCAAAATACCACGTTGTCCCTACTTCTGTTTCTTCCTTGTATTGTTACAGTTCCTGTGAATGGAAATATTTATCCTAATAAAGGTGAGGACTTTGGCATTTTTGGTATGTATACTTTCGATTATACTTTCTCTACCTTCTAAAAGGATAACACTCAAATCTGACAATGGTCTGATGCTGACAACTTTGGTTTTAACCCAGTCAAGTTGATGATATCGTATGTCCCTGCTGAACAGTTGTAAGCGAGTCATTTTTCAAAAAGTCTGCATTTCTAATTTCCACTTTTTATCTACTCCCGTTTATTGAATACCAGAAGTACAATATTTCAGGAGGTGGGTCGTGGCCGTTCTAAGACAATCAGTTGGGGAAAGCGACCGGTGGCCACGACGGGACTCGAACTCTGGAAAGGAGGATCTGAATTCCTCGGTGCTGGCTGTTTGACAACACAACTGGTCAACTGAATCATCTTGAATCAGTTAAATAACTTTGAGTGATGCTCAAACGTAATCTTATTTGGTTCACACATGTTGGTTTCGTCCTTACAAAAATCAGACATTTGTCTACCAAATTTTCACGTCTTTAGTTAAGCTCCGCACCTTCTTATTTTATCAAACGCCTTGTCTTTTCTTGTGTCCTGCCTCACTGGCTATATGCCTCACATGTCATCTTCATTGGGCTGTTGCTGAAGAAACTCAAGTTTATTGCCCAATCCTTCAAGCCCTTGCCATCCACCAGCTCCATAATATGAGATGCATTTTATTCAACCTACCACATCCCAATATAGTAAAGTTTTCCAAAAACTTTCTATAAGGAATCCTAATGACTCTGCTCAACCTTTTCACAAAGATCCTATGAAATGTGTATCCACTTTCTCCACACGTTCTCGGTGCAGTAACGTCCTTATGCTCACACTCGAGCGTCCCACATTTCCACTATTCCCTACCTAGCAAGGTTTTTACACAATCCAATTTCTACAATATCGCAACCGTTGCAACATTTGGAATAATGCAGATGTTTGCTGACATTTTCGCAAGTATTCTGTTCTTCCACTTTACAAGGTATTAATTATCTCTGTGAGGACTTGTACCTAGTTATATGATAGCTGAATAATTATTTGACTGGCCGAGTGGCTTGACTTACTCGAATTATTACACGAAAGGGATAAAATGGTAGAAGTTACTGATGCCAATGAAATGTGATTTCGTAGGTGTTTCTTCCAGACAAATAGATCAGTGGATCACTCACATGAAGGTGACCCTGTGCTCCATCCATTGAGGGAAAAATTGCCGAAGTGACGCTGGTAACGACAAAGAAGAAAAGTATCTGGTGATTTAGACATTGTTATTGTTTTCGTTTGATTGACTGTCCTTTTGGACTCCACGTTTCACGCGCAAACCTCAGGTCATCCGACCAACCTGCACTCGGAAGCACCAGACTCGAGTTTCGCTCTTGTTAGAACTCATTAGTGGTGCATATCCTCCGCCACACCCAGGGTTTGAACCCGGGCCCTCCCATCTCGAAGGCCTGTGTGTTACCACCCCGCTCCCGTTCGAGCTGATCCGAATCACCAAGTTGAGCTTGTATAGATGTCGACCTCTATGACAGCCATAAATGCCCGACAGCTTTCAAATGGAGACACGGTTCCGGACCTAGTTAACTCCAAGCGAATGCCTCCCACCAATCAGGTCTTCTCCACAGGATGAGGGCAACGGACCCACATTTTTAAACCTGCTCCGCGTTTTTGGTACATATGTCACGCAATTACTTGCGAGTAGTGTGGGATTGTTTAATTTTCGTTGAGTTCTAACAAGAGCGAAACTCGAGTCTGGTGCTTCCGAGTGCAGGTTGGTCGGATGACCTGAGGTTTGCGCGTGAAACGTGGAGTCCAAAAGGACAGTCAATCAAACGAAAATTAAACAATCCCACACTACTCGCAAGTAATTGCGTGACATTGTTATTGTTGTTGATGATGATGATGATGGTGCTGACGATGATTAGTGGAGGAGGACGGGATTTGACCGACTGGGTAATAATAATCACTATTAAAATTATTATTAATAATAATATTACGATTAAACTGTTGTAGATGGCGACGATGACGGGGATAACGTTGGTGGGGTCTACAGTATTGTTTGGATGATGAGCAAAGTAAAGTTGATGTCCACATGAACGCCTTGGCCATTGAAGAGCACGTATTTCTGTTGCTATTCCGCTCCTGACAGTGCTGTGGATTTCGTTGAGGTACAAAACGGGCCTTTCTCAAGATTTCTGCTGATAGATATTTTACCCTAACGTGTTCTTCTTCATTTTCTTTTGGGGTTTTTTCCATTATCTCCACCGACAGTTTAGAAGCCATGATATTTAAAAGAATAAAATTTCATTATTTTTCACTAGAAATATAAATTTTCGCAGTTTGATCGAAATAGACAAAAACAGTTTCATGAGCAACACAAACCAAAAAACAATTCGATAGCCTTGCGTGCAAAACATTCAGCCCCAAAAACGAAGTTTTGTTACGTTCTCTAACCAAATTAAACTAAAACATTCGGAGAGTAAACAAAAAATATCAACGGGTCCAACAAGAAACAATCAGTCCTCAGTTGGTTTCGATTGTCCATTTTAACTGAACAATAATCCTAGTTTTTCAGTATTCTTCAATTTGTAATTTGTATTATTTTTCACGGCTTGTGGAATGTGGAAGATCCTGTATGGCCTTTGGTTCTCAATGAAATTCGAAGATGGCGAATCATTCCCGTAAACAATCGGTTCTTTTCCGTTGGGGAATTTGTACGTATTCGCCATCTGAAGGTTGTTTTTATTGCGATTTTCACCATGTAGTTTGCGTCCAGTTTACTCTACGTCGATTACTTTACAGAATTTCAGAAATGGGTAGAACACCTGTCGATCAGACAATTATGTCGACTATCGGAACTGTCGAGATTCGAAGTAGAAACTCTAAGACATTTGGTCCGGTAAAGCTGTCTCCTTTTCCGCCTATCACGTTCATGAAAATATTGGCCCCAAATTGCGTGAATTAATATCCCCAAGACCTTAACGGATATCACTTTTAAGCGTGTTCTTCAGGACAGGCTGAATTTTGAACACATTGGAGCAATAAACGGAATATGGGAATTCATTTTGGACAGGACTGATACTGCATGATGCACCACAAAACAGAAATACCGTACCAACAGAACTGTAAATATTCCTTTTCTCAAATCCACTCACACAGATGCAGATGAAATTTGAATTTCTCTCAAGTTTTCTTGTAGAAATTGGAATCTATCAGAAGGATCAACATCGGAAAACCTCCTTCATCCATCCAAAACGCTGAAAGTTATGACGTTCAAAACATCAGTTTAAAAATCAGGGACTATAGTTGTTTCACCTCACGGACTGATGTAACAAACTGATTTGATTACAGATTACTTCTCAATAAGCTTAAAAATCCTTCCGGCTACAAAAAGAAAAGTAAAAAATTCTCGACAATCTTCAGAATCCGGATTTTTCAAAAAATAATTGACTATAAGTGAAACAGATTGAAAAGAGGATGAAATGATTGATCCTGCAGTATTCATGCACAATGCACTAATAACAAAAATGTGAGTAATGCATCGCCGTTTGATCTAGCTTCTTGGGCATCGTTGGCAATGCACAACCATGATGAACAATTTTGAGTCAAACATCTTACCATGAAGCTACCTGGGTTGTTTCTCAATGGTTTTCATCAACATAAATGCTAGATAGTCAATCGGGTCCACGTGTCATTGTTTTTTCACGATAAAAACACTGAATTACGAATCATCTCGAAAACAATTTGAATTTCATTAGCGACCACATGGATGAACGTTTTCTTTAAATTTCAATTATATTCTGTCCATAATTTCGGGATTTGAATAGACGTCTTCTTGGTCTCTATTTGTGCGGTAATTCTTCTCAGAAGTCATCTTTCCGGAGTACTCCGTTTCCCCTCACTCCCTTCTTTCCCTTAGGAAGACCATTTAGAATGCACTTAAGCTAAACATGTGTATTTACTATTAGCTATGAACTTCTATGGAACGAGCATATTTAGTTAGCCTAAATATAATATGTAAATATGAAAAGTTGGTGATTATACATATGCATTAAGGCTCATTGAAACAGTTTCAACACTCAATTTACCCCTGAAAATCATAGAACCACCAAGCAGCTTTTTAATCCGTGTCTGAAGTCAGCATCCGCCAATCAAAGTCACGCAATAATTAAACTCTGTAAATTTTTTCACAAAAGAAACTCTCCAGTTTACTTAGATCCATACAGAGAAGCTGCTTATCACAGGAGTCGATCGCTGTACAGTCAGTGGCTTGTTAACACTCTAGGCCATTGACAGAAGGGTGCTTTATCAATCAGTATTGATTTCCAACAGGTGGAAGCCAACCGGGCTGGATAGTCTGATGGTCAGGGGTTTGGTTCACAGTCGTTTACCCTGACTGCGAATCTCAGTGGCGCCTCGGTAGATATACATATGTTATTCTTCCTAACATGACGGAGGTTGTACAGTGCTTCCACTGTTTTTCAATGATGAATGGATCACTGACAATATGGGGAATCGTATTTTACTACTTCCAGAAATTCAATCATACCATCATCCGTAATTTCATTGACTGATAATTTCAAAATCTTTTACTATCTATTTAAAATGCAAACGGAGCTCTACTTTCATTTCAAACGAGGCGATTCGCCGCTAATGCAGTAAGTCACAGTGTTACCAACTACCCACGCAACTATCTAATCTGTTTTGTGTCCGGAAGTGCCATCCAGTTATTCGTTCGTTGTTCGAAGCAAAAAAGTACAAAGCAAACATGTCATCTCCTTTGATCTGTTAGTACGATAACGATGATAACCGGGTCACGACGAATAGCTTGTCACTTACATCCGGATTAGTAGGAGGACAAAAACAGCGATTGCTTTGGCTAGGGGATGAGGTGAACTCAGGAAGGGAACTAATAGTTCATCTGACGTGGTCTTACCATTCGGCACTTCAAGGCCTTTTGATCTGATTGTTTTTGCATCCTCATTTCCGGTGAGTACGGGTCACTCCTGTCCGTACGCGCGGTTAGATATCTTGTCAAGCAGAAAAGCCAGCGCTTGTTCAAGAAACGGGGTGTGTTGCTCAACGCGAAAAGACTTTCAAGTTTTCTGCGTTTGCGATATTTGTAAATCTGTTTCCGCTTATCTCTTTTGGACGCGGAGTATGTAGCTCATCTCAAACAAACAAAGATCTGCTTAGGGCATCCATTTTTTGGTTTGATATTTTTCTTGTTTTACACTATGTTTTTGCTCGTTCTCAAGTGTGGTCTCTTGTGAATTCTGCGCGTGTTTTTTTTCTCTTCAAACAGGTTGGAATAATGTTTGTATCACTGCTTTAGAAAAAGTATTTCTGGGTGCCCATCAATCTCTGTGAAGAAAACTAATTTTTAAATGACGTGAAAGCCATAACTACAGCACCTGTGTTCCGGATGATATACGTTTCTGCAGTCTTTATATTCCATTATGGCCTAAGCCAACAGAGTGGGTTTTTGTAATGTCCTGGTTATGTGCATGACCTACAGGAGAAGCCACTCATCGTGCACCTAGCGGTTGACATTCCAAGTCAATGGCGATTTGGCATCATATCAGAAATTTAATGCGAAGTTAGCCGTTGTGGGTTCTCCTGGATAGCCTCGCAGTTAACTCTCTTCTAATTCACAAAGTACACGTCACGCTTGAGGCTTGGTTATGACTTGGTAGTTTTGCACTGTAATGGTAATAGCAAACACGCGTGCTGAGTGAGTTCTTTGACGAGTGCCTCAGTCGAACACTGATCGCGGGTGGGCCTTGATGCTACTGATTATCAAGTATACTAATGTGGCAGTACGCTAAGGAATGTGGCGTAATTTGGCTTCCTTTCTTTCAGAAAGTGCTAATGGCTAGTCTGTTCCCGATTGTTGTAACATGGACGCTGTTTTTTTGCCTAATTCAGAAATGTTTCAATTCTAATACCGTCTCTTTAGATTGTCCGTCACTCAACCATACGTAAAATGGTTTCTATAACTATTTTTTTCTTCTGGCAGACATAGAAACCCGTACATGTAAAATCTGCTTGTATCGCTTACTCACAAGTTTACCCACTCACGCACTGTGCCACTTCCTAAACCGAACAATGCATGTCACAATCGTACTGCCTGTGTCCTGCGATTGGCTCGAATAAACGGGTGGACGCATAGTGAATACGATTCGGCTATTTGGTTGCTAGTCGAAACCGATGTAACTCTGATACCGCCCTCTTGGTCATATATGTTCACCGTCAAATTCCGAATATATTAACATATGGGCACACGCACTCACGCACACACAAGCCTTCTGATGAATGTAGGTACGACCAATCTGATATGCTTTTTAAGAGTTTTTCGACGATCTACATGAGTGAGGATCTAGCGATGTGTTTTTAGTTTGAATTATGTGAATGGATAACTAGTTTCTGATAATGGCCATCCTTTAAATCGTTCAGAGGTGAGCAGGCCTAAAATGAATCACTTGCAAATTTACTGATTTATTTCAACTGTATTTCGATGCACTGTTTCCTTCCAAATGAAAAATATTACTTTATCAAACTTTAACAAATAATACATGAAAACTGAAATTAAAGCTTGGAACTGAGTAAACAGTCCCATTATAAGCGTCCTGCTATGAAGAATATTCACCTACAGCTGCAATTTTATTTGAATACTACGGAGCAGTCTAGCTTTAGAATAACACGGTGATTCTCCCAAAGTTTATTCGTCCGTTACCATGGCTAACCTTCAGAACGACGACATATAATCTCAAGTATGGATTTCCGACATAAGTAGTATGGCATCAGATACAGTGTCACACTACTCATATCGAAAATCCATACTTGGGACCATGTGTCCTCGTTCTGAAGATTAGCCGCGTTAACGGACGAATTGACTTCGGTAGAATCACCGCGTGACTCAGAAAATGGACTCTCTGTCCACACACACTCTATTTGATTCGAATGAGCTTACAGCTGTAAGCCAACTGTGAATTGCTCAAGTATAGGGGTGATTGGGTGGAGCGGTGCCGGGTATGCATACCTGATGAGCGGCAAAACTGTAAAACCGGTCGTGCGCCTCAGGGAAATGTTGTCTCATCATCCAAATACAATCCCAAAAACGTTCGCGTATCTTTTTTATGAAAAGCCTGTTCCACGAAGAAATTTCTTGTCAATGTATCACCTGAGACAGAGTAGACTTTGTGAAATGATTAAATTTGCTGTAGATGAGCAGATGTGTACAAATCTAGTGACTTGACAACATACTGAAACCCAATGGTCCTTGTAACACTGATGTAAGTAAATTTAAGTTTCAGTGTGTAGTTTCAGAAAAACACAAAGTCGGTGGTGACAGCCAAATGTGAGGGCCTGGAGACTCTGTACATAAATACTACAGAGAGAACACTTGTTACGGCCGTGGCAAGAAAAACGGGGTTGCACGAGGTTGCGTAAACTCCACAGTTCCGGACTCGACCTTCGGCCGCCGTGATCAGTCCCATGAGTAGTCCTTTGTTGTGGATTCTGAATGTGACCATGACTGATTTGAAAGCCTTCGTTGTATTCACCTAGAGTCCAGCATCAACCAGATGTTGTGTGATTGTGCTGTTGAAGGTTCAAACGGTTCCCCTGCGAGAAAGAGCTCGGAAGTGTCCTGCTAATTCTTTAAACACGTATCTCATCGTATGCACGGTACACTGTACACTAAAAAGTGTGCAAACGTATATAGAACAAATGTTTGAGACTAATTAGGCAAACCATTTGGGGTTACTGAACAATCAGTGACCTAGTAATTGACTGGACTGGAGCTTGCACAGAGTTAGGCGCTAAAGCAAACCATAAGACAATTGCATTCTTTTAAATGCTTTCCTTGTGTAGGGGTTGCGTGGCCCTCTTACCCAATCACTTTGGTGCATATTTTACGCTCATTTTGGAAGTTATACAAAGTAAGTACTCATTGTGTTTCCGAATTGAAAGTGCGTTGTTATTTACAAAGCATTGTAGCTAATGCTTATAAATGCCCGAAGTTCCTTATTTCTATCAAATTTGAGATTAGTTGTCAGCGACAGTCGAAACAGTGACTAATTGCAAGCATTACCGTCAAGTTTTTATAAACAACTGGTAAACTTTTACCAAAATCTATATGCCATTAGACGTAAGTAGAACTAGATAGAAACAACCCCGAAGTAATGAAATTTGGCCCCTATTTGCCCTGTTTTGACCTACTTCAAGTTTTCCCACTTTCCGGAAGCTGTATTTCTTATTGGATCAAGACTGATTACGCTGTCTAGTAGTCTAATCAATTTTCGTTGCCGTGCACCTTGAATACAAACGACGTTTGGAATGACTCTTTACGCATCACCCAGTGCAATTAGTTTTTTAATTTGAAAAGTAGAAACATGTAATCGTATTTGTGACGATAAGTTAATTTATCATGTAGCACCGACATTTTACTCACCCTTACACTCATTCTAACCTCTTTGGTATCGCTTTTTTTCCTTGTCCGTCTTCGGTTTGATCCATGGGATATCTCGATACTCGATTCGTTTGGATTCCATTACCAATGACGAGGTAATGGCACCGGATCTAAAAGCCAGACCGGTCAATCGGTTTGCTCTTATGCCTGTTCTAGTCGTAGTGGACAAACTAGCGATAATCTCTCTATTTCTGTAATATCGATCGGGAAAGTTGACATGAGAGAAGAAATAGTTAGATGAGGAAAACAGATTTGAAGGTGAGGAATGAATTATCTTTAGTGGGATCTTCGGCACATATGTCTGAAAATCGGTCTAATAGTTCAAACGTGACGGATGACGCTGGGGAATATATATGTCGAAAAAATCTATCATATTGAGAACCTTGTGCACACTACCAAGGTCACGTCAGAAGAAAAAAACTGCACAGCGATCAACTGTTTTCAACTTTGAAAAAAATCCACAGTTGCAACCTAGCGATATTTATATCCTGGACAACTTTGTGGCATCTCAACGCAGTGCTCACAGAAATACCTCGAAACTGTCCCGGACCCAAATTGCTCTAAGATGTATTCTTGCCTTCCGGAAAGCATCCCGGGGAAAATGTATTTCACGCATTTTCAGTGGTTGTTACTGCTACTGTTACGGGACATATAAATCCCAATAAACGAGATTCAGCTATTAGAAGTAAGCTGTTGTTTGCTGAAAACTATAGCAATGACTGAAAAACGGGCAGACGATAAATTCCGTTTTGTTGTGTATAACTTATTATTCCTACTTTAGATGCCCGAATACATGCTGCAGACAAGCATTTTAGAGAAGCAAACTGATAAATTTAAAGAGGGAAATCGAAAAATGTAGCATAATTTTTACCAAAATAGATTGTGTATTTTGTTTTCGATTTGTGTGCCCGTTTTTACTGCAAACCAAAAATAACTCACTGTATTGGCTAAAAAGCCGGAAACCCGAACTTCAGTCATTGCATGATTCACGATCGAGTGGCAGCTAAACCTCTTAGACTAAGTTGGGGATGCGAAAGTTTCGAGATTTGACAAACAAGTAGCACGAACAACTCATAACTCGACTGTCTGCTAAGCCGATATTTTGATCACATATGAAAAAGATTCTTTCCATTAGCAAACCTCAAACATTCCGGAATTGCTTCCAAAGACTAACGAACTTCATTATCTCAATGCTCAACAACCGAATGGATAGTCACTGAACCTATGGATCACACCGCATTCTTGCCCTACAGACTTGAAAGCAAACATACTATTGTTGTGGATCAGATCAAGACTAATAATTTAGCCGCGTAAATAGTTCAACTCAGTACTGAACTAACGAACTCCTTTGTGATCTCAGTGAATGGTAAATTTTCGGCATTTGCATAAAACAGAAAGGAACCAATATGCAAATGATGATAAGGGATCGTGAAAATATAAATTAACTATGTGAAAGTGGAAAGAGAAAACATTTTGGCCATCGAAGTAGATGGCAAATGAAATCATTCACTAGGATTTCCGGGTTTACCCGTGGACAAACAATGTGGAAACCAGTACCATTCTGCATGCGTAGAGACCCGGCTACAAAAAATTCCCAATTTTGAAGACCTAGACGAGGAAGAAAATGCTTTGAAGAATACGGAGCAGTGAACCGACTAGTATCAGTTGGTAATGTACAATTCATTTGGCATAAAAATAAAAATACTTGATAATCAATAAATTTTTGTAACTGACCCCAAAAATAATATATGTTTGTAGAAAATGCTTTCAACTTACCTCCAAGTTATCCAACAGTAAATCTTTTGTATGGCAACGGTTCACCAGAAGACAACTGCAGAAGACTTTACCAAGCCAGGTTGGTAGCATAAATGAAGTCAGAGATCAAAAGATGCGTCGTTATGTTCGAGGAATCTGAATGACAACGAAAAGAAATACAGTTAAAAAGTTCGTTTGAACTTCCGTGCAATAGATATTAGCTTATAATTTCAGTGTCAAGGCATCCCAAAGCGACCATTTTTCCTTGCGTAAGAGAAAATAAGGTTTATTGAGGGAATGCTTCTCAATAATTTCTCCCCCGCTGACTCCCCTTAATGTTGGGCAAGGGGAAGAAACAAACCGAGCGTGACGAAAAAGGTTGTCACGCGTGGAATGTAAAGTATGACAGTTACGTGAGTATTGTGAAGAATACGGAGAGTGCTTTGATGAAGGAAATAAAAAGCATCAGTATATTCGAAGAGATATCGACCTAATCAAGCAGACTCCGCAATCCGAATTAAAGCTAATGTTGTGTAGATAAATACAATAAACTTGGGTGACCACACTTTTGAATAATACAGTCTCAAACGCCTTCAATAAGGTAGACAGACTTGTTGGCATCTTTTTCGAAAACGGCTGCAATACAAACAAATATCCAATTAGTGAGAATTTAATCTCTATCTGCAAAAAGGTTGGATAGATTGCTGTTCAAAAAATGCTGCAAATTTAGGAGCACAGGCTTTAGAAACCTCAAGCTCCGGCTTTCAGATCATCATCCGTACTGTACTTGACTTATATCAGAATTGTACAGCCAAGGGTAAACAGAACGAGTTGGAATCAATTCAAAGCAAGACTGAAAATCTGTCAGAGATTGAGAAGATCTGGTGACTGAATACCTCAACACGTAGGTTCAAGTAAGACTTGATGGAACTTTGGTTCATTCACAGCCTTCGACGTACCTCACCGTTATTCTTGTGTTTGACAGCATTTACCTATACACATTTCAATCATTCGCGTGTCCTGAGTTTTCATAAAGGAAGACGTGATTGTTTGCTCTTCTGAAATAGACTGGTAGATGATCAGTGGTAATCTTTTGTCCAGACCTGTCCTGTTTCTAATTCGACTTCTATGGAAGAAATTTGTACTTCCTTCTTCAGCCATTCATAGAGCATAGCGAACGCTTTAACATTCACTACTGACGTTTAGATCCAATTTAGAAATCACACAATCGACATTTAGCAGACGATGTTGTGAAGCATATCACAACCCAAATGCGAGTCGGCATTCGAGATTATATTACTTTTACACAAAATGTTTCCGGAAATCGTGTTCATTCGGGTTTCCTATTTCGCAAACGAGTGGTGCATGCTAAGTGTATGATTCCACTACACCCGTAGGACAGATTGATGTGTCCAAATAACCGACATACTTTGTTTCTGAGCCGTATAAGTCGTACATGCGAGTCTCAATCAGCCCCACCCTCTACTCGAAGATGCCATCATCGGAGTAGATCGCTGTGTGAATCAGGAACTGTTCGCTTTCAAAGCCAGTAATTTATGTTCGCTATATCTATCTGTATTTCAGGTAAGCAAATCAATGGCAGTCATCCCGCATAGTCCAATATCAACGTTTATGACTCACCGTCACACAATTCGGCTTCAAGTACCTTTTGGGGTTCGGTGGATATGTAAAGTAACAAGAATGAAACTGCTGCATCTTGCTCCTATGGTCTTCAGTGGTGATCTGTGAGCTCGTACTGCATGATGAATCATTTTACAAAAAACTTGTGTGTTTTACTGATCAAAGTGCTTCATCACGATTAGAAAAATCACTTTGTCGTTTTCCCAACCGAGAATAGAAATAGCATTGCACGGACCCCACAATTTTCCCGTACAGTTCTACATATAAAGCAGCAATTTCCAATGCACTTCAAATCCGGTCCAGACCGGATACATTGCACTCGCCTCCGTTGGGTGGTTTGGATGTCTTCACGTCACAATGCACATAACACATCTGTTCCGGATCACTCAGATATGGTTCCACATTTTGTACGAGGATTTCTTCCATCCCTAGGTGACAGCAAGGTCCAACACGCAATTCTTCCATGCTTTTCACATTTTGCCACATAATATCCCCAGTCAAACTAACCCCATCCTTTGTGAGACCTAAAAGAGCAAGGAAAGCCAATGGTTAACTAAAGAAAAAAAAATAGTTCGGTTGTGACGATTCAGAGAACCAAATCTCGAAGTGAATAAGTTTTTTGTTTGTGTTGATCTACTAGTATAAATCGCTTGGTGACTTTTGTTTATTTATTTCAACGAATAGAAAAGCTATTAAACTAATTGATTGACTGTGAATGAATGAACGAAAAGGGATAACCTAATGATTGGTGGCATGAACTAGTGAGCAGAAAAGGGAGTTTGCATTTGTATGACTGCTTGAGTGAATGATTGATGGACAGAGCGATCCGCACAAGCAGTTAGATAATCAAGGCATCACTGATTATTTTGTTTTCATGAGTTAGAGACAAAACTCCCTTTGATTCCACTTTTTTGCCCACGCAAGTGGCAGTCCGTGAAACATTTTGAAAATTATTCAGAAGAATAAATTCCTGTTTTTTAGTAAACAGTCCTTCAAGGTTAGCTGAGCAGCACTAATTAATATGAACAGCTGGATAGGCCTTGTGGTCACTTTGAAATCCTTATTCGCTTATATGGAATGCTGAGAGATTTTTGAAATAGGTTTTCATCAATACTTCTTCCAAAATTATTATTAATTCAATATTTGTGTTTTATCAAGGATCTTATCACAGCTATCACTGAATTGGTTACAATTTTGCTTCGAAGGATTTTAGCCACACTAACAAACATATGTATTTTCTGTGATAATTTGCGGTGTTATCGACTTGACTTGTATGAAATAAACGGTTCGGAAAAATCGAGATTCGTAGCCAGTTGTGCTCGTGTTCATGCACACTCAATCATTCAGATTAGATAGAAATGGGTCAAAAAAGACTGCCGCTGGTCTTGGATCGATGGACGGTCCTTTCGTACTTCCCACTGTTGGCCAATGATTCCTTGGAAGCACACTGAAAGCTTTTCAGAAGCTTGTGTTGAGAACAAAGATCTTAGACACACACGAACACACACCAAGACACTTGCATACAAACAATGAAAGCCAATTTACCTCAGCTTGAACTTTTAGCATTCTTCCTAATATGTCTTAACGAAAACGACGGGGCACGGGTTTCTAGCACGGTACTTATATCACTGATGAACAAATCTCCCAAAGGTCGCGTATCCTAGCTGACTAAAACATTGCCCCACTACCGTTGATACGAACGACAGAAACGAAGGTTTCACCTCCACACTTACAAAGCAGACATATTGTTTGATACACGGAGGATATGAATACCCAAAGATTATTCGACTGCAAACCGGTTATCTGCGGTAACCTTTGAATGACTACCAATATTTCTGACAAAATTGTTGCCATGATGTTCTGATCGCTGAGCTTGGCGTTTAGATCGCAAACGTTTCATCACCAGTCGAGGTGACATGCACGCCAAGCTCAGCGATCAGAACATCATGGCAACCAACAACCTAGGCTACAACCAAGAATATAAAACACTACGGGGACACTGGAAAAATGATAAGAAAATACACTAATCTTGGACAGATTTGAGTCCTATTTAATTCATGGTACAAAAAGCGCAACTAGGAACACAGATGTTCATGGAAAAAAAAACTAACGACTTAGTCCAGTTTAACATCGATGAAACCTGTTTCAGATGGCAAACGATAACCTAGTCAATAACGGCACATTTGAGTCTGTATGGAGCTCACTTCCTGGACCGCGCTACCTGGTGATATTCGGGGCATTGCTCGAGAGCCTGATCGAATTCTATCAATGGATGCAGTAGACTGAATGGCAAAAGCCGGGCAAAAACTAAATGGCCAAACATTCAGACTACTTGATTCGTCAGTAATTACAAAGAACCGGAAATTCGCAGACACCTCTAGTTATCTATCAGGAAATTTCAAGAATATCTTCAAGATCTAAAGCTAATCAAAATGAGGACTTCAAAGCAGACTAAGCAGAATCAACTATACGTTTTGTACTGAGGATGCAATTTCGACGGGGATTGGAACATTATCCGTCTGAAATGCAAGCTAATCGGACAATTGTCGAGGAAAACATTGACATATTTATTATATAGTTCTTCCGTCTTTTGTGCAATCACGATAACAATTTTCTGGAGAAGAGTTTTCCTAGTTGTATATCGTCGAATGGGAAAATGACTGTCGAGGTCATCATTCGAATTCGTGAGCACAAGGCCAAAGTTCACCGGGATCAGTGTTTGACAGCTGCTAGCGGTAAACGAGACTTTTAAATGTAACGTTTGTAAAATCAGCGCCTAAACCAAATTGTTAGATTGTTCACAAGCGATTTGCCAGAAAAAGTGGACTTTTTGCATTTCCGGTTGGAAAATTAAGCACAAAAATGCAGTGATATCCAGTAAGCTCCATCAGTGTGATCATTCCCGGTTACCACAAGATAACGATAATAAAATAATAATAATATCTTACTTTCTAGCATATAATATTGGAGCAACATTTACGGACCGGGGTCACGGTCAGTCAGTGACTGCTGAATGGGGAAAGTGATTGGCCGTGGCAAGAATCGAAGCCTGGAGAAAAGATTCCTAATTCAACCAGGAAGACTAATTGAGAACCTCCGGTCATCAGTTTGTGAAACGAGTCGGAGCAGATCAGAAAGTCGATGCGCAATGTAATAACCTAGTCAAATCTGGTCATCTGTAGGTAGGCACATTTGAAACCAAATTTATCCACGTCGTTCTCGCGTATAACCAGCTGTCAGTGACCCAGGACTAAACTTATATGAGAAAAACCAAACTGATGATCTAAAAAACTAAACGCAAACAAGTATTATTTTGATAAAAAGGGTCCAGTAATAAACTGTCACAAAGAACCTCAACTTGGACTAGCTGTAGAACCCCACCCCGTAGGTTATATGAAGTAGGCTCAGCTTCATCACTGCTGACTGATTCATTCGAAAACTTCAAAGTTGAATTTGTTTACAACTAGAGCCTGTACACATAACGATGAAATAATTTAAAACGGAGTATTGCTGCCTCACCAGGAATCACGGCAGGACGATCTATGGGAAAGTCAATAATCCTAGCCACTTGTGAGCTTAGTTCCATTTTTTCAGCGCATACAGACAGATGCACAGTGTGACTCGTTTCTGTGTCTATTCACTTATGTGTACAAAATGAGTTGCAATGAAACTTTGTGCGCGTATCAGGACTCATGCCTAGTAATCAGACCAGTCTTCAAGTAATTCATTCTGTCCCAGTGGCATAGGATAATCTGGATGGAATGATTCTCAAATAATATTTTTATATAGTGATACTTCCGAAGATCAAATTGTTTTTGTAAAATTTACCATCGCCTTATATCGTAAACTACCCATGAATAGTTATGGTTTTTGATAAACCGGTCTGATTGGGATGTCTTAAAAGCAATGTTGCCTAGACCCCAGTGGGTCCATCGGTTTGATTTTCTGGTTTTCCCTTGAGTGGCTCGAGCTTGGCTACCAAAGCAAAGGACATTCGTTACTCCCAAGCATTTTATAAATATTCTGGGCATAAGTAAATTGTGGTTGGTGGTTCGTGATGTTTGAAGTATCGAGTACCACCCACGCACGTATTCAGTACAAATGTGGGCTAAAATGTGGGAGAAGTAGTCACTCTGTCTTCTTACTTCGCTCATTTGACCCGCGGTCGTGGTCAGATTTATATTGGTAGCACAAACCGCTGACTGTCACGACGGATATCCGATTTAAGCTTCAAATGGCCGAAGAAATGGACGACATAGGACACGTAAAACGCTCATCATGACGAAATCTAAGGTCATCGGCTACAATTTCACAAATATGAAAGGGCACAGGATTGACCGAGCTTTACCATCCCAACTATTGTTACGGGGTTCTAACTCTAGACAGTTGGCATTCAGCAAGTCGGTAATAACTAGATTACCTAATCCAGGTACACTCACCTAAATCGACCAATACAATCGGTCCGTTCACTATGCTGCTGATTGCCCTTCGCGCTCTGCTGGGTTGGAATTCTATGCCCGGTCTAACGCATTTTCAGATACATATCAGACAGTAGGTTAGAGTTCAGGGGAAAGTGACAAATGCTGAATTGAACAGCAGGTTCATTTCTGTTGGGTATGAATCCAATCGCAAATGCTGGCTAGTAGCCAGTGTTGTCTATTTGTAACATATTCGAATGTCTGATGGGTTGTATTTGTATGGGTTGTTGTTGTTGTATGGGTTGTTGTTGTTGTTGTTGTTAGTAGATCTCATGTTGCGCTCAAGCAGTGGTTCAAATCCCACCGTGGTGAATATGTTTCGCCTGGGAATTCTATCTATCATTGCCGTCGGCGGAAAAGTGGTCATCAAAGCAAATCTCAAGCACGGAAGTCTAGGGTTCAAATCCTGCCACCGCAGCCGGCAGCTTCCCTTTCAGCAGCTCTTGACTGACCTTGACGAGCCGCCTGAAATCTCCTGCCGTCACTGAACAATAAACAGAAATGAAGTAAATTATTGTTGTTGAAATCCGAAGAGTAACTTCTCACGTAGACAATCACTGGAAGATTGCATTTGCATTTGCACTGCCCTCCACTTATGTGCACTAGATCATAAAATCCCGGAAATACAGAAATGATTCTCACCAATTTTATGTACTCTTCACGTAACGTTTTTTGCCCTCAGATTTTCCCTGTGTGATACTGTTACGGTTAGCCCCAAATGGTAGTTTGTAAAAGAACAGAGCATGTCACTTCCATCGGACTAAATCACTTGGTCGAATTTTATGATATATTACAGTGAATTCTCCCAAAATGTCGCGTGAATTTGTCATTGTGGCATGCAAAGTTGTTTGAGATGATGTCGGCATAGAATGATCTGATAAAATACGAGATAGATCATATAATCTACTCTCAAACAGCTAAACTAATTGAGTACAAAAATTCTGTCGACAACACAGCACTGTGTACCGGTAAAAAATTTCCATTTACAAGTGCACGCACACCACGATGAACGGGTTTTATAACAAACTGCACAAATGCCTTTGTAGTACCTACCACTGCGAAAAGCTCGGTGACAAATTTCAGTCTGATTTTTTGATCGTGCGGAAAAAAGAGAAGAGAATTTTGGTGAACAGTGTCCCCCAAAATTGCTAAAAAGATAACAAGCTATCATAAAACAACGTACTCACGTGCCACCTCATTTGTCTTATGTAAAGCAACAATAAAGTGTGACTTTCCCATAAGATGAATAAGGTGACACACCAGACTCTTTCACTTGCCTACCGTAATCAGCTACTTTTCAGGGTGGGATGTAACACAGCCACGGGTACAAATAATTCAAAGTCAAAATAAGTGAAAAATTCTAAAATGAGAAAAAGTCCAACTCCATGATTAACACCAAACCGTTCCTGACCAAACTAAGAAACACCAAAGTGGAGGACGATAAAACTATGGTCTAGTTTGATTTCACGGCGTTCTTCTTCATCTCAACTGATCTTAACACTACCCAGACTGGAGGTTGGATAAACTAATAGTTTTCGAATTGATGAACGTATAATCATACACATGCTTCACGTTCAATAGGGCTATCTACGAACAAATAAAAGGCACTCGTTTGCAGCCATGGATATCCATATTTTTTACAGAAGTTATAATGCACGCCTTTGAGAAAATTGCATTACCGAGGGTTAAACCAAATCTCGGTCAAATGTCAACTTACTGAATATAGAAGTTCGCCCTGGAATGGTAAAAGCTCAGATGTTTATGATTATTAACTTGCTAATGCTGAGGTCATCCGATAGGTCAAAGTCAAATCAAGTAGCACGCTCCATATATATATATATATATATATATATATATATATATATATATATTTATATATACGGCGGAGTGCGAGGATCGTCACCTAAACTCCGACAACGTCGCTCGAACATTGCCATTGTTAAGGTTTGCAAGCTGAAGATTACTCAGGCTCGGTAGATACACTCGGTTCTCCGGATGCAAAGGTCTTGGGTTAAGTTCCATGAACAACTGAATGTTAGCTTGACGTAGTTTCTTTCATTGTCGCTTCTCCACTGTCTTTAATTGTGTTTTGAGCAATCAACTACTTACCTCTTCGGTTATTGACATGTACACCCCAACACACCGCAACTGCTGAGTTGCTTACAAAACGTTATAAGTAACCTAGTTTTCCTTCCCTCTCTCCGACTTATTGGAACACACTCCAAGTAAAACACATATATATATATATATATTAATATATATATGGGTATCCAACCCGGGATTCTTTATATATGTAGCACCCAGTTTATTTGTTTCATGTTCGTTTTTTGTGTTCTTTGGATGAAATGTCAGTACACTGCCTGCCAGACAAATGCAAGTACAAACACGGTTGTACTGGGTAAACTGATTGCTGCTTAGCTGCTAGACAATTTGACAACACCTAGCAATCAATCAACCATAACGGAACAGCTCATTTGCACCAAGGATATCTAATCCATTTTATTTAGGTCTTCATTCAGTCGCGGACTGTAGTCACGAGGTTCGTGTGCATTGTTCCACCTCATTGCTTTCAATCCATGAGACTTAATCACATTGGTTTTCGCTTCTTGCCTAACAACTATTTTGAGCAACTACCTATTTTCTTATTCGGTGATTAGTGTGCATACCACAACACACTACCTCGATGGCATAGTATGTCCTGTACCGATGAAGATTAGATGCAGGATAGTCTGCGACCACTACTACTACTAACACAGCTTTCACTCAGTCCAGTTCTTTTAGCCTTTAACCTTTGCACATACATGCTTTGGTATTGATCACCTCCTCTTAGTAATGTCTAATTAAAAGCGAAATGACTGAAGGTATAAAGAACAGATAAACAGAAAAAAGTAATAATCGGAAGTACTGAAGATGACACATGAGTCTAAGTGCAACAAAACCGCTAACTGAATCACCAAATTATGTCACGTAATGTTCCAGTCATCTGGTGGGTGGATCTTGTAAACCCTAACCCGAGCGTTCAACAGGTTCGATTCAGTCGAATTCACTGGGTAAGTTCTTCCCACCTCATTTTGTGCTGCGGAATGACCACGTCCACTTGTCTACCAACCACCAGTTGTCTGGAGAAAAACATACATCGAGGAACCCTATTTGTGGTCACGGGTACCACATGCTCCAGCCATTTTAACCAGTTCAGATTGAATACTTCCTCTAGAGACTAACCACCGGTTATCAAAACCTAATGACTTAGCTCAGCCTTGCTGATTCAGTATTCCCACCGCATCCGAACAATGCTGCGAGGAAATCGGTGCTCATACACCAAGTCCTGGCGTATCTTCCGTCGGTATCGGCCATGTTTCTCGGCAGTACTGGAAAACGGACCTAACAGCCACATTGTACACTCGACACTTGCTGGATAACTGAACGTCACTCCGGCGCCATAACTGGTTAAATTAACAAAAGTCAGACAATCATTCTGTAAGCTTGGCGACACTTCATCCGATAACTGACCACATTGGCGAGATGCATCTCAGTATATAACAAATCTAAGCCTGCTGGAATAGGATATGGTGAAGGACCAACCCAGCCCTGCAGCTCTTTACACTCTGAAGGGGCAGAATGTATCGCAGTTATTGATAGATTGTTGCTAAGACTATATAGAAAGTATTATAACTTGAGTGAATCTTCAATCAAAAACAGAACGCCCATAGCATGTTTTAAGTTGAACTGTTTACTGCCTGGACAAAGATCGACGGCGCTATTCTCATGCAAAGATAACACTATTTTCTAGGTAACTATCATTAAACAGTCGAGAAGGAAGAGCAACAGTGGGTAACCCTGACGAAGACCACCTCTTGCGATAAACTCAGCTAAAAGGTTACGGTATGCATGAAATCGGTTCCGAATGTTCCCAATGATTGTGTGTATCTGCCACTATCTATTAAAAGAGACAGTGCTGGGGACTGTACTCTCGACTGAGTCAAAGGCTGCTTCCCTATCAAAGATGACAAAAAACTTCTGAGCTTACGGAAGATACCTAAGTGTTCCAAAATCTGCCGAAAAACGAACGTGATGAAAAACATTCCGGAACATGTATAAAACAGGTTTGATTCTCAAGCGTACACCTTTGGTGGGCATTGAATAATAGGTGCAGAATAATCCTGGTGAGCAGCTCAAATGCGGTACTTAGTAGGCTGATGGCTCTGTGGTTTTTACAAGAGAATCTGTCACCTTTATTGTGACTTGACAAAATTACCAATTCATGTGGCATAATTAAATAAACCGGTGTGTTTTGCTTGTTGAGTAATCGCTTAACCAGCTAAATTACCACTGTGAGGGTTTGTAAATCCTTTTTGCCAGCTGGAGGACCAAATACGGCACTTAGAACGAACATTTAGGAGATTGCTTTGGTAACAAACCTTTGGTAACCGCACTGCTCCTCGGTGAGAATTATACTTCTAGTAGGTTAAACTCGAAATACATTTCATACGGCGTAGTTTAGTGCGTTTCCATGACTCCGAGCTAAATGTGGAGTATTGAAATTCATCGGAATAGCAAATAAAAAGGACGCTTTAGGTTTTATTTCTTTTCACATAACCGATTCAATATTTGAGTGTGAGTGGTAAAATATTAGATTTTGCATAATACGACTCATCCTGCGGTGTCATTTTTGAACTTACCATTGAAAACCATCAAGCACAGTACATCTGTTGTATCCTTGTTAGGATAAAAACCTTAGTGGTGTGTACTCACGAAGATTTCACTCACACTGGAACCTGGGGTGATCGACTCTCTGTGTGTGTGTGTCAAACTCTATATCTAGCAATGAACGTGGAGGCAATTCTCGGCAAAACAGCACACTGATCACTATGAACTGAACTGTTACCCGACCTCGCAATCAAGGCCGCAGTCGCTATTTTATCTGACTGGAGGATAATGAAATAGCCCCAGAAGAAATGCTTAAATCTGGTTATAACTTGAAAGATAGTGACCTTTTGTCTTCTAAGCAAATGTACTTATATTGGAACTCGAGCAAGCTAGATTCGTACAGAATTCGCTGAAGATCTGACAGATTTTCAGTCGATTACCATATGCACCGATCTAGGAAATGCAATGGCCTCTAAAATATTCCGAGCTTCGATATCACGTTTCATTATTCAGTGTTGCGTTTTGCAACCAATGGATTCCAGGTGTGGATGGACTGGTACGGTTAAAGTTTCCCTCTTTTTCAGCTTTTAAACTGACACGTTCGTTCACGTTCCTGATAAGATAGTTTAACCTTTGTACGGTCAAAAATGACCATAAGATTACATCCCTTCAATTCAACCAAAGAGGATAAGTGCAAGCATTTCGTCCAATCTTATCGGTCACTTACATAAAACATCTCAGTTTATAAACAGTAGAAAAATAAAATATTTTTATCACAAATAAGTCAGCTGTTCTTTCGAAATTACTTGACTGATTCCGGAAAGGCACATTGTTTGCAATAATTGTTTCTGGGCACAAAAAGACGATATCTGGCTTGATCAACTTAGCTTCGGTAAAAGCCAGCAGAATTAGTCGAACTTTTAAATGATCAAGTCAGGTGAACTCAATGACTTCGCAACAGCCGATGCTGGGTTTTAGCTGCATTTAGTATTGCACAGTCCATCTGATTCGTTGAGTACAAAAGCCAATATGGAAGGGGTTCAGTCACTCTCTGAGCCAAGTATTGTTCTAAGTATATTCGAAGTACTGTTACACAACCGGATGAAGACCTGTTGACATTTATTAAAGCTATGTCGATAAAGATAGAAGCTCTGCTTTTGTGCACAGAAGCAATCATTGAGAAAAAATCTGTCTTCCGTGGCAGTGGCCATACAGTCCCTAAAGAATTGCTGGATTATTTGTGAGAAAAATTCCCATTTTTTCCATCGTGTACCCCATGCATCGTATCATATCACACATCATGTAAACCGACATGTTTCATGTATGTAATCGATAACTGTGAACGAGATGCTTGCATCTCATAATATGTCATCATTTCGCACCTATGACTTGGATAAAGCGGAACACGATGCTTCAGGTTTCTCAGACAGAGTTTCCGAAGTATACAGTCAGTCACCCTCCTGATCAAAGCATTTCTTCTTTAAGAAATGTCATCATAATTTCTCGTATTTGTCATTTTCCGTTTGGTTGTATAAGCCATCTTCAAGGCTATGAACGATCCGCGAAACCAATCCACCCTAGGTTGAAAAAGCTGCTTTTCCAGACAAAAAAGCAAATAATGTAGGTCCCGACTGCTTCAGTTTCAAACTCGAATTCTCGATACCCGAATTATTTGCCTATTTGACAGACAAACATCCGGTAACATTTATTTGTGGTAATTGCGTACTGTACTTCTGAATTTGAAGGCTGTTAATGAATGATTTGTAACTGTCTTCTAGTCTGCGATTTTATGAATAAATGATTTAGCTCTCAAGTCCCTCGTTCATGATACGATCAAAGTACATAGTTCAAGGAGAGGTCCGATAGCTCCCTAAAATATCTGACTTTTGAGGTGTTAATAATATTTTTCCTAGGTATGAATTGGGCAATTGTTGGTAGAGCCATTACTTTCGGAGAAAGAAGAGGAATAGCCATGCACAAAATGGATACGGTAAATTTTGAAAAGGATAGAACAACAGGCAATTTCCACATTCAACAATCAGGTTAAACAAATACGTGAATAACCAGTCCGAGGGTGACAGCGTCTCCGGTGATAAAAACGTCAGCAAACAAAAAGACCAACGAACACTTGAACTTGAGGAGGAAGTATATAGGGTTTTTAATATTACCGTGGGAGAATCGATCGTCCTTTACTGGATACCCACTACCTGTTACAGCTTGGTAGTCTTCAGTTTAGATGTGCTCTCGATTTACCTGCTTCACTGAGTCCATGAAGCCAGAAGATAAATTTGAAGGCGAATTCCTAAGTACTACGCCAGTCAGTATGAAAAGTACCTTGAGGATTCTGAGCTCAAACTCCAGAATATCACATGATAGACCAAGTTAACTGATGCTTCGCCGCGTTGTCCAGGTACCTACTTTGGATCAACTCTCCACAGTCTACGCTTCTGACTAGTGAGAAGATGGTTCTGGTCAGGCTTCCTAAAAATTCCTAGTACAACTTTATTGCCCTTCCGGTTCCCAAACCAGATGTATCAATTTATGTTTCCAGAGAGAAATAGCAGTGACTGAATCGCGCGAAATGAAATTAGAACACAAGCTAAATAGCACCAAAATATACTCATTTTTTAGCATACAAATTACCGCATTTTTACAGGCGAAAAATGTATAGAGAAACATGGTGATAATTAATAGTTCAATAACATGAGCATGGAATAGAATTCGTAAGTGTACCGAATCCCGCTAGAAAACAGAGTTTGACGTGATTCAGGATTGTCAGAATCGATGAGCATGTAACGCAATCAAAGTCTGAGGCGGAATCATATTTGCATGACCAGTTGATTGTGTGAAAACCAAGGTTGTATTATCGATTACACGTTTGAATAAATGTATTTCGCCTCAAATTGAATTCGCCATGTTAGATGTACGACATTAAATCGCCACAGAAACCCCTCCGATGAAGTGGTCATCTGTAGAGGACCACTAGTGAAAAGCTAATCTCATTTTCCATCCTACAGTTTAAATTCTAGTAGTTATCATATAACGGCGGAACGAACGAGTCATTTGATGCAAAAATTGTTTGAACAACGGCAGAAATCAGTGAATGTTCTCAAGCGAAAATACTTAACTTACTAGGCTGTCGTGAAAATTACTAGCGTCAAACAAGACATGGAGCTTTTCTAACTGGGACTATCGAAACCCAAAAAATAGACGCAAGATTTATTGCAAAACGCTAATAGAAGACCCCTTTGAACAACTACAACAGGCTGAGCAGGTACAATTTTGGTCTGTTTCTTTCCTCTTCGCTTGTCAGTTGATCCAGTCTTGAGTTACCGTAGTCATTCTGGTGTCGTCATCGTCTCGTCGTATATTTTGTGCAATTCGGTTGTGCAGTTCTCTGTGTACTGGCAAAAGTCGACTGAAGCTTCGATTTCTTTTCGTCATCATCGTGCCTGAATCCACGAACTGTAGCAATTCATAGTGACCTGTCTAAGTTTGTTTCGAAGCGAACGTTTCGGTCACGGTTGGCGGTTTCATCGCCCAGGTTTTAATTCTGAACCGGTAGGAAACCATTTATTCGACCTCTTTCCTGTTCCACTAGATTTGGCTGAAGCATCCGAATGCGTTCTGCTCACAGATTATTCCGGACGAGTACGAGAGTTCCGCACGAAACCGAACACCATCTCACCGGGAGTCATTCGGCGCTTTCACAACACTGGACACAAATTGGCAATGATTCTGTTGTTTAACGATTGGTATCGATCAATAAATGACAAAACAGGTATAGATCTAGATGTAGTTACCATTCCTCTATCCTTGAAAGAAGTATGTTATTGATTTACACCATCTTAAAATAAATAAAGCTTCTGGACTTGATGGGTGGCTTCGGTTTATAAATAAATTCTGGGACCCCCCGTATTTCGCATCAGAGTTGACAACTCTGTCATCTGATGTACAGGTGCTGTCTAAAGTCCCTGAATTTCACCTTGTTTAACTACTCTTTTGCTCAGAAACTAGGTTGCACCCTAGTAAAGGTGTGTAACTTACTGGGGAAAATGTGACAACTTGTTTCTAAAAACTAGGAATAAATTCTCTACCTTATCTAAATCAGGGCTATTATCAGGAAATTATGAAAATTGATGTATGAAAATGTGAAATTGCATAGAAAAAGGAAGGTTATTTCCTTCGCTTTAATATATATAGCCTCCTCTGAGTCACAACCTGGCACATTCTTCTACAGCAAGACTGATTTTATTGACAAGGTCCTGGTCTGGCTGTCACGGAGTTTCACTTTTTCGAACTTGGTGAACCGCAAATCGTTCGGGTTATCTTTGATGACACTGCACCGGCAAGAATAATCGCAATATTTTGCTGCCCATATCAACTGTTCTGGTAAGGTTTGGAACCTCAAAATAGCTAGAAAGATGTTCTGAGAAATTTCTTCTTAAAACTGACATATCTGAGAGCCCTCTACGTCTCATCACAGATCGTACTAAGTAAATCGATGACCGAAACAATTCACGGTGCCGTTGCAATATTTTCGCGATTGTAACACATAGCCACCTTCGTTGTTAATTCAATACTGGTCTTCGATCAACTGAACGGAGAATTCAGTAACTTTTCTCCACCCCTATTCGCAACGGCGTGTAGGAGTTTGCCGTCAGTCGTGTACTTATTGCTCTTTGTATGTCAATTTTATCATCGTATGGCTAACGTCATCATCCAAGTGGGACATGTTCGTGTTTTGCACATCTCATCTTGATATGACAAATTTTTACATTAATATTGTGATAACAAATTTCGTGACTCACAAAAAAATGTGCTCGATGGACTCTCACAATGTATTTTTACTCCTCTTTTATCGAGTAGGGCAATCCTTGTTTTTTTTCGTAAATCTCTCTTCAATGTGACGATGACAAAATGGATATTTTAGGGACTACCCTTGTACGACCTGGAAAATTGAGCCATGCGTTTGAATATGCCAGCGTTTGCCTTCGGTCAGTTGGCTGTTGTATTGTTAGACACATAATAATATTTCGCAACAATCGGTACCCTAAAACCTACTGGAAAGCACTGCGCAGGTGCCATGTTATACCCAATGTCCGATCGCTCAGACGTCATGCGCTCAATCAACTTGACGCGGCCAAATCCAGTCCAGACAAAATAGAGCGGCTGGCGAATAGATACGAAACGAACGTTGCAGAACTACAGGAAGATCATCGAAGAGAATTTCGGGAATTTGTGGATTCAGTTTGTCGAAAAGCTCGGGAAAAGAAGCGAAGGAAGTTCCTCAGCAGCTTGGAAACAAGAGTACCACCGTCCAGGTTACCGGAAGATCCTGAAAGGTATGTCCACAATCATTCTTCTGTGACGCCTAGTAAATTGCAATATGAGGCTTTATCTCTCGGACCTAAGTTTTGTGCAACTCAACCACGTTATCATCAGGTGGAAATTGAAACCCAGTTTGAAAGTCGAATGAGCCAGTTGTACGACCTGTTACCAACATCATCTGACTCAGTGGACGGCCTGAAAACATCACTTGTTTATGAATGTCAAAAGTATCACGCTGCTAGATCTCCGTTGAACGGAATATTAACTAAGCAACATCGAGAAGCGGTCCAAGAACTAGTGAATAATGAAGATTTATTATTATCGAAACCGGACAAAGGTGCCGGATGGGTTGTACTAGACCGAAGCGATTACGACAGAAAATCGATGAATATTTTACCTGATGAGAGCAAGTTCATTTACCACCTGGGTGAGAAAGACAAAACGCAAGAAGCCGAGACTAAGCTGACAGATCTTGAAGCAGCTTAAGTCAGAAAACACTATTTCTAAAACACTGTACGACAAGCTTGTGCCCTGCGGCTCACAACCACCTAGACTCTATGGGTTACCAAAAGTACACAAACCAAATGTACCCCTAAGACCGGTGATTGACATGAGCACCTCAGCCTATCACGCCACAGCTCAGTGGATTGCAAAAATTCTTGAACCTGTGCGCAAGTCACTAGCGAAGTATAGTGTGAAAGATTCGTTCTCTTTTGTGGAGATGATAAAACATCAGGACCTGTCTGAACAGACTATGCTTTCCCTAGATGTTGAATCTCTATTCACAAACGTTCCGTTGATCGAGACGGTAGAATTCATCTGTCAATACTTGACCGATAATGATATCGAACTCGACATTCCTGTGGCTAAGCTAAAAGAACTAATTCTTAGATGTACATGGAATATACAATTTCTGTACAGCGGAAAATACTACAGGCAGAAAGACGGGGTAGCAATGGGATCACCACTTGGACCCCTTCTGGCGGATATATTCTTAGCAAAACTCGAAAGTGGACCACTACGCAGCACCATCGACAGTCTATATATGTACACCAGATACATGGACGACACTTTCATAATTTGCGACTCAAAAAAAGACATTACCGAACTACTGCGAACATTCAACAACGCCCACGCAATGACCACATTTACAGTGGAAGTAGAGACGGACAATTTCCTCGCCTTTCTTGATGTGGGATTGCGTAGAATGGAGGACGGACACATAGAAAGGAGGGTGTATCGGAAATGTACATGGTTGGGGCAATACACATATTTCCTTAGTTTTGTCCCCCTACGATACAAAAGAAACCCTGTGAGCTGTCTGACCTTCAGAGCAAGAAACATCTGTAGTCCTGACACGATTGCCCAAGAACTCGAACACATACGCGGTACATTATTAAAACATGGCTATCCAGAACCGTTTATTCGTCAACATATGGGAGAGAGGAAACACAAAATGAAAGTTCAAATGGCCAAGAAAAAGGATATTTTTCTAACTGTCCCGTTCAAAGGTGACAAAACCTTAGAAATACTAGAGCTGCGCATATCCAAGACCCTCGGGAAGTGTTTCCCCGCTGCACATGTCCGAATCTTAACAAATACGAAGCCTTTCATTGTTCAACAATCCAAGGACAGGTTGCCTCATCAGTCTCAATCTTTTGTTCTATATCAGTTTACGTGTTCTTGTAGTGCGCAGTATATTGGACATACGACGAGACGCCTGTTGAAGAGGAAATCAGAACACGTCCCGGCTTCTTTACGCAAAGGTACAGTCCGGACTATCAATAGCGCAATCCTACAACATCTGGTGGATAGCGGACACCAAATCGACACGGTGACAGCTTTTAGACCAGTCCTGACAACTCCCAGAATTCACGCGAAAGGATTACGCAGGCGGTTGCTGATGACGTCAGAAGCCATAGCGAATTGCTATTGAAGCCGGATTTGTGTAAGCAACGTAACCTCGTGCAACAGTTGTTGTTGCCGTGGCCGTTACAAGTGATTCTCTTATGGTTCCATTGTACCAATTCTCCCCAGCCCCACACCTCTTTTTTCACACCTTTGTTTTTCACACCTATCTTTTCACGACATTCGGTTACACATTTCACACTTATTGTCGTTCACACAACGAACAAGATTCATCAAGTTGAAGCATGTTGTCGAGTTACCGGATTTGTTGCACATATACCCTCTTTTACCCAGTACTATATATGTCAATACCTGAAGTGATATATCGAAAAGAAATTTCTTCGTGTTACACGTTTTTTTCATGAAGCGATGGGCGTATTCTATGATAATAATATTCGCCAAAGAATTTCGATTTGTTTTTGGTTCCATCTGTAAAACAGGCACATGGCGGACATTTCTGATGAAAAAGAGCCTGAAGTGAGATCAGTATTTAATCGTGAAGGATGAAGATCACCTATGGTGAACTTTACTCTCAAAGGTTACCCAGTAATCAGTATTCCATATAAAGAACTATTTTCGGACTTGGGAACTTCAGGCTAATTTGTCATGGTAAACAAGGTGTCACAAATTCAATCGCCAACGGACTGCTATACATCTGTGTTTGATGATAAAAGGTCGTATGGAATTTTATATTTCAGTCTTGGGCTATGTTGCGGTGAGTTTAGAATAGTAGAAGTACCTACACAGTATAAAGTTTGCCAAGTGAATTTGGACAAGTCCCATGAACAAAAAAGCATGAAACAAACGATTCTACAATTCAGTCGACTTGTTTCATCACGAAAGGTAGCAAATTGTTTAGCGAAATCCGCTTTAAAGTGAAAATGAATGTCATCATATATTAATTTAAGTACTCCCTGGTAAAACAAATGAACTCACCATTTCAGTTTGCAATATTACCAGTCGCCACTTTTAAACAGAGCCGTAGAATAGTAAGGACATTTCTAAACTCCTGCATTGGGAGACCCGTGACACAGAGAAGTCTGTCAGTTTGCTCTATCTCGACTGAACACATGAAAAGGAGAAGCAATATGAACATCGTGGTTGCCGGTACAGGTATTCGTGAGACCCATAGCATGCAGAGCGGATCATTATGCAAACGTATCTCGGTGCCCTTTACATTGCAACAATCACATTCAGCCATGAATCGGTAGCAAGCATAAATGTGACGCATCCATTGCTTCTTAAGGATCCGGGTGTCACGGAAGTGGTCGCTTTTGGTTCATCTCAGAATCAATACGAGGCTGTTGTTCCAGGTAACTTTGTCTATACCGTGGATACTGGAGTGGTGACTATTCTTCTGGACTTTTGTTCTCAAGAGCTCCGGTGACGAACTATCACGTTTAAAGGAGCGTATAAAACTAGCGACACGAACTAGGAATGTCAAATTAGAGTGATCTATTGTTTGTCTGCCGGAAGTGAGTATTTTAATTCATGTTACAATCCAAGCGGTTATGTGAACTCTATAATAAAATAACATTGTTCTCGGCAAAACTTTATTTCACTGGAATTCATGCAAATTATCCACACTGTATTCGTAAAAACGTTTTGACGCTTATCAGTCGTCTCCATCTTATCAGATAATGAAATATTTTAAAATCTCACCAAGTATTAGGACTACCCGGAGGAGATCCGAGTTAAAAACCTGCCCTTCGAAGGAAGGGGTTTGACATTTCCCACGTTCAATTATTGCGAATGAAAGACCTTGATAGATTTTAGAAAAAGAGATGCTTGAAACCGAGCAAACCTGAATTTGCAAGGTAACAGAGTCTGCAACATACTTTTAGAAGTCTAAGAGTAGGTTAAAATGTGTTTTGCCACATTTTATTCTTTTGATTTACATTTTTTTATATATATTATTACTACCGTTTATTATTCTGTACAAGAGCAATATTTCAGGAAAAATGTTCCATCCAGTTGGAGTCTAACACTTAGAAAGACCGGCGGCCGAAGTAGGGTTTAAACCAGGGATCGGAGGGTTGGAAGTTCACCATGGTGATTGCTCGACCAAGCCGATCCTAATGAGTAAAAAACTACTTGGCCACTGTCCTGAATGGCGATAGGTATAAATTTGAAAGCAAGATGAAGCGAGATAACTTTTGTACTTATGAGCATTGAGGCTGACTGGATGGATGTCAGATTAGCCGGCTTCCCATGTCAGTGACAGCGAAGTGACCAAAATAGTTTCAAATAGTGAATCCCGTTAGGTGTGCTAGGGCGTTGATGACATTAAATACTGACGAATGAAGCAATAAATGATTGGAAAACATTCTCTGTGTTAAATGCTAAAGGGTTGTTGAGTATCAAAATTAAAGTTTGGTAGAAGTGAATTTCATATCCAGCGCGGGATCTATATTCTCTCACGAGTCCCAAGGTTACTATTCTCAAGTCTACAAGAGGTCTGTTGGTTTTAACACTGAGAACGGCTTTCACAAAGAGCGCAACAATTGGAATCATACGAAAACATAGATTTGAACCTTAGGAAGTAGTGAGAATTTAACCGTACTGTGTACCTTTTAATATGTTAGTGTTTAACTACACAATTACATATAAAATTACTGTTTGATGTACGTGAATGTGAAAAGAGTAATGTCCTAATACTAAAAATATTAATTCAGTTCATTTGAAGCCCTTATTTTACAAAAGCAATCAAAACTATGATGTAATAAGGATGACAAGTATTTCAGTGTCTTCATTTGCTTATTTCTTTCAACTGTCATTGAAAGTGAATAGCTGGGGAGTTTGACTATTTATAACCCTTCGCAAGCAGTTGCAGATGATCACTATCATACACCGGTGATGTCCAAATTTGACGCCAAAGTAATTCATTTCACCGCGAAATCCTCATTTAAAAAACCCGCATAACATGCCAACTGAATATTGCTTGCGTGAGTTCTACGATGATCTGTGGACTTGTGAATGTGTTTGTCTTTGATAACCCCGGTAAGTTTGTTTGAAGATTGAATCCGGAATTTAGCAAAATGTCAGATACGAAAAACAGTTCATGACGAGTAGTAATCATCACTGATGGACAAATATTGATCATACGAAAAATGGTTGTTTTGCACCGGTTAAACCTATATAGATACCTCGTCAGAAAGAGCAAAATCAATGCGAACAAATTTGGTGAGTGTTATATCATCTCGTGGTTTATTAGCTAGCCGGTGGTTCCAAGGGGAAAAACAATTTGGCTAATTCCTAATGAATGGATTTCTCACCAAAATCAAGTACGAGTGATCTACGGAATACCTATTTTCGTGGTGATAATGGAGAAGTATTATCCCAAACCACAGAGTTCCATCACTTTGGGAAAAAGGGGAGAAAGAGGAAGATAGAGTTTTGTTAGCTCTTTGGGCACCGGATTCTTTCAAAAGCAAATTGGGGAATCTTTTTCTAAATGACAGTACTTTTATTTACAATATTCTTCTTAAACATGAAGTCACAAAAGGACGCAAAGGGCAGAAGTTTGAGAAGTTTTATAGGAATGATAAATTTGTCAGAGTTTTCATAAAGGAGATGAATGTCCAGGGAGCAATAAATGTAGCCGGGCAAATGATGTCTTAGTGTGATCCCACAAACCTATAAGCAAAGATGGTTCAAAAAACCGTGTGCTTCCTTTGTTATCTCCAGACACAAGGCCGGCAATGTGGTCGTGAATTGTTCTGTCTACGGTTAAACGACGTATTCCGTCCACCCATTCTCATAGGAAGCACAAATTTGGTCTGTGATAAAACATTCGCAAACAACCTCATTTCTATGACCTTGAGGTCGTAAAACGCACTACGCCGGTTGATTTAGACTGCGTTAAATTATGATCAACGTGTTCGAGGCTGCTTTATAAACGACATTTTCAACAACATACAATTCGTCAGATCCGAAAAATAAGTGTTTCCAGTGTGTCAGACTAAGAGTTATTTGGAGGAGAAAATTTACTTCGAGGTTATGCACCATAACATGTACCGCAAAATGTAGGATACCAAACAGCCGTGACCATCTCCATTCGTTTGTCATGAGCCAGTACATTTTGAACGTTCCTCTTCCACAATTACTCATAGAAGTCCCACTTGAGTTAAGATGTAGAATTCATTTTGGTACCTTCAAAGAAGTTACGCACTTTGGAGTTCACAGTTTAAGGTTGTGCGAAATAGGCCAGCCTATCCCGCAAAATCGCATAAACACTCGAACTTCAACAGAGCCCGAATATTTCTCGCTCGATAGTCAGTGGCAACAAACATCAGAGTCGTCGCAGGGTCATATGATAAGGATGAATTTTTTCCACATGGCTACAAGTCGCGAACAATGTCACGGTTCTGACCAGTCTGTGAAGGTTCGCGTTTAATATTTGACAGACCCTATTGTTGTGGAGCTTTGAATGACCACGACTAATCATACCTGATTTATTAACTGTTACCTGATTCAACCAACTCATCAGTCTCTGCACGAACAGTTTCATCGAATAACTCGCAAATGTTCGTACTTCTGAGAATAACTACTTGATAATCTATTGTAAAGCATGTAAAGGTTAATCATATTTAAATGTGCTCCCTGATGGTGACGTTCCTATTATTTCGTGCATAAACTATTGCACTTCGCAGACCACTTTGAACAAATTCATTTAATTATCTTGTGACAGATCGTCCTTGGCATAGGTCAGCACTTTTACTGAGATGAGATCTAGCCCGTAGACAGTTTTCGCCACTAAATTCCCCGGGCATGCGAAACAACTCTACTGAAGATCTTAATGACGGAAAATTCCAGCAACTTGAAAATGTTTCCTCTGATATTATCACACTGACAAACTTTTTGGGAAAATTGCTTCGCCATCGATACACTTGATTTCATTATGCCCATATCATTTCGTGCGAACACCACGACCCTAGATTTCCTTATATTCATTCAAAACAGCTGATTTTCATCAATGTAACTGTTCTCGTTCATTTGTAACGTGGTTTTCTCCCAACAGGTGATATTCTACTCAGTATCTAACGGTTCACGTACTTTCCGGTGAACAAATATCCTCCCATTGCAAACACTCGGCATTTGTGGTCACCAAGGTAACCCAAATCATTGGATTCATCCGTTTCTACATATTCTATTGGAAAAATATTACATAAGTTATCGAAACGAGCCTACAGAACAATGAGTGCCAAACGTATTAAATCAATGTATCTCATCACCACAATAAGAGACAAAAACCCATAATTCGTGGAAAAGACAACCATACAAAAAGATATATTTAGAAATCATGAATTTCCCGGCATTTGTGATTCATAACATTCAAGTCTGCAGTTATCATAAGCGAACTTCAAGTATCGTGCTCGAAACAGTTCTACGTTAGTAACGGAAGTAACTATGGGTGATAAGTGAACATGTACTAAACAGAAGTGAGTGACAATGATATTTTCTAGTTTATAATCGGTGTGTTGGCAAAACTTGATTTATTAGCCATCGTTGAGTGGTGAGAGTTGCTGCATCTCGGCTTTTTCTACGTCGACGAACGTAGTCTTATGACTCAGAAATTCATCGAGGAATTCAACCAGTGTGCACGACGCGTTTGGACGATCCAAAGCCAGAGCAAGATTGGTAGTAAATTGACGAGATGGAATGTTATTTCAAATGGTATCAATGCTCACCTCACTATTGATAATACATTTATTATAAAACTGTTTACCTTGAGCCTTTACGATTCACTAGTGCAGGTTGTAAACACTGATATCCAATGAGGACCCAAAGCAAGAATGTCAACTTCTGAGTACCTCTTCGGGACGTTAATTGAAGCTCACGTTTACCTAAGTATGAATCCCAGTTACGTAAATGCACGCAACGGTGATGCTTTCAATCGTGTGAAGAACTAATCAATCCAGTAGTCAATCCATTCCATGCAATCTTAGTAGAAAGAATAAAAAAAAATTATACGCTAGCGGAAAAATGGATATGAAAAGACAAAACCTACTCTGGACACAAGTAAATTATACCAAAGTGTAAGTTAGTCCATTATTCGAAGACATCCAAACATCAGATAGAATCTCTGGAAACAATAGGTAATTAGAACGATAGTTTCCACCCATTCTTTGATCTTTTCATCATATATAGAAAACACGAATAGCGAACAAGCTCGTGTTCGGTAACATCATCCTCGTGGCTAATACAGTTACATTTATAGGTTAGAAATGCATAAACTATGAACCAGGTCTGTGTGCTAAAGTTTGATTGGATGGTCATCAAAGTTGGTGTTGCGTAGTTAGGAAGGATAGGAGGGGAAATGTTGTTGTTTCGTGATTGGGAAAGGGGCCCGTGAAACAATGAACAAGGGTTTTGGGGATTATCCATTTCCGGTTTGAACCAAAGGGTCAACGTATGGGTCACACTGAGCTCCATGGTCGGTCTCGGATCGCGGCCAGGGTAGTTTGAGTGCTTTAACGAAACGTTTCTGAGAACAAAGCGATGGATTGAATAATCTGATCGCCACAGCCTCTGCCGTTGCTAGATGTTGTTTTTGAGCGGCTTTCGGCGCATTCGTAGGGACTCTGCAGACTATTTTGCACGCATTGTCGTTTACGTGATGTCCAGTGTCTGCGAGGTGCGCCACAATCGCGCTGGTGATGGATTTTCTGTTTCCCGTCGACAGCCAATTTGGTTTGTGCTCTTTGATCCTTTGTGATAGTTGCCGTGTCGTTCTACCTATATAGCTTGCCGAACATGAGCAAACAAACGAATAGGTTAGCATGGATGAGGTGAGGACAGGTAACTTGTCTTTTAGGTTCGTCGAGATCACTGGTCGACTGGTGAAGTGGGCACGCAGTGTAGCAGCGGGAAAGGTGCGAGCGATCGCCTTTTCCAAGCGTCTTATTAGTAACTCGCTTTGATCTTGCTTGTATGCGCGGGTAGTCTAGACTCAGGCTTACCGGTTCCGTTTGGCCAATGAACATTGTGGTTTGGTTACCAAATGGTTCGTCATTTGGTAACAGAGCACAGCACCACACAGCTGTTGCATTCCTGTTCAGTTTCATCAATAGTTCATATACACTCAGCACTCACTGTGACTCAGGTCCTGCTTGACCGATCATGAGTCAAACATATAACCACAAAACCATTCAGACTTGACCTCAACGGTCTCTTGAACAAATGTACTATGTGATATAGCGCCCTCAAGTTACTGAAATTTCACTTATGAGCAAACCACTCACGACACGATGATTGATTCCCAAAATGGACGAGTTTTACTTGGAAAGCTCAAGTGGCAACTAAGGCTTCACTGTAGAAAAATCCGACACTGAATAGATTCTTGATCAGTGTACATGTTAGGAGATTTGATTTGATCATCAAACCAACTGGTAAAGAATAACAAGTATAATCATTACTTGAGTTGATGATGATTGAATTGCGGGAGGAAATATCATGTGAAGAATCAAGACGAAATGAGAACAACAAACAAATTTTCGGAAACACAAAAAGGTGTGTGTGAGTGTCCTCTAACGGTTTATGCTACTAGTTTATCAATATACCCATCCGGAACAGTTTTTGTCTGTGAAGTAATTTTACAACGCTAGATTGATCGTTTAGTGTTCCCAATACAGTAGTCTTCTCTCCACCAAACTGTTCCAATCAGTCAAAAAGAATCAAAGAGCGTTTCTTCTCATAGGAACCGAGTAGGAATGAATTGTTATTATGCCGCATTCAGGGCGAATCTTGAATGTTTCTCTTTTCTTCTGAAAAGATAAATACAAAAGAAATTCAATACAAATAATGTATTTGTTCTATTACTTCTGAATCTTTCAACCTTCTCACATAGAAATAAGAATGATTTGCTCGGGTTATTAGTATCCTTATGACGATCTCCATTCACCAGTGACGATGTGATTTTAACTGTATACGACTACGGATTGGTTGGCGAGAATATAACTAAATGTTACTTCTCAGTGAGCGTGTGTATGGTTTCAATGAACGATACAAATGACAGCCGAAAAATCGGTCACTTTGGGCACTTTCGTTTCCTCTTCGTGAAGTGCTCGATGAAACTGGGCAATGAAGAGCCACACAGTCCGAAAACGGGTTTTCTAGGCACATACCAGATTCTTCACACCGCAGAGCACAATCTACTATCAGCAAACGTCACTTAATTTTACCACCTTACAATCATTGTGCTCAGATCTGCAAACCATTCCCGGATTTTGTTCATCTATTCTGGCCAATACAAACGCAACGAAAACGTTCATGCGAGAAATGAATCTAATCGATTTGTCTTCACGCATATATGCATAATGTGCACATAGAAACAAATTTATCTCCTATTATTGACCGCACACTGGAAGCCCTTAAAACTATGAATAGCTCAACTATGAAATGAAATCTTCACACTTAGACACTGAAGTTTTACACATTCTACGATCAAATTAGTTTGAAAATCAATTTGGTCTCACTTCTATCCAAGGAAATCATATTATCGTTTGTAGTCAGCTTGAAGCAAAAGGAATAACAATGTGCAAAATAGTAACTAGATAAAACTTTAACTACAAAATTCAACTGCAAGAGAAACAAATACACAATCCACCACAAATTACTACAAATGATTACCATCAATCCATCCTGAGACAACTCATCTTCCCAGATATTTCTAGAACGGAACTATAGATGTGAGAATTTCACTGAAGGAGATTTAAAAATCTGTCTCACACCTACAAGCAGTATCAATTGTGATGCATAAGAAAATCTACTAGTGGGTATTTCGTGTTTCCGGAATAATTAAAGGTATGTCAGGCCATTGGTGAACCACTCGGAAATTTTGATAAAAGCTGTCTCTTGTGCCAATATATTTCACACAATTGTGCTTGGATGATAAGATTGCGGAGAAGTCTTTCATTGTTTGCAGATTTCACAATACAGGTGGTTTAAAAAGGCTTTTTACGATGACAACGAAAATGACTGAAATGAAGGAATTCCGGTTCGCATCAATATGAGTGATGGTTCCAAGGTTATTTGAGCGCGCTCCGTTATTCGCTTATGTTGTTATCGCGATAGAGGAGGGAAGATCCAACAAAACTGATTGTTCTTGGCACTTCCACAAGTAAGACCAAACTGGAATTCCAAAGGCCTCTCATTTCGAATCCTTTTCACCGTATCCTGCTCTGTATTTTAATGCAAATGGGTGCACCAAACAGCTAAACCACTCCAAGTAGACAGTTCGGAGATAGGTCAACTAGAAAATCGAATTCACGTGACGATCTTTCGTGCATCGTGATCAGCAAATCAGTGCCAGAAATCTTTGTCCTTATTGCAGCGCGAGAACATTCCTGGGTTGTCTCACTCCCTGTTCCGAATAAAGTAGTGACAATTTTCAAAGCGACCAGTATCATGTGATATGAAGATTTTCGTAATTGGTTTGTTTCTCGAATGAGTATCTGTTACACGATGGGCCATAGAAGGACCAGAAAAATAATGTCTCGTGCAGGAATCCCTCTCCCCTCCAAGTTATCCCGCAGAATGTCGATATATCATACCAACCAATGTTACACATTCGGATCGAATAAAAAAAACACGTTTAGCTTTGTTAGTTGACTTCAAGTGGAAATACCTCGATTGCTGGCAAAATGTTCACCGTTGTGAATGAAACGTCCCCGAATTCCAGGAAATGATATCAATTGGGTGGAAATAGTTATTCAGAATGAAGCTCCATGCTTTGTATCAAAACAGGTTTGAAAACTAAGTTGTGCAGAACAGTTTGTCTGTTCACTAATCACTGTAAGATTTGTATGTGTGTGTGTGCAGCATTGAGGACAAGTTCACACAGTCATTCTCTAATGGCGCAGATTTAAACGTAATCGTAAGAATGTATCTGTTCCAGAGAGAGAAGGCAATGAACTAGCTACCCACAGACCATTACAGTCAGAAGGTGCGAAACGTGATGGTGTATGAGAGAAAGGATTATTCCTTTGCCCACGTGGTAGACTCTAAGCAGATCAGATAGTGGGAAATCCCGAATAATGACGACGGGCCAAATTTCTGATGCCATGTACAAACATTGTGTCATAAAGTAAAATTAGTGTTAATTCAGTGTAAAAATGCTACACTTACACTCAGAGACCCTTGTGTTTCTTAGAAATCATTTTCGCTGGTCATCTTCTGAATTTTTCAATGTGGTCACTTTTTGGGGTTTTCCCACCGATTACATGACTTGTATCTGCCTACGGGTTATGCATACAAAGACATTCTTGGGAATGGATTCGCCAGAGGGCGAGGGATACATTCTTCCAAAGAAACAAATTAGTGTAGTGACTTGTCATTTCCAACATTTTAGATCTCAGCTAGTAATTGAGTTAATGGGACCAGATTATTAGCATCTCCATTTGCGGACAAAGATATTGTGGTCCGTTATAAGAATGTTACCCTATTTGTATTTGTGTAAACAGCCATGTAAAGCATCGAGCAGTTATGCAAAAAACCACATTGTGGAAGACTGAGGTGGTACCCCATCTGTTACCAAGGATATCAACTACATCCCCCATATCACAGAAGGCGAAGGATAAAATCCAGGTGTAGAAGTCATCGTTGTTACCCACAGAGCAGATTGATCGAATTTCCTCGCTGGTTTTAATCACCTTTCCTCAGTTCCAGTGAGTAGAAATGCCGCGTCATTCTCTTCCTTTGTCTACTAACATTTTCCGCTCATATCCTGCTACGAAACAGCCACTATTTTTAATTTATTTTACTATTGGCTAGAAACTTGTGAACTTTTGTTTTTTCGAATCTCTGAACATGAATCTGAACTGCATATTTTTTTCCACCCCGCCCCCTCAAGTGTATGATTGCGGTTGAATGTATAAAATTATTCCCCGGAGGTTATATGGAGAATTACGAAAAGATAAATACCTTCGTACAAGGAACACATTCTCAGGTTGCACCTACATTTTATAGTGTTGACAGGATGTCCACTCTCGTTATCAACAATAACATTTTTTTTGTCTGTTAAAGACAAATGGTGTAAGGTTTCGGTCAGAAAATAAATAGCCCAACTTCTGTTTTTTTAAATCAGCTGTAAAAGTGGGTTTTATGCTTTCATGTATGTTGTGGAAATGTGCTGCGTATTAATATTGACGGTGTTTTCGACTTAGGTTCAAAGTTCATGTAACACACTGACAGCTAATCCCAGGGTTAAAATGACGGACATGTCGCCTTCAGTAGAAATTGTTATATCATCTGCCCAACTGATGAAGTCTTATTCCAAGTTAGCAGCAGTATCAAATTGAATTTTCAGGTTTTAAAGGAAATTCCTTCAGCATCACAGCCCTCAGTTTGTTCTACTTCAATATGGTAAGTTGCAGCATGACGAGATGTTCTGTATTATATGAAAAATTGCAAAAACTTTTTCCCTGAGCACCGAGAATAAATTCTCAGTTTTGTTCAAAATACAGTTTTTAGCAAGAATTTGTAAGCGCAGAGTTATTAAAGTTTCTAGTGGTTTCAATACTGTTGAGGTTTATAACAAATGAACAGTTATGTCCACGGCTAAGAAACCTCGAGTGAGACAGGACTTTGTGCATTATTCTGCAGCAAACTATTTGTCCTAGAAGGGCTTTTGATCTAACAGACAGGTGGCCCATTATTTATGTCCGATTAACTCGACTCTGTTCGCGGTATCCTGGATAATGCGCCATCAACAAGGCTGACATCAACCAGTGGGAAACAAATTAAAATAGTCCTTCCGGTAAAGCCGTCATCCACCTTGTGTTAGCTACTGAGCTACGGGATAAAAGCATTGTCCGATTATTCCTACTGAGCACACTTCGGGGAAATCGATGTGCATTCAAGCTTGTTTTTGGTGATTCATTCTGATGTCATCACAGTGTATTACAACAATTTAAGGGATTGACAAAAAAGAAGAGATAGAGATTAATTTTTCGCATAAAAGTAAGGGAAAAATTGAAATCCAGGCTTGAATCAAAACCGGATGTGTATTGTTTTTCTCGTTTTGTCAGCTTTCATTTGGTCTGTAGCCCGTGGATCGTTTCTCACGTGTCATGTCAACTTTTATCTAGTCTATAGTTTGTCATATGGTGGAGAGTGGACTGTGGTGTCTTGAGAGCGCACACAAACTGTTTTTGAGCACATAGAGGAGGGATGAGCAAGCGGACACCGACAGCCTCAGCCTTAGCCAGGTTGTGACATTTTTCTAGTCTCGGTTGTCGACTTCATGCTGGTCACAGAAGGTTTCGAAAAGGGTCACTGCGAGATTAGACTGAGCTTTGTGTAAAATGGCCGCAGGAACGACTTAGTTGCTCCAGTGTTCAACCATGCAGGTTGAAGCTGGAGGATGCTTTCCGACAGAAGCCTGGTCATGACGCCAACGTATAATGTTCCATTAGAACAAGTTAATGTTTACAAACAGAATGAGGCTTCAGAACTGAGTGTTTCGTCATTCATCCACATAACACGGTTGGTGTTTTATTACATGTCTGCACATGAGCACAGTGGGAAGGGGGTGCCCTATTCACGGCAATATTAGAGCTTTTGAGGTGATCCAAATGTGAGAAGTCTGTGGACCCGGCGAGATTCGAACCCACTCATGGTCACCACCCTGGCATTAGTACCGCCGGGCCAAAGACTTCTCACATTTGGATCATCTCAAAACATTGCCAAAATCTGTCAAACATCAATACAATATGAGAGCTATCAGACCCTGAGACTTGGACTGGTGAACCAAAATACAGTCCCAATAGATCAGGTGTGATAAAGAGCCGGAAGACGGTAGATTACTGTCTACTAACAATTAGGTTTGGTAGAAAACCGAAACTCTAACCTCAGAGGTGGTAAGAAAACACTCTAAACCGTTAGACTGACAGTCCGGACTGGAGCAATATCCGGGGATGTTGTTGCGTGAAATGTCTTGCTGAAAATGATTGATAATGTTCTCTGCGTAATCTGTGCCGGCATGTCTCCTTTAGATAGCGAGAATATGTCTACTGACTTTCCTTGCACCACCGATAGTTTTTGCACTTTTCACCTACATCTGCATCATCTCACCAAATAGGCGATCGAGGTAGCAATTCTGGAGGTAAATTCTGCACACCGGTTGAAGTTCTTCCTCAGTGGTGTTTTTTGAGCACGTTCATCTTGTTCTGTTTGTTGGGCACCTAAAATAATTTCCTTTTGCCCTTAAGGGGCACAACATCATAGCAGTGGATGAATTCCCCTTTCCAATTCTCCTTTCTATGCACTGACCGAACAAGGGAACCATCATCATGACGACTTATCAGAACGCTCGAGAAGCGTATTGTGCTGCCTGATACTGCATCCGTTGTGAACTACAAGCTTACATGAACTTAGTCAAGCACATTTACCAGTTGACGCATCTGGTCTGAGGACTTGATTGCACACGGGATGTCATCTACATGACGTTGGGACAAACAGTAGCTGTGGGTAGTTGAATACAGTGGGCTACTTTCCAGCTTTGAGACAATGTGGATTTATCAGAGGCTCACTTGCTTTGTCTTCTTTTCTGTTTTTCAAGCAGACACATGGTAGAAGAATCCGAAAAAGTAAATGTTTGTGGCAGGATCAGCAATTCCTAATCAGCAACCGAACCACCCACGGGTAATTTCCAGTTGGTCGTATATCAGTTGAGAGGTTTCTAACCCTTCTGATCGTCAAGCCTAGCTACCAAAATTAGCATTGGCGGCAAAACGTCAAAGGGTCAACTTTATATAATTTGCATTCATCTAAGGTTAGGGTTGAATCTCGGACAATATTCTCACAAATACTAACGAGTATGGGACCTTCACCCGCCAACTGACGGCTTCACCTCAACTGGTGATAAAATCTTTGCGACCTTAACACCAAGTTCAGCAATCCGGAGCTGCTGGGAACAATAGCCATTTTGAAAATTCCCCTCATGTTGAACTTGTAAACTTTCGGATAAGTTATCATGGTCACCAAGATCACACAGTGTCCACAAACGATAAATCATCGTAGAACTTACGCGACCAATATCGAGTTCTAAATAATTTTACATTTATTGTTCTATGTTATAGCCCACCAGAAATACGTTTGTCTAAGAAGTTACTGTAACACCTTCAGGTTGCGGGAGGTAGGCACTTCTTATATTTCTCCTCTTATTCAATAAATGAAATCCTCCCAGTTCAAAGATGTAACCATAAGTGATAAATAAAGGTGGAGTACACTAAATTGTAGACCGTGTCACCGAGGATGGTGATTCTTATCAGTCATCACTAGTCTGTACCCTTCTTAATCGCATACGCTCACTGAACAGATGGAAGCTTACGACAATGCCGATCCATTTTTTGCTTGTTTGTGCATTTGATAACGAATGCAGTTGTTAAGATCAATTCAATTTTTGGTGTTACCAATGTTAGGCCAAATGTGTGTGGGTTACGATTGGGCCAAGTTGCTGTACGATAAAAGCTAAGTTGAGAAGTCCTACCCAAAGGTAGTATGCTTGTTGTGTATAAAGGAATTTCATAAGGTCCTGATGCGCTCACAAAAGCATGGTGAACAAACATGTTTGAAGCAAAACGTGTTCACCTTGAACCTCGTCCGAAAATACCACCAACGAAAAGAATTATACACTTTCGTTGCACTCCAGTCTGTTATGTCCTAATTGCCACAACATTTGAGAACTGGCCCACTTCACTTTCGTGAGCTAGTAAGTACAATAAAGTACTCTCAGTGTTTCTTGCAGATAATCCGATGCACAATCGGTAGTAAACCGGTTCACTGATTATTAGGTGTTTGAGTTCAGATTTGCATATGAACATTTATTACATATGTGAATCCATTCCAGCATGACAGGGTAATCAGACGTATACGGCTTGAGTGGTTCACACTCTATAGACGTGGGAGTTGGATGACCATTAGACGGATCACTTTTATTGGCGTTCAAGTCCTGGTACTCTTTGATGATAAATGTCATTTTTTCCATTTGTTGAACAACTATTCTGGTGGATTAGACAAAAATAAAGTGATCTGCGTGTAAGAAGTCATCTGTCCCGTTCGTGGTTCTACGATGCGCAGTTGGACGTCACTCGTATACTGTTTCACTGACCGAGTTACGGAGAGAAACGGAGGGTCACGATGAATTAAGATTGTAGAACACAAAGACCGAACAATGAGAACAACCACTTTTTCATTGGAGGTGCTCTTTTCATATTTTTAAAGATGGAAAATGAACCATTATTACTGTTGTTCACTAAGTAAGTTGTACAGTCTCTCCAAAAATACCAGGATACTCTCAATTCCATCGAAACCTCTGCACACTGTCATGTCAAGTTTGTACTACTGACTTTGCTTTCTTTCTCTAAACAAAAGTATTCGTTGTATACTTTTGGCTACTGACAGTAAAATCAGTTGTATAAACTAGAGTTCAGCACCATGTCCAAATTCCGAACAAACTGAAGTGACCACGAACTTGTGAAAAGATTGTGCGGTATTCACATCATCAGATTGGAATCTTCGATATGTTCCGTGGATAGCTTTCATTGTTACACTCTTCAGCAAAAAAGAAGAACTTACCCTGAAGGTCAGGAAACGTTCTGTAGTTACACACTGGAGAACTGAAGTGTTCTCAGTAAAGCAGTAGACGGATCGTTGAAAATGAGGGTTTTTCAGTGGAGAAAGAGGGATACTGAATGATGGCATTTTCTATCACAGAATTCTATATACTGTGAGGATGAGAGGATAAGATGTGTACATGGATTTTTATTTGCGCGACCTGATACTTTCACTGCTCCAGGTGTACTGGCTTTCCTAAGCAAGTCTTTTTCCATGATCCGTTCTGATTTTGGTAACAGATGTTTTGTAGGTTGTTCTTTACGTTGAAGAAAAAGTCTGCCAAAATCACTCACACCTCGGGATGATGTAGAAACCTTGAAGTGAAGGTGTTTTTTAATTGCATTTCATCAGTCATAGGTAAAATGACTATCAAGTTAAAAAACTTGTTTCAGCAAAAATTGACATTGAACACTTTTGTGAAGATTTGACGGGGTTATTGTGGTTGAGCTCGAATAAATCACCAATTCTGGTGGAAACAATGAGGAATGCACTCCGAAGTAAGGCATTGTGTTGTGAAATTTTATTGAGCCCAAGACGTTGATAGTACGCTCCAAGTATACACTAGAATAAAATCACTTATCTCCCCCATCAGATAACAAAATTAGATTTCTATCTTGATCTGGATTGTGAATCCTCCTTACGTCTCCGATGGTTGAGCTTGGTGTGTAACTGGCAGAGTAGAAAGTATCAGTGCACACTGAACATATCATCCGACAGGATAAAAAGGCTGAGCTGTTCTTCCAGCTCAACTGCAAAAGCAGACCAAGAGAATGAGAGCTTTGTCAAATCATGTGGATTGAATGTCCCCTACGCACAACCCCCCCCCCATCAAAATAACTATTGCACAGAGCGTTTCCGATTGAAACACTTGTGATCTGACTGCCTCCAATGAGCTTTCTCAATGTTTCGAATGAACCCCGCTCGGTTGTCAGGTGACTTGTGAAATCTAATGAATGAAGATAATACTGGGCCAAAGACGGTGTATTTTTCTATGGAATTGCTTCATGTCAGGAAAGAGGAACGCAAACATCGATTCAACAATGTATACACAGTCCTGCTGCAGGTACTGTCGAAACCAAGGCATATGGTTGTGTCATACACGATAGCATTACAGCAAAACCGTATAACATTATATGTACCATAACCAGTAAGTGTTGGTGTCGTCTTACAATTAAACTTGTGGACTGCTTATGGGTGGTGACCAGCTATGGTCAGAATTAGGACGAAACCGTATATTCGCTATTATCAATGGGCTAAAACTATGATGGAATAGGGGAATCTGAGGGAAAACCTAGAAACATCATTTACATTAGAAAAATTGACGAGTTATTCAGAACATAATGTTTGTACATGGCATCAGAAATTTGGCCCGTCGTCATTATTCGGGATTTCCCACTATCTGATCTGCTTAGAGTCTACCACGTGGGCAAAGGAATAATCCTTTCTCTCATACACCATCACGTTTCGCACCTTCTGACTGTAATGGTCTGTGGGTAGCTAGTTCATTGCCTTCTCTCTCTGGAACAGATACATTCTTACGATTACGTTTAAATCTGCGCCATTAGAGAATGACTGTGTGAACTTGTCCTCAATGCTGCACACACACACATACAAATCTTACAGTGATTAGTGAACAGACAAACTGTTCTGCACAACTTAGTTTTCAAACCTGTTTTGATACAAAGCATGGAGCTTCATTCTGAATAACTATTTCCACCCAATTGATATCATTTCCTGGAATTCGGGGACGTTTCATTCACAACGGTGAACATTTTGCCAGCAATCGAGGTATTTCCACTTGAAGTCAACTAACAAAGCTAAACGTGTTTTTTTTATTCGATCCGAATGTGTAACATTGGTTGGTATGATATATCGACATTCTGCGGGATAACTTGGAGGGGAGAGGGATTCCTGCACGAGACATTATTTTTCTGGTCCTTCTATGGCCCATCGTGTAACAGATACTCATTCGAGAAACAAACCAATTACGAAAATCTTCATATCACATGATACTGGTCGCTTTGAAAATTGTCACTACTTTATTCGGAACAGGGAGTGAGACAACCCAGGAATGTTCTCGCGCTGCAATAAGGACAAAGATTTCTGGCACTGATTTGCTGATCACGATGCACGAAAGATCGTCACGTGAATTCGATTTTCTAGTTAACCTATCTCCGAACTGTCTACTTGGAGTGGTTTAGCTGTTTGGTGCACCCATTTGCATTAAAATACAGAGCAGGATACGGTGAAAAGGATTCGAAATGAGAGGCCTTTGGAATTCCAGTTTGGTCTTACTTGTGGAAGTGCCAAGAACAATCAGTTTTGTTGGATCTTCCCTCCTCTATCGCGATAACAACATAAGCGAATAACGGAGCGCGCTCAAATAACCTTGGAACCATCACTCATATTGATGCGAACCGGAATTCCTTCATTTCAGTCATTTTCGTTGTCATCGTAAAAAGCCTTTTTAAACCACCTGTATTGTGAAATCTGCAAACAATGAAAGACTTCTCCGCAATCTTATCATCCAAGCACAATTGTGTGAAATATATTGGCACAAGAGACAGCTTTTATCAAAATTTCCGAGTGGTTCACCAATGGCCTGACATACCTTTAATTATTCCGGAAACACGAAATACCCACTAGTAGATTTTCTTATGCATCACAATTGATACTGCTTGTAGGTGTGAGACAGATTTTTAAATCTCCTTCAGTGAAATTCTCACATCTATAGTTCCGTTCTAGAAATATCTGGGGAGATGAGTTGTCTCAGGATGGATTGATGGTAATCATTTGTAGTAATTTGTGGTGGATTGTGTATTTGTTTCTCTTGCAGTTGAATTTTGTAGTTAAAGTTTTATCTAGTTACTATTTTGCACATTGTTATTCCTTTTGCTTCAAGCTGACTACAAACGATAATATGATTTCCTTGGATAGAAGTGAGACCAAATTGATTTTCAAACTAATTTGATCGTAGAATGTGTAAAACTTCAGTGTCTAAGTGTGAAGATTTCATTTCATAGTTGAGCTATTCATAGTTTTAAGGGCTTCCAGTGTGCGGTCAATAATAGGAGATAAATTTGTTTCTATGTGCACATTATGCATATATGCGTGAAGACAAATCGATTAGATTCATTTCTCGCATGAACGTTTTCGTTGCGTTTGTATTGGCCAGAATAGATGAACAAAATCCGGGAATGGTTTGCAGATCTGAGCACAATGATTGTAAGGTGGTAAAATTAAGTGACGTTTGCTGATAGTAGATTGTGCTCTGCGGTGTGAAGAATCTGGTATGTGCCTAGAAAACCCGTTTTCGGACTGTGTGGCTCTTCATTGCCCAGTTTCATCGAGCACTTCACGAAGAGGAAACGAAAGTGCCCAAAGTGACCGATTTTTCGGCTGTCATTTGTATCGTTCATTGAAACCATACACACGCTCACTGAGAAGTAACATTTAGTTATATTCTCGCCAACCAATCCGTAGTCGTATACAGTTAAAATCACATCGTCACTGGTGAATGGAGATCGTCATAAGGATACTAATAACCCGAGCAAATCATTCTTATTTCTATGTGAGAAGGTTGAAAGATTCAGAAGTAATAGAACAAATACATTATTTGTACTGAATTTCTTTTGTATTTATCTTTTCAGAAGAAAAGAGAAACATTCAAGATTCGCCCCGAATGCGGCATAATAACAATTCATTCCTACTCGGTTCCTATGAGAAGAAACGCTCTTTGATTCTTTTTGACTGATTGGAACAGTTTGGTGGAGAGAAGACTACTGTATTGGGAACACTAAACGATCAATCTAGCGTTGTAAAATTACTTCACAGACAAAAACTGTTCCGGATGGGTATATTGATAAACTAGTAGCATAAACCGTTAGAGGACACTCACACACACCTTTTTGTGTTTCCGAAAATTTGTTTGTTGTTCTCATTTCGTCTTGATTCTTCACATGATATTTCCTCCCGCAATTCAATCATCATCAACTCAAGTAATGATTATACTTGTTATTCTTTACCAGTTGGTTTGATGATCAAATCAAATCTCCTAACATGTACACTGATCAAGAATCTATTCAGTGTCGGATTTTTCTACAGTGAAGCCTTAGTTGCCACTTGAGCTTTCCAAGTAAAACTCGTCCATTTTGGGAATCAATCATCGTGTCGTGAGTGGTTTGCTCATAAGTGAAATTTCAGTAACTTGAGGGCGCTATATCACATAGTACATTTGTTCAAGAGACCGTTGAGGTCAAGTCTGAATGGTTTTGTGGTTATATGTTTGACTCATGATCGGTCAAGCAGGACCTGAGTCACAGTGAGTGCTGAGTGTATATGAACTATTGATGAAACTGAACAGGAATGCAACAGCTGTGTGGTGCTGTGCTCTGTTACCAAATGACGAACCATTTGGTAACCAAACCACAATGTTCATTGGCCAAACGGAACCGGTAAGCCTGAGTCTAGACTACCCGCGCATACAAGCAAGATCAAAGCGAGTTACTAATAAGACGCTTGGAAAAGGCGATCGCTCGCACCTTTCCCGCTGCTACACTGCGTGCCCACTTCACCAGTCGACCAGTGATCTCGACGAACCTAAAAGACAAGTTACCTGTCCTCACCTCATCCATGCTAACCTATTCGTTTGTTTGCTCATGTTCGGCAAGCTATATAGGTAGAACGACACGGCAACTATCACAAAGGATCAAAGAGCACAAACCAAATTGGCTGTCGACGGGAAACAGAAAATCCATCACCAGCGCGATTGTGGCGCACCTCGCAGACACTGGACATCACGTAAACGACAATGCGTGCAAAATAGTCTGCAGAGTCCCTACGAATGCGCCGAAAGCCGCTCAAAAACAACATCTAGCAACGGCAGAGGCTGTGGCGATCAGATTATTCAATCCATCGCTTTGTTCTCAGAAACGTTTCGTTAAAGCACTCAAACTACCCTGGCCGCGATCCGAGACCGACCATGGAGCTCAGTGTGACCCATACGTTGACCATTTGGTTCAAACCGGAAATGGATAATCCCCAAAACCCTTGTTCATTGTTTCACGGGCCCCTTTCTCAATCACGAAACAACAACATTTCCCCTCCTATCCTTCCTAACTACGCAACACCAACTTTGATGACCATCCAATCAAACTTTAGCACACAGACCTGGTTCATAGTTTATGCATTTCTAACCTATAAATGTAACTGTATTAGCCACGAGGATGATGTTACCGAACACGAGCTTGTTCGCTATTCGTGTTTTCCATATATGATGAAAAGATCAAAGAATGGGTGGAAACTATCGTTCTAATTACCTATTGTTTCCAGAGATTCTATCTGATGTTTGGATGTCTTCGAATAATGGACTAACTTACACTTTGGTATAATTTACTTTTGTCCAGAGTAGGTTTTGTCTTTTCATATCCATTTTTCCGCTAGCGTATAATTTTTTTTTTATTCTTTCTACTAAGATTGCATGGAATGGATTGACTACTGGATTGATTAGTTCTTCACACGATTGAAAGCATCACCGTTGCGTGCATTTACGTAACTGGGATTCATACTTAGGTAAACGTGAGCTTCAATTAACGTCCCGAAGAGGTACTCAGAAGTTGACATTCTTGCTTTGGGTCCTCATTGGATATCAGTGTTTACAACCTGCACTAGTGAATCGTAAAGGCTCAAGGTAAACAGTTTTATAATAAATGTATTATCAAAAGTGAGGTGGGCATTGATACCATTTGAAATAACATTCCATCTCGTCAATTTACTACCAATCTTGCTCTGGCTTTGGATCGCCCAAACGCGTCGTGCACACTGGTTGAATTCCTCGATGAATTTCTTGGACATTAGAACACGTTCTCCGAAGTAGAAAAAGCAGACATTCAGAATCAATCAACTTCAAATAACGAAGAACGAAATACCTACTTCGAGATCGACGTTACATGCACAAAAACGTATGTTTCTCAATGCTCTGTTTGACAGTCTGCTGTTCGCAATTGAAACCCTCGATGTGTCACTACGTGAGTGAAGTTTATATCGGTGGAAGCAAATATATAATACAGTTCTTGCTCATTCCTTACCAGACACTCAAACATTTATAAGGAACTGATTCATTTCGAATGGCTGGCAACAATATATTTCGTCGCAATACTATGTGAAAAAGCTGTCACGATACACCTTAGATTGCAACACAGACGGACGACTAGTCAGTAGAATGTAATGTGTTAATTGTCATGTGGTCTCGGTACTGAATACAAAGGATTTGTTTACAAACGTCGAGTAAACTGTCACATAAAAACAGGTAAAAATTACAGTTGAATATATTCTGTTGAATGACTAATATATTCGAGAGGTATATCATTGAGTACAAAAATATTGAATAAATCTATTTTGCAATGTGGTCTTCAATAGTGCTGCTATGCCCCGGCGTGTGTCCCTCGTGGTCTAGTGGTTAGGGTTCCTGGCTGTCACCCAGCCGGCACGAGTCCGTCTCCCAGCAAGAGACTTACATTTCACACAGAGATTTAGACTGTGAAAAAGAGTGAAAATCAGTCAAAACCATGAATTCAGATCGATTTTATATAATTAACAGCATAGAATAGGACTAGCACTGACTAGATATGAATATTGGCAGAATCGTTCATCTCGATTTTCTCAGGTAGAATACAAGAATTTCAGTGTCATCACACAATGCGATCCGCGTTGCATTATCTGCAATTCGGTAACTCGAATGATTCACATTTACCGATTAAACTCGTCCTTGACGTGGTGAATGATTATTGACAAGGTGAATATGGATACCCCACAATCCACTTACACTTTATACATATGGTCAAGGAACAGAAAATATTGCAATGGTAACTTGGCTAACCTGATAATTCACAGCAGCATATACAGTTTATTTCACACGCTAATGTTGTCATTTTTGCAAAACTGAAGTCGAACGAGGAGCTTTTGCTAATCGACATCGAAATGCAACGTACAAAACAGAATTCTGTAGACCACTTGAATGCTTAGACTACGTGAACACATCTAAAAATATTATCCATAAATGTTTGTTTGATAGGTGAATCTGGTCTTCGTTTATCATAGAGAGCTGTCCCATTGTTTCTGGAAGTTGAAAGATGTGGTCGTTTAGCAGCTTTCAGAAGGGTGAATTGCCACCGTATGGCACTACTAAAAACCCACTGTCTGAGGAACCATAATCGAAAAGGAGGTTATTGTCTGAATAATCCCTGAAGTGATTCTAATAGAACTAACTCCTAACCCCGTTTGTCGTTTTCAATGGTCAGGATTTTACCAATACTCAACAGTTAATGAAATCATTCATTTTACACAAGGACATCTCCCTCTTCTATAGTTCAAACTCACCCTTGATTTTAGTGGGAGATATAAGGAAGAGATTCAATGAGAAACGGTTCCCACGGACGCATGGATATGTACTATGTTATTTAGGGATAAATTGTCACTAGTCTTGAAAAGTCAGCCGGAATGACTAAAGGATAATATGTGGAACTTACAATCCTGCATTCACTGTGTGATTCCCCGTTGTGACTCAGTGCATTGATGATTGTGGGCAAGTGGGTTAAACCAGATGCACAATGAGTGTCTGCATGACATTCTAGAAGCATGAGTTAAAGCTCCTAAATCAGGACATAGAATTGCGTTGACAGACGTCACATTAGATCTGATTCGATCCGCTGGATAAAACAAAGCCCGTCCTTCTCCTTTCTCGTTAAGCAAGTGGTTGTTGTTATCCTTCCTATTCACAGTGCAGACAACAATATGCTTAGTTCGAATAACACTATACTACAACTCTGTCAGTAATACATAAGCGAAATATCCGATTTTACCAAAAACATTTTGAAATTCCATCCGATTGAAAACTCCCTTGAGAATGATATATTACAATTTATTGAACCTTACTCAAATGAATCCACTTAAGGTTTTGCTCCATTCGAAATATTTGTGCGCACAGTTGAAAACCCCCAATTCCAAATAATAGTATTTAGAAAACATAAATGTATTTGTGTGCAAAACTTATGACAAATATGGACGCAAATTTGTCGGATTGTTTTTCTGCTTTGACAAACAAAAATATACGAAGTGAATGAGCAATAGGCAAAACCACCAATATTTTTGATTCGCTTTGTTCACTGTCCTAGGGGTCGGATTGGGAATAGTGATTACGGACAGCCTGGAGCCGAATAGCAGTGAAGCGATAAGTTAAAACTGAATATATATATATATATATATATGGAGAGATAGGAAGGAACCGACAGAGTGAGAACGGGTGTGCGCGTTCCTAGTAACAAATGATTCAATCATACAAAAATTGAAATTCTAGTTATTTTCATGACGAATAGTGACAGAGATATTTCATACATCATCAATTGAGCAGTGTTGTACGCTTCACTTGTGGTCGAGTTTTGTATCGTTATAACATTCTCCTGTCTTCATCGGCCGATTAAATCTACCAAACTTGAACAAATTCAGTAAATATTCGCCACAATCTGCAGACCATCTGTGATAAGCAATTCGTAGACGAATATGAGAGCTGAATAGACAATCAGTGAACGGGCTGTTTTAACACACAAAACCGAAACAAATATGAACTATATTGAGTTTTGGTAATAGAATCGTTCCACGATTCATGCGAAACAGTCCCGATTCAGTGAGAATCGTGAGGGAAAATCTCGGTGATATGAAATGAGCAACTAAATGGATGAAAACAGAGACTACACATTAAAACGACACACTTGATGATATAATTCCGATATGTAGGACCACGATGTTTGGTACAATTTATCACGTGAATTTGTGGGCCACTAATGTGGACTGCATGTCAATGTTTAGGCAAATATTTTGGGACAAGAGGATCGTGAGCTGCAATTGTTCTCAGATTTGCCGTCGTCTGAAGGAAATGAGTTGGATTTCCGCGAAATCATTATACGATAAGTCCGAATCATTTTCATTCAGAATTTCGGACTAGCTGGATTGGTATCAAAATAAATCATGCAAAGCTATTTTATTATTGTTCAGGGACACGCGCATGTTTTCAAGATATATATGGAACATTCCATTTAGAAATAAAATGAGAATAATAAGCTTGTCATGTTATAACTTTGGAAGTTCAAATTCATTCGAATGGTACACAAATGAACTGATAACAAAAGATTCCTCAGGTTATCGGGTCGATCGGAATATATATGCAGATGAAGGAAAACGACACTCCCACGCCGGGAGTCGAACCCGGGCCGCCTGGGTGAAAGCCAGGAATCCTAACCGCTAGACCACGTGGGATGCCACCTGAATCACAACTGCACAATCAGAAGCAACACTATAAAATCACTGTGTGCAATTCTCATCTTTTTCCTTAACACACGACAGCGGTGCGACAGTTTGTTTGATTCAACATGTTCACTCAATGTGTAAGCGTGTGAATTCGTGCACACTGTATATGCCGGTTCATTCAACAGAATAGTATTCGACCAAGAATTTAAAAAGAATTATGTTGTGAGCAACTGATTGACCACATGACGTTATTCACATTGCTGTCTACAGATAACGGACGCTTACTTCCATCACTCACAATAGATCTTGTTTACGGCGTTCATATCTTCACAAATATATTGATATGAACAACTTCTACTAAGGTTTTCATTTTCAGCTATCGTTTCGTGCATGAACAAGGATCTAGTTAGTATTCGTTCGACAATCGACAGTCACAAAACTGGGATGACGAAAATGCCTCATTCACTTAAACATTTAGCAGTGCAGTTCAGACCAGTGACCAAGATCGTTGTCACAATGGTGACATCGATAAACCGTATTCAGCTAAGACGATTAAACACATTCGCGTGTCTTGAGAATTCACGTATCACCTCATGTGACGGCAGTTGTATCAAATCAGAACATAATCATTTGTACACGGCATTGCATGAATAACCGTCATTTCCCACTCACACCTCCATACTAACCATCATGAAACAAATTCACGGCATAAGATGGGGCAAAAATCAGCACGCAGTTGGTAAGTAAAGCCACGCGCATCGTGGACTCGTAACACCTGTCGGAATGGATTCAGTGGAATGTTCTATGCAATGAACATGTCACTACTTCCCATTATTATCATTTTATTACCTCGATTGTTAAAGGACAATTGTTTATCCTTTTTCCTCGCGTGTAATTGTTGCAGCACGATCATATACAGCACCTTGACCGCAGAGTTCAAACTCACCGGATAGTTAAAGATGCTACATGTAATTTGCATCGTTTAACGATTCACGCACTCATTTGTTTTATGTGAATAATTCGAAAAGCTTTCAAAAATGAATCCACTCAGATCAGCCAGTAACGCAAATGATTTCCCAATAAATGGAGTGACCCGTGGTGTTCCACGATGGAATTGCAGACGTGTGCTCTTTTGGATTCAAACTGTGCCCAGTCGATCATTTCCCCATCTCCCATACTCAAATTGGAAGCCTCTTCCAAATATTGAACCAGTACTGCATATCAGAAACGAGGAGCAATGCAGTGGAAATTGACCTCATGGGTCAATAAATTGTGAATTGATTCCAGTAACTGTCAGTTCTCCTCTGATTTCTCATGATTTGCAGCCTGATTCACGAGCAAACAAATGTATATACAACACGAAATCCGTAGAAATTCAACTCAATTTGGTCATTTTTCCTCGTGTTATGGATTTGCACCGGCGCCCCATAAGTATGGTGCGTTCAGAAATGCTTTGTAGATTAAGTAAACAAGTGGGAATCATTTTATTTGGAAATCTTTCTTCATTATTAGTTTGATAAATTGTCGTCAGACACCACAGGAAATCGTGATGCAAACTGATGCTCATGCAGACGACGAAATTGGAGTAAGTAATCATACGTTCCGTATTGTTTGAAGATGCATTCAATTCTCAGGCACACAAATCATAATTTAAGCTCCACTCTCAATCAATTTTGACTGGCAAGTGATGCAAGCTACTAATGATCAAATACTCCTCATCCATTCTGAAATCCTCAATGATCGTGATGTCTCGCGTGTTGTCTACCAGTTTACTTGCAGTTGCGATGATACGTCTTTTGATAAAATAGAACGGTATTCGGCTCAAAATGTTTTCCAAAATATCCCGAAGTGGTTTGTGCACGTAGGGAATCTGTTCATATTAAAATCCAAATAACCGTAAGAAACAGATATCGGATACCGTGAAGGATTACCTCTCAAAACGGAACCGAGTTGACCTGGTGTAGTTATTCACAGTGCAAATACACAATCAGAATCTAATACCGACTGCATGTGGCAGGAATACACTGACTGAGTAGATAAATATTCACCTCTGTGCACGAAAACCAATAATCTAAACAATTTAATTATTTCTGGTTTTCTCCAACACAGAAGGAAGTAGCCATATACATGTTATCTTGATTATGGATGTATCAGATTTAAAAGCAACGGTACCATAACTTAAGCTTCTTCCTACTGAATCACACAAGGAAATTCGTGCAAACCACTCATTGATTTTGATATTCCGTGTTTTGTCTACCGGTTCACTGGAAATTGCAATAACAACAACATTGGTAAAATATGACAGTATTTCGCTCAAAACGATGCCGACCACATATGGAAATGGTCTTTGGAAACACCAACTCAGTTCATAAACATGTCTGTAGGAAATCGGAATAGGAATCATCTTTCGCGAAGAATGTACACTCAAAAGACATCGCGTTGAAATGACGAAGTTATTCAGAGTGATATTACGTGATCTGTTCACAAAGCAACGTCGGTAAAGGGAAGAAATATATTCCGTCCCTCGAACCGGATAACACGAATATGAAATCTTCAAACGCTGAATTGAACAAAACACGAATCACGCACCGATTAACCAACAACAGTTTTGGGCACGTGATTATGCTGGCAAGTGCAAGTCCACACACACACAAGAACTAGGGAGCATTCATTGTGAACTCCTGGCATGATATGTTGGTTTCCGATCAGTATGCACCATTACACAATCCAAAGCAAAGGCTGGGCGCATTCAAGTGAACCACACTGATCACGTAGGAAAAGCCCTTATAAACGCGCACGAAAATCCTGCAGTTTGTTTGCCACTGGCTTTAGCCGCACAATCCCATTTTCATCACCTGTTCGCCTAATCCTTAAGCCTTCATATACTGTCAGGTTGATGTTCAATTATAATACTGAAATCACTGTTAGTTGTTTTATGTGTCATACCATTCTCATTGTATTTATTATTCCAAATGATTTGTCATGCACAACGTGAGGTAATTAAATGAAACTCTTGCAACCAGGGAATTTTGCTTTCTCCTAATTCTTATCAATTGCATGAATGGGACACAATGTTACATGTTCATTTCGAAAAAAATATTCGAGTGAGCATTCTTCGATTTTTTTTGCAGAATAACAACTATATTTCGAGACGACATGACAAAGTGTTTCGAGAAAGATCATTCACCCGTCAGGCTGAAATATTTGCAATATGATCCCAATTATTCTCAAAAGTTGAGCCAAACAGATTGACCTATTCTAATATTCTACTGAATTTCAGTTATTATTCAGTGACGAACGAACCGAATAACCCGTTGATTCTATTCACAGATTGAAATTCAATCGCTCCCTGTTGAAAATGTGGATGGTTTCATCACTGTGAGTGTTTGTGGTGTGGGTGGAGTGCAGTGCAGTGGGAATGGGGGTAAGCTTATTCATTGAAATGTAATGGATACCAAAATACACTTTTCATTATCTTTCTTTTTTATTGTGTATATATTAAAGTGCAATAATTCAAGGAAGGGCAAAGGCTGATGGATGGCTGTCAAATGATAAAGTGACCGGCAGTGGCCATAATCGAACCCGGGTCGTTATTGTCAAAGGTTGACGATGATAACCGTTTGACTACCACCAGTAATTTACTCTTAGACAATGTTAAATAATTTCCCATACCGCTCAATCATAGGGAGTCTATTTGGAAGAACGTTTATAGGAGGAAAACAGAACGAAACCAGAATCGTTCATTCACAAATTTGATAGACGAAGTTGGGTGTACTAATGCATTTCTCGTCATTTGATTGAGTGATGTGAGTAGATTGGGGGTCATTTGTCACAAAAGGGATTATTTACACATGCAGATATAAACGATCACTCCATTGTTGTTTACCACGGACAGACTAAGCCATGTAGCATTCGTGGATGCGATTCACGGATTCATCACATCACATGATGTATTTGGAATTCCAAGGTGAAACTGTCCCCAATGCGGAAAGAACGAGCTAGAGGAAAACGCGACCGAAATGTTTCTCAATCTGATCACAGTAACTTCATCAACTCTAGCTGCTTTTATACCACAGATGCTAAACAAGAATGGCGAGATCCTCTATCATCCTCGCATGTCATACTAGATGAGATCCGTCAACTGTTCACTTATGCAGAAAACTTGCAAAACTAAGTTACCAAATGGGAAGATAATGATTCAAATGATTCAAATGATGGAGAAAAATCAACGGATTTCGATGAAAAGAATCACGATGGCGAATATAATGACGACAGTGGTCCGAACGACAAAGATGTTTTTGTTATAACTTGTCCATCTGGATGGTTATGATTTAGACGAGGAGGCCGCTGCTACCACTGCCACTGCTGATGGTAGTTTGATTTTGTTCTGTTCTGTCCCGGTGATTCCATTGCGAAGACTCTTCTTTCTTCAAATCATCTCAGCTTAGCTTGGATACAAAATAGATTATTCATACAAGATGCATCGTGGTCATGACCAAATACTTGCCTACGAATTTATTGACTCAATTATCGTTGACATGCCCCTCTCGTGGCTGGCTGATCTGATTGCAAACCGATTGGCTGATTCAGATGTGATCGGTTCAGATAACAATTGATCCGGGATTGGGCCATCACTGTGCTTCGATGGTCCCAATCTTGTCCTCGTTCCCGGGTTGAGCGATGACGCACTGTCTGCCAGCCAAATGATCGATCTGCTTCGCGAAGACCAAGCTTGTCCTTTATTCTGGGCAGGCAAAGGAGTGCAATCTGAACACCAAATTGGGACTTCATTGATCACGCTACTACCCTGACAGTATTTTGCTGAGATAGTGGAGAACATTCTAGCAGCATGTTAGGTAAATGAGAAATCTGTTTCACCACAATCGTTCGTCATGAAAATGGATTCAGTAGAGAAACTCCCTAGATCGACGACATTTATCAATAATTTGATGACGTATGATTCCATCTGTGAGAACGACTGGGGTGTGGTTGATAGAGCGAAAATTGGAATGAATTTGGAGAGAATACAGGCTCAATGAAAACGTTACGGAATGTTCAGCACAAAAATGCAACGCAGTTGTAAAACGATGACCGATGACCAGTAGTCCTCGTGCACAAAACTTAAACAACACACGACTACATGCGACCATGTGACCATGTGACCATGTGACCTGCTCAAACACTACACAGAATATCATCTCGCGCGAAGTGAACCACGAGGACTCAATCATACATATATCTATCCAGATTGTGAACTATCTAACTAACAAGATAACTAACTAACGATAATTGAGTCAATAAATTCGTAGGCCAGTATTTGGTCATGATCACCACGCATCTTATATGAAAAATCAAGTGAATGAGGCAATTTCGTCATCCCAGTTTTGTGACTGTCGATTGTCGAACGAATACTAACTAGATCCTTGTTCATGCACGAAACGATAGCTGAAAATGAAAACCTTAGTAGAAGTTGTTCATATCAATATATTTGTGAAGATATGAACGCCGTAAACAAGATCTATTGTGAGTGATGGAAGTAAGCGTCCGTTATCTGTAGACAGCAATGTGAATAACGTCATGTGGTCAATCAGTTGCTCACAACATAATGCTTTTTAAATTCTTGGTCGAATACTATTCTGTTGAATGAACCGGCATATACAGTGTGCACGAATTCACACGCTTACACATTGAGTGAACATGTTGAATCAAACAAACTGTCGCACCGCTGTCGTGTGTTAAGGAAAAAGATGAGAATTGCACACAGTGATTTTATAGTGTTGCTTCTGATTGTGCAGTTGTGATTCAGGTGGCATCCCACGTGGTCTAGCGGTTAGGATTCCTGGCTTTCACCCAGGCGGCCCGGGTTCGACTCCCGGCGTGGGAGTGTCGTTTTCCTTCATCTGCATATATATTCCGATCGACCCGATAACCTGAGGAATCTTTTGTTATCAGTTCATTTGTGTACCATTCGAATGAATTTGAACTTCCAAAGTTATAACATGACAAGCTTATTATTCTCATTTTATTTCTAAATGGAATGTTCCATATATATCTTGAAAACATGCGCGTGTCCCTGAACAATAATAAAATAGCTTTGCATGATTTATTTTGATACCAATCCAGCTAGTCCGAAATTCTGAATGAAAATGATTCGGACTTATCGTATAATGATTTCGCGGAAATCCAACTCATTTCCTTCAGACGACGGCAATTCTGAGAACAATTGCAGCTCACGATCCTCTTGTCCCAAAATATTTGCCTAAACATTGACATGTAGTCCACATTAGTGGCCCACAAATTCACGTGATAAATTGTACCAAACATCGTGGTCCTACATATCGGAATTATATCATCAAGTGTGTCGTTTTAATGTGTAGTCTCTGTTTTCATCCATTTAGTTGCTCATTTCATATCACCGAGATTTTCCCTCACGATTCTCACTGAATCGGGACTGTTTCGCATGAATCGTGGAACGATTCTATTACCAAAACTCAATATAGTTCATATTTGTTTCGGTTTTGTGTGTTAAAACAGCCCGTTCACTGATTGTCTATTCAGCTCTCATATTCGTCTACGAATTGCTTATCACAGATGGTCTGCAGATTGTGGCGAATATTTACTGAATTTGTTCAAGTTTGGTAAATTTAATCGGCCGATGAAGACAGGAGAATGTTATAACGATACAAAACTCGACCACAAGTGAAGCGTACAACACTGCTCAATTGATGATGTATGAAATATCTCTGTCACTATTCGTCATGAAAATAACTAGAATTTCAATTTTTGTATGATTGAATCATTTGTTACTAGGAACGCGCACACCCGTTCTCACTCTGTCGGTTCCTTCCTATCTCTCCATATATATATATATATATATATTCAGTTTTAACTTATCGCTTCACTGCTATTCGGCTCCAGGCTGTCCGTAATCACTATTCCCAATCCGACCCCTAGGACAGTGAACAAAGCGAATCAAAAATATTGGTGGTTTTGCCTATTGCTCATTCACTTCGTATATTTTTGTTTGTCAAAGCAGAAAAACAATCCGACAAATTTGCGTCCATATTTGTCATAAGTTTTGCACACAAATACATTTATGTTTTCTAAATACTATTATTTGGAATTGGGGGTTTTCAACTGTGCGCACAAATATTTCGAATGGAGCAAAACCTTAAGTGGATTCATTTGAGTAAGGTTCAATAAATTGTAATATATCATTCTCAAGGGAGTTTTCAATCGGATGGAATTTCAAAATGTTTTTGGTAAAATCGGATATTTCGCTTATGTATTACTGACAGAGTTGTAGTATAGTGTTATTCGAACTAAGCATATTGTTGTCTGCACTGTGAATAGGAAGGATAACAACAACCACTTGCTTAACGAGAAAGGAGAAGGACGGGCTTTGTTTTATCCAGCGGATCGAATCAGATCTAATGTGACGTCTGTCAACGCAATTCTATGTCCTGATTTAGGAGCTTTAACTCATGCTTCTAGAATGTCATGCAGACACTCATTGTGCATCTGGTTTAACCCACTTGCCCACAATCATCAATGCACTGAGTCACAACGGGGAATCACACAGTGAATGCAGGATTGTAAGTTCCACATATTATCCTTTAGTCATTCCGGCTGACTTTTCAAGACTAGTGACAATTTATCCCTAAATAACATAGTACATATCCATGCGTCCGTGGGAACCGTTTCTCATTGAATCTCTTCCTTATATCTCCCACTAAAATCAAGGGTGAGTTTGAACTATAGAAGAGGGAGATGTCCTTGTGTAAAGTGAATGATTTCATTATCTGTTGAGTATTGGTAAAATCCTGACCATTGAAAACGACAAACGGGGTTAGGAGTTAGTTCTATTAGAATCACTTTAGGGATTATTCAGACAATAATCTCCTTTTCGATTATGGTTCCTCAGACAGTGGGTTTTTAGTAGTGCCATACGGTGGCAATTCACCCTTCTGAAAGCTGCTAAACGACCACATCTGTCAACTTCCAGAAACAATGGGACAGCTCTCTATGATAAATGAAGACCAGATTCACCTATCAAACAAACATTTATGGATAATATTTTTAGATGTGTTCACGTAGTCTAAGCATTCAAGTGGTCTACAGAATTCTGTTTTGTACGTTGCATTTCGATGTCGATTAGCAAAAGCTCCTCGTTCGACTTCAGTTTTGCAAAAATGACAACATTAGCGTGTGAAATAAACTGTATATGCTGCTGTGAATTATCAGGTTAGCCAAGTTACCATTGCAATATTTTCTGTTCCTTGACCATATGTATAAAGTGTAAGTGGATTGTGGGGTATCCATATTCACCTTGTCAATAATCATTCACCACGTCAAGGACGAGTTAAATCGGTAAATGTGAATCATTCGAGTTACCGAATTGCAGATAATGCAACGCGGATCGCATTGTGTGATGACACTGAAATTCTTGTATTCTACCTGAGAAAATCGAGATGAACGATTCTGCCAATATTCATATCTAGTCAGTGCTAGTCCTATTCTATGCTGTTAATTATATAAAATCGATCTGAATTCATGGTTTTGACTGATTTTCACTCTTTTTCACAGTCTAAATCTCTGTGTGAAATGTAAGTCTCTTGCTGGGAGACGGACTCGTGCCGGCTGGGTGACAGCCAGGAACCCTAACCACTAGACCACGAGGGACACACGCCGGGGCATAGCAGCACTATTGAAGACCACATTGCAAAATAGATTTATTCAATATTTTTGTACTCAATGATATATCTCTCGAATATATTAGTCATTCAACAGAATATATTCAACTGCATTTTTTACCCGTATTTATGTGACAGTTTACTTGACGTTTGTGTTCAGTACCGTGACCACATGACAATTATCACATTACACTACTGATTATTCGTCCGTCGGTCTTGTAGTAAACGGAAATGCTATCTTCAGTTTTTATTTTGTCAAGTAGAGGATAAGCATCATGGCAGGGGAATTACGAATGGAAATGCACAGATATTGAATGCAAAACTGTTTTTGGAATGGTATGTTCATCTGTTTATTTCGACGTTTACAGTGTGTTTGAACTGTCTAAGTGGAACCCAATGGAAGCATTTGTTTACCCAATATAGGGTGAAATTTCGACACACACATGATTTACCGTGGAATTCAGAGACTAGTGATGAGGTCAATTGGAACGCGGCAAAGAAGACCTGGAGGCATGATTGAGCATTAAATATATTTGGATTAGTCACGAAGATGAACAACGAGATTAGTGATTAATTGACTAGTAACTAAAAAGAGACAAGTAGGGTAAGGGATAAGGCTGTTTCTTTTGAAAGGTGAACGTGAAGGCAGTACACTGGATTTCGACCAAGTGGAAAATTAAGAGATCGCTTTGTCGAGTTCGAAGTGAAGGCAACGGTCGGTGTTGGACAATAATTGCTTACGAGTGAATTTGTTGCACGCATTGAAGTGCTAGCCTCAAGATGAAATCGGTGACAATATTGATGTTGCTACAACGAGAAAACATCTTCGAAGACTTGATGATATCGCCAAAACATGTAATGTTTTACCAAGGAAAATCATGGGTGGACAGTTAAGTCAGTCAGGGCGAATGCAACAATTTGCAAACTGCAGTGCAAGATTATAGGGCCCTCTGGGTCTCATTAGTCTGAAAGATAAATAAACAAATCTTCGGTACTTTGAGAATAGAACAGCTTTGTGTGCACACACACAGATATACATTTGCACAGACAGATTTGCGTAATCCCTAGGTAACGGACAAGGGAAGCTCTGGGAGAGATGTTGATTTTTGATGGAAATATTTGGAGTTAAAAGAAAGCACATTTCAGCAGGTTGATCCACAATGAATTTGGAAGACCTCATCCGCGCATTTGCACGATAAAATTATGCCATTCATGTTGGCCGTTTGAAAGAATGTCCAGATATTGGTTTCCTTTATAAGGGAATCCAAATACAGCCTCACTGGCGTGTTTACAACCTGTGACAAGTTTACCACCGTAAGCAGAGAAAATAAGGGTGGATAGAATAATACCTCAAAAATCACCAGAAGACAAAAGCTTGTTAACACAAGACGTGGTCTGCGTGCAGCTTCAAAATACTAGTCGCGAATGGAAGTTAAAATACAACACTCGAATTGTTCTCAGTCAGAAGAGTGGAAGTAGAGAATTATTGGGTTGAGAATGGCATTTTCAAGTACTTCCAGCAAAACAGATGTGTAGGCCATCGGAAGATATTTGTTGGATACTTTCTTTAACACATGTGTAATGCTTACATGTCTCCAACAATCGGGGATCGCCTCAGAATGAAAAAAACGAATAAATAGATTTATTACGGGGATGTATATCAATCCGTCTCAATAACATAAGTGAGAAGTCCTTTCTGCCTGCGAACTGTCTCATTTTGTCAGTGTAAAACACAATGCACATGTAATTTGTTGGTCCACGTTCCCAGTCGTTGCACCTAACGTATTGGTCCGACTTGTGTGGGCGACGGAGCCTTGAGGCTTGAACACCACCGTCAGGATTCATGTCTCACTTCAAAAATCCACGCCGTCCATCTGCCATCCATTCGTTCGTGGTTTTGTGGACTCGGAGCTGTTTCTGACTCACAGTCTGACTGTGAGACTAAGCCACCCATCGAACAATATATCAGATCATACTCATACGAGTACGAAGCAGTAGACTTTTAGTAACAGTAGAGCTAGCAAGTCGGAGACACCAGACACGTTTAAGTCAAGGTGGAGAGGTGAAAGTGAAGATGAGTCGAAATTTTCGACCAATTGATGATTCAGATCTTCGACGTTTAGCGTCAAATTGAGCTTGGCATAGCCCAACTATATTGGAAAGAGCCAAAAAAATGTGGCCTAAGACAAATAGCAATGCAGTTTATCTATGTCTTGTTGAATTGAAGTTGAAGATGAGAAGACTTGTACTACTTGCAGCGGATGAAATTAATTAGCCCACGTCTGTGTTTTCTTAGGCTCACAGACTGGCTGCTCTTAGAACGTCCCACTCATCAACATGAACCACATCACAACCAATTTCTTTGTACAACCTACTTTTTCGGGGAGAATTGCCTCAAAGCTTTTTGATTTGTTTACCACAGTATTATTGGATACTTCATCAAGTTTCCTCAAAGGAGAACGGTCTTTTGAGAAAAACCTTGCCGGTACTGGCATTTTGGAAACAAAACGATATCTAAGAGCTGTTCTCCAACGAACAAGATGATCTATCTTACCTTCTGTGAATCACACAAGTTATCTCGGAGCACTCAGTAACACTGGAAATGCACTAGCATAGGATGCTTCTGGGAACACCATACCCAACGGTGGTCAACCGGTCATCCTCATGGAATTCGGATCAGGGATTCTCGAGTTAGATTCCAGCTTCGGCCGGTCACTTCCTCATTCAGAAGTTCTTAAATGACCGCAGAACTCTTCCAGAATTGATGCCCATCATCCTGTAGTGAATAAGGGAATTAAAACGGTTATCATTATTATTAATAATAATTTGATTTTCTAAATTTATAAATCACAGAATGGTCAGCAGTCGTCAATGAAAATTCGTCAGTATTCGAACAAGTGATTTGCCACAGCTAATCCGATATCGTTAGTTGTGTTTTCTGTTGACGTTATGGGTACGTCAGATTTTCATCTTTTGAAGCATACATAGAATCGTAAAACGGTGTACCTTAAGAATGGTTTGTATTATCGTTCCAGTATACACTACCAAGTACCTCAACTACAACTGCAACACCAATAACAACCAACAAAACTACTACTACCACTATTACTGGCTCTAATAACACTACTACTACTACTACTACTACTACTACTACTATTACTACTACTACTACTACTACTAATACTATTGCTACTACTACTACTACTACTACTACTACTACTACTACCAACTATGGGAACAATAAACACCTCTGTTTGACTGAATTCCATGGGTATCTGACGCGGATGACTCGGTGCTTGCGGACAGGATTCACGAAGATAAATCATTGATGAAGAGGTCACAAAAGCCATTCCGAGAACAAATTCGTTGCACGGCCAGTAGCATACGGCAGGGAATACCACCGCACCCCAATCAGAGTGAGGCTGTGAACTTTAATTTAGGATTTTATTAGTAGAAGATGAAAGAGTAGAGGAGGATTCAGGAGGATTCAGGAGCCCCACACCAATTATGGTTGCAGTCTTGAAGGATGGGATGTAATTGGTCATATTATTGTGTGAGAATTTAAGATGAAATGAAGTAATCTAACACCAGCAACAGGTTCTGAATTTGGATTGTATTTATTTGTTGGCAAAACGGAGAACCACTTCACAACCAATGTTCAAACAGCATGTCATTTTGGCCGGATGAAACGATTTCTGTCACCTCTAACCAGGACACCTGTAGCATGATATTTTACTACAAAATAGTAATGAGAACATGAGGTACAATGGAATTAACTTGAGAAGGTATTTGTACAACAAGTGGAATTATAATCAACGCAACTCACGAAGGAAAAAGATTCCCCGACTATGCAATCAACGATGACAGACACAACTTTTGATTTTCTTCATTCAGTTCACCTGCACTTTGGTGTTGTAAGGACTAAATTGAATGTTTTACAGCTTATTATTATCATAAGTAATAGTATTATCACCAATTCGACAAAGAAACCCGCATAATATCACATGATGGGGCATTTCAAAACCGTAGAGTCATTATCAATCTGCGCAGTACTTTTAATCCCTTCTTTTCTCGGTTAAAACAAAAGACACTTTCACTCTAGTTTATCCATGGATCATTTCTTCGCATTTCTTATCTATTGAGAGTATCAAAATTTCTTTGGTTTCTGTAATACCACTCACTATCTCCACCCTGCACAACAATCGACACACAAGGGTAAAACATGTGGTTGGTGCAATGAACACATACGATAAATACACCATACTGAACCGAAAGTGAAATCCAGGTGGTGTTCTCGGCAATCTGTGCTCACATCAGTATCTTGCTGTAGCAAACTGGACAATATACCCCGAGTGACTCCCTTTCTTGTTGCGCTATCATAATCTGGGTTTTGTTCGTGTGCTTCTTTAACTCTTCTTAGGTCACGTGTCCAGTCCGGACAAGTGAACTCGTGATGTCCATAATGTAGACCGAAAATGAACAAGAGAGAATCAGATAAAACGAGATCAACATGATCACTCGGAAAATAGTCAACTGATGCAGGTTCACTACGGAATTTATTCAGAGCAAACAAGAGTCCTACATAGAGAACAAAAACTAACGTCTATGATACACCTGCACCTTATATCTACGTAGAACGGTGACACTTGTCCATCTGTGAATAGTGATTATTGGTTTCCTATCCTATCGTAATATTTTCGTTTAATTTTGTAAAACTTTTCGCAAGGTATCATATCAGTATTCGTTCATAAAACAGAATGGACGTTTGAAAACCCAGAGTGCACACAATTATAACTTCACGTGTAAACGTAGCCTGAAAGTGACGTGGATAAAGGAGCCTTCGTTCCCCCTAGGCCTTCAACAAGGAGGATGGTCGCTGTGGAAAAGTCGACCACCCTTTGTGTGTGTGACGGGATATAGCCAATCAGAGTCAGTCACCTAAGGGCGCTATCACACACATACGACATGCAGTCAACCTGAAACAAATCATCGGCAGTCAGCTTTTGGTTAGCTTGGTGATAAGGAATGTGTGTTGGACTCGTAAACATACACTCCGTGTTCAAATCCCAACGCGGGGCTTGGAGAATGTGTACTGTTGCACTGTCTAACAAGCCGTATGAAACATACCGGTGGATTCGAAGAAGAGTTGTGTGTTCATGTTGCATGAAGACGCATTTCTTTAAGAATATACACTTTGCCATTTTGCTGCTCCACACTTTGGTCTGCCATTTTCTGGTTTTATTTTACTTCATTTCGTTCTTCTTCTATAGTAACTTCTTTCCACTTGTGTATCAGACTATTCCGGTTACCAACGACAGAGAATCATCAGCAAAGTTGCATCAAATAATGCCAACTACATCAGAACCCAATGTGTGGGAAAACACTAAGTTGTTTCGTGTCCGACTAATTTTCTTTGAAAAAACGAGGCATGAACCGGTCGAACCCAGCGTTATGTGCAAATAACTTGCATTTCCACAGCTTACCTATTGAGTCAAGTCACGTGTCGATTACGTAGCGTTTGTTTTGTACCCTCAGGGGATTTGAATAAATGGCGATGTGAACCGATTTGAGATCAAATTAGGGAGATTTCCAGGCTGCCGCCAAACACGAAGTTTAAGAAGAACAGTGGCAGACGACTTGTCCTTTATATCAACTCTAACTAACTTGCTCAGTCACGTTCAGTTCCTCATTCTTATCATCATAATTGGTTATTTACTCATTCCCGTCACTCGAGATTTCCGATTTGGATGATTATTTCCTGTCCTTGATTTGAGCCACAATGATTGTTATGCATTGATATGAGTACAAATAACTGTAAACGAGCTTGTTCGACGCGTCGTTTTATTCTCAATGACGTTTAAGTCATTTGTGTTTTATATTCATTCCAAATTCTACACTTTCATTCGGATTTTGGAAACACCTTTTTTCACTTGTCACAGTGCACTGTATTGTGGGCCAGACGATTCCAGACAATAGTGTTAGTCCATTGTTGGACGGAAACATCCACACATTTGAATACTTGCCAATGAAGTTGACAAGCAACATTTCTGACAAATATCTGCAGGTAAGTTAGAAGGAGAGCACACAAATAATTTAGATGACTATTTGCAAAATCAGATAAAGAGTGATATCTTCACTTTCATGTCGCTTTGTTCATAGACGTGAGAAATGGATATTATACGGTATTATATACTGTGTTTATATAATGCGAATGTTGAGCGACACCATAGAATCTTGTGTGCGACTGACAGCGACCCAGTCTCAAACATCTTTGAGTATACGCCGAAAAATATATTGGGCGGAAATTTAAACCGCACTAGCCAGCAATAAATGTTTGTATATTCTCAATACATGAATTGGCGACAAAGTGGTTCAGCAAAGCTAGTTCACAGACAAATTTTGCTGTTCTCATATTGTCGAACGAAAGCAAGTACACATACCGAGATTCTTCACAGTCAAGAATGGGGAAACATTTGAAAGCGATCACTGGGGTATGTAAACTGTTAGACATCAGCTTTCACTTTAATATTCCAGGGGAACAGTGATCAGTATTATTTCCTCAATCATCCCGGAGAGTCTCTCACATTTTCTGAACGAAGATAAACACAGTTTCACTTGTGATTTGTGCAATATTCGGTATTTGAGAGTAAAGTGTTTCCAATGTTCATTTACCGCAAAAGATGATGATGATGATGATGATGATGATGATGATGATGATGATGATGATGATGATGATGATGATGATGATGATGATGTTGAGGATGATGATGATGATGATGATGATGATGACGATGATACTTATGATGATCATGATCATGACGACCCAGTAAACATTTCAGATGGTTTTTAGACTAAATATATAGCTTCTATTCGAAAGCTTGTGAAAATCCATTTACAACAAATGCAGCAAATGGATATCCGTTCTGTGAACTCCTTTATCTTTTGTTTTACTCGTGATGTTGCAATAGACCCTCTGCATCGAACCCGAATCTCCCTCTGCTTTGACAAATTTGATTCAAGTGCTAATCCCCACTGACCTACCGACAGATGCACCCATGCTTGAGAATCAAGTGTGTTTTACCAGCTGAAATACAAAACCACACCGGAGCTCAGGATATGTCACCAAATGTCAAAATTTCCCAACACCAACATCGTGAAATGTCTTTAGGCAGAATACTGTATTCGCCACTGAATAGGGATCATTTGGATGCTCACAACCACATAGGTCGAAATTAGGCTAAAATCAGGACTTGATAAAAAATGCTATAGAAGTAGATTTTAATAAATCCGGTGAAACAGCTGTTCAGTGATTCCTCAGCTGACCACTCGTAAGTGACTCATCCACTGGATATAAAGAATTATACTGAAACAAAATGCAGCAAAATGCTGAGTACTTACGGATGTTAGTTGAGAAAATGGTCTGAGAAAATTTGTCTACATCTGTGCAGATGTAGTGTCGTTATCACATTATGAAAACTTCCACATAAAAGACACCTTTTCATAGATTTTTCTTCTCAAATTCCATTGGGCAACGAATAATATGTGTAGCAATTATCCCGATCACACAGGCTGTCAACATAGCAGAAACTCAGTCTCACTAGCTCTGTGCACGATATGGGCTGTACACGGCTATGGGCAGCAGAACAAATTCCAATTGAAAAACCAAGTTTATCGTAATTTCATGGTTCGATTTGATGCAATACATAGAAATATATAAAGGCAAATGACTTACAGCCAGTTGAGCAACCAGGAACAACAGTATGGAAAGCTATCCGGAATATCTGGACAGTGCGATCACAAACAGTCTACTCAGCAAGGGGTCGAACGAAACTGTAGAGCAGCACAGTCATTGTACAGATAGTAATTCAAGAAGCTTTCTAGCTAACAAGAAATTATAGCTTCAGTCACCGAATAAGAAAATAATCTAAAATAAGCTAGAATGAACAAATTTCTATGTTCTAAGGAGTTACCAATGTAAAAATACAAACAGTAGCAATTGTAAGACCACAGGAGTGATATTACTCAACGTGGACGAATGAAACTGGTATTAGGTTTGTTAGCACGCCATGGGAGTTCAGTGCCGTCCAACGGTGTAGTGCAGTGGAAGACAATTATTCGTACAATGGAAATATGCAGTCATAGAACAACAAAGTCAGACATATAAACTCAGAATATTCATGCACTAAACAGCATAAAAGTGGATAGGAACTGCCTCAGTCCATTGGAAATGAAGAAACAGTTCATGAATGCATGATGTCCATGATGACAGGTGCACGCTACTCATGAGTAGGACAAGTGAGAATATCATGAGAATTCAAACTACAAAAAATGATTTACAATAAACCAGCTTGGACCAATTGGAGCCTGGAAGCAGTGATTTTACCAGAATCATTATCAACCACGCTTCACTGAAAATCATCCACTTACACAATAGATTTCTCCCTCGTTATGTCTTTTTGTAGATCTAGCAATGCTTTTGCACATCATATGCTTGACTGCCCAGTGACCAGTAGTAATGGACACTATAGCCAGTCCACAGTTTCAACAAACATATATCCTCAACCAATTCCTGTTTTTTTCTATGGCAGTGAACTGCTAATCATTTACTGAAGAGTCGCATCAGTTAGCACCAGAATGAGAAGTTGATTTTGAAGACATCTTTCAAAGGGCAAAAAACAATATAAGATCACTTGGAATAACCATCGAACTATCTTGATGATAGCTCCAAAAAATGGGGTGCGCCACCAGACCTGATATTTTGGTGAGGATAAAAGGTCTTGATATCTAATTGTAAAAGATTTCGAATGATCAACGAGACCTGTAATATAAGCACGTCATGCAGACTATCCTCTTTACATATTCCCATATATATCATGATTTCACTCGCATCCAGGTATTCATTCAATCGGATGAATTGGTATGTTGGGCGAAAGTTGGACGTTTTGGGTTTTATTACTGAGAATTGCAGTAATTGGAGACAATGAAAAATGATTCCTGTTTCAGAACTGATGTGAATGAGAATTTTGTAAAGATGGCTTGATGAGCAAACACCAATGGTGATCTTACAAACTCGATGTAAGTAGTCGGTTATTCACATTTCTACTAAGTAATTCATCGCGCAATATAGTGCGCGAAGGGTCTATGAATCTATTTTGTTTGCCTGCAATTATTGTTGAACCCAACCAGTTAGGAAGACCACATTTGGTATGCTGATATGCAAACCCGTTTCTGCATTAAACATGCACACTGATTATGAACATGACCCAGATGAATTGATTTATCCTGACCTAATATACCTCAAACGGTGTGAATTTCTATTAAACCCATCCTTGGGTGTATAGCAAAACTATCAGCTAGTTACGAAATGCAATGATTGTTACTGTTAAGAGCGGAGATACAACGTTCAAACTTGCTTCGAGGATGTTCTGGACGATTTGAAATTTTATGTCGTCCATTCAGCGAACATGGCGGACGTCAAGTCATTCAGAATGGCAGCGACTGTTCTATCGGCGTAGATTTTTCCCGCTAATAGGCCTTAGAAATTCTAAGTTGGGTTCAAGTCTGGATCGTGAAAGCTCCGGTCTATAGTTTTCACGGTGCGGTACCCAAGCCACGTTACTGTGATACTGACGTACTTATGTCCATACTATCATTTTGAAAGATCATGGGACTTAGTTGAGTTCCCGGAATAAACTCGTTCAGAGTTCTGATGTACGAGTCAATCGTCTAGTTCTCTTCTAGAAGTGCCAGTTGAGATTTCCAGTCCTCAAAATTCGCAATCACGGTAAAGCCATCACCAGAGGCTCATACACTGAGGTTCAGCTTGCTCTTCTTGAAGTTGTTCCAGTATTACCTGATTCCACCTGAATCGTTGAAGTAAAACTATATCCCACCACTAAATGTATCTTCACTCAATTGATCATCACAGATTTTTATATATCGGTCCTCTCGATTTTGAACAGGACCGTCTGTCATCTAAGGCACTGATCTCATCTTTCAGTATTGAACATGTGGTGCAGACCGTGGGAGTTGCCATGCGCGTCAAAAGCTCACATTTAGTTACTAGGACCTATGTGTCTTTGATGCACCTGAAAATCGACTCGGAGCCTTATGCAAGAGTTTTCCTGAGGCCCGCGATTTCAGAATTTAACGTTTTCTCCTCGCTACGTAATCATTAGGACACTTCAAATTGTTACGATGGCTAATGTCGATCTAGAGTTTTTTCTTCGAAATCCGGTGTATGCTCATCCCCGAGTCTTTTGTGCAAATATTTCGCCTTGTTCCAGTTCAGACAGTCCTGGGCCTCTTGCCATTCTTCTATTTTGACAAATGGGAGGTCGCTACTTCTAACCGCAAAGCACGGCTTGAGTGAACATTGTTCCAGAACCACGCTAAATGACTCTTAACCAATCATCTCCGAGTACTGGAAATCACTGGAATATCTCCTATTCGCATATATTTGCACTTGTCACAAAGAATTCCATGCACCCGTTATGGGTCGTGACGGGACAGAGGAGCTTCACGGGGAGATGACGAGTGACGGCCACAAAGCCAGTCAAGTGTCTGTGATTTTCGAGGGCGATTGAACTGATGGCTTTGCTTAAATTTACGCAGAATTCACCTGAGTCAGTCAACTCCCCTAGATGTACCTTGTTCATCTGACATTCCCAACCACGAAAATTAAACACTTCCACTTTTCCGAACCGTACAACACTCACAACACTGATCAACCAACTTTAATTGGATGCTGTAAACATTATTTTGGAAATATGCTTACCCACCGCATACATGTAACTGCATTAGCCAGAGGATGAAGTTACCGAAAACAAGCTTGTTCGATATCGTGCCATTTTAACCTGAAGCTATTAGTCTAGGGATGATTCTGGTCCATTCCACAGTGCACTGGCGTTTATCCTGTCACACTTCGTACATGTGATTGTGTTCAGGAGTCTATCTCACTATGCAGTCGTTTCGCTCGGTCGCATTTGACGTGAATGGATCATCACGCTTGTGGCCGAACACCGAATTGGATTTGTTGATCAAACCCGTATGATCCATATAAGTCTTCGTGTTTGTTAACTCGCTTTAGTGTTTAAAAGGCCGTGACTGTTTGTGTTCCACAGTGGAGTACTTTGATACAACTCCGTTGATTTGTATTCCGTTGGTAGATTGTACACATGTATTGTCTAAGATCTCTCCCCGGATCACTCACGTAAGACGGAATTAAAGTTCTGTTATGTGATATTTACACGATTGGTTATCTCGGAATTATTCAGGGGCTGAACGGAACCTCAGCACATTTTGTCCGAAAGAAGAGAAGATGATCAAGCCATCATCACAATGCCTATCAAATCTTAGGAATGAATCTCACGAGAGCTTGCCCTCAGCCTCTTCTCTCCTCCCCCGAGGTAAACTCTTATCACCGGCACACACATTCCAGAAATTTTTTACCATAATCAGAGTCAATTTTTCTACTCAGGATGTCAATTTGCAACAAGTGAAGGGAGAACAAATATAAGTTGCATAGATAGAAAGCAAGCTCTCTAGGGTAAGTTTGGAAAGCCACACAGTAAATATGCGTGTTCGAAGATAATAAGCTCCAAGTAACGATCAAGTCAGATAGGATTCACTGGTAAATTCAATAACCTAATAATTTACTACCCGTTTATTTGTCATATAGGAATGCTGCAATATTTAACGAAGAGGATTGCGGTCAATTACAGACTGTCGAAAAGGGGTGTGAAGATTTGAGCCCAGGAGCACAAAACGCCAAGTACTCGCAGGTCACAGTTTGACCAAAGCCACTGTAGCTGACGATGACCAGAAGGACAGATGAAACAGCACCTATACAGTGTGTTTGTCGAGAGCAGATACACTTCTGGGGCTTTGATTTTCTACTCTTGCTACTGAGGACTGCATCAGTAGCTACATTTCTCAACGAGAAAATTACATTGCATTTCTCACTTGATAAGACGGTGAAAGAAACCGAGATTTACAATTAAACATCCAAAAATGCCATTTTTGACAACAGAGTGATAAGATAAAACTAATTACATAAATCGGTGGACAATTATTGGTATATGAACAATCAATAAATCGACTTCATCAATGCGACTACGGGTTGAACCCGGTTATTGTATTTTGCCTAATAACGGGCATAATGTGCTGAAACGGATATTCACATGTACCTCGTAAATTTCAGCCTGCTGGCATTACCTTCTCCTCACTGATAATTAGGTGTGATAAACATATTAGTTAGTTAGGACACAATGCACAGTAACTGCTACTATTTTGTGATCGGTTATCGGTGTTTAGCTTAACCTTGGACAAAATTCGTGTGACCCGGTGATAGAGAGTGTCTCCAATGGTTACGCTTAGTTATCGGTTCAAATAACATTGGTGAACGTAAGATATGTTGCTAAATTCCATTTGACTGCATCTTACAAATTTGAATTGAAGTGGGATTTCACACTGACAACTTCAATACGTATTCTTTTGATTTTGACCAGGTCGATAAAAGGATGGGATATCGGAATAAGTGGAGAAGGTTTGATAATGGTGACACAGATCGAGCATGGAGAAACAGTACTAGGCAAACCGCTGTTCACATCCGTTCGCCTCAGTTGCACTCCCACATCGAGATTCGAACACGGGCCGCCTGGGTGACAGCCAGGAATCACAACCACTAGACCACGCAGGAACTGCTAGTCACGATCAAAGGTTCGGGCACTCACTTACGAAACCATAGCATACCATACCATACCATACCATACCATAAACGAGCAATGCCCACACAAATACTATGATCAATATGAACAAGGCTGACAGTACCCACTAATTCAATCACTCACGCCCGATATATATCAGTTTTCTTGTTCTATGATTACGGGGATCGAACTCACAACATTCGGGTCATTAGCACGACGCTCTGACTAGCTGGCCTACCGGGGCTCAGTCAACTTTTCACGCACACACGGTTCCTCGCAGACTAACAGAAGACAAACAACTCATCACCCACCGGTAAATGCACACAATACAAATCTCTCTCTTTCACTGTCATTCTCTCCCTCTCTCTCTATCAATTTATATATATATATATATATATATATATATATATATATATATATATATATATATTATAAATATATATATATAGCTTGTTCTTCGAGTACGCGGTTTAGTTGTATCTGAACTGATATATCTTAGTCTCACCAAATACGCACAACATATCCATTATCATACTCATCTCGAACACTGAAAAATAAATCTCGCACTCACAACACGAAGAAAACACACACTCACGTCACATCACATCACATCATTTACAGTAGAGGGAGAGAGAGATGTGTGTGTTTGTTGGGTGCAACAGGCAAGATCTGGTGTGATCTGTGGTGAGTGAAGCGTGGTTTGGATTCCTAGTGCTCTAGCTTCTTAATCGAGTTTTTGAATAATTTTGTGAAGTAACCCAGGTAATTCACATTACTGAACGTATCAGCATTGCATTTAAGATGCCTTTTATTCGGAGAATATTCTCTATTTTCCTCACAGTACCGCCGAGTATTATTCGGTGTTTTAGTGGAACTATCTTTTCTCGCTTGGAGTTCTTTGTGCTTTTGTGTGAAGGGCTGTACTAGCTGGTGTCAGAGTTTATTCGCGTTTGGTTAAAAAGCATTTGGGCCCTTTTTTCTTACATTTTTTCTCCTTTTGTATGCCACACGCTTCTGACCCCAGTCTCGCATCTGAGTGCGGAAAACATGTTGTAAACTGTATAGATTTGGAAGTGTGCAAGGCCTGGTGGTCTAGCACCGGGTAAAAGCTTGGCTAGGCCAACTAGGGCACTGGTGAGAAACCCTCAACTACAGCAGAATGCCCTACTCGGCGCTAGGGCCCCTACCCTGACAGTAGTAAAGAAGTCACGTGCGTGGTCGAAAATAGTTGTAATTGAAGACGTGCTGGAAGATGAAAATTGGCATTACTGTCCGAAGTTGGAGGACAGGGTGACTCTTTCCAGCCTGGATGCTAGGGCAACTCCCATATAGATGGATTGGGAGTCGTCGGAAGTCCTAGAACATCAGCCGGCGACAACCACACTGATGGGGATGACCGATGCAAAATCTTGCATCGTCTCAGGCGTTACACATGATATCCATACAGGAGTAAACAGTAAGAGACATCGAAGCGACGAGGCAAACGCAATGGTATTATATGCTAACGCGTGTATTATTAGAAACAAATAGATGGAACTCGCCAAAGCAGCTGGGGAGGAGAACGCATTTATAACTGTCGATATGGAAACATGGCTTTCTAAAGAAGATCATGTGCCAAGACTAATAAGTAATGGTTTTATAATCTATAGGCAGGATAGAGAATACGATCACTCTGACGGAGGGGTAGCCATCCTCATTAGTCCAGGTATAAACCATCTTGAGTCTCAGACCAAGATTTGAACTCGTGATGTCCAGTTGTGCGCAGTTACGATCATACTTCCAGGCAGAAGAGCTAACGTTGTCTCTGTCTCCAGGACACCAAGTACAAACCGCGACAAGCATGTTCGCTTACTGCGGAGCCTGACTGAACTAGTTCAGGACGCACAAAAGACCCTCATAGTGGGTGACTTCAATCTTCCGCACATAGACTGGGCAGCCGAAGTCTGCATGCCGGGATCGGAGGAGCAAGCCTACTTAGAATGGCTGCATGCCAATGTGTTGCACCAGCATATTAGGGAAAATACCAGATAAAGGTCTAGATGGGTCCCATCCTTGCTGGATCTAGCAATAACAAACCTCCTCAACGATGTATCTGAATTGCATTACTGTGCAGCGCTGGCCAAAAGTGACCACGTGTGTGTCAAAATCACCCTATGCATGCGGCAACCCAAGGTACCCTCAAGGCTTGTTACAAATTTCGGTAGTATGGACATAGATAAGCTTCTCAAAGGGGCGATTGGGCTGATATGGGACACGGTAGAGGAGGCTACTGTCGAGGAACGCTGGCAGGTCCCTGATTGCCCTCCAGGAAGAGTTTGCACCCTTGAAACGAAGGAGTGGGGAGAGCAAACTTATGTGGTGGAAGGCTGAAATAGTCAAGATCATTATATGTAGAAACAGCAGCTGGAACCTGTACAAAGCTCCTGGCAGTCAGCTGGCCTGGACCTGTTATACGAAGCTTAGAAACGAGGCTGTGAGCCTCCTGTGAACTTCCAAACAAGAATTTGAGCTCAGGTCAGCCGAATGCGTAGGACAGCAACGGAAACTATTCTGCAGCCACGTACAGCCGAGAGGCACAACAAGGGCTGCCATAGGTCTACTATCCACTAGGGACCATCGTATTGTCACTGATGACAAGGGCAAAGCAGAAGCTTCGGGGGAATACTTTGGTAGTGTATATAGGACAGATCGTGGGGTACGAGTAAATTTGGCTCTGACGCATCCTCCTTCTCAGGTAAACGAGCTCAATCTCTCAAAGGAAATCGTGCGTAAGTATCTACAAGAACTAAACAGTCACAAGTCAACAGGTCCAGATGGCATCCACCCAGGTGTTATCAAGCCTTTGGAGGATATCATAGCTCCATCGGTATGCAAGAAGTGCGGGTCCAAGTTGGACCAGAGTAAGTTGCCTCAGGACTGGAAAATCACGGCCGTCGTGGCAATACATATGGGTGAACCTAAGTTGGCTATGCATAACTGCAGGCCGATAAGCTTAACTAGCATCTTATGTAAAGTTCTTGAGTAGATCACCCACACTCACATCTATCAGCACTGGCCCAGCATGGATTCCTAAAAAATGGATCTTGGCTAGACAATCTCTTGTGCTTCTTAGATCAGGTGACTCGGCAAATGGATGAAGGTAAGCAAGTTGAAGTATGTCACCTGAACTTTAGCAAGGCGTCCGACTTCGTTAGTGATCGTCTTTTGCTGTGCAAAATAGAAAAGTTCGGCATATGTGGGCCAGTATATTGATGGCTGGCTGAGTTCCCCTTTTACAGGACGTTTTACGCCAAAATTGGGGACAGGTGCTCTAATTTGGTGAATGTCATCAGTGGTGTACCTAAGAGATCCGTCCTAGGCCCGTTGGTATTCTTGTAGTTTATTGATTACCTAACATCCGCCCTTCAATCGTCTAGTTATTTTTGCGGATGACGTGAAGATTTTTGGATCTGAGGGTAAGGTCGACCTAGGCACGGATATAGGGGCCGTCCTGGACTGGGCAAACAGGTTGAACTTACCCCTGAACGCGGGAAAAATTTATTTGTTATCAAGGACCACAGAAAGCCTAACTGTCGCTCGTGACTAAGGGCTGTTCACCATGGAAGCAGTCAGTAGGGTTAAACAGCTTGAGGTCATCATGAGCAGTGACTTTAAATGGTCAAACCAGTGCAACGCTGCTGATCAAAAGGCTCATGTTGAGCTCTTAAGACTGCGATCAGCATTGTCATGCCGGCGGCTGGAAATATTCGTATTTATTTACATGGCTGTGGTACGACCTCACTTAGAAGGTAGCGTGCAGGCTTGGTCGCCGCCTGCTTGCAGAAAATTCAGCGTCTCGCTGCGCGAGTGGCTGAACAGGATAGAGGTAAGACGTACGAGCAGAGACTCAGTGATCTCAATCTCTTCTCGATGGAAAAAAGGGACGTCTAGAAGATCTGATTAGAGACTTTCAAGTTAATGAAGGGTCTTTGTGGCCTTGGGCCGGATAGTCTGTTTCAAGTGGCTTAAGATTCCTGAACGAGGGGACGAGAGAAGAAGCTGTTGAAAGTTCGAGCTAAGTTGATGACTAGATCGCACTTCTTTAGCAACATGGCGGTGAAAGTTGGAACAGTCTGCCTGATGGAACGATGGACCTACAGACCATCCAGTCCTTCAAAGGTGCCCCAGATTGCGAGTGGTACGAGATATTTCTTGGTATTGAACGTAGAGTATGTTCACTAGATGGATGAATGGTAGCACTGTGGAAACAGAGTTTGGGAAATAGAGGTTCTTGATGTGATGTGATGTGATGCGATGCGATGTGATGTGTTGTGACGTGAGTGTGTGTTTTCTTCGTGTTGTGGGTGCGATATTTAGTTGCCAGTGTTCGAGAAGATTATGATAATGGATATGTTGTGTGTGTTTGGCGGACCTGTGGACGTGGCATGAGGTTGCGGTTCCGTGGTATAGTGGTTATTACGTCAGTCTCACACACAGAAGGTCCCCGCTTCGAGCATGGGTGGATCCATTTGCTATTTATCTTCTCTCGATGATTCTCTCTATGTCTCACTGTTCACCTCGTCTTCTGGTGAGATTAACATATATCGGTTCAGTCGAGATGACAGGTACAACTGAACCGTTTACTTGAAGAACAAGCAATATATATGTATATATATATATATATATATATATATATATATATATATATATATATATACTTACTGTTTACTCCTGTATGGATATCATGTGTAACGCCTGAGACGATGCAAGATTTTGCATCGGTCATCCCCATCAGTGTGGTTGTCGCCGGCTGATGTTCTAGGACTTCCGACGACTCCCAATCCATCTATATGGGAGTTGCCCTAGCATCCAGGCTGGAAAGAGTCACCCTGTCCTCCAACTTCGGACAGTAATGCCAATTTTCATCTTCCAGCACGTCTTCAATTACAACTATTTTCGACCACGCACGTGACTTCTTTACTACTGTCAGGGTAGGGGCCCTAGCGCCGAGTAGGGCATTCTGCTGTAGTTGAGGGTTTCTCACCAGTGCCCTAGTTGGCCTAGCCAAGCTTTTACCCGGTGCTAGACCACCAGGCCTTGCACACTTCCAAATCTATACAGTTTACAACATGTTTTCCGCACTCAGATGCGAGACTGGGGTCAGAAGCGTGTGGCATACAACAGGAGAAAAAATGTAAGAAAAAAGGGCCCAAATGCTTTTTAACCAAACGCGAATAAACTCTGACACTAGCTAGTACAGCCCTTCACACAAAAGCACAAAGAACTCCAAGCGAGAAAAGATAGTTCCACTAAAACACCGAATAATACTCGGCGGTACTGTGAGGAAAATAGAGAATATTCTCCGAATAAAAGGCATCTTAAATGCAATGCTGATACGTTCAGTAATGTGAATTACCTGGGTTACTTCACAAAATTATTCAAAAACTCGATTAAGAAGCTAGAGCACTAGGAATCCAAACCACGCTTCACTCACCACAGATCACACCAGATCTTGCCTGTTGCACCCAACAAACACACACATCTCTCTCTCCCTCTACTGTAAATGATGTGATGTGATGTGACGTGAGTGTGTGTTTTCTTCGTGTTGTGAGTGCGAGATTTATTTTTCAGTGTTCGAGATGAGTATGATAATGGATATGTTGTGCGTATTTGGTGAGACTAAGATATATCAGTTCAGATACAACTAAACCGCGTACTCGAAGAACAAGCTATATATATATATTTATAATATATATATATATATATATATATATATATATATATATATATATATATAAATTGATAGAGAGAGAGGGAGAGAATGACAGTGAAAGAGAGAGATTTGTATTGTGTGCATTTACCGGTGGGTGATGAGTTGTTTGTCTTCTGTTAGTCTGCGAGGAACCGTGTGTGCGTGAAAAGTTGACTGAGCCCCGGTAGGCCAGCTAGTCAGAGCGTCGTGCTAATGACCCGAATGTTGTGAGTTCGATCCCCGTAATCATAGAACAAGAAAACTGATATATATCGGGCGTGAGTGATTGAATTAGTGGGTACTGTCAGCCTTGTTCATATTGATCATAGTATTTGTGTGGGCATTGCTCGTTTATGGTATGGTATGGTATGGTATGGTATGCTATGGTTTCGTAAGTGAGTGCCCGAACCTTTGATCGTGACTAGCAGTTCCTGCGTGGTCTAGTGGTTGTGATTCCTGGCTGTCACCCAGGCGGCCCGTGTTCGAATCTCGATGTGGGAGTGCAACTGAGGCGAACATTTGTGAACAGCGGTTTGCCTAGTACTGTTTCTCGATGCTCGATCTGTGTCACCATTATCAAACCTTCTCCACTTATTCCGATATCCCATCCTTTTATCGACCTGGTCAAAATCAAAAGAATACGTATTGAAGTTGTCAGTGTGAAATCCCACTTCAATTCAAATTTGTAAGATGTAGTCAAATGGAGTTTAGCATCTTCCGAGGCATCATCATCATCATCATCATCGTCACTCGTGCTAAAATGGCTTTGTAAACACTGTACTCTCAATATCAGAATATTGCACGAACGTCAAGCTTTTTCTTCTGTGTGAAGTTGAGGTTGCGTGACTATGAATAATATAAATTATTCGAATGATGCTTGATGAACGAATGTCATTGATCAGTCAATTATAAGTTGTTTAAAAGTCACGTTTGTAAAGTTATATTATTCAGTTCATATGTAAAAATACTCATGAAAGTGGAGTTCATCGTATGTGGTTTAAACCACTAAGGCATGATCACTGACCCTGCTACGAACAGTTTCTTCTCTGGAAGTGTCGATCGTGGTCCTGCTAAATGGAAGGAAGCAAAAGCAATGCACACACGACTAGAAAGCAAGCGATATCATCTGGTGGTTGTTAGTAATTTTGCGAATGATGAGACTCACGAGAAGGCAGCTTCTGAATATTTCAGCGGGTTGGGAATATACATTGACCTCTCTGTTTAATTAAAGGTACTTTTAAGAGGACTGGTTTGCTTCCAGGTGACGTGCTAGGTTAAGCCTCCAATAGTATTGGTTATGCTACTGCCGTGGACGTATCTGTTCATTTGTTATATGCTTTACAGTAGCAAAACTGTGGGGGATTTAGGGGTTCAGTTTCCTAAATGCTTGTGAAATAATTTGACAAACTGTCACTATACTGATATAAAAATTTGTATCACGTTATAATGTTTAGTGTCGTGAACATATTTACTTCAAATACTACACTTTTATTCAAATTTCGACTCTTCCTGCATCTTCTCAAGGTGAGGTCAGTCACTTTCTTCTTATCTCAGACATCTTTGCGATAAAAACACAATTTACAAAATCCCACTCAATTTCCTACAGGATGCTTCAGCGTAAACTACCCACCTTCAACATGCTATTGAAAACTCATGAAAACGGACTGTGTACCACATTTGTATGGCCTGATAGAATCAACGTCAGTAGCATATATCTCCCAATTCCTTACTGTGTCTTGAACCTCAGCGTGTAGGTTTCTAAGTGAAAAACAATTCCAGCTGATCTTCAAAGGCTTATTTCAAGTCAACACTAAGTAACACAGTGCCCATTCATCACTGACTATAGAGGTTAGCATTTGGCCAACCAAATATGATCGACTCCAACATGAACGGCATCTTAGTACGAGGTTTAAGTGAAACTGAAATAGAAACAAGTAACAAGAGGTGGCTGCTTCAAATATTTCAGTAGTAGACAATTCCTAATCACACAGTGGTAACAATCAGCTTACCATTGTTTCGGTAATAATGATGATCGTGACAATCGCGTAGCGAAACACTGTGAATACCAAGGAGGCCATGTGCTTATTTACATTATAACAAACACTCCATCGTCGGCAAAACTTTCAAGTCTCTTCCTAGGATCTGAGATTCTATTGTATTACTAAACATTCGCATTATATAAACACAGTATATAATACCGTACAATATCTAGTCATCAAGTCTATGAACAAAGCGACATGAAAGTGAAGATATCACTCTTTATCTGATTTTGCTTGCAGTCATCTATACTATTTGTGTGCTCTCCTTCTAACTTACCCGACGATGTTTGTCAGAAATGTTACTTGTCAATTTCTATTTCGACCTTATGATAGACATGGTCCCATGGATTGCTCCACTATTAGGCTACAACTGTGAAACATTATCACATGTAGCCATGGATGCGGATAAATTTGGTGAATCGTATGCACTGATTAGCAAGTTTTCAAACGCGTATAATATTCCGTCAAACAATTAACTAACATTATTGTCTGGAATCTTCTGGCCCACAACACAGTGTACTGTGACAAGAGAAATAAAGGTGTTTCCAAAATCTGAATGAAAGTGTAGGATTTGGAATGAACATAAAATATAAAGGACGTAACACTTTATTAGGAATAAAACAACGTGGCGAATAAGCTCGTTTACAGTTATTCGTAATCATATCAATAGATAACAATTATTGTGGTTCAAAACAAGGAAAGGAAATGATCATCCAAATCTGTCTTTGCACGTGTGAGTGCATGCGAAACTCATCACAGTGAAAAATATTCGCATGGTCGCACACTTGTTCGGGAACAAGAAATGGGACTTGAGGATTTGAGTGCTTGCACAAATTGTTTCTGAACACACAGGAGAGAATTATGGAGACGAATTTCCACGGCTTCGGCTGAAGATAAGATGCGGAACTTGACAAGTCGTGATGGTTTTCCCGGGACTTCGTAAGTGGTGCGGAAAGCGTTTATCACAATTACTGAGTGGTTTGACTCCAAGGAAAATAGTACATTATATATATATATATAATATATATATATATATATATATATATATATATATATACATTCTGAGAAGAAATTTGTTCTCGGTATAACCCTAATTTATTATTATGTTAAATAAACGAACGCATCAAAAGGAGCGGATGTGGTCTTTCAACTTCACTGTGGACCTCGCTGCTGAAAGATAATCCCTTTAAATTCCAAATATTTTTATCGAAGACCCACATCCATCCCAGAGCTTCCCTTGTCCGTTACCTAGGGATTACGCAAATCTGTCCGTGTAGGTGGGTGTCTATGTGTGTGCACACAAAGTTGTTCTATTCTCAAAGTACCGAAGATTTGTTTATTTATCTTTCAGACTAATGAGACCCAGAGGGCCCTATAATCTTGCACTGCAGTTTGCAAATTGTTGCATTCGCCCTGACTGACTTAACTGTCCACCCATGATTTTCCTTGGTAAAACATTAAATGTTTTGGCGATATCATCAAGTCTTCGAAGATGTTTTCTCGTTGTAGCAACATCAATATTGTCACCGATTTCATCTTGAGGCTAGCACTTCAATGCGTGCAACAAATTCACTCGTAAGCAATTATTGTCCAACACCGACCGTTGCCTTCACTTCGAACTCGACAAAGCGATCTCTTAATTTTCCACTTGGTCGAAATCCAGTGTACTGCCTTCACGTTCACCTTTCAAAAGAAACAGCCTTATCCCTTACCCTACTTGTCTCTTTTTAGTTACTAGTCAATTAATCACTAATCTCGTTGTTCATCTTCGTGACTAATCCAAATGTGTTTACTGCCCAGTAATTCCTCCATGTCTTCTTTGCCGTATTCCAATTGACCTCATCACTAGTCTCTGAATTCCACGGTAAATCATGTGTGTGTCGAAATTTCACCCTATATTGGGTAAACAAATGCTTCCATCGGATTTCACTTAGACAGTTCAAACACACTGTAAACGTCGAAATAAACAGATGAACATACCATTCCAATAACAGTTTTGCATCCAATATCTGTGCATTTCCATTCGAAAATTACAGTTGAATATATTTTGTTGAATGACTAATATATTCGAGAGGTATATCATTGAGTAAAAAAATGAATAAATCTATTCGTGAGTGAAGTTTATATCGGTGGAAGCAAATATATAATACAGTTCTTGCTCATTCCTTACCAGACACTCAAACATTTATAAGGAACTGATTCATTTCGAATGGCTGGCAACAATATATTTCGTCGCAATACTATGTGAAAAAGCTGTCACGATACACCTTAGATTGCAACACAGACGGACGACTAGTCAGTAGAATGTAATATGTTAATTGTCATGTGGTCTCGGTACTGAATACAAAGGATTTGTTTACAAACGTCGAGTAAACTGTCACATAAAAACAGGTAAAAATTACAGTTGAATATATTCTGTTGAATGACTAATATATTCGAGAGGTATATCATTGAGTACAAAAAAATTGAATAAATCTATTTTGCAATGTGGTCTTCAATAGTGCTGCTATGCCCCGGCGTGTGTTCTCGTGGTCTAGTGGTTAGGGTTCCTGGCTGTCACCCAGCCGGCACGAGTCCGTCTCCCAGCAAGAGACTTACATTTCACACAGAGATTTAGACTGTGAAAAAGAGTGAAAATCAGTCAAAACCATGAATTCAGATCGATTTTATATAATTAACAGCATAGAATAGGACTAGCACTGACTAGATATGAATATTGGCAGAATCGTTCATCTCGATTTTCTCAGGTAGAATACAAGAATTTCAGTGTCATCACACAATGCGATCCGCGTTGCATTATCTGCAATTCGGTAACTCGAATGATTCACATTTACCGATTAAACTCGTCCTTGACGTGGTGAATGATTATTGACAAGGTGAATATGGATACCCCACAATCCACTTACACTTTATACATATGGTCAAGGAACGGAAAATATTGTAATGGTAACTTGGCTAACCTGATAATTCACAGCAGCATATACAGTTTATTTCACACGCTAATGTTGTCATTTTTGCAAAACTGAAGTCGAACGAGGAGCTTTTGCTAATCGACATCGAAATGCAACGTACAAAACAGAATTCTGTAGACCACTTGAATGCTTAGACTACGTGAACACATCTAAAAATATTATCCATAAATGTTTGTTTGATAGGTGAATCTGGTCTTCGTTTATCATAGAGAGCTGTCCCATTGTTTCTGGAAGTTGAAAGATGTGGTCGTTTAGCAGCTTTCAGAAGGGTGAATTGCCACCGTATGGCACTACTAAAAACCCACTGTCTGAGGAACCATAATCGAAAAGGAGATTATTGTCTGAATAATCCCTAAAGTGATTCTAATAGAACTAACTCCTAACCCCGTTTGTCGTTTTCAATGGTCAGGATTTTACCAATACTCAACAGATAATGAAATCATTCACTTTACACAAGGACATCTCCCTCTTCTATAGTTCAAACTCACCCTTGATTTTAGTGGGAGATATAAGGAAGAGATTCAATGAGAAACGGTTCCCACGGACGCATGGATATGTACTATGTTATTTAGGGATAAATTGCCACTAGTCTTGAAAAGTCAGCCGGAATGACTAAAGGATAATATGTGGAACTTACAATCCTGCAATCATTGTGTGATTCCCCGTTGTGACTCAGTGCATTGATGATTGTGGGCAAGTGGGTTAAACCAGATGCACAATGAGTGTCTGCATGACATTCTAGAAGCATGAGTTAAAGCTCCTAAATCAGGACATAGAATTGCGTTGACAGACGTCACATTAGATCTGATTCGATCCGCTGGATAAAACAAAGCCCGTCCTTCTCCTTTCTCGTTAAGCAAGTGGTTGTTGTTATCCTTCCTATTCACAGTGCAGACAACAATATGCTTAGTTCGAATAACACTATACTACAACTCTGTCAGTAATACATAAGCGAAATATCCGATTTTACCAAAAACATTTTGAAATTCCATCCGATTGAAAACTCCCTTGAGAATGATATATTACAATTTATTGAACCTTACTCAAATGAATCCACTTAAGGTTTTGCTCCATTCGAAATATTTGTGCGCACAGTTGAAAACCCCCAATTCCAAATAATAGTATTTAGAAAACATAAATGTATTTGTGTGCAAAACTTATGACAAATATGGACGCAAAATTGTCGGATTGTTTTTCTGCTTTGACAAACAAAAATATACGAAGTGAATGAGCAATAGGCAAAACCACCAATATTTTTGATTCGCTTTGTTCACTGTCCTAGGGGTCGGATTGGGAATAGTGATTACGGACAGCCTGGAGCCGAATAGCAGTGAAGCCATAAGCCAAAAATGAATACATGGGGTTGAACGAATGCTGTGACAGGGTTGTTGCCTCCGATTGGAAAACAGTAAAATGTTAATACAATGGGTGCGAATTATCAGAACAGATTTCCAGTACAAACACAATGGATGTTGTTATGTGACTAGCGCATAGCTCCAAGAATATTTCGTTTGAGGTTATACCAGAAGTAAGAGTAATCATACGCCTTCAAGCTGCAGCGCAACATCAAGATATTTCACGTGATCAGCACATGCCAACATGTATATCAATATATATATATATATATGATATATATATATATATATATATATATATATATATATATATATATGGAGAGATAGGAAGGAACCGACAGATGGAGAACGAGTGTGCGCATTCCCAGTAACAAAAGACTCAGTCATACAGAAAATTGAACCTCTAGTTATTTTCATGACGAATAGTGACAGAGATATTCCATAACTCATCAACTGAACTGAATAGACAATCAGTGAACGGACTGTTTTAACACACAAAACCGAAACAAATATGAACTATATTGAGTTTTGGTAATAGAATCGTTCCACGATTCATGCGAAACAGTCCCGATTCAGTGAGTATCGTGAGGGAAAATCTCGGTGATATGAAATGAGCAACTAAATGGATGAAAACAGAGACTACACATTAAAACGACACACTTGATGATATAATTCCGATATGTAGGACCACGATGTTTGGTACAATTTATCAGGTGAATTTGTGGGCCACTAATGTGGACTGCATGTCAATGTTTAGGCAAATATTTTGGGACAAGAGGATCGTGAGCTGCAATTGTTCTCAGAATTGCCGTCGTCTGAAGGAAATGAGTTGGATTTCCACGAAATTATTATACGATAAGTCCGAATCATTTTCATTCAGAATTTCGGACTAGCTGGATTGGTATCAAAATAAATCATGCAAAGCTATTTTATTATTGTTCAGGGACACGCGCATGTTTTCAAGATATATATGGAACATTCCATTTAGAAATAAAATGAGAATAATAAGCTTGTCATGTTATAACTTTGGGAGTTCAAGTTCATTCGAATGGTTCACAAATGAACTGATAACAAAAGATTCCTCAGGTTATCGTGTCGATCGGAATATATGTGCAGATTAAGAAAAACGATGCCGGGAGTCGAACCGGGGCCGCCTGGGTGAAAGCGAGGAATCCTAACCGCTAGACCACGTGGGATGCCACGTGAATCACAACTGCACAATCAGAAGTAACACTATAAAATTACTGTGTGCAATTCTCATCTTTTCATCAACACACGACAGCGGTGCGACAGTTTGTTTGATTCAACATGTTCACTCAATGTGTAAGCGTGTGAATTCGTGCACACTGTATATGCCGGTTCATTCAACAGAATAGTATTCGACCAAGAATTTAAAAAGCATTATGTTGTGAGCAACTGATTGACCACATGACGTTATTCACATTGCTGTCTACAGATAACGGACGCGCACTTCCATCACTCACAATAGATCTTGTTTACGGCGTTCATATCTTCACAAATATATTGATATGAACAACTTCTACTAAGGTTTTCATTTTCAGCTATCGTTTCGTGCATGAACAAGGATCTAGTTAGTATTCGTTCGACAATCGACAGTCACAAAACTGGGATGACGAAAATGCCTCATCCACTTGAACATTTGGCAGTGGAGTTCAGATCAGTGACCAAGATCGTTGTCACAATGGTGACATCGATAAACAGTTTTCAACTAGGACGTATAAACTTATTCGCGTGTCTTGAGAATTCACGCATCACCTCATGTGACGGCAGTTGTATCAAATCAGAACATAATCATTTGTACACGGCATTGCATGAATAACCGTCATTTCCCACTCACACCCCCATACTAACCATCATGAAGCAAGTTCACGGCACAAGATGGGGCAAAAATCAGCACGCAGTTAGTAAGTAAACCCACGCGCATCGTGGACTCGTAACACCTGTCGAAATGGATTTAGTGGAATGTTCTATGCAATGAACATGCCACTACTTCCCATTATTATCATTTTATTACCTCGATTATTAAAGCACAATTGTTTATCCTTTTTCCTCGCGTGTAATTGTTGCAGCACGATCATATACAGCACCTTGACCGCAGAGTTCAAACTCACTTGATAGTTAAAGATGCTACATGTAATTTGCATCGTTTAACGATTCGCGCACTCATTTGTTGTATGTGTATAATTCGAAACGTTTTCAATAATGAATCTACTCAAGTCAACATGTAACGCAAATGATTTCCCATACTCAAATTGGAAGCCTCTTTCAAATATTGAACCAGTACTGCATATCGATAGTGAGGAGCAAAACAGTAGAAATGAAATTCATAGGACAGTGAACTGTGAATTCATCCCAGAAGTTATCAGCTCTCCTCAGATTTCTCATAATTTGCAGCCTGATTCACGAGCAAGCAAATGTATATACAACACGAAATCCGTAGAAATTCAACTCAATTTGGTCATCTTTCCTCGTGTTATGGATTTGCACCGGCGCTCCATAAGCGTGGTGCATTCGGAAAGTCATTGTAGATTAAGTAAACAAGTGGGAATCGTTTTATTTGGAAATCGTTCTTCATAAGTGGTTTAATAAATTGTCATCAGACACCACAGGAAATCGTGATGCACACTGATGCTCATGCAGACGACGAAACTGGAGTAAGTAATCATACGTTCCGTATTGTTTGAAGATGCATTCAATTCTCAGGCACACAAATCATAATTTAAGCTCCACTCTCAATCAATTTTGACTGGCAAGTGATGCAAGCTACTAATGATCAAATACTCCTCATCCATTCTGAAATCCTCAATGATCGTGATGTCTCGCGTGTTGTCTACCAGTTTACTTGCAGTTGCGATGATACGTCTTTTGATAAAATAGAACGGTATTCGGCTCAAAATGTTTTCCAAAATATCCCGAAGTGGTTTGTGCACGTAGGGAATCTGTTCATATTAAAATCCAAATAACCGTAAGAAACAGATATCGGATACCGTGAAGGATTACCTCTCAAAACGGAACCGAGTTGACCTGGTGTAGTTATTCACAGTGCAAATACACAATCAGAATCTAATACCGACTGCATGTGGCAGGAATACACTGACTGAGTAGATAAATATTCACCTCTGTGCACGAAAACCAATAATCTAAAAAATTTAATTATTTCTGGCTTTCTCCAACACAGAAGGAAGTAGCCATATACACGTTATCTTGATTATGGATGTATCAGATTTAAAAGCAACGGTACCATAACTTAAGCTTCTTCCTACCGAATCACACAAGGAAATTCGTGCAAACCACTCATTGATTTTGATATTCCGTGTTTTGTCTACCGGTTCACCGGAAATTGCAATAACAACAACATTGGTAAAATATGACAGTATTCCGCTCAAAACGATGCCGACAACATATAGAAATGGTCTTTGCACACACCAACTCAGTTCATAACATGTCTGTAGGAAATCGGAATAGGAATCATCTTTCGCGAAGAATGTACAATGTACAAAAGACATCTAGTTGAAATGACGAAGTTATACAGAGTGATATTACGTGATCTGTTCACAAAGCAACGTCGGTAAAGGGAAGAAATATATTCCGTCCCTCGAACCGGATAACACGAATATGAAATCTTCAAACGCTGAATTGAACAAAACACGAATCACGCACCGATTAACGAACAACAGTTTTGGGCACGTAATTATGCTGGCAAGTGCAAGTCCACACTCACACAAGAACTAGGGAGCATTCATTGTGAACTCCTGGTATGATATGTGAACAGTTCTTCATCCCAATGATTTTAACTGAATACCTCTAATTTCAAAATATATTGCTTTCTTTATTTGATGATGAACTATACAGAAACCCGATAAGCACATTTCTCCCTTTCTGCAAATAATGAACCATCACCAGATGTTAAGCATTCTACAATATATCATGGTTCCTGAACGTTCAACAGTCATTTTGTTGCGCTAGATAATTGCCATTTTTCTCACTCCGTTTAATATTAGTTTTGGTCTCTATCAGTAAATTAGCAAATTACTGACTCTGCGCTTTCTTCCCCATTAGTAGTTTCCTGCCCAAATATTTCTCTGGGTCTCCTGAAAAAGCTTGAGCTATTCGTGAAACACTTCTCGAAATGCAGTGACGTCCACAGATAAAACTTTTGACTCTATCATTGACGGTCACTTTGTTGCATATCACCTGTTTATTTCCAACATTATTTCAGACAGTGACTTTTATTTGTGCGACAAACTTTCGAAAATTACATCTCACAATTCACACGATCAAAGTTGGAAATCTTATCCACTTGCACTTACCCATTACACACTTCTGTTTGCCACCCAGCTCTCTCTCTCTTTCTTAACTTGATCGCCCGATGAAAGTCATTGTAGAATTGCAAAGCTGTTTGCTTGGATGAAAATCAATACAGTGTTTCAATAACTTGTCTATATTTTCCAGATAAAAATAACTGTATAAACGGATTTGGTGAGAATGACTAGTATCCATCCCTTCGGTTACAAAAAGCAACTAATTATATGCACTTAGTCGAGCGTAAATCAATCGTTCAGGTTAACGGATCTCTTTATAATCCAATCAGCTTGACAAGGATATAATCTGACTGGAACAAAGCTCTCCGGAGAGTTTCATTTGTGCTTCATATTTTGTGATATCTATGCCATTTGCCTTCTGACATTCAGAAATATGCTTTGAGGCCTTCTTGTTTATAAAACCTTACCGACGCTGTAGAACTCAGACAGAAATTGTGTCCGTAGGCCGTTCGTAAAGTAATTGCAAAACAGAAAGCGAAGGCTACAACGTAAGGCAAATATCTGAGCATTATTGCTGACAAACTGAACGCGGCAGTGACTCATTTCGTTGCCAAATCCAATCCATTTCCAGGCTCTCAGTCGCTGGCTGTTAGTTTTCGGGTTCTGTGAGATGGAAATTTAGGGAGACTGGGCCCCTCCCCTCCACTGATCTCGTGCACAGCGTTGGAATAAAGAAAACAAGATATTTTTGATGTGGATTGTGCTTTTCGACACTTCTTCATCCTTGGTTGGATTAGCACTTACAGTATACTTAAATACTAGACTATTTAAGTTGTTCTGAGCATTTTGTACCTAATAACATGGACCTCGGCATACTCTTAGAAAGGTAATGGAGTGAGCATAGTATCGCTACCTGTTACGACCAGCGTCAATCCTCCAAACACTGACAAGCTATGCCAGTCACCCTCAGCGGCCACCGACACATTTATTCTGAATGCTCTACTCAATTGTGTAAAGCAAATCCGAGAAATGACGATGGAACAAGGGATTTTTGGAACAACGAAAGATGAAAACTGGTAAAAGGACCTCTCTGGATGTATTTACATCTAACATTTATACACAGGTACAGTTGATATATTCTGAAAAATGCGACTACTCAAATTCACCAGTCCTCCGCAAAATAAGTTTTACCCAGTGGAAAAATGTTCTGTGGTACTTACGCTTGGGACCATGTGACACCATACGCCAATTCATTCCCAACTGTCTTCCTTCTCAGAGGCAAATTCATTACGATAATTCATTAAATTTTTCATCTCGAACTCGTCTTCAACTCACACCCGAGAGTGAATGTGAACCGTAGGTAGAACCATAAGAGGTATTGATTGACATGAGAATCATATTATATTTTTCGAATAAAAAATTTGTATTTTTCTTGTGGGTTTGGAGTTTGCTGACTTAGTTATGAAATAACTCATTTCTCCGAGAGCCTAAGTTCCTTATTCAAAGTCCAGTGAAGCGAACGTTCACTCACCTCCATTTTTATTTCTGCAAACGAATTCCCAACCACAATCCAGTTGAGATTACTCAAATGTAACTGTAAAAAGCAAACCTGAGAAGAGCCCGTAGTCTTGGCAGTTTAACAAATTATCAAAAGGGATTACAGTTACCCACGAAACCAAACGCTCGTGAGACATGGCACGGAACATTGTCCAGCAAAACAATGATATTCTCAGAGGTATTACTGGTTCAATATCATGGAAATGTTTTTGCGTGAGTGTGATGGATTTTGCTCTGTTTTAGGATCGTTTGATGGTGCTACAACGAAAACAGCGAACATGCTTTGTTGTATCCGTAGTAATCCGTGGTGCTCCATCATTGTTGTTATTGTGTACATTTCTGGCGGAAGATTTTACCACCATGACACTTCTGATATACCTTTTGATTCACACCCGAATGAATAAGTCATTTGCATTGGATGTACTGGTTATTAGCTCCTTCACATCCTAATTTGAATCGGTGTTTCCCAATCAGATTCGTGCAAAATGTGATTCTGCAAGCATCAGAAATCCGGGGAATGGTTCAACAGAAAAGCAAACCAGAATCCACCAGGGATGTTGAATTCTTCCCGGATTTCCAGCCAAAATGAAAAGATTTCGTTCTGAAAGCATTCAAGTTCATCATCGTGCAAACGCTCAGAGGTTCAATAGAAAATATCACCAAGGAATAAAAATTACCAATGAGAAAAAGTAAACTAAGTTTCTGATTCGAGGACTTTGTTCAGTTTAAAATGGTCAAACAAACTGCTTTTACGGTGTGCAAACTGTACAGAAATGACCAACACATGAACAAACGAACAAAGTAGTAGTTATGACCCCATCTTTGACCTCCCTCTAGTAGACACACTTATAGTTTGAGAGGAACATGGTCATATAAAATCTGTCATTTGGGCAACTTTAACTACGTTTTTACCTGTTTTGGAAAGAAAACCATGAAATAATTCCAAGATTGGAACAGTTATCATTTCGTAGAGATCAAGAGTAGGAAAGAAGAGGGGAGCCGCATTTTGAAAAGGCCCCCAACAATCGGGCATCTCACTGTTATAATTTGTAACTTATTGGTTGTTCCGTCATCAAAGGGAAATGCGGTTGACAAACTGTTCAGCAGACAACTTACAGGATGCCAGTGCTTGCCATTGTTTGATTATCTTTCCTAGCTGGTTCTTTGTTAGTCAAAATGAACGGAAATCGTACTACACGTTGGGTCACCGCTGTAGGGTCAGAATGACAAGCCATTCACGGTGTATGAACAGTTTGAATTTATGAATAAAAATGCTTATGGTCTCAGTCCAACGGTTATCTAATACAGCTCATTCTGAAGTACTGTTTAAAAGGCCATAGTTTTCCTACGTTTATCCTTCAAAGGTGACGATGTAAACCGTCCACTTAGTAAACTCCGGCACACGGTCGTCAAGCGACCGATCCAGTTATTGTCAGTGAAAGAGCAGCTGTCTCTGAGCCAAATTAAATTGTGTCCTTCACTTCACATGTGGATGCTCAGCCGTCATTAGGGTCCGAAAAGAAGGACAGTTGCATCGTGAAATAAACTAGACTGGGTCGGAGTGGCCTCAAAAGTCGAACAATAGTCAGTCCGCAGTGATGAAGTCGCCTATGAAAACGGAAGCAATCAGATCATCTATTGGGCAATATCCGGTTGAGCAAAAACGTTGTGCAATCCAAGACATCTTATTTAAGGTCACATTCAGCACTACAAAGGCAGGATTTCTTAAGTAAGCTGAGGCTCTAGCCGCTCTCACTTATAAATCCAAACTGTGCAAACAGTGGGAATGACTTATCAGTTTTGCCCTACCACGGTGACATAACATTTAGTCCCCTCTCATTCCCGGTTGCTCCCATAATTTCTCATTCACTTAAATAGAGTCTCGGTTTCGCTGATTATTTTACTGACAATATAAAAATCACACTGACTGTAGTATGCCCATGTACGGATACCGCGAGGTTGTGCAGGATATATTGTACAAACAAATGTTTCCGACTTCTCCTTCCAAATTTGTGGGATCTAGTTTGATTGGAATTCTTTGTTTTTATTGTGAATACTGATATCAGTTTTTTTGTATTAAACTGGACAGCTTCCAGTAGCCTGGATTTCTTTGTCCACATTCGTATTTACAGTTTCTTTTCAACCGACCGGAAAGGTGATTCGAATCTTTGCTGGTAATTAGCTGATTTAAAATGAATACTCCTGTAAACTTAATTATGTCAACAGGTAGTAAGAAACAGAATGTCGATCCATTCTGATGAAAGGGTCAAATAATATTTAGTACGTATTCGCTATGAAGACAAACCTTCGGTTGATTTATCATGTGGGGAATCCAATTGGCACTTCCACCTGATGAGGGAAATATGTACTGTCTAAACACATGTGTCAAAATATTTGTCTCTGAAAACCCTAAGTAGTGAGTAGATAAATGATTGAAGAGACATAAAAATTGTGCACAACTAATCTGCGCTCTCCTATGGGTGAGAAGTTTTGTTTCTTAGGTTTGAGGAAAGCATGAAACAGCTGCACAACCGTTGTGGTTTTTCATTAACTGGACAGTTTATTCCCATGCACCAGATGTGTTTTATGCATCAAACGGTTGCCTGGATCCACCAACTCAGGTGGTAAAATTGGCGGAAAATACAGAATTGAGATCAGTTCGAGCTGAATAAACAGCGGCTTATTTTCTCTGATGGCATCGCGGGGAGCATTTAGTATGTTAGAAGGTACAAAATATCAAGTTGTTCAATAAGAAGCATCTGCCTGGTTTTCACTATTATGTTTCGTTACTTTATCATATAAAAATATATTACGAAATGATTAACGGATTTCCCAATCGAAAGTAAATATTCTAATAACCGGTAGCACAATTATCCAAAGTGAGTCCATCAACGTGCTAGTTACTTGTAAAATGGATCAGTATGCAGTATCAACGTCATAAGGGTGCACTACAACCTACTGAGTCACCTGTCAGTTTTCTTACTTCATTCTTTTGGAATTTACCTCATCCTAAATCTACGGAGTCTCAACTGACACCCGAACCCACCAGAGTGGATGGTTTGAGCCATACATGTTACCACTTCTAAGATGAACGTCTAGTCAAATTATTCGAAGTAGAACAATGATGATACAAGTTACTACTGAACTAATCAATTGTCTAACTGGCTCAATATTCGGTCAACAACTGAACATCCCTCAACTTATTTGATTAATTAACCCCTCATGGCTACTGTGAGATTGACGGAGAGTGATCAGACGGTTGTCATCTTGGACTTTGGACCATATCAGCCGGGTTCGATTCCCATCACCGTCGGTCACTCCCCCATTTGGCGGCCTTCCATTAGTCTCGGCCTACTTCCTGAACTGTAGTAGTTTGTTGTATAATAGATGAAAAGCAAGCAAGAAAGATATCATTATTACTACATTTAGGCGAATAGTGGCTTAAAAATATCTGCGCATTCCACATCGTAGAATCATGGAATACGTCAGTAATCGTGCCAATACTGAAGGCCTCATCAAACGCAGCGTGAATTTAACTGCCTTCATGCTACGTGATGAGGTGCCCAAATGTTTAAGGCCTTTTCAAAATGCTGCTCCTCTCTTCGTTCCTACTCTTGATCTCTTGGAAAGGATAACTGTTCCAATCTTGGAATTATGTCATGGTTTTTTTTCAAAACAGGTAATAACTTAGTTAAAGTTGCCCAAAAGACAGATTTTATATGACCATGTTCCTCTCAAACTATAAGTGTGTCTACTAGAAGGAGGTCAAAGATGGGGTCATAACTACTTTGTTCGTTTGTTCATGTGTTGGTCATTTCTGTACAGGTCGCACAAAGTAGAAGCAGTTTTTCATGAACCTTGGCCCGAAGGGAAACGTCTTCGATATTTTTGCATTTTTTTGCTGGCATTGCTCAACATTGTCCAATCTTCTAATGATATATTTTCTGCCATTATTCGTACATCCAGCCTAATCTGCCTGACATTGAAATTATTTATCTTTATGATGTTTTTGCGGTAGCTCTTGCAACGTCGGTTATAGGTAGATCACCACTATTGTGGATTTTATATTATCAATATTTCTACGAACCGATTTGGTGCATTATCTGTGCTTATGCCAGTTACAGATGGAAAACTTCCATTCTTGTTGGTAACATACAATGATGTTTTCTGATTCCTGGTAAGTTTTCCACGTGAATAGACAGTAAAAGCTATTTAACTCATTACTTTGCAAATTGGTCATAAGATTCGAGTTATCCTATGGGGTAAAAGATGTTCAATATGCAGAATAGATATAAGCACGGATCAACTTGAGTTGGCAGAAAAAGTATTTTTGTTGAACTTCGGGATAAGCGACATCGGGTTCAAAAAATACGGTCGATTGTAACATTGTTGGCCAAATTTTGATCAACTCAGTTTTCTCCGTAGATTCATGCCCTACTGACCACATTTTCTACATCCACCACTGCTCATTTTGCAATGAAATCTGTGTCACTTTTAAAAATATTGCAGGTTGTTGCTACAGGTAATTTCCTACGTGGCTCTCAGAACAAACGATCATTGGAAAGGTACCACGCTGTGTTTTTGTAGAGAGGACCGGGGCTGTCGGACTGGATATTCAACGATTGTGTTTCTTCCTGTTTTAAAATTACTTTTTGATAGCAAACTCACTGGTTTTTCAGCCATGTGGATTTGACAATGATATCTCATGAGAACTAACCATAGAATCGTCCAATATTAATCGTTCCAATACCATTTGGGACCACATGTCTTGTTTTCCGGGGTTCAACTTTTACTGTTGGCCTTTGATATCCCCATCGGTAGCGTTTATTTCTCTCATCTTCCCTCCGTGAACACGACATAATCATTGCAAATCATTCAGAGGAGCAAAAAGGTTATTTAGTTGTTACTAATACTAATAATATTATCAATATTAATATTATTATGAGCCACCCAAGTTATTCAATGCATTTTTACTTACGTAAGTACTAAGTAATTGTACCTGGATGACAGAACAAAATCCTGCGATCATCCTGTTTTAGTTTACATTTTAGACACGGTTCGTGCAAAGTGCATTGAACGTTATTATATGTTTGAAGACCAATGAATTATTCTCGCATGTCTGTTTGGCACGAGTGTTGTACGCTATTTTGCACTGACTATTTCCTGTGATCTCCGCTGTGGTATAAGTATGCATATCTTCCTGTGATGATCCGGAAAATCACGTGGTGAAACGAATGTTTCGTAGTGTGATGCTAGTCCGCAGGTATTCGCACTCTAGTTCCGCGTACCGTTGAAAGGTACAACATAAGCATTTCACTTACAATTGGGGACTTCCACTGGAGATACAGAAATGTCCTCGTTGTTGCTTTAAATTTTGCGCCGTTGATCTTTTTATGGAAACTCTTGAAAGGCAGTTTCTGTGTATTTTCGGTTTGAACCACTTCCCAAGGTGTACTTGAAAAGGCGACTGATTTTCGAGAATAAACGTTTGTCTTGGAAAGATTTATATATTTATTGACTAACGTTCCGGACGGTGCTTGAACATCGTAATTGTTAAAATGCCTCATCAGTGTACTTCTCGTTTCAAACACTGAAAATTTTTAATTTTTATTGAATCAGCATCCGTAGACATTTTACTGTATTTTAGGTTCCATAGGTCGTACAGTTTAAGCAGCTTCCAGAGTTAAGGAGCTGTAAAAGGAGAATTTATTGTGCATTCGTTCCCATGGAAGACGACATTGTTGTTGATGGAATCCGGTTTTTAACGAAATCTAGACAACCCACTTCAATGCTAACAATCCGTGTGCAATAACTTCAAGGTGGTTCTATTGGTTGGTCGTTGCTGAGCATGGCGTTTAGATCGCATACATGAAGAGCTTGCTCTGGACATGACCTTGACTTTTCAGGTGACCTTATCTTTTGTGTACTGTTCATAGAAATCTGGACCTTATGACCTATAGATGCACATTTTTAAGTTAAGTGACTTGGCATATGCCCTGCAAAACCGGACTCATTTGGAAACGACTTCCCAAAATTACTGTTATTCAGTTCTTTTGTCTAGGTATCTGTGTATTTTTGTTTTCATTTATTCACTTTTGTGCCGTCATATGCTTGGTCCACCAAGGTACTATGGAAACATTTTTGTGTCGATATGCACACAGGAAGAATAGGGTTTCATGACTAGGGGTAGATAGTACTAAGGTCTGGTAGCTTTTCAATTCCTGGGTTATTTGGATTTATTGTGCATCAAACTCTGAATCCGATCCAATTCAATGCATTTATTGATTACACTTGTTGAAAAACCTCAGGTTTCCAGGATCTCCCCCGAGCATCTTCTCTTTGCGTAGTACATAATGTGAACTTCGTCCACACTAAAAGTGTATCCTTCTCAATCCTCGGTAACGGATATTAGGCAGAATGGATCATATCTTGTTGTGGCTAGTTCATGTTCATACATTCATGTTGTAACCTTGCCCTCAGTATGACCGACACAATATTTTTCACAGTCCTTGCAATTATCCCCGGATATGATGTTTCTTCTTTTTTGGCTTTCAGTTGCGCTGTCGCTCGTGAAATGATTCTTCTCAGGGTTCTGGTTGGTTTGTGAGCAACTGTATGAGCATGTGGTTAGGAGAGTCTTGCGGTGATTTCGGAAGCGTTTTTCATCCATGGCAGCCCTGTCCTTCTGTTAGATTGTGCTCTTCGGCCGGTTCCGGTCTTGATTCCGAATATGGTCCTTCCTTTTTATTGGATCGCCTAAAGAAGATAGGTCTGTTTTTGTTTCTCCAGCCTCTAGGTGTTTCAGTGGGTTTTGGTTGTTAAACTGAGTTCTTAAGCTAGACTTCACGTGGTTGTTTGAGTACAGGCTTCCTCACTTGCGCACTGATGATGTCACCTCGACTGGTGGTAAAACATTCGCGATCTAAACATCAATCTTATAGATCACCAACCGATACAAACCATCAATTTTAGCTACAAACATCTCCGAGATTCAAAATCACTCGGCCGATAATCTTCACATTCCCCAAATCGTCGAGCCTATAGTTATTATTTCAAACTCTTCCTTACTAGTCGAAGGGTAAGGCGACGTGTTTTACATTCACAAATGAATGCAACTTCCGATTGCTAAGAGCATGACTCCGATAGGTCACACCCAAACTATGAGACTGCTAATTGGGTGGAATTAACCTGTTTATTTTTTGTGACTATTTCCAAAGCTAGAATCTGAATCTTGTCCTAACCGCAGTTACTTCTCATTTCGTATATTTGATCGTTGAACTCTTATAATCGAGGCCATGGCCGCATACACGTGAAGAAAATGAACGTTTTGTCACTAGTAATTCCGAATTGTTGTCATCTCGGTAGAATACAGCAATATTATCGTATTGACGCTGATGATGTCCATTTGACTGGTGTAGAAACATTTGCGACTCAGACCAGCAGCTCGGAAAACAAAGAGTTGGAGGATGATCGTCGGAATCAGTTAGAGTTTAAATCTGCTCCTCACTAGTTTTGTTAGTAATTGTGGAACTGTCCACCTATCAGCGTCATCGATACACTAACCATCGAAACGGTATTCCAAAGAAACAGAACACAGATTGAATATGGGACGCCAGGAATTCCGACAGTAGCACATCTAACCAAATGAAGTTTTCTGAGCCGAAATGCTGTACGTTTGACCTAACAAAAACAAAGAAAGGTAGATCTCTATAATATTGTGATGTTGCTCAACTGTTACTGACATATTATTGCTCGATAGTTCATCCGGTGATAAACAAAGTTGCAAACTTGCGAATACGAATTCCTGGAATATATGTGTAATCGCCTTAGCTCGAGTACGAAGTTACCGGAAAAGCACTTGTGCTCTATCAAGTCCTGTTCTCTACATTGCTGTAGGATCATTCACTAGAATTTACTACTAACTGGACTTTCGTTTGTCTTTTCTCTCATCATTCTAACCATTTTTGATGGCGTCACGGAGAAAATTTACTGGGCACAATAAAAATGCTACTACTACTAATAACGATAATAACTGATTCTCAGAAACTTGGGACAAGAATACAAACAGCACACACAGGCCGACATGGACAAACGGGCAGGTGGATTTCTCTCCCAAAGCACCACAAAATTAGAGAATGGTTAATACCGATTTTGAGAAAGATTGATACCTGAATAAGAAGGTTCCCTATAGTGAACGGTAAAATGAACGGCTTTATGAACTGAATAGAAACGGGAACTCAAAATTATCAGTAACTTTTTGACACACTTATAACCGAACCCTGTGTGGACCTCGCGGCTAGTTTTGGGGACTTTTGGGAGTACTTCCCAGAGAAGGACAACAACGTTGAAGATAAATTAACTTTAGTTGTTTCAATCAACTCAAAAGGTGAACATCAGTGTTCACATACCTGTTTTTTAATGGACAAGCCATGGAACAAAGATTTCTGTGCCTTGATTATACCCAGTAATCGTGCTTCTCAATAATAGTATGCTTCTGAAAATAGAGAACAGTCCTTTCTTCTGGTCTTTTGTGCATCGTTAATTGTACACTAATTGATTACTGTGCAATCATCAATCTTAAACTCTGGATGATGATTCCAGAGCAGTTTTGATTTCGGGCTTGCCTATTATTTCGTAAATATTGGTTCCCATATCAGCACACACCTTATCTCTACGATTACTATTAGACGTAGTGACCTACAACGGGGAATTTTGTATATCTGCTGAATGCGAAGCTTCACCATCCAAGCCCGGAATCGGTCCAGCTTGTCCTTCTTTTACAACTTATCTCCGAAATCTGCACTTTGAAGAGAGAAGACGAGTGAGAACGTTGTTCGCAAAGTTACTGTCTTTAGCAGCATTTCTGATGTCTACCAAAGGTGACTGTATTATATATGGGTTAATGTGCTCGAAAACCGTTATCCTACAAATTGATTTGTTGTTTATTAAATGACCCTGTACTTAATTTAGCCTTGCCTGGGTGAATTCTACCGAGTGAATTGGCTTAAGTTACTACCACCTAAGTTCATGTTTGCCTATTTTCTTGGTAATGTTTGCTTTTTTCTAAGAATCACGAACAAACAAAAACCGGGGGTACTCCTCTGTCTTTGTAGTCGGTGGCATGTTTTGGCTATGACTTCCCGGTGGACTTTTCAGCAAAAAGTATCCATTCAATTTCCAGAAGCACCAGATTAAATCCCGGTGGGCAATGTACCTACGGAGTGTTCAAGGATGATAATAAGTGGGTAAAAGAGCACGGGATGCGCGTACCTGATCAGCGGCAATAACCGTCAGTACATATGGGTGAATTGACCAGGAAGATAGGCAACAGACTCACTTTTGGAGTCTTTGCAAAGGGTCCTTGTAGAGACAGCCTGGCTATTTATCACTCCAGAGTTCTTGCGAGAATATATATATATATATATATATATATATATATATATACTTTCTTCTTTTGCACATTAAGACCGTCGAGACAGTGGCAGCCGATTCATCTCTAATTCTGGCTAACAAGTCTCAGTTTACTTGAGCAATCAAATCTTCCAATTATTTTCATTCTATTTCGTCATTCTTATATAATCTCCGAATGAAGGTTCGAGCACGCTCACTCATTCAGCTTACAAAACCGGGAAAAATAAATGCATAGATCGGTATGAAGCTTTTTTACTGACTTCAAAAACGAGAGCTCACCCGATTGAGTTCCCGATTATCATTTGACCTCATTTGAGGGTATACAGTGAGAGTGAATGACAAACACATGGGCAACGAGAGCACGAGTACTGCCACATTATTTATCCAAATGCGGGAAATCATGGGCGTATTTTGTGAAAATTTGGATCCCCACCGAACTGTTGGGTTGCTGACAGAATTTTATCCATCCTGCTTCCGTTCAGTTCAACTTCAGGTCAGGAATAATTAATTCGAGTAAATTATCCCATGAGAATCAGCATTTTTATGCACCCTAATTGGTTTTGAACTGAAGTACAAGCGAAACGTTGCAGATTATATATATATATATATATATATATATATATATAATATATATATATATATATATATATATATATATATATACTTTTTGACTATTACCTTAGGGATGCTGTCTTTACTACCCATATGTGGCTCGTTTTCATCATAAATTCGCAGAAGGATAAAGTTGTCATTACTAAGGAAGATGCTGTCTTATTATTTCGCATCAAAGCAACAGATCCTGTTTTAAAAGTAGGAGATTTGATTGTTTCATTGAATAACGCATCAGGCATTTACAGCGACTGACTCACCACGTAAACTGTTTCAAGCGACTTGCTTTGAAATCCTGCACCGAATCACCACGGGGACTCCGTCCCGGTACAGAGAATTACGGAACCCTGATCTGACTGGGGTTGTAGAAGACCCAAATCCAGTTTCGAAAACGGTCCTGTTCGTGTGCAGTAAAGTGATGTAAACTGCTGGCATCCACGCGGATGGGCCGATGGTGAACGCGTATAACCCAGTTTATGCCCTATTCTCAGTTGAGATTCGGTTTGACAGTTGTGAATTCTTACTAAACCGAACGAAACAACCGTACCGCGTTTCTCTACTTAATCAATGATGAGCGGAGTGCTGATGCTACTTGATAAATCATTCGATAAATTACTCTTCGATGGTCAGTGTGAAACAATCGAGGATCTCATAAAGAGATTACACAATCGCCCTATATACGCGCTAAGAACTATCCGCTTGATTATGAAAGATATTCAGAATCCCGTCTGCCGACAATCCAACAGGACATTTTGGCTGTCACATCTTTTACACGGGTGATTGTCGAGTCCGAAGGGTTTCTGTCATCTCTGAGGAATAAGACTGGAACCTTGACAAAGACGGTCACACTGGCTTCAGAAAGTACTTTGCTGTTGTCAGGGTGATGTGCAAGTTTGACTGATTGGGCCGTTGCTTGATTTATACTCTAGGTCTCGAGGTCATGACTGTCGATTTTATGTAAGAATCCAGCAGGTTCTTCGAAATTATGAGGGATACCCCTCCTACTGGACGCACAGTTAGTTAACATAAGTAATCTTCTCGATAAGCTGCAATGGATATTATTTCAACAAACATTCGCTTCACTTAAAAAAGTTGGCTGGACGAAGATCAAACAGGTATTGAATGAATACATTGCCAAAAATCCGGGATATTCAGGATGGCTTGTCAAGAATCTTCCCGTTTTCAGCTTTTGAATTTTATGTACGGATGATCACATTGAAATGTGCCATAAAATCTTCTCTGTTACAATGGCAAGAGTAGCAACGTGAACTGCTATGAGTTGCATCATAACGAGTGTTCTCTAATGCAGAATTTTGTCGTTTTTGCTTTAATGAATTTGACCAAACTGGACCAAATAAAAGCAGCCAACGTTCACGGAAATAAACAAACCGTTTGCTTACATTACATTTCAAATAGAAAGCCTAGTTGTTGGTAAGGAGTTATTCGCTGTGATTTGAGTAGTTGCTACGCTGGACTTATTGTATCCGTGTTTGATACTCAACTTCAAGTCTCCTGATGTTCTTTGCAGTGCATCCTGACAGTGTTCTGGTCCATTAAGCTCAGGGATTGTGTTTATTCCAAAAAACTACACTCATATTAAAGTACATAATGAAAAACGTCAAATAAATCAAAGTTTGACATTAAAACTGATATGAAATTTATGGATTAATCGTTATTTTGTTAATACCAGTCGGCGATTAGCTTTCACTAACCGATAAAAGTGCATTTTTGACTATATCAGGGAACAAATTGGACCACTACAGACCTTGATCGATTCACATCTATTTTTGTCATTCACTATCTTCTGTTTATCATGAATGATGGCAATTAAAAAAATTGTTTTCTTCGCAAATACTGCAAAGTACTTACAAGTGAGATGACGGTGGTGGATCTAGAATACAGTACCTCATTCAGAACAGCTAATTTAACCTGACCTTATTAGATTTGCGTATTAGAAATAATGTTTCCATGTTTACGTGGAATAATTCTACCGTTGTTGTTCTCTTGTTGTCGTCATCTCTGCGTCAACATCGACCGTTATGAACCTAGAGCTACGCCACGTAGAATAGAAAATGGAAATGCTTTTAGGCGACTTCTGTGAGATTTGGGAGAATTGTATTGACACAAACGTCATTGTCTGTGTTTTCATACAAACAACAACCGATAAAAAATGTTTACCACAGGTACGTGAAAATGCCTGTCTAAAACATGGTCTTCAAACAAGATTGCATAGGTATTGGAACATAAAAAGAAATGCATTACCAAATATTTGACATGCGGGGACAGTAAACCAACCTTACTTTTGCACTGCCAGATTCAGATCGTAATCGTCGTCGTCGTCTTCGCCATCATCATCATCATCATCATCATCATCATCATCATCATCACCATCATCATCATCCGAATTATCATCATCATCATCATCATCATCATCATCATCATCATCATCATCATCATCATCATCATCATCATCATCATCATCATCATCATCATCACCATCATCATCATCCGAATTATCATCATCATCATCATCATCATCATCATCATCATCATCATCATCATCATCATCATCATCATCATCATCATCACCATCATCATCATCATCACCATCATCATCATCCGAATTGTCATCATCATCATCATCATCATCATCATCATCATCATCATCACCATCATCATCATCATCACCATCATCATCATCCGAATTATCATCATCATCATCATCATCATCATCATCATCATCATCATCATCATCATCATCATCACCATCATCATCATCCGAATTATCATCATCATCATCATCATCATCATCATCATCATCATCATCATCATCATCATCATCATCTTCATCATCATCATCATTAGTAACTACAACAACAGCAACAACGGAAGAATAATAATAAATCAAATTTTTAGGAAAAAGCGTAAAAATCAACATAAATGGAATCAAGTCATCTATTCCTGCAGAGGATATAATGCATGTAGGTTTGATAAATGGGATTCGAAAATTTCGGAGTTGAACCTCAGTATATTCAATCGTATGATCAAAAGTATCCTGTGAATAACGACAATGACATTCTTGATTCCATATGCTCAGTGTATTCAAATCTCAGGGGACTTATATGTTTGACTGTAGCTTGATGGGATCCAAAGGATGAGGAGGATTGTCGCTGTTTGGAGGCGTTGAAGGACACAGATCAGAACGGAAGTCAGTGGTTCAGAAGCTCTTACAATTTCGTTGCCCGTAAACATACATAACAAAAAACAAAAAAACACGAAGGATAGAAATATGAGGGAAACATCCGTATTTCCTTCACATGTTAGCCTTTCTGTCGCTTGGTCGTGTCACCGAGGTCCTACCTCCAGTTGAGTTCAGACAGCACCAAAAGCAGCTGAACCGCGGATAAGAGAATCCAACGAGTTACGGTAACACAAGCCTTTTACTAGCAATACCATCTCACGACCGGTAATATTGTCCCGACATTTCACTTTACCCATGAGGTTACATTAACCATCTTAACTTGTGGGTCAATTGAGAACTCAGCTAGTTTCAGTAGCTCTGCACACTTGCTGCGGCTGCACTTGCTTATAATTTTGTAATTACCAGTAAATTTGCATTCGCCCCAGAGTTAGGTGGATGAATCATATTCGCAGGATAAGAAATCTTGACACTCCATGAGGAATCTCTCATAAAAGTATTCATAACATGCTACCATCACATTTTATGTCAAGGCGGTAGCTAAGGAAATTTTCATTTAATGTGTGAAGCAAATTTTCTTGGCAACATATATATATATATATATATATATTACAGAGAATTCAAGGCGTACACTGAATTGTAAAAAGTTTATCTTGATGTTTTGATCCAAGCTAGGACTCGTGAGTGAGTTTGTGAATGGGATGGCTGGCTCCGCACATTTTTGGCTTATTGCCCATTTGTCAGTTTCTCGATTTTTCGGCCCCCGCGTGATGTAAAGCTTATCAACCTTGACTTGCCGATTGAACGAGTTCATCGAATGAATGGTTTCGAGGATCATGTGCACTCCCATTTTCTTAGCTTGGGTGACAACTCTTGGGCTATCGATTTTGACTTCGTGATCTGTATGTGCACAGGGGTTAAAAATCTGTGAGTATGGGTCGGCGCCTAGTAATTTTATTTTATGTTTGTGCAGGAGAGTGCGCTGTTAGTCGCCTGTCTCACCTACGTAGTCACATCCTAGGCAAGGGATAGCGCAGACCACTCCTGATTGATCGTGCTGGTCCACGCGGCCTTTTTTGTTGAATAGGGTGATTTGCAGGGTGCTGACGGGTTTGTGGGAAACCTTGATGCCCAACGGTTTTAGCATGCGATCTACGGCCTCTGATGCTCCTCGTATGTATGGTAGCGCGACTATGCTTTCTGGGCTATTTTTCTTTTGGCTTTTTTGTTACCTCGAATACAGGAGTTTACGAATGTCTTTGGGCAGCCGTTTGCCACGAACAACTTGAAAAGTTTGACCAGTTCGTTTTTTCGGAGGTTGAGTGTGTTGCTGTTTGTCGGCCCGGTAAGATAGGGTTCGCGCACAGCTCTTCAAGTGACGCGTTTGGTAAATGCTTTGGAAATTCAGTATGCAGTCGGTTGTCGTTGTTTTCCGATAGACCTTTGATTCTAGATTTCCGTTTGTTTGCCTCATGATCAGAATGTCGAGAAACGGCTGTTTTGCCTTGCCTTCTTTCTTCCTTGTAATTTCATTCCGGGTAAAAGCGTGTTCAAGTTTTGTTGAAGACTATTCTAGTATCACGAATGTGTCATCCACGTATCTGTTCCGCAAACGAGATCCGATTGGTTCGAATATAAATATTGGGAAAGTTGGCTCTGATGTTTTGGGCATTCGATAAGAAAGAGGATGAACATGACTCTTGGTAAGAAATTTGAGTACACACAATACGGTGCAATAAGACAGGCTCGAAGTGACCTACAGTTTGTTAGCAATATCCGAAAAGCAGATACGGGACGGGCTACAATGACAGTGGATTTTTCGGAACAGTTCATCGCAGCTTTCGGCCAATCACTTTCTCTCCATTCGAGCTGGATTCCAATAATTGCTATGTGGCTACCATGTTGACATAGTTGCGCTAATGGACAGCGTATATAACCATAAGTTTGGTTGCAGCTGCCACTTATCTCAAAGTATTCAGGGATAAAGCAGGAAGAATACATCTTGGAAGCCACATAATGGTCCGTGGCAGGGGTAGTATTATCCATGACACTCTAGACAATGCAGATTTCATCAAATCCCTAAAATAAATGCTTCCCATCTGTCAGATCAGACATATTTCTAGAAGGATTACTTTGCTATCAGAAAATGCGTCGAATTATGCATCACTTACTGGTGGTCAGGCGGGTTCGATCCCCGCGACGGCCGGTCATTTTCCCATTTGGCAGCCTCACTCTGGCCGCGGTCCTCTGCCTGAATTATTGCACGTGGTTGTATAGTGAGTAAAAGAAAGAAGTGAAAAGAGTACTAGCACAAGGCATAGACATTTTCCTTCGTCTCTTTTCTATGTAACAAACCGAGTCATGAATATTTTGCTCGATGCCTCATAACTGCCCAAATCGATTTTGATGGAGAAATTATTTTCTGTATTGGATGTAGAGGTTGTTGCACTTTCTCTACATTGAACTACGGACACAAAACCAATGCATGTAAAGGAGCTTAGAGTACTCAGTATTGTCCCGGCCGGATCTGTGGATTCTCTGCCCAGAAAGCTGAGAGTTCAATGAGACTGCAGACAAATCAACAAGCTATTAACTGAACAATAGTTCACCCATCAAAACTTTTGAAAGAAGTTTGCATGTAAATGAATAACTTTTTCTCAATTTGTGGTTCTAATTCTCACAGGCTTGTTGACTGAGTTGTATTTACTCGCCAAAGAGGGTTTGATGCATGTATCATAACACGTTAGTGTTAGGGCATACTGTGGCTTGTAGAGAATATATCAACCTGAAAAGCCAGGATCACATTCGAGTTTCAACCATATCTGTTTGCAAAGATCTGAATTGCTTTCATTTCACTTGGTTTCAATTTTTGGAATAGTTCTGTGAATAAATGTTCGGATAATCACATGTGAGGACTCGTAGGGAAAAACCTTTTCAAGTTTCCATGGATGCAAAGATTTATTGGATTAGGGTGGGGAAATCCATCCAGCCATATCAAGAACCGCCGTTACTCTGATTTAGACCGGATCACATGCTATCTTATGCAGTTTTTAACTTCTATTTACCAAAGAGTTCGTCTGTTTCTAATGCGCACAGGCTACCACTTTCCATGCCGACCACCACAACCTCGCCTTCTCACCTGCGGGATGATTGTTTGTCTACTCCCATTGCATTACACAATTTCAGCCTTGTTTCTGTGACGTGTTGATTAACCTTATCCAGTATCTCTTTGGGGTCCATTTGTTGGTCCTATCTATTCGTATCGAACTCTTATTCCTAACAGATTGGATCTATTATGTGAACTTTTTTCCTCTTAGTTTATCTAAGTCCACTGAACCAAAGTTTCTATGACCCGTTCTATTGTGACTTAGTGATTGCCTGGCTTACTTGAGGTAATTATCTTTCTCTGTTTCTCTGTCTTGTCTTTGTGAATGACTGAACTTTGGCTATCCCGTCACAAGTATGCCGCTTTCTCATGGCCATAGCTATTCCGTTTGTCCTTCACCACGCCCATGTGTGTTTTTTTCAGGCAGTTAAGTCTCTTGTGATCTTTCATTGGTTAAAATGTTTCCCATAATTACCGACTTTCTTTATGAACCAATAGACTCACTCATGCATTGTCGTCTCAAGTACTTCCTGTCCATTGTTACGTGGGCGTTTCGAAGCACTTTTTGACTGTCTTGGTTCTATGATCGGTTCGCCCACAAATCGAGTTGCGTTATTGTCTGTCCTACAGTATACTTAGTGAAACAAGCTCGTTCTCTGCCCTGGGATTTGGAGTTCTGTTATTTGCGAGTCATCGAACTGTGGAATGCCATTCCTGTGCAATAGATATCGAACCGGTAATCTGTTCTAATATATCACCTACCGGTTATTAGCAACCCGTGTGTTTTGGCAAAATCCGTACAATAGGCAAATGCATGTGTGGAGAGATTATTAATGAAGTGTGTTCGCGTTCAAATTTAATCAACCGGTTTTCGGACTACTGAGTCCGCCAGCCATTCAGGCATAACATTGAACAACCCTCGGCTAGACCGTGCAAAGTGATGACCTTCATGTTATCTATCGTCCGCAAACCGTTTTGAGTTATCATCTGGCAAACAATGTTTTTGACCTCTCGTTTTGTCTGCAAAGATCCATTGACCACCATGCATCTGTTGTTGCTTGCTGGCCCTTTGGTTAGTGAGAATGATCAAAAGACATTTTCCGTCGCTTTCGTCACTTCCACGTCTCTATGAAAGAATCCAAGTTATGCAACTCACACCAGTGTTACTTACTGGGCTGAGCCGGAATCTTGTAAATTCGAGCAGTATTTGGATAGACATCGAATTAACCCTGCGATATTTTGCTATCAATTTTTTGTTTCAGTGACAAAGTCTTTCTGATAACGAATTCAAATCAGCTACTCTAACGAACAGCAACCGAAAGTAAATTTACGTCAGCGGTAATGGAATCCAAATAAATTCTATTTCCATGCAGCCAGAAACACAGCACAAACAAGTAGCTGAGAGTAGGGGATCAACTCAAATTCAAAAGCAGGAAAATATTAGTTTTTTTGGAAAACGGAACAAAACAAAGATAAACTAAGAAAAAACACCAAGTAAGGTCAGCTTCTATTTTTTGTGGAACAAAGAATCACGTAGGCGGATCTAGAAGTAAACAAAAAAATATGGTCTAAGTTTCTCCAATTCACACAAAAAATAATGCTGATCAGTGGTTAGTTCCTGTGTGACAGATGACTCTGGATGGTAATAATGGAGAACGTTTTATTAGAAATAATATGGCGAATAAATGAAGAAGACCACGCCCGATGACCAGTAAGCCGAAAATTGCTGCGAAGTCACCAAAAACAATTGTGGGACAAACCGACGGACCACACATCTTACAGTGCAGCACAGCTTGTCCAACTTCCAGTTAGTCTTTGACGTCTAGGAACTCCGAAGACAGAACGCCCATCTTTTTCCTTTTTCACATTCATATTTTTGTTTGGCAGGGAGAATGACGTACAAAGCCAACGAAAATAAGAATAAGCACAATTCAGCTTAGCCTGAGGGTGGGGTGTGGGGGGTGGAAGAGAGAGAGCAGTGAATCATATAGGGGTACAAGGTGTCAGGCAACCTTGCTGTCAGGAGATACTGAACAGATCGAAAGACCGTCAGAGTTGATTTAGGAGAATGAAGCGGTTCTAGAACACGTGAGCAACCGCTTTAACATCCCACACTGTGATCGAGTTCAAATGCATACACACACGTGCGGAGACTGATTTGGATCATCATTTCATCTTTTCCTATTTTGTGAGTCCTATTTGTTACTGTGTTGGTATGAGTACGAATAACTGAAAATGAGCTTGATCGTCAAGTGGTTTGGTCTCAAAAATGTTTATTACCAAATTCAAGCAGTTCCTTACCAATGTCGACTTCAAATGTCAAAAAACTTGTCAGTTAATGAAGGATAGGGTTAGGGGAATAAGACGGTGGAATAGACGCGAATGAAATCTGCTCAGTTGAGTAGGACATTTTCTTTGTTGCTACCGAGGTAAACTGACTTTTCTTGTCTGTTTTTCTACTCACACATCTAGACAATCAATCGCATGAAGCATCACGCCCTCTGAATGCCCATAGCCTCAGTAATAGATTGCGCAAAATCATTCAATGATTGGGCCAGCTCAGCTTCTGACTTGATGTAACCAATTGACCAGGAAGGAACTTTCTACTCTACTACTTTATTATTTTACCTGCTTAGTTTCATCTATAAAAGTAGAACACATGGAGTGGCCATCGTCGTTTTGTGATTGTGGATCACAGTGAGTTTGTCAACATGCTCCTCCATTCTTTGAAACGTTCTGTTTAATATCTGTCATTTCTGAGTAACCTAGAAGCTCATTCTATTCTACGGAGAATGAAAATACTTTAAAACCCAGCGTTTAAAACGAGAAACTTCAATTGGAACAAACAAGAAACAGCTTGAATTTCATCAGCCTTTGATCGCACACAGTAGCAGAGTAGAAATCATCATTTTATTTCGAGCAATGTGATGAATCAATATAAACTTAGAAGGAATCAAGATGGCACTTAATGACAAATGTTTCTGCCGACTTTTGTGAATCAGTCAAGGCAGAATATTATATCTGATTGTGGAAAACCAGTGATTAACAAGGACGATAATGCCCACAATTGGATGGATTTGGAGAGATTATCTCAGGGAAGACGAAAAAGCCCACAAATGTATGAGCTTCTTAAGGAAAACCTAAACAATGAGAACACAAATCCAATAGGCTGAACAATGCTTGTGGTTCAAATTACTCTCAGCGAGTGTTTATATCGATGGGCTGCCTACAGACCACACTATTTTGGAGCATAAAACCTGGATAAATTATTCATGTATTGATGTTGGCACCAATTCAGCCACTTATCCTGTGCATAAAACAGAGACTTGTCAAAAAAGTCTGTTTTGTTTTCCCATAACAAATAAAATTTCAGATTTTCTCGAATCCTATGTGATCACAGGCTAGTTTCGATGAATTTTATCCAAACGAAGAGGGATGCTTTGGACCAACAAATATGAAATTCCGCTCCAGTATTGACAAGCTTCCCAGTTCATTCACTTGGAAGAATGGCTCAGAACACAAACGAATTTTGTGTGGACCGTTTTATGGCCAAAATACATTTTGAACACTGCAGTAAAACTAACATGATACATTGATTTTGCGAACTTCTGAATCTTTTTCCGCTAGTCGGAGTTGTCGACGAGCACAGTTAAACTTGCGCGAATGTTCTTCGGCTTTGTGCACAATCACGACGGACAGAAACTACAGACTTCCGTCTCGCTATACGTGATAATAGACTGAATCAATTTTTTGGATTCTTCTTCACCTGGAACTAGCGAGAAGGACAGAAAGATGAGGAACATCAAACACCGGATCTGCGCGCTAGTCATCGCGCATGTTAAGTCTTCAGACAGATGAGAAGGACAAGCACAAATACGGTCGATGAACGAATGTGACGTTTAGTAATTGGGAAGAAATAAGAACCTATACCAGGCTGAGTGAATGGGTAAAACATGTTTCGAGAACGACTGATGGTTTAGAAAATACTTGTTGGGGAACTGAACCAGTTGATGAAAATGATAAGGATTACTGATCGCAACAACAACCGATTACGGTTCGGGCTTAACTAAAGAATGGATGTGGACTGTTGCACACGTTTTGTGATTTTTCATCTGGTCTGCGGGTTGTTATAAAATGAAATGTGGGTCGGGGGATCTGAAGAGCACACAAATTATCTTTGAGCACCCAGAGAGCACGGGCAGCAGAGGAGGATTTCGATAGCTTCCACTGTGGCCACCAAGAGACATGTTGTCATGTATTCCTTCCTTTGTTCCAGTGGGACAAGGTAAATCGGTCGCACGACCAGGCTTTCGTTTGAATGCATCCTCGAATACCACTCTGTATTACTTAACACGTTTGCCATAGATTCATTCATCTAGTTGTTGTTTTCCGTGCCCTGTCCGGGGTCAGCAATCAAAACCTGCAAAATATCACATAATGGCTTTAACGGAGGCTTTTGTAATCCGTCTCCCCGATCCCTGTTCTGAGCTGAACAGTGTATTTGTCTGATTGATATAATCCCTTAGCTTGTCGTTATATAATGTGATGTTATATTTTCGTCAACGGTAAGATAGACCAAAAAGAGCAGTAGTGGTTTCAACACTCCTAGTGATTTTGCCTCAATGCCTGCAGTCGGGTTAACTGATACGTGCGGATGCATAATTCGCTCAACAACCGATGTATTGTTCAGGTTATTCTTTTCATAGATTTATATGAATTTTGTTACGCTTGCACACAAGCGAACGAAAAGGACATTGCACGATTACGGTCCACAACATGGATCAAAAGAAATTCTGCATATTTGTAGGAATTTTGTCAGCTTCAGCGTGTCTTATGTTTCAATCAAAACGGATGGCGAGCACGTCGGGATTGCGTAAGAGATATAAAATAGAATAAAAATGCACAGAAGATTCTCACGTATGCAACAAGAAGAAATTTATACACAAAATTCGAAGCACAATTCATCTGGTGTTCCGTCTTTGGTGGTATAGACGCCATCTAATTGTAAATCAAGAGACATCTCCGAATAAACAACAAAGAATAAGAGGCAACGAAGCAGTAGAACTGCCCCCCCCCCCAATCTAAAACCTGCCGGTCGATAAATACCACGGTATTCGATACAGTGTAGTTTTGTGGGTTAGATAAAAGCTGTGTCTGCTAAAATGGGCTTTAATAGTTATGCGACAGAACATTTGATTGGAAACTACGTATACTTGCTTAGTCAACATATGTGTCAGTAAAAATAGCGAAAGTACCATGGTATGAAACTTAGCTTGGTAATAGCCAATTCCGTACTTGAATCTTATTTGAAGGGTTTGTTAAATGTTATCATGTTGGTAGATCATCATCTGCATGCGCGAATTTAGTGTTCTACTCGCATTTATTACGAGAATTCCATTTGGACCAATCATTCTTCATTGGTCCAGTGTATACTCTAACCATCAGTATTGTATTTTAACGCAGGATCAAACGCTTCGTGCCCGTACGACTTATCCTAGTGCGTCTCTTGTGCATAATCCGCCTCCACAACAGGTGAGAGTATGCGGCACGTTTGCGCGTACCAATCACTTCATCCGTGGATCAACAACGGGATGCCGAAGTTTTCCCTCACATATTTCATGCCTATAAAAATGAAATGTTTTGTAAGTCAAAGAACAGATACGTTCCAGTGATTTTTCACATCTTCTGATTTTATTTCGGGCAACTGGGTCGCTATACTACTTTTTTCCCGAGAGCCATAATCGGCTGTTTTGAAAATACTTTAGTTTGCATTCAGCAAGCTTTACCGGTAGCCATGCTACAAAACAGATCAAAACATTATAAATTTACTGAACATAAAACCGATCTCACAGGTTTTATTCGGAGCGTGAATTGTTGCCTGACCTTGCTTCATCCGTTCTTTACAACAATATGAGCCCGCATCAACACTGGCATTATTCAAGTGTAGCAAACTATTTCTATGCAGATTGTCGTCCCGCATTTTTTGAGATTTTATTTTTTCGCAAGATTTCATTTTGGCATAATTACTTTCAGATTGACTGTTCTGATTGTCCGAATGATCAGGCGGACGAAGTTGATCCCCTGGAAAGTCTTGCCCCTCAGACTGCGGCAGGTGATCATGTTTGCTTGCTCCGTAGGGAAGAGCCCATTCACTTCGTCATGAATGTAGACATTGTTTGCCATTTTAGCGGTCTATCGTTAGTGAAAGCCGAGTTTTTGTGATAGATTCGCTTCTCATACATCATACACCTGAGGTGTTACCGATTTATTGAGAAATAAGATTTAGGTAGTATCTACAGACGACTGGACGAGATTTCTCGGAAGTACACGACCGGTTTCCCAGTTTTACCGCTTATCAGGTAAGCATTTCCAATACACCTCTGTCCATTCACTTTTGAACGAATAAAAATTATTGTTTTGGCTTAAAAAAATTATCAGAATTAACACTGATTGCACTTTCGATCAGGATATATAATCTGAAGTGCTTCTTGCTATTCAGATTAGGATTTTTCGTATGAGTCAAGTATTTCGATTTTCTTTTATAGTTTCATTCAAACAGATAGGCCATAAAAATAAATATTTTTATTCTGTACCCTCGTTTTTGTGACGTACAATGTGCATAGATGGAATTACTGCACTTCTGCGAAACCAGTAAACTCGGTTATATTCGTTCTGGAGTGTAAAGAAAAGCCAATGCCATAATTCTCGACGTATTACTGACAATATTTCGATGATAGGACTTTGATTGGAATATAGTTTTGACTTGCGTGTGTTACCTTTGCTTAACGTTTATCGAGCCGCGTTCTCTATGACATACAATGGTCTCGTGCAAGAGTGAGTTCCTCAAAATCAAAGCATGCCTATTTTGTAATACATGTGGTTGTTCAGATCAAATTTATTTATCTATCAAAGTTGTTGAAATGTTAAGTTTTAAAGACTGCGTAGAAATAATATTGAGTGGGAAATGTTTTCTCAAGCGTTCCCTACTCACTACTTGTGAGATTTCGTCTGGGGGGGTCATTTTCCACGGCGGAAAAATGTCACAAATTCCCTTCATCTTTCAGACCCTAACTGATGCTATTAGTGTGGCTAATGTTTTCTTGTTTTATTTCTATCATGAGCCGAAATTCGAAGCCTTTCCCCATCTTCAAACCGGCCGATCATAATATTCAGGTTAAAATGGAGTCAAGCGCTTAGCACGAGCATGCAGCCATCATTCTGTGCCCAGTAAGGTTGCCTGGGCAAACTATTGTGGTGCCACTACCAAGAATACCATTAGCATTCCGTAGATTTTGAGAATGTAATCGAGATGCATAAAGATGGATATGGATACAATAAAAATTAACCTTTTCAAATATTTACATTGATGTGCTTGGGATCGGCATTTCTTTATATGGGTATCTGGATCAACAGCATTAGCAAAACACCGGTAGTGTGTTGCCTTCGTCATGTGATGCTGATACTGCAGATGATAACGACGATGACGGCGTTAGTACAAAGATAACTCATGATGCACATATTCCTTGTGTCTCAAGTTAGGGAAATCGACATAATTTAATCCTGATTGCAGCTGTGTGAGTTTGAATTTCGTAAACACTGACCTTCGAATAAGCAGAAGGTCTGAACATATTTTGCTAAATGCACAAACAAGGAAAATAAACACTGAACTACAAATTCATAAGAATTTTCGAAGCATTATATAAAAATTGGGAACAGTTTTTCGCTAAAAGCTTGCTTTTCTCTTCAACCGACCAGCAAATGTTTGCTGAGATCGATTTATACGTAGTCTGCTTGAACGTAGTTTATTGTCAAAAGCAAACTGCATCCAGAATAGCTCTTCGATTTTCATGTCGCGCAATGGCTTGTGCTCGAGTGAGTAGTATCTTACACAAATATTGCAATTTCAGAAACGTTCTGCAATGTGGAAAATTTGCCAGGTTGATGAGTTTCTCGTCTGATTTCTGTTAATAAAAATGACCTGATATCGTGTTAAATGCGATCCACGGAAAATATCATCTTAATTGCTCCAGTGTGTTTTTTCTTATTAATTACTTGAAGGAGCTTCCAATCAATTGTCAGTTTGATTTTAAAATACTTCAAAATCAAAAATCCCGCCGTGTACTCCTGTATTCCGCCATTTGTTTTCGGACTACTCCCCGATATTCAATTTCCTCTTTCTTGTGCCTAAAATGACACGTGATCTACTTGTCAAACGAATCATAGAAAATCGTATCCATCTCACATGTGATCTTCTCTCGAATAAGTAAGGCGAAGACAAATTAGCTGACATCCAAAGGTTTAGAAGGCTATCCACAAACACTAATTCCTTATTAGGATTTCCCCTTTCACAACCAATTCATCACTCACTCGCGTGATTTCCACAAAGTAGTTTTCTTCTGGTAGTAAATATTTTGGGAAACTGAAAAGCACTGGTGATCATACGGAATTTGGGAGGCCATTTTGTAAGACGGGAAAAACGTACACTGTCTCCTCAAAGATCAAAATCAACCGTAAACTTGGTCTCCTGCCTAACTGGGATGCACTGACGTTTCTCTAACACTTTCATAAGTTTAGGAAATGTCAAAGACATTTGCGAAACATGGGAGCGATAGCTTAACATTGATTTTGCCATGCGGAGCCATGAAGTTAATCTCAAATTAGTGGTTGCATTCACTTAAGCCGGAATGAATTGAAAATTCAACTGAGAATGCCGGAACATGTTCCGCAAAGATGATTATGATGACAGACGGTAGGAAAAACAAAGCCAAGAACAAGACACAGAGTGGCTATCGGGTTCTTTCGTTGCACACCATTTAACTGAACGACCAGAGTTTCAGTTGAAAAAGAGCTTTGGTCTACGGTCATATCCACAAACGACGCAACTGAAAATCAAATGTTGGAACTTTGTTTGGTACGGCTTGGAATTAAATGCAAGTGTTTATGAGATGACAATGGCAATGAATTACCATCCAACCCTCATTTTGCCATTTTACAAGTAGTTTCACGGGATGACTGTTATAGATAATGACGCACAACGTGCATCCGGCTGGGTATCTGATTTCATTCGGAAAAGTGGACTGATATTACGTCGAAGCCACTTTTTCACCCAGCCTGACAATGGCGCTGAAATATTTGTCTGTTACTGGGAATGACTCATCCTTAATCCCCGTGAGGCAACAACTAATTATTGTTTCTAATTTATACGTTGTGGGCAATTCATCACCTAGGTCGTGTTTGCTTAGGCTGAAACAAAGGAAAAGGCATGAGCGTATACATTAGAAACCACTTGGAGATAAAGTACAGTGGACGAAACTGAAGGTTGAATTATAGCATGATACCGCAAGAACGAAACATGGGTATCATGTGAAAGCCCGTGTCAAGGATTCACATGCAACACCACGAACGTAGACATTTAGAAACGTTGTCTTCCCTTATTTGCATTCGTTAAACTGCCTGTAAATTGACCCTGGTTAAAAGGATGAACCTTCCGTCAAGGTGCGTCACATTGTGCCATGAAATTCGAGCTACGTCACACTGGGCGTACGTAAAGCGGTGACTACTGGAGGTAGATACGAAAATGACTGTTCGCACTACCGGTTTTCCATTCTGAGTCCTTAGTCACTTTATTATCATACAACGGGATAAAGAATACACGGTGACTACTGGAATGTGAATGACAGCTTGCTACTATCACGAAGGACTAAACACACGCGACTTTCTTGTAAAAACTTCCAAGCTCAAGCCCATGTTTTCTCCATAATGGCTGAAGCACGTTTATCATGAAATGAGACTTGTTCTTCTGTGGAATGAAAACGAAACAAAGGACTCCTCAGGGAGTGTCGTTTTCACGTATACCACGTATCCCCCGAAACCGAAACGAGCATTCAGCAACGTCGTTATTAGGATACGATGCTTTTGAACGACAAAGATGAAACATTAGAATCGTAGAAAGTGGAGTTATTCATGAATGTGTTCACATCTTTTAACCTTACACGTGCATGTTCAAAGTGGCTTTACCTCAGTGATCATAGGGGAGATTCTGATGAGATGAATTACGATAAGAAACGTCTATCCACTTTTCCGCCTTTCACTTCTATGTCACAATAACTCTCCCAAGAAAGTATTTAACATTTCATAGCAAATTGGAGTTTTATACATGATAATTTTATTGTGCTTTCTGCGGATTCCCCGGGAAATTCACCAGCATAATTGCTTTCCTTTCTGCATCTTTCCGCTGAACACTTCGAACGAATGTAGGACAGGAAAGCTCCGGATTCATCGTGAGGAGCAGTATCGATTGTAACTTGCATTTAGGCTACGTTCTAACCAAACATATGAAGTATATGAGTCATGAAAAAGTGTGTCTAATCTTGTTTCATTTAGCGTTGACCAAAATGTTCCATTTACCCAATCCTCAATGAGATAATGAACCATTTACAATCAAAAAGTATGAAAATCGTTGAATCAGTTGTGTATGCAAGCCGGAATGGCTTTAAGCTACTCTATTATTTTCGTTAGGTCCTCCATAAAAGAAGATATCTCAATGTTTTTGAGTGGTAAAGAAAACTTCTGCCAGAGAGATAATATGTTTCTTCTAAATGTCACTTGACACACCACCAGGAATTTGTCGACGAAAAAAAACCTTCTCAAGCAAGACAGTAATCATCTTGAGCATATCGGGCTGGATTGGATGATCAATAGTTACTAATCTATCGGAGTTACGAGCTGAGACTGAGTGCACAGGTTAACCCATCGATATCCTGTGAGGTATGTTGGGATAGTCGATTGTGCTTGTAGCAGTCTTCAATTTCGATCACTGAAAGAAGATCAATTTTGATGCTTGGTTTTTATTTGCTGTCTTTATTCAGTCAACCACTCCGATTTGCAAACTCGACTTCTGACCAAAATCGCTCGGAAACCAAATAGCACACTGGATGAAGTTGCTGATTAGGGTGGCTACTCATTGATCGGAAACATGACGCCGCCATGATCCAACATACAGGATCACCAAAAGGGTCGACATCCCAGAAGGACGTCCATCAATAAAGAAACCACGTATATCTTTCCACTATGGCTGGGAATGGATGGTGATATCAACAGTGTAGATCGTCAATGCTGGCGGTGCTACCGAGCATCAAAAGTGCTCCTACGTCAAACATTGTTTTCACGGCCAACCACACCGTGTCAAGAACACCGTGTCAAGTCTTCACATTGGTTTTGCTGGACTCCTTGACGGTATATCCTACCTTCTGGTTTAGGAGCCTTCTCGAGAAGGTGGGCGATAGTAGTGTTAAACCCTGCCGCTTCACACAGTACAACAGCAGCCCTCCGTCGAAAGTCTGCGCAACATGGATTGCCTGACGAAATAGTGTCTGACAACGAATCGTAGTTCGCATAGGTGGTTTTTCAAGAATTTTGCTACAAACTGAGTATCAGACACAACCATTCGCCATCATCCGACCCGCATTCTCACGGACAGGTAGAACTGTTTGTGGATACATTCAAACTGGCATTGCTCAAATCAAAATGATAAGGAACTCCAGATGAAACTCCCAACAATATGTATTCCTGTACCACAATACCAAATACCAACACTCCACGAGGTACATTCCTGGATAAAATATTATGGGCTCAAATTTTGAAGACTATCCACAACGCACTTTTAGAGTCAAACAAAAAAGCAATCGAAGAAAAAGAACGATGGCTTTCACTCTGGTGCTTCAGTCTATGCAAGGGACTACAGAGTGACCAATCCGCGTTGAGCCCAACCTGTAATTATCAATTGGAGGGGTACCAGACTTTACGAAGTGGAGACAGATAATGGGACGTGGACCCTCAATGAAAACCAGCTGCACAGACGATACGATGGAACCCCGGATCGACCACAAGAACAAGCATTTCCAATCAAAAAATATCTTGAATACTTTCAAATTACGAACACCGACACTACGGATCAAAGAACCAGAAAACTAGCTGCCGCCACGTTATAGGTCTGACTGACCAAAGAAACGCACTACACGATTGCGAGTGGATCCAAGTCGTCAAAGCTACAGCTAGCAACCAAAATGAGAGGCGTCAGAAAGTCAACAACGAAAGAGACGCTTTCAAGCAACCCAATATTCAGCTCCAGCTTGCCAGGTGGGATCGGGTAATCAGTAATCAATAACTTATAGGAGTTGTGAGCAGAAATTGAATGCGCAGGGTTCCCCTTTCAGATTTTAGAAAAGAATATATAGATCGTAACGTCAATGTCAAAAGTCGTTGTGAAATATGTTGATATCCCGTCGAGTATAACTGATGGGGATCATAAATGTGTTGATGTGAGCATTCTTTAGTCTGATGAAACTGTTACATTCCCTATTATAATGGGCACCTTTTTGAACTTTTATTTACTTAACAACCCTTCCTTTTTTCCCATTTTGTTTCGCTCCCCTCACCCAACTAGGTGCCTGTAACAGGGCGACAATCAAAATCTCACCTGAGTTCTACAGTCTTACCAACCACGAACACTTCACACGGGGAAGTGATCTGGAAGTTTGGAAGAGGACAACTTGTCCAGAGAATACTGAGAAGATTAGCCAGACAGCATTCTCTATATTCTCAAACGTGGATCCTTCGGTTTTCTAGAACCCAGTCGAAACGCTGTACTCGAAACCGGATACGAAAACAATCTAACAACTCCACTCTTGTGTGACGCTCTTGCAAACGAAAGTCATCAAGACACATAGAACCTCTTGAAAGAACTAGCTGGTAGCTCATCCAAATGCAAGCCTGCTGTTGTCAGTATAGACAGTCCCAGCCATTCAGTCAAAAGATAAGTAGGATCTGTTCCTATACTTCTCAGTAACCTCAACGTTTCAGCCTGCTGTTAACCTATATGAAGAACAGCTCCTCGATAATCCCGTAAAGTCATCCGGACAGAATGAGCTCAATTCTACAGTGCTCAGGAAGTGTTCGATTACCGTCAGCTCTAGCTCTTCAGATATTTTTACCTGCTGCTCAAAAGACAGAAAGACTCCAGGCTGTTAGAGGACGACAGCTGTAACTCCCATTCTCAAAAAATGCTTTTCAAAAATCCTTCTGATGCTTGGTAACTCTTTCTGTTATAAACTGTTCGAAATTTTGGTTCTTTAAAGATTGACTGATAGTTTTAGCTTTTCAGATCCTGATCAGTTTTCGTACCAGTAGTCACGCTACACCCTCGACACCCTGTTCTGGCACATTACATTTTATCCGCACCTGAACGAAAGTAATGATCTTTGAAGGTTTTATTTTTCTGGTGATGAAAAGCTTGTGTTTCTGTTTCACGTCTTAATTTTCACTCCGTAACCACTCATCCTGCCAAAAGCTTCGTCCTTTTATGTGTCCTATCTCACTGGTTGTAAGTCTACTTGTCACCTTCAGTTGTCTGTACTTGTAGGACTTTAATTTTATTGTCAGATCACTTCAGCCCTTATCACCCGCCAGCGGTATACCCTAACGGCATTTCACTCTCTTCACACAGACTCAGTCAGTGTATAAGAAGCCATGACGGTTCGGCTCTCAGATGGCATAGTTTTCAGCGGCTTTCCTGAATGACATACAGAGCAACATAGTTTCGAAACTGCTGGTACTGAATAGGGTTTACAGATCGATCCCGCTAACGAGAATATAAGTATATGCATCCAATAGACGGACAGGAGCAGAACCAACGAAAGTAGAAGACTGTGACTGACACAAACCTTTCGTTGGTTTGAAATGTTGGGCAGATATTTTGGTAGTACCCCGTTTTACAGTTTTCACCTAGTTCTTCAAATATTCACCGATGAGTTTCATACCGACGATTTTAAGCCATCAGCGGTAATTGAACGGGTGGCCTTCCAACCAGTGAGCAAATACACCACTAAAAGCAAATCTATGATATCGAGCACCCAGTGTTCATCCGAACAACAACAAAAAACTTCATTGAACAGTATATTCCTTTCTTTCTATTTGAGTTTCAATGATGTGAAGAACCGGTTCATTTTTAAAGATGATCAAATTCACAGAGGAGCTTAAGTTATGATATAAATGATCAAAATATAATCATCTTTAAAAGGAGCGAATAAAACGAATTGCTCTCGTTCAGCTGTTAAAATAGGCTACTTCTTGCATAGTGGTTTGCTGTGGTGCACAAAGAACGTTTCTAGATTGTCACTGACCAAAAGTATTTCCTTGACGAAATGTTCTTTTTGCGGTTGATCAGGAGCGCAAATGTTTCAGGCCCTGCGAAAAAGCGCTCCGACCAAACCACGTTTTTACACAATCGGGTCGAAACTATAAAATTGCATGTTACGTCTACTTCGTATTGCATTTCTAAGAATGGCTTTTTGTATTGTGCCGTCCGGAAGCCTACTGAATAAAATGTCTAAGAAAGGAGAAATCAACTTGGATTCTTTCTCACAGGATACAAACAAATTTGGATGCATTGGAATTAAAATATCGTAGAAGTAAATAAAATCCCCGCCATTCGAAGTCAATAAAATGTCGTTGTTTGTATAATAGAAACTGGGCAGGTTATTGCTTAAGCGGTTACCGATTTTCCCCAGAAAATACCTGCTAGTGTGGGATCTAAGGGCTTCCCATTCTCACTCTATCACTCTGTCTGTAAGCATTTTCCTCAAACTCAAAACCTATATTTTCTGTGCGTAAAAGTTGAAGGTTATTTAAGTAATCAACAGGGATTGGGGTTCAATATGGTTGGATAAAATGACATCACAAAGTTAATCAACAGTTTCTCGGAGAAATTCTTTGGTTAAAAGCGACTCAGCATCCACTGAATACGTTCTACGAGTATTCACTGTATTACCGTCAAGAACGTTTGCAAGTTCAAAAGAATCTCGTAAGCAGTAAGGAGTCAGCAGTTTTTGGACAAGATCAGGAACATCGACTAACCATTGGATACGTTTATGGTAAGCGGGATTTCGCATGCTCAAAATGGGCCTGAAAGGAACTCCACTTTTGGGAATCTTTGGTGATCCTCTCAGATGAGGCGTTTGGATTTTGAGTGGTTGCAGCTTCTGGTACATGATTTCCAATCTGAACTGCTGTAGCTGTAGGTTTTTCAGTTATCTAGATATTTCGTTTCCCGATGAGTGCATCGCTTTCTGGTTTTTCGTGGAACATCAATCTTTGGTTATCTGAGAGAATGATGTTCATCATGTCAATAAAGTTCTTCTTCCCCATGAGTATTACTCATGGTTCCCTAAACATCAAGTCAAACATCGCATTCAGTTGTTTTATGGCAGCTAGGTGGTCCACATTTAGGCAGGATCTATGATGGATGGAGGCACCAATAAATAGTTCAGACATATCCACAAGTTTGGCTTTGAACCGCCCTGTCTTGTCTTTTGATGTGGTCTGTGTGTCTTTGACTTGGTCATAGAGATTCTCAAACGGCAACCTAGTTTGCAATTTGTCTACTCTTTTCGGTGGAAGCTCGAATTACAGTCATTTCACGCCATTTGGTTACACATTTCACGACAATTGTCGTTCACACAACGAACAAGATTCATCAAGTTGAGGCATGTTGCCGAGCTACCGGATTTGTTGCACATTTACTCGCTCTCTGCTATCTATAGCTGCACATATACTCTCCTTCACCCAGTACTATATATGTCAATGCCTGAAGTGATATATCGAAAAGAAATTTCTTCGTGTTACAAATTTAAAATAGTCGATGTGAGTAGAGAGAATAAATAATTTGTTTGCAACAGACGTTCCGTTCTAATTACCTGAATAAATGGGACCTATTTTTTCAAGTTTCTGGGCGAGCTGTTCATCATCAGGCACTTTCCTGTTACAGTGGATAATCTGAACCTTATGACGGGTCTAGTTTAAATCCTTCCTAACTCTGCCAATCAAAACTGACAATGGACCCTGAGCAGACAAACAACTAATACAGTCATTTATTTCTAATTACTAAGCGGTAGTTGGGCTCATGGCAGCTAAATGCTGTTGTCCGTTGGTTGACACAAACGTCCACATGAACTGCGGGGTGCAGGACAGACCAAATCCAAAACACAGTCATGTCGCGAGAACAGAAAGAAGACGTAATTCACGAGATGCGAGGATTTCCATCACTGTTGTCAACAATTGACGTAAAACATTTCAGTCTATATATCATGTAGCTAGAAAAGTATTACAGTGGAATGGTCTGAATAGAAATCTCTTACAGTGCGTTCGGTGGTAGGAGTGTCTGTTCAGTTAGGGATGCAGCTAACAATCGCTTTGTTTCAACGGTTTCTATGCTCAAAGCGTTGACCGATGCATCATGGCAAGCATCACTTCACTGAATGCCAACACGTGTCTGTGAATGTGCTTTCGTTGGAGACTTGATCGGCAAAAATGGCACCAAAGAAAAACTTTCACAGTCTCCAGACTTATTGCCGATGGCCTTCTGAGGACATCTGAAGACTAAGGTCTACTTCCGGAGGCTGGAAACGATGGATGAAATAAAACTGTATATTACGGCGGAAGTGAGGAAAATACCCGGGGGAAACATTATTAGCAATTCGAGCAAATTGCCTGAAAATGATGTTATTATGCAAGCAGACTGGTGGAGGTCACTTTGAGCACCATATGAGAAGCAGAAAATAAGACAGTCACATCATTCCTCGCCATCATTTTTTTACTTATTCCGTTGCGCACATACAAATAAAATTCACATTTCCAACTCCAGCTCAAATTTTCACACATTGGCTAATTTAGGATGCATTGGGGTGGCATGGCGAGAATAGCTTTGTAGAATGAAATTTACTTATTCCTAATTGTCTTGATCATGAGGAACACGGACAAAAATCCAATCCAATGCAAGTTTATCGATCATGCGAACCGATTTTGATGAGTGACTCAGCCGACCAAGTTCAACTTGATGTGTCGTAGCGGAGCTCGAGGGTCAGTCTTGTTCGACTTTAGCTTTGTTGAAAAATAATTCGGTGTTGGATGTCTGTTCCCCACCCCGGAGTCTAATCAACCAAGGCGACATTCCAATAAAGTGACAATGTCATTTTCGCTACTTTCTCTAAGAGTGAAGGGACCTATGCGTGCGTGCGTGTCGGAGAGGTTTTTCTCAATCAACCATTTAATCATCGGGTTGATTTTCAGTGCCTATGGATCAGTTTGTCGGTTGAACGCACATGACTTTGGGGACCCAGTGGCACTAATAAGCATTTTCACCCTGTGTAGGCCACCGCAGATGTAAGTGAACTGATAGACAACACGTAAGACATCAGGATCAGCAAGACTGTCTGGGTGGTTTTTGAAGCCTAATACTTTGGTTATCTTTAAGATGTGCAATTTCGCCGCTGTGTGCGTGGGTGCCTCGAGGCTGATTTCTATTTATTTTGGTTGAAAAAATGAGCCTTTATTAGTGGCAAAACATGTCATATCATTTGATCAGATCTGGTAAATATACGTGGAAATTGAGAAACACTCATCGTTCTCGGAAATTATTGACTCGCTTCTTACACAGTATCAGTGTCTTTCCATCTAAAACTGGTCAATTTTTGTGGCCTGATAATGTTTATCGAGGTAGAAACGGTGTTCCAACGATAGGCAACTTCAACCGAAAAACTGATAACCTGCACCACAGATCCGATTTGTTTCGGAAGGATAACTAAACACTGAATTCAATTATTCGAAATCTTTTCAAACGTGGTTCACAAAAATGGAGTATATGAAACACGGAACAAGCTTAGCAGTGACTTTGTGTCAATCAACCAGAACTCCTTGATGAACACAACGGGAAGTTCTTCGAAAATACTGCAGACTGCAAACATTCGAGTTTGACGAATAGCTGACGTCCAAAACGTAATATCAGTCACATGATTTGATTGTTATCTCACCTGAAGTGGTTCAGAAAATATGAACACACATGAGCTGATTCTGAAACAGTTGTTCTCAGAACTTATTCGATTGCCATATTTGCTATGACAGGGCACTCGAAGCCATGACTTGTGTAAAAAAGGGCATGCATGCATGATTCCTTCTGTTTTCCTTATGAAAATATAAATCCCAGTCGAGTCACATTCTCTGCAACTCTATACAACTCCCTCATCTCCCAAATAAACTTTTACCACACAGAATTTTGACGGGTATATGTTAAGTAATGTCAACAACTTTGGTGAACAGAAGGTTTATTGATCATGCACAAACGTTTCTCTCACATATACGTACTCACTACTGAGAAAATTAGTTCATGTGAAACGAATATTAACCGATGAACTATTCGACGCGGTTATAATGTAGATCACCCGCAACAAGAACAACAGCTCAGCTTAACTCACTGGCTTACATTTCTGAACCTAAGAAAATTGAGCCACTTGGATTGAACAAACCAACCTGAACTTGTTTTGAATACATATATCATGGAACATTGTTCAAAGTCTCGAATGCGAAAATCACAATGAAATGAATCATTAAATTCCATTAAGTCGTAGAGCATACTCACAACACATTCGTGATCATGCGACCCCGTAAAACCTTGTATTCAACAGATGATAAAACTACCACCTTGAGTTTAACATTCTTCCGCATTACCCGTTTCAACCCGGACACTGTAGTTCCTAGTATTGGCACCTAAATGCCTACGAGCCTGTATATTTGGACTTTCTGATCATGTGATTACTAAACCACAAGTTAATTGTTGTTCCCAGATCTGGTAGGTCATGTGACCAGAACTTCATCATTCATTTTATTGTTTGGGTATGTTCATTGGTTCCAACCACAAACGATTGAACACACCCATCAAACGTGACCTTGTGAGTTACCGCTCGACTTGAAATTTTCAGTGGTTCTATCCGATACACGTGGTTGTATAGTTTAGTGGAATAACGTGTGTTACTTCACAGAAACCGATGTGCAGTAATTACTACTGCGGTCAGCTTTTTGAATCGAATGTTTATTTCTCTTTCAAAGCTGATTGAATATATACTGTGTAGAATACTTACACTGGACAGATGCTTCTATTTATCATTTACCCAATGGCACCGTGCACCCTGATATTCATTGAACGAAACGACATTTTATGGCAAGTTTTCTCGTGCTACCCTTTTCCAATGTACCTATCCCTTAGATGGAAAGACACATCTTTCTCTGCGTTCCCAACGGGTGTTCTCATATCATCTGAGAAATTCTGGGGTGAGTCAAGAGGACCAAGAAACCCAAGTGAGCTGCGGTAAACTGAATCATCTGCTTGGTTGTAGAGAATGACTCATTCATGACGCTAAATATGGTCAGTTGCGAACGGCCTAAATGCAATGGAAAAGACAGTAAGGAGGAAACCTGTGTAAAAGACTTGACGGGGGGTTCCACATCACCGGTGAAATAGACGCATGGGCGAGTCCGTTACCTAGGAAATGAGGAGATTAAGTAACCCTGAAGTGTAATAAATTATTGCGAAAAATCCAGTCGAGATACCGGTGTGCTCATAATTGATAAATAATTGGATTTTTCATAGCTTGAAGGTATCCAACACCTAGTGAGATACAGAACAGATGCAGTCTTATGATAGATCAACATTTTCAAAAGAATTACTGACCTTATAATCGGGGTGTTTTGCCGTCATTGGTCGGAGGAATGTTGTGATTTAGCCATTGAGAGCACTACCAGTTTAGATGACTATGAATTATGGTAGTCCAGAGAATGACAGAATGGATATTTTTGGGATTTAATACGAATAGAATACATATCTATAAATTTGCAAGCATATCTTACACCGCATAGTAGTCATTAAATCAAGAAAACTCTAGCACACGATGGTAGGTCTTTTGCAGGTACAAGAGCACCTTCTTTTTTCAGTTCTCATCGCTGACTGTATATCAGCTGAACAGTTACGCATACTACAAACGGCCTGGTAATCTTCTACAGTAATACATCTAAACTTCTGGAGAGGTCTCTTAGCTAGAAAGTTTCAGCCCTGTGCCCGAAAACCCTATTGTTCGGTCCCGATATTCCGATATTTTGCTCGCCATGTTGTTTTCTGAATGAGTTTTGATGAACTGTACAAAACAAGAAGACTCTGCAAATTATCTGCGACAGGAAATTCAACCCGGAATGTTTGTATTATGTGATCTCTCTGAACCCCACTGAAACGGATTACCCTTCTGTTGTAACTAACGGTTTATTTCTTTGTAACAAACACAACCGTAGCTTTTTACGCTATCCCCTGATATGTCTTGAAAAATCGAAGGTAATGCAGTCTTTGGAATTAGGAAAAATGTTTTTCGTATGTAGCCACTGTAAACCAAGCTTTTACCGGTAGTAAGCGTTAGTGTGTGAGATGCTGTCTAAGTCATTTGAAGTGTTGATAATTTTCTTCCGAATATCAATATTTTGTTATTATGATTGTTCCACCTCTCCATTTGACTTACGGTATCACAGAAAATGAGGGCTTGCGTAAGACAACTTCGATTTAGTAAGACCCCCATTTGGTTTTCGAGATGAGAGCAAACGGATAGTTTAGTTTGTTTAGAGAATACTGAGTCCGAAGGAAAATTCAGTCTGCATTGTGCGACAACTATTACGTTGGAGGTGGGGGGCCGTGTAGTGAGCAGACAGTTCACAACCATACTGATGTTCTATTAATGCAAGTGTAGGATTTTGATAATGCATTTACTGGGCCTCGGGTCCATGGAATTTTCTTTCCCGTTGTTTGCAACCTGCAACATCCCGGAAGAACACTGGTCCTTGCGTATTACATATTGGTGACCTTGCCAAAGTGACTGAACAGAATGGGAGACAGGTAGGCTGTATGACAGACAGCGATACTGTGAAATGGCCTGCCTAGTGAAATGTCCCAGTGAACCAAGTATTCCCAGTTTGTGTGTGAGCGGGAGGGGGTGGGGTGGGGTGACAGTGCTCTTGCGTGTAGTGGGTGGCCATTTAAGCGTTCGATGAACGCACGTGTGGGTTTCCGATGTGATACTCACTGAGCTGTATGCCCGTGGAGTTTCGTTGTTGTTTCTATGCTTTTCCAGATTGAACATCAGCGACCTACTACTGAGGTTTTGTTGAAATCTAAACATTTAGGTTTTGGGAGACTTGTATATAAAATATAATATTTTCTACATTTTACGTATTCACAGGTTAAATCACAATTACTACCAAATGAGGAGTTATTATCCTATCTTGAAAAAGCACAAAACCACCGGAGATATTATTTTCCTGGTCGAATTTCGATAGCACTGTATGCTCCAATGTTTGGCAAAATGTATATCCATCATCATTTGTTTTGATGAATTGACAACAATTTGTAGCACGGTTCTTTGTCGACAGTAGTTAACGATCAGCACAAAATAAGCACGACTCAAACGAATACAAATACAAAGAATATCCTTAGCACGAAGAGCCAGAATCTTATGTAATGGAAAATCCACTTGCATTTTTCACATCGCAAAGTTGAATGCAGCGCATTATCGATTATTCACTCTCTCTATTCACACCAGACTGTTCGGACCGCGATAGCTCAACTGGTAGAGCATCTGCCCTGTATACCGAGGGCCGCCGGTTTGATTATCGGCTCCCGGCTTCCCTTTTTATTCAAAATCAGAGGGTTAGAAAAATTACGGACTGCTGGAGGGCAGCAGCTATAAATTGCATTCCCCAAAGCTTTTCAAAATTCCATCCCATTACTCGTTTCTATGTCTGTCCTCAAGTTTTTGAAGGATAAGTCACCCGACGACGGACTCACGCTTTGAATGTTTCTGGTTCTGCTCCTTTTGTTTACTGGCATCTATGCTCCATCCTTGATGCCCTCACTATTCTAACATCTTACTTTATGTCCTCTCTTGATGGGAAGAGTAAAGCGGTAGGAATATGCTTGCTGGACTACTGTGACGCATTCAACTGCGTCCACAGGATAAACTTCCTTCTTTTATCCACCATTCTGGTTTTGAGCCCTTCTTTGGCTTTTGTTAACAAATTACTTTCACAACAGCCAGGAATCCATCCTTAACTACGAGAGTGACTCTTATCTTGATACCATTATCCACAGCCTTCCCCAAAATACCACGTTGTCCCTACTTCTGTTTCTTCCTTGTATTGTTACAGTTCCCGTAAATGGAAATATTATTCTTGATAAAGGTGAGGACTTTGGCATTTTCGGTATGTATACTTTCGATTATACTTTCTCTACCTTCTAAAAGGATAACACTCAAATCTGACAATGGTCTGATGCTCACAACTTGGGTTTTAACCCAGTCAGGTTGATAATATCGTATGTCCCTGCTGAACAGTTGTAAGCGAGTCATTTTTCAAAAAGTCTGCATTTCTAATTTCCACTTTTTATCTACTCCCGTTTATTGAATACCAGCAGTACAATATTTCAGGAGGTGGGTCGTGGCTGACATTTTCCCAAATATTTTGTACTTCCACTTTATACGGCATTAATTATCTCTCTGAGGATTTGTACCTAGTTATGTGAAAGCTGAATAATTATTTGACTGGCCGAGTGACTTGACTTACTCGAATTATTAAACGAAAGGGATAAAATGATTAAAATCACTGACGCCAATGACATGTGATTTCGTAGGTGTTTCTTCCAGATGAATAAATTCGTGGATCACTCACATAAATGTGTCCCTGTGCTCAATCAATTGAGGGAGAAATTGCCGAAGTGACGCTGTTAAGGACAAAGAAGAAAAGTATCTGGTGATTTGGACATTGTTATTGTTGATGATGATGATGATGATGATGGTGCTGACGATAATTAGTGGAGGAGGACGGGATTTGACCGACTGGGTAACAATAATCACTATTAAAATTATTATTAATAATAATATTACTGCTACTGTGGTTACAATTACGATTAAACTTTTGTAGATGGCAACGATGACGGGGATAATGTTGGTGGGGTCTACAGTATTGTTTGGATGATGAGCAAAGTGAAGTTGATGTCCACATGAACGCCTTGGCCATTGAAGAGCACGTATTTCTGTTGCTATTCCGCTTCTTACTGTGCTGTGGGTTTTGTTGAGGTACAAAACGTGCCTTTCTCAAGATTCCTGCTGATAGATATTTTACCCTAACGTGTTCTCCTTCATTTTCTTTTGGGGTTTTTTCGATTATCTCCGACCGACAGTTTGGAAGTCATGATATTCAAAAGATTAAAATTTCATTATTTTTCACTAGAAATATAAATTTTCGCAGTTTGGTCGAAATAGACAAAAACAGTTTCATGAGCAACACAAACCAAAAAACAATTCGATAGCCTTGCGTGCAAAACATTCAGCCTTAAAAACGAAATTTTGTTACGTTCTCTAACCAAATTAAACTAAAACATTCGGAGAGCAAACAAAAAATATCAACAGGTCCAGCAAGAAACAATCAGTCCCCAGTTGGTTTCGATTGTCCATGTTAACTGAAAAATAATCCTAGTTTTTCAGTATTCTTCAATTTGTTATTTGTATTATTTTTCATGGCATGTGGAATGTGGAAGATCCTGTATGGCCCTTGGTTCTCAATGAAATTCCAAGATGGCGAATCATTTTCGTAAATAATCGGTTCTTTTCCGTTGGGGAATCTGTACGTATTCGCCATCTGGAGGTTGTTTTATTGCAATTTTCACCATGTAGTTTGCGTCCAGTTTACTCTACGTCGATTACTTTACAGAATTTCAGAAATAGGTAGAACACCTGTCGACCAGACAATTACGTCGACTATCGGAACTGTCTAGATTGGAAGTAGAAACTCTGAGACATTTGGTCCAGTAAAGCTAACTCCTTGTTCGCCTATCTCGTTCATGAAGATTTTGGCCCCAAATTGCGTGAATAAATATCCCCAAGACCTTAACGCTTACCACTTTTAGGCGTGTTCTTCAGAAAGGGCTGAATTTTGAACACATCGGAGCAATAAGCAGAATATGGGAATTCATTTTGGATAGGATTGATACTGCATGATGCACCACAAAACAGAAATACCGTAACAACAGAACTGTAAATATTTGTTTTCTCAAATCCGTGCACACAGATGCAGATGAAGTTCGAATTTCTCTCAAGTTTTCTTGTAGAAACTGGAATCTATCAGAAGGATCGCCATCGGAAAACTTCTTTCATCCATTCGAAACGCTGAAAGTTATGACGTTCAAAACATCAGTTTAAACTTCAAGGACTATAGTTGTTTCACCTCACGGACTGAAGTAACAAACTGATTTGATTGCAGATTACTTCTCAATAAGCTTAAAAATCCTTCCGGCTACAAAACGAAAGTATAAAATTCTCGACAATCTTCAGAATCCGGATATTCCAAAAAATAACTGACTATGAGTGAAACAGATTGAAAAGAGGATGAAATGATTGATTCTGCATTATTCATGCACAATGCACCAATAACAAAAATGTGAGTAATGCATCGCCGTTTGATCTAGCTTCTTGGGCATTGTTGACAATGCACAACCATGATGGACAATTTTGAGTCAAACATCTTACCATGAAGCTATCTGAGTTGTTTTTCAATGGTTTCCATCAACATAAATGCTAACTAGTCAATCGGGTCCACGTGTCATTGTTTTTTCACGATAAAAACACTGAACTACGAATCATCTCGAAAACAATTTCAATTTCATTAGCGACCACATTGATGAACGTTTCCTTTAAATTTCAATTATATTCTGGCCATAATTTCAGGATTTGAATAGACATCTTCTTGGTCTCTATTTCTGCGGTAATTCTACTCAGAAGTCATCTTTCCGGCGTACTCCGTTTTCCCTCACTCCCTTCTTTCCCTTAGGAAGCCCATTTAGAATGCACTTAAGCTAAACATGTGTATTTACTATTAGCTATGAACTTCTATGGAACGAGCATATTTAGTTAGCCTAAATATAATATGTAAATATGAACCGTTGGTGATTAGACGTATGCATTATGGCTCATTAAAACAGTATCAACACTCAATTTACCCTGAAAATCATAGAACCACCAAGCAGCTTTGTAATCCGTGTCTGAAGTCAGCAGCCGCCAATCAGAGTCACGCAATATTTAAACTTTGCAAATGTTTTCACAAAATAAAGTCTCTAATTTACTTAAGTCCATACAGAGAAGCTGCCTATCACAGGAGTCGATCGCTGTACAGTCAGTGGCTTGTTAACACTCTAGGCCATTGACAGAAGGGTGCTTTATCAATCAGTATTGATTCTCAACAGGTGGATGCCAACCGGGCTGGATAATCTGATGGTCAGGTGTTGGATTCACAGCCGTTTACCCTGACTGCGAATCTCAGTGGCGACTCGGTAGATATACATCTGTTATGATTCCTAACACGAGGGAGGTTGTACAGTGCTTCCATTGTTTTTCAATGATGAATGGATCACTGACACAATATGGTGAAACGCATTTTACTACTTCCAGAAATTCAATCATACCATCATCCGTAATTTCATTGACTGATAATTTCAAAATCTTTTACTACCTATTTAAAATGCAAACGGAGCCCTACTTTCATTTCAAACGAGGCGATTCGCCGCTAATGCAGTAAGTCACAGTGTTATCAACTACCCACGCAACTATCTAATCTGTTTTGTGTCCGGAAGTTCCATCCAGTTATTCGTTCATTGTTCGAAGCAAAAAAGTACAAAACAAACATGTCATCCCCTTTGATCTGTTAGTACGATAACGATGATAACCGGGTCCCCACGAATAGCTTGTCACTTACATCCGGATTAGTAGGAGGACAAAAACAGCGATTGCTTTGGCCAGGGGGATGAGGTGAACTCAGGACGGGAACTAATAGTTCATCTGACGTGGTTTTACCATTCGGCACTTCAAGGCCTTTTAATCTGATTGTTTTTGCATCCTCATTTCCGGCGAGTACGGGTCACTCCTGTCCGTACGCGCGGTTAGATATCTTGTCAAGCAGATAAGCCAGCGCTTGTTCAAGAAACGGGGTGTGTTGCTCAACGTGAAGAGACTCTCAAGTTTTCTGCGTTTGCGATATTTGTTATTCTGTTGCCGCTTATCCCTCTTGGACGCGGAGTATGTAGCTCATCCCAAACAAACAAAGATCTGCTTAGGGCATCCATTTTTTGGTTTGATATTTTTCTTGTTTTACACTATGTTTTTGCTCGTTCTCAAGTGTGGTCTCTTGTGAATTCTGCGCGTGTTTTTTTTCTCTTCAAACAGGTTGGAATAATGTTTGTATCACTGGTCTAGAAAAAGTATTTCTGTGTGCCCATCAATCTCTGTGAAGAAAACTAATTTTTAAATCACGTGAAAGCCATAACTACAGCACCTGTGTTCCGGATGATATACGTTTCTGCAGTCATTATATTCCATTATGGCCTAAGCCAACTGAGTGGGTTTTTGTAATGTCCTGGTTATGTTCACAACCTACAGGAGAAGCCATTCATCATGCACCTAGCGATTGCCATTCCAAGTCAATGGCGATTTGGCATCATATCAGAAATTTAATGCGAAGTTAGCCGTTGTGAGTTCTCCTGGATAGCCTCGCAGTTAACTCTCTTCTAATTCACAAAGTACACGTCTCGCTTGAGGCTTGGTTATGACTTGGTAGTCTTGCACTATAATGGTAATAGCAAACACGCGTGCTGAGTGAGTTCTTCGACGAGTGCCTCAGTCGAACACTGATAGCGGGTGAGCCTTGATGCTACTGATTATCAAGTATACTAATGTGGCAGTACGCTAAGGAATGTTGCCTTATTTGGCTTCCTTTCTTTCAGAAAGTGCTAATGGCTGGTCTGTTTCCGATTGTTGTAACATGGACGCTGTTTTTTTGCTTAATTCAGAAATGTTTCAATTTTAATATCGTCTCTTTAGTTTGTCCGTCACTCAACCATACGTGAAGTGGTTTCTATAACTATGTTTTTCTTCTGGCAGACATAGGAACGCGTGCATGTAAAATTTGCTTGTATCGCTTGCTCACAAGTTTACCCACTCACGCACTGTGTCTCTTCCTAAACCGAACAATACATGTCACAATCGTACTGCCTGTGTCCTGCGATTGGCTCGGATAAACGGGTGGACGCATCGTGAATACGATTCGGCTATTTGGTTGCTAGTTTAAGCCGATGTGACTCTGATACCGCCCTTTTGGTCACCTATGTTCACCGTCGAATTCCGAATATATTAACATATGGGCACACGCATTCTCACACACACACACAAGCCTTCTGATGAATGTACGCACGACCAAGCTCACATGCTTTTTAAGAGTCTTTCGACGATCTACATGAGTGAGGATCTATCGATGTGTTTTTAGTTTGAGTTCTGTGAATGGATAACTAGTTTCTGATTATGGCCATCCTAATAAATCGTTCAGAGGTGCACAGGGCTAAAATATAGCACTTGCAAATTTTCTGATTTATTTCAACTGTCTTTTGATGCACTGTTTCCTTCCAAAGGAAGAATATTACTTTATCAAACTCTAACAAGTAATGCATTAAAACTGAAATTTAGTCTTGGAACTGAGTAAACAGTCACATTAGAAGCGTCCTACTATGAAGAATGTTCACCTACAACTGCAATTTTATTTGAATACTACGGAGCAGTCTAGCTTTAGAATAACACGGTGATTCTCCCAACGTTTATTCGTCGGTTACCACGGCTAACCTTCAGAACGACGACATATAGTCTCAAGCATGGATTTCCGACATGAGTAGTATGGCATCCAGATACAGTGTCACACTACTCATATCGAAAATCCATACTTTGAACCATGTGTCCTCGTTCTGAAGATTAGCCGTGTTAACGAACGAATTGACTTCGGTAGAATCACCGCGTGACTCAGAAAATGGACTCTCTGTCCACACACACTCTATTTGATTCGAATGAGCTTACAGCTGTAAGCCAACTGTGAATTGCTCAAGTATAGGGGTGATTGGGTGGAGCAGTGCCGGGTATGCATACCTGATGAGCGGCAAAAGCTGTAAAACCGGTCGTGCGCCTCAGGGAAATGTTGTCTCATCATCCAAATACAATCCCAAAAACGTTCGCGTAGAGTAGACTTTGTGAAATGATTAAATATGCTGTAGATGAGCAGATGTGTACAAATCTAGTGACTGGACAACATACTGAAACCAATGGTCCTTGTAACACTGATCTAAGTAAATTTAGGTTTCAGTGTGTAGTTTCAGAAAAACACAAAATCGGTGCTGACTGCCAAATGTGAGGGCCTGGGGACTCTGTACATAATTACTACAGAGAGAACACTTGTTACGGCCGTGGCAAGAAAAACGGGGTTGCACGAGGTTGCGTAAACTACACAGTTCCGGACTTGACCTTCGGCCGCCGTGATCAGTCCCTTGAGTAGTCCTTTGTTGTGGATTCTGAATGTGACCATGACTGATTTGAAAGCCTTCGTTGTATCCATCTGGAGTCCAGCATCAACCAGATGTTGTATGATTGTGCTGTTGAAGGTTCAAACGGTTCCCCTGCGAGAAGGAGCTCAGAAGTGTCCTGCTATCCCTTTAAACACGTATCTCATCGTATGCACGGTACACTGTACACTGAAAAAGAATGCAAACTTATGTAGAACAAATGTTTGAGACTAATTGGGCAACCCATTTTGGGTTACTGATAAATCAGTGACCTAGTAATTGACTGGACTGGAGCTTGCACAGAGTTAGGCGCTAAAGCAAACCATAAGACAATCGCATTCTTTTAAATGCTTTCCATGTGTAGGGGTTGCGTGGTCCTCTTATGCAATCATTTTGGTGCATATTTTACGCTCATTTTAGAGGTTATACAAAGTATGTACTCATTGTGTTTCCGAATTAAAAGTGGATTGTTATTTACAAAGCATTATAGCCAATGCTTATAAATGTCTGAAGTTCCTTATCTCTATCAAATTTAAGACTAGTTGTCAGCGGCAGTCGAAACAGTGACTAATTGCAAGCATTACCGTTACGTTTTTATAAACTTTTACCAAAATCTGTATGCCATTCGACGTAAGTAGAACTAGATAGAAACAACCCCGAAGTAATGAAATTTGGCCCCTATTTGCCCTGTTTTGATCTACTTCAAGTTTCCCCACTTTTCGGAGGCTGTATTTCTTATTGGATCAAGACTGATTACGCTGTCTGGTAGTCTAATCCATTTTTGTTGCCGTGCACCTGGAATACAAATGACTGTTGGAATAGCTCTTTACGCATCATCCTGTGGTCCATCACTGGTGAGGTTTGCAAATATTTTTTAATTTCGTATTTGTGACGATAAGTTAATTTATCATGTAGCACCGACGTTTTACTCACCCTTACACTCATTCTAACCTCTTTGGTATCGCTTTTTTTCCTTGTCCGTCTTCGGTTTGATCCATGGGATATCTCGATACTCGATTCGTTTGGATTCCATTACCAATGACGAGGGTAATGGCACCGGATCTGGAAGCCAGACCGGTCAATCGGTTTGCTCTTATGCCTGTTCTAGTCGTAGTGGACAAACTAGCGATAATCTCTCTATTTCTGTAATATCGATCGGGAAAGTTGACATGAGAGAAGAAATAGTTAGATGAGGATAAAAGATTTGAAGTTGAGGAATGAATTGTCTTTAGTAGGATCTTCGGCACATATGTCTGAAATTCGGTCTAATATTTCAAACGTGACGGATGACGCTGAGGAACTATATGTCGAAAAAATCTATCATATTGAGAACCTTGTGCACACTACCAAGGTCACGTCCGAAGAAAAAAACTGCACAGCGATCAACTGTTTTCAAGTTTGAAAAAAATCCACAGTTGCAACCTAGCGATATTTATGTCCTGGACAACTTTGTGGCATCTCAACGCAGTGCTTACAGAAATACCTCGAAACTGCCCCGGACAAAAATCGCTCTAGGTTGTATTCTTGCCTTTCGAAAATCATCCCGGGGAAAATGTATTTCACGCATTTTCAGTGGTTGTTACTGCTCTTTTTGCGGGACATATAAATCCCAATAAACGAGATTCAGTTATTAGAAGTAAACTGTAACTGTAAACTGTAACCTATAGCAATGACTGAAAAGACGGGCGGATGATAAATTCCATTTCGTCGTGTATAACTTATTGTTCCTACTTTAGATGCCCGAATACATGCTGCAGGCAAGCGCTTTAGAGAAGCAAACTGAGAAATTTAAAGAGGGAAATCGAAAAATGTAGCATAATTTTCACCAAAATAGATTATGTATTTTATTGTCGACTTGTATGACCCATTTTATTGCAAACCAAAAATAACTCAAACTGTTTCGTTGGAGCAACGTAATAAAATGGCTACTTTCATTCTGGAAGTCAAGCTTGAAACTATATTGGCTAAAAGGCCGGCACCCCGAACTTGAGTCGCTGCATGATTCACGATCGAGTGGCAGCTAAACCTCTTAGACTAAGTTGGGGATGCGAAAGTTTCGAGATTTGTCAAACAAGTAGCACGAAAAACTCAAAACTCGACTGTCTGCCAAGCCGATATTTTGTTCACAAATGAAGAAGATTCTTTCTATTAGCAAACCTCAAACATTCCGGGATTGCTTCCAAAAACTAACGAACTTGATCATATCAACGCTCAACAACAGAATGGATGGTCATTGAACCTATGGATCACACCGCATTCTTGCCTTACAGACTTGAAAACAAACAGACTATTTTCGTGAATCAGATCAAGACTAATAATTGAGCCGCGTAAATAGTTCAACTCAGTACTGAACTAACGAACTCCTTTGTGCTCTCAGTGAATGATAAATTTTCGGCATTTGCATAAAACAGAAAGGAACCAATATGCAAATGATGATAAGGGATCGTGAAAATATAAATTAACTATGTGAAAATGGAAGGAGAAAACCTTTGGGCCATCGAAGGAGATGGCAAATGAAATCATTCACTAGCATTTTCGGGTTAACCCGTGGACAAACAATGTGGAAACCAGTACCATTCTGCATGCGTAGAGACCCGGCTACAAGAAAAATCCCAATTTTGAAGACCTGGACGAGGGAGGAAATGCTTTGAAGAATACGGAGCAGTGGACCGACCAGTATCAGTTGGTAATATACAATTCATTTGGCACAAAAATAAAAATACTTGATAATCAATAAATTTATGTAACTGACCCCGAAATTACCATATGTTTGTAGAAAATGCTTTCAACTTACCTCCAAGTTATCCAACAGTAAATCTTTTGTACGGTAACGGTTCACCGGTACACAACTGCAGAAGACTTTACCAAGCCAGGTTGGTAGCCTGAATGAAATCAGAGATCAAAAGATGCGTCACTATGTTCGAGGAATCTGAACGACAACGAAAAGAAATACAGTTAAAAAGTTCGTTTGAACTTCCGTGCAATAGATATTAGCTTATACTTTCAGTGTCAAGGCATCCCAAAGCGACCATTTTTTGCTCTCTAGGAGAAAATTAGGTTTATTGGGCGAATGCTTCTCAATAATGTCTCCCCCGCTGACTCCCCTTAATTTTGGGCAAGGGGAAGAAATAAACCGAGCGTGACGAAAAAGGTTGTCACGCGTGGAATGTAAAGTATGACAGTTACGTCAGTATTGTGAAGAATACGGAGAGTGCTTTGGTGAAGGAAATAAAAAGCATCAGTATATTCGAAGAGATATAAACCTAATCAAGCAGTCTACGCAATCAGAATTAAAGTTAATGTTGTGTAGATAAATACAATGAACTTGGGTGACAACACTTTTGAATAATACAGTCTCAAACACCTTCAATAAGGTAGACAGACTTGTTGGCATCTTTTTCGAAAACGGCTCCAATGCCAACAAATATCCAATAATTTGGAATTTAATCTTTATCTGCAAAAAGGTTGAATAGATTGCTGTTCAAAAAATGCTGCAAATTTAGGAGCACAGGCTTTAGAAACCTCAAGCTCCGACTTTCAGATCATCATCCGTACTGTACTTGACTTGTATCAGAATTATACAGCCAAGGGTAAACAGAACAAGTTGGAATCAATTCAAAGCAAGACTGAAAATCTGTCAGAGATTGAGAAGATCTGGTGACTGAATACCTCAGCACGTAGGTTCAAGTAAGACTTGATGGAACTTTGGTTCCTTCAGAGCCTTCGACGTACCTCACCGTTATTTTTGCGTTTGACAGCTTTTATCTATTTACATTTCAATCATTCGCTTATCTTGAGTTTTCATAAAGGTAGACGGGATTGTTTGCTCTCCTGAAATAGACTGGTAGATGATCAGTGGTAATCTTTTGTCCAAACCTGTCCTGTTTCTAATTCGACTTCTATGGAAGAAATTTGTACTTCCTTTTTAAGCCATTCGTAGAGCATAGCGAACGCTTTAAAATTCACTACTGACGTTTAGATCAAAATGAGAAATCACAAAACCGACATTTAGCAGACGATGTTGTGAAGCATATCACAACCCAAGTGCGAGTCAGCATTCGAGATTATATTACTTTTACACAAAATGTTTCCGGAAATCGTGTTCATTCGGGTTTCCTATTTTGCAAACGAGTGGTGCATGCTAAGTGTATGATTCCACTACACCCTTAGGACAGATTGCTGTGTCCAAATAACCGACATACTTTGTTTCTGAGCCGTATAAGTCGTACATGCGAGTCTCAATCAGCCCCACCCTCTACTCGAAGATGCCATCATCAGAGTAGATCGCTGTGTGAATCAGGAACTGTTCGCTTTCAAAGGCAGTGATTTGGGTTCGCTATATCTATCTGTATTTCAGGTAAGCAAATCAATGGAAGTCATCCCACATAGTCTAATATCAACGTTTATGGCTCACCGTCACACAATTCGGCTTCAAGTACTTTTTGGGGTTCGGTGGATATGTAAAGTAACAAGAATGAAACTGCTGCACCTTGCTCCTATGGTCTTCAGTGGTGATCTGTGAGCTCGTACTGCATGATGAATCATTTTACAAAAAACTTGATTGTTTTACTGATCAAAGTGCTTCATCACGATTAGAAAAATCACTTTGTCGTTTTCCCAACCGTGAATAGAAATAGCATTGCACGGACCCCACAATTTTCCCGTACAGTTCTACATGTAAAGCAGCAATTTCCAATGCACTTCAAATCCGGTCCAGACCGGATACATTGCACTCGCCTCCGTTGGGCGGTTTGGAGGTCTTCACGTCACAATGCACAGAACACAACTGTTCCGGATCACTCAGATATGGTTCCCCATTTTGTACGAGGATTTCTCCCATCCCTAGGTGACAGCAAGGTCCTACAAGCAATTCTTCCATGCTTTTTACATTTTGCCACATATTGTCCCCAGTCAAACCAACCCCACCATTAGTGAGACTTAAAAGAGCAAGGAAAGCCAATGTTTAACCAAATAAAAAAATAGTTCGGTTGTGACGATTCAGAGAACCAAATCTCGAAGTGAATACGTTTTTTGTTTGTGTTGATCTACTAGTATAAATCGCTTGGTGACTTTTGTTTATTTATTTCAACGAATAGAAAAGCTATTAAACTAATTGATTGACTGTGAATGAATGAACGAAAAGGGATAACCTAATGATTGGTGGCATGAACTAGTGAGCAGAAAAGGGAGTTTGCATTTGTATGACTGCATGAGTGAATGATTGATGGACAGAGCGATCCGCACAAGCAGTTAAATAATCGAGGCATCACTGATTATTTTGTTTTCATGAGTTACAGACAAAAGTCTCTTTGACTCAACTTTTCTCCCACGCAAGTGGCAGTCTATGAGACATTTGGAAAATTATTTAGAAGAATAAATTCCTGTTTTTTAGTAAACAGTCCTTCAAGGTTAGCTGAGCAGCACTAATTAATATGAACAGCTGGATAGGCCTTGTGGTCACTTTGAAATCCTTACTCGTTTATATGAAATGCTGAGAGATTTTTGAAATAGGTTTCCATCAATACTTCTTCCAAAATTATTAATTATTCAATATTTGTGTTTTATCAAGGATCTTATCACAGCTATCACTGAATTGGTTACAATTTTGCTTCGAAGAATTTTAGTCGCATTAACAAGTATATGTATTTTCTGTGATAATTTTCGGTGTTCTCTCCCAATAAATATGATCTTATCGGCTTGACTTGTATGAAATAAACGATTCGGAAAAATTGAGATTCGTAGCCAGTTGTACTCGTGTTCATGCACACCCAGTCATTCAGATTAGATAGAAATGGGTCAAAAAAGACTGCCGCTGGTCTTGGATCGATCATATATTGCTACTGATCTTTAGGCAACTAATTGTACGATCATCCGAACTAATTGCCAGGAGATTACCATCAAATTCTAGTTTCTCTGTCCAGCATAAAATGCTCGAGTCTATCATTATCGTGTGGCAAAATAACACTGTCACCTGTTGTACAATAATTTTATTATGTATGCTGACGAACTGGTAAGCTGTTTGAAGCAGTAGTGTTCTGTTCTGTCCCAATAACTCCAGTAAGAAAACTCAAATGGCTTCGAACTATCTTAGTTTAATAATACCAAAACAAAAGTTTATGAATGAGGCATAATGGTCATATTCAAATCCTGGCCCTTCGGTGTGCTTCCTTCTCTCCAATCTTGTCTACTACTTAGGACGGGTGAAGACTTGCCGGCTGTCAGTCGAACGAACCAGGCTGTCTATTAACAACACGCTAGCTGATTCTCTCCCAGCTGGGTTCTCTTGATCTAATTTACCATACAAGTTCGAATACAAATTGTGACATGCATGCATTTCTTTCAATCTTCTAAGAAGTGCACTTAGAAAATGCTCATTTGAGTTCGACAGGTGTCCAAAGCAACATAACCGGGACAGACAGTGTTAAACAAATTAGGAACTGAGACTGTTTTGAAGTTTGTTCGCGACTGTCAGTTCCTATTTCATTGCTTTGGGCCCCATTAGATCACGAACCGTTGCCGGAAGGGGAAAAAGGTAGCAAAGGTACTAGGCTTCTGGTTACAACTAACAAGTGAATTTTGATTGTCTTTAGTTCTCTTGAGGAAATGACAGTTAATTATTCACTCTGCTACCACCAGAACCATTCTAACTTTAAAACAGCATGTGACAGAGCGCAGTTATATGGGTAGAAAAACCTGTAAGAAAAGCATCCAAATGGACGGTCCTTCCGTACTTCCCACTTTTGGCAAATGATTCCAATTTTCTTCTCTTGGAAGCACACTGAAAGCTTTTCAGAAGCTTTTGTTGAGAACAAAGATCTTAGACACACACAAACACACACCAAGACACTTGCATACAATCAATGAAAGCCAATTTACCTCAGCTTGAACTTTTAGCATTCTTCCTACATGTCTTAATGAAAACGACGGGGCACGGGTTTCTAGCACGGTACTTATATCACTGATGAACAAATCTCCCAAAGGTCGCGTATCCTAGTTGACCAAAACATTGCCCCACTACCGTTGATACGAACGACAGAAACGAAGGTTTCACCTGCACACTTACAAAGCAGACATATTGTTTGATACACGGAGGATATGAATACCCCAAGATTATTCGACTGTAAGCCGGTTATCTGCGGTAACCTTTAAATGACTATCAATATTTCTGACAAAGTTGTTTTAAAGTATCTAAAGCTTGCATTTATCATGTCGAACTATGCATCTTTTTCCGAATCTTCTCAAACGGAATATAAACCACTACGAGGACACTGGAAAAATGATAAGAAAATACACTAATCTTGGACAGATTTGAGTCCTATTTAATTCATGGTACAAAAAGCGCAACTAGGAACACAGGAGATGTTCATGGAAAAAAAAAACTAACGACTTAGTCCAGTTTAACATCGACGAAACCTGTTTCAGATGGCAAACGATTACCTTTCGGGGAAGTATATGACCGATTTTAGCTGGTGTTTATTTGCACTAGTCAATAACGGCACATTTGAGTCTGTATAGAGCTCACTTCATGGACCGCGCTACCTGGTGATACTCGGGGTATTGCTCGAAAGCCTGATCGAATTCTATCAATGGATGCAGTAGACTGAATGGCGAAAGCCGGGCAAAAACGAAATGGCCAAACATTCAGACTACTTGATTCGGCAGTAATTACAAAGAACGGGAAATTCGCAGACACCTTCAGTTATCTATCGTGAAATTTCAAGAATATCTTCAAGATCTAAAGCTAATCAAAATGAGGACTTCAAAGCAGACTAAGCAGAAGTGACTATAAATTTTGTACTGAGGATGCCAGCTCGAAAGAGGATTGGAACATTATTCGTCTGTAATGCAAGTTAATCGGACAATTGTCGAGGAGAACGTTGACATATTTATTATCTAGTTCTTCCGTCTTTTGTGCGATCACGATAACAATTTTCTGGAGAAGAGTTTTCCTAGTTGTATATCGCCGAATAGGAAAGTGACTGTCGAGGTCATCATTCGAATTCGTGAGCATAAGGCCAAAATTCATCGGGATCAGTGTTTGACCGCTGCCAGCGGTAAACGAGACTTTTAGATGTAACGTTTGTAAAATCAGCGCCTTAACCAAATTGTTGGATTGTTCACAAGCGATTTGCCAGAAAAAGTGGATTTTACATTTCCGGTTGGAAAATTAATTACAAAAATGCAGTGATATCCAGTAAGCTCCATCAGTCTGATCATTCCCGGTTACCACAAGATAACGATAATAAAATAATAATAATATCTTACTTTCTAGCATATAATATTGGAGCAACATTTACGGACCGGGGTCACGGTCAGTCAGTGACTGCTAAATGGGGAAAGTGATTGGCCGTGGCAAGAATCGAAGCCTGGAGAAAAGATTCCTAATTCAACCAGGAAGACTAATTGAGAACCTCCGGTCATCAGTTTGTGAAACGAGTCGGAGCAGATCAGAAAGTCGATGCGCAATGTAATAACCTAGTCAAATCTGGTCATCTGTAGGTAGGCACATTTGAAACCAAATTTATCCACGTCGTTCTCACGTATAACCAGCTGTCAGTGACCCAGGACTAAACTTATATGAGAAAAACCAAGCTGATGATCTAAAAAACTAAACGCCAACAAGTATTATTTTGATAAAAAGGGTCCAGTAATAAACTGTCACAAAGAACCTCAACTTGGACTAGCTGTAGAACCCCACCCCGTAGGTTATATGAAGTAGGCTCAGCGTCATCACTGCTGACTGATTCATTCGAAAACTTCAAAGTTGAATTTGTTTACAACTAGAGCCTGTACACATGACGATGAAATAATTTAAAACGGATTATTGCTGCCTCACCAGGAATCACGGCAGGACGATCTATGGGAAAGTCAATAATCCAAGTCACTTGGGAGCTTAGTTCCATTTTTTCAGCGTATACAGACAGATGCACAGTGTGACTCGTTTCTGTGTCTATTCACTTATGTGTACAAAATGAGTTGCAATGAAACTTTGTGCGCGTATCAGGACTCATGCCTAGTAATCAGACCAGCCTTCAAGTAATTTATTCTGTCCCAGTGGCATAGGATAATCTGGATGGAATGATTCTCAAATAATGTTTTTCTATAGTGATACTTCCGAAGATCAAATTGTTTTTGTAAAATTTACCATCGCCCTATATCGTAAACTACCCATGAATAGTTATGGTTTTTGATAAACCGGTCTGGTTGAGATATGTCTTAAAAGCTCTAGTGCCTAAACCCCAGTTGGTCCAACGGTTAAATTTTCTGGTTTTCCCTTGGGTGGCTCGAGCTTGGCTACCAAAGCAAAGGACATTCGTTACTCCCAAGCATTTTATAAATATTCTGGGCATCACTAAAGTGTAGTTGGTGGTTCGTGATGTTTGAAGTATCGAGTACCACCGAAGCACGTATTCAGTACAAATGTGGGCTAAAATGTGGGAGAAGTAGTCACTCTGTCTTCTTACTTCGCTCATTTGACCCGCGGTCGTGGTCAGATTTATACAGGTAGCACAAACCGCTGCCTGTCACGACGGATATCCGAACGAAGGCTCAAATGGCCGAAGAAATGGACCACATAAGACACGTAAAACGCTCATCATAACGGGAATCTAAGGTCATCTGCTACAATTTCACAAATATGAAAGGGCACAGGATTGACCGAGCTTTACCATTCCAACTATTGTTACGGGGTTCTAACTCTAGACAGCTGGCATTCAGCAAGTCGGTAATAACTAGATTACCTAATCCAGGTACGCTCACCTAAATCGACCAATACAATCGGTCCGTTCACTATGCTGCTGATTGCCCTTCGCGCTCTGCTGGGTTAGAATTCTATGCCCGGTCTAACGCATTTTCAGATACATATCAGACAGTAGGTTAGAGTTCAGGGGAAAGTGACAACTGCTGAATTGAACAGCAGGTTCATTTCTGTGGGGTATGAATCCAATCGCAAATGCTGGCTAGTAGCCAGTGTTGTCTATTTGTAACATATTCGAATGTCTGATGGGTTGTATTTGTATGGGTTGTTGTTGTTGTATGGGTTGTTGTTGTTGTTAGTAGATCTCATTATGCGCTCAAGCAGTGATTCAAGTCCCACCGTGGTGAATATGTTTCGCCTGGAAATTCTATCTATCATTACCGTCGGCGGAAAAGTGGTCATCAAAGCAAATCTCAAGCACGGAAGTCTAGGGTTCAAATCCTGCCACCGCAGCCGGCAGCTTCCCTTTCAGCAGCTCTTGACTGACCTTGACGAGCCGCCTGAAATCTTCTGTCGTCATTGAACAATAAACAGAAATGAAGTAAATTATTGTTGTCAGTTAACTTAGGGAAATCCGAGGAGTAACTTCTCACGTAGACAATCACTGGAAGATTGCATTTGCATTTGCACTGCCCTCCACTTATGTGCACTAGATCATAAAATCCCGGAAATACAGAAATGATTCTCACCAATTTTATGTACTCTTCACGTAACGTTTTTTGCCCTCAGATTTTCCCTGTGTGATACTGTTACGGTTAGCCCCAAATGGTAGTTTGTAAAAGAACAGAGCATGTCACTTCCATCGGACTAAATCACTTGGCCGAATTTCATGATTTATTACAGTGAATTCTCCCAAAATGTCGCGTGAATTTGTCATTGTGGCATGCAAAGTTGTTTGAAATGATGTCGGCATAGAATGAACTGATAAGATACGAAATAGATCATGTAGTCTACTCTCAAACACCTAAACTAATCGAGTACAAAAAGTCTGTCGACAACACAGCACTGTGTACCGTTAAAAAATTTCCATTTACAAGTGCACGCACACCACGATGAACGGGTTTTATATCAAACTGCACAAATGCCTTTGTAGTACCCACCACTGCGACAAGCTCGGTGACAAATTTCAGTCTGATTTTTTAATCGTGCGGAAAAAAGAGAAGAGAATTTTGGTGAACAGTGTTCCCCAAAATTGCTAAAAAGATAACAAGCTATCATAAAACAAAGTACTCACGTGCCACCTCATTTGTCTCATGTAAAGCAACAATAAAGTGTGACTTTCCCATAAGATGAATAAGGTGACACACCAGACTCTTTCACTTGCCTACCGTAATCACCTACTTTTAAGGGTGGAATGTAACACAGCCACGGGTACTAATAATTCAAAGTCAAAATAAGTGAAAAATTCTAAAATGAGAAAAAGTCCAACTCCATGATTAACACCAAACCGTTCCTGACCAAACTAAGAAACACCAAAGTGGAGGACGATAAAACTATGTTCTAGTTTGATTTCACGGCTTTCTTCTTCATCTCAACTGATCTTAACACTACCCAGACTGGAGGGTGGATAAACTAATAGTTTTCGAATTGGTGAACGTATTATCATACACGTGCTTCACGTTCAATAGGGCTGTCTACGAACAAATAAAAGGCACTCGTTTGGGGCCACGGATATCCATATTTATTACAGAAGCTATAATGCACGCCTTTGAGAAAATTGCATTACCGAGGGTTCAACCAAATCTTGGTCAAATGTCAACTTACTGAATATAGAAGTTCGCCCTGGAATGGTAAAAGCTGAGATGTTTATGATTATTAACTTGCTAATGCTGAGGTCATCCGATAGGTCAAAGTCAAATCAAGTAGCACGCCCCATATATATATATATATATATATATATATATATATATATATATATATATATATATATATATATATATATATATATATATATATATATATATATATACGGCGGAGTGCGAGGATCGTCACCTAAACTTTGACAACGTCGCTCGAATATTGCCATTGTTATGGTTTGCAAGCTGAAGATTACTCAGGCTCGGTAGATACACTCGGTTCTCCGGATGCAAAGGTCTTGGGTTAAGTTCCATGAACAACTAAATGCTATGATTTCTTGGCCAAGATTTCCATCGGTTCTGTTCAGACACGGAAGTACTCGTGAATATTCAGCTACCAGCAGCTATAGGGACTTTTATTACCAAGACTAGCAGTGCTAATAATGGTGTAGTTGTAACTATCACCCTGAGGACTAATAAAACCACTGCCATTACTTCTCCTTTCCCTACTCCTCAGACTGTTGTTGTAGCCTGGAAGACTGGCCTGGTAAATGGGGCACTTACCAGAAAACTCGTTCGAAAGTCATTAAAATCAGTCATACGCAACAACACAACTTCTGTTGCATACCGGCAGTCCAGTCTATTCAAAGACAGTCGGTGTTCAGTAAGAGAATGCAATCATACCCCTAACATGCCTGGCTCCACTTAATCGTGTTCAGTTAGCTTGACGTAGTTCCATTCATTGTCGCTTCTCCACTGTCTATAATTGTGTTTTGAGCAGTCAACTACTTACCTCTTCGGTTATTGACATGTACCCCCTAACACACCACGACTGCTGAGTTGTTTACAAAACGTCATAAGTAACCTAGTTTTCCTTCCCTCTCTCCGACTTATTGGAACACACTCCAAGCAAAACACACACACATATATATATATGATTATCCAACCCGGGATTCTTTATATATGTAGCACCCAGTTTATTTGTTTCGTGTTCGTTTTAAGTGTTCTTTGGATGAAATGTCAGTACACTGCCTGCCAGACAAATACAAATACAAACACGGTTGTACTCGGCAAACTGATTGCTGCTTAGCTGCCAGACAATTTGACAACACCTCGCAATCAATCAACCATAACGGAACAGCTCATTTGCACCAAGGATATCTAATCCATTTTATTTAGGTCTTCATTCAGTCAGTAATCACGAGGTTCGTGTGCGTTGTTCCACTTCATTGCGTTCAGTCGATGAGTCTTAATCACATTGGTTTTCGCTTCTTGGCTTACAACTATTTTGAGCAACTACCTATTTTCTTATTCGGTGATTAGTGTGCATACTACAGCACACTTCACGATAGTATAGTATGTCCTGTACCGATGAAGATTAGATGCAGGATAATCTGCGACCACTACTACTACTAACACAGCTTCAACTCAGTCCAGTTCTTTTAGCCTTTAACCTTTGCACATACATGCTTTGGTATTGATCACCTCCTCTTAGTAATGTCCAATTAAAAGCGAAATGACTGAAGGTATAAAGAACAGATAAACAGAAAAAAGGAATAATCGGAAGTACTGAAGATGACACATGAGTCTAAGTGCAACAAAACCACTAAGTGAATCACCAAATTATGTCTCGTAATGTTCCAGTCATCTGGTGGGTGGATCTTGTAAACCCCAACCCGAAAGCTCAACAGGTTCGATTCAGTCGAATTCACTGGTTAAGTTCTTCCCACCTCATTTTGTGCTGCGGAATGACCACGTCCACTTGTCTACCAACCACCAATTGTCTGGAGAAAAACGTACATCGAGAAACCCTATTTGTGTCACGGGTACCACATGCTCCAGCCATTTTAACCAGTTCAGATTGAATACTTCCTCTAGAGACTAACCACCGGTTATCAAAACCTAATGACTTAGCTCAGCCTTGCTGATACAGTATTCCCACCGCATCCGAACAATGCTCCGAGGAAATCGGTGCTCATACACCAAGTCCTGGCGTATCTTCGTTGGTATCGGCCATGTTTCTCGGCAGTACAGGAGGACGAACCTAACAGCCACATTGTACACTCGACACTTGCTGGATAGCTGAACGTCACTCCGGCGCCATAACTGGTTAAATTAACAAAAGTCAGACAATCATTCTGTAAGCTTGGCGACACTTCATCCGATAACTGACCACATTGGCGAGATGCATCTCAGTATATAACAAATCTAAGCCTGCTGGAATAGGATATGGTGAAGGACCAACCCAGCCCTGCAGCTCTTTACACTCTGAAGGGGCAGAATGTATCGCAGTTATTGATAGATTGTTGCTAAGACTATATAGAAAGTATTATAACTTGAGTGAATCTTCAATCAAAAACAGAACGCCCATAGCATGTTTTAAGTTGAACTGTTTACTGCCTGGACAAAGATCGACGGCGCTATTCTCATGCAAAGATAACACTATTTTCTAGGTAACTATCATTAAACAGTCGAGAAGGAAGAGCAACAGTGGGTAAACCTGACGAAGACCACCTCTTTCGATAAACTCAGCTAAAAGGTTACGGTATGCATGAAATCGGTTCCGAATGTTCCCAATGATTGTGTGTATCTGCCACTATCTAATAAAAGAGACAGTGCTGGGGACTGTACTCTCGACTGAGTCAAAGGCTGCTTTCCTATCAAGGATGACAAAAAACTTCCGAGCTTACGGAAGATACCTAAGTGTTCCAAAATCTGCCGTAAAACGAACGTGATGAAAAACATTCCGGAACATGTATAAAACAGACTTGATTCTCAAGCGTACACCTTTGGCGGGCATTGAATAATAGGTGCAGAATAATCCTGGTGAGCAGCTTAAATGCGGTACTTAGTAGGCTGATGGATCTGTGGTTTTTACAAGAGAATCTGTCACCTTTATTGTGACTTGACAAAATGACCAATTCATGTGGCATAATTCAATAAACCGGTGTGTTTTGCTTATTGAGTAATCGCTTCACCAGCTAAATTACCACGGTGACGGTTTGTAAATCCATTTTGCCAGCTGGAGGACCAAATAAGGCACTTAGAATGAACATTTAGGAGATTGCTTCGGTAACAAACCTTTAGTAACCGCACTGCTACTCGGTGGACGTTATACTTCTAGTAGGTAAATTCGAAATCCTTGCAAAAATGACTGTCATAGCGCAAAAATAAAAACAAAATTGTTTTCAACCGCCAAGTAAAATCTCGATGTTATTTTCTTGTAAAAAATGCCATTACCAAATGAGTATTCAAATGGACTTGCCACTAGAGTTAGAGATGAATGGTGACCAGTTGCCTGTTTCGAACTATTTCCATAAGCTATCAATGGCTGAGCTAGGCGTTCAAGTTGAAGGTCATTTATCCTTAGCGGAGATGACACTGTCATTGTAGAATTGTTTCATCCTGAACTATCAGATCTGCCCTCACCTGCACTCTACGACCATTATCATGTGCGTTGTTTTTGCATGACTCACCATTGCTGTCGCCGTATTTCTGCACCCCAGTTCATTTCACTCACGAACTTCATCTCTCCGATGACAGTTCACGTTCCATTGATTATACTGATGTAATATTCACTCTGCCTTCCCTAACATTTCTCCGGTCATTTACTTCGTCTTCATCTCGCTGCCTCTTTTCCGATGTGCATCCATTTCCACTTCATCTGTACCTCACAGCCATACGTACCAAATTCAACTGTCATTTCCGATAAATAATCCATCTTTTCTCAACTTTTCATGCTCTCTCCTAGTTCCACGACGAGTTTCATACTCTAATCCCCATCTTCTTTCACAGTATACCGCGGCTTTACATAATCCTTATCGGTAATCTACTCATTTCATAAGAAAAGCAATTTATTTCTTGTTCTTTTTCATTCCCTCAAAAGTTTCACTGTATTTTTGGTCTCCCTGATGTTTATCTCCCTAACCATGTGATCATTTTCCGATTGATATCATTCAGTAATATATACCAAGCATGCCCTGGGTTACTTGGAAATAAACTATTATTACTACATCGATGCACCAAACCCAGAGGTATAAAGCTACAAAAACAATGGCTTAAGATACGAACATCAGTTTTAATAAAAGTGATAGAAATTGAACTCATCTATTATTTTCTCTGATGTAATGAAAATAATATGACTAACACTGTCGGTGACAAATCAGATTATCGAGTCACTCTGTTATCCTAATTTCAAAGACTGATGGTCTCAAATGACCTAATTTGGCTAAATCCAAAAATATACCTTCACGGTGCTTGGGAATGAAGTGAAGTTTGAATTTTCCATTTGATATCAGGCGAAAATATCCAACTCGAGTGAGTATGGTACTCATCTGCGTGCACAAAAAACTTTTCCCACTACTTGCGAATTCCCTCGGGTGGCATGCTTATATCACTACCGGGGGAAAAGGGAAGAATACATTTCATACGGCGTAGTATAGTGCGTTTCCATGACTCCGAGCTAAATGTGGAGTATTGAAATTCATCGGAACAGCAAATAAAAAGGACGCTTTAGGTTTTAATTCTTCTCATGTAACCGATTCAATATTTGAGTGTGAGTGGTAAAAGATTAGATTTTGCATAATACGACTCATCCTGCGGTGTCATTTTTGCACTTACCATTGAAAACCATCAAGCACAGCACATCTGTTTTATCCTTGTTTGGAAGGAATCATCAGTGGTGTGTACTCACGAAGACTCCACTCAGACTGGAACCTGGGGTGAGCGACTCTCTGTGTGTGTGTGTGTGTCAAACTCTATACCTAGCAATGAACGTGGAGGCAATTCTCGGCAAAACAGCACACTGATCACTATGAACTGAACTGTTACCCGATCTCGCAATCAAGGCCGCAATCACTATTTTATCTGACTGGAGGATAATGAAATAGCCCCAGAAGAAATGCATAAATCTGATTATAATTTGAAAGATAGTGACCTTTTGTTGTCTAAGGAAATGCACTTATATTGGAACTCGAGCAAGCTAGATTCGTACAGAAATCGCTGAAGATCTGACAGATTTTCAGTCGATTACCATATGCACCGATCTAGGAAATGCAACGACTTCTAGAAAATTCCGAGCTTGGATATCACGTTTCATTATTCAGTGTTGCGTTTTGCAACCAATGGATTCCAGGTGTGGATGGACTGGTACGGTTAAAGTTTCCCTCTTTTTCAGCTTTTAAACTGACACGTTCGTTCACGTTCCTGATAAGATAGTTTAACCTTTGTTCGGTCAAAAAAAGGAACGTAAGATTACATCCCTCCAATTCAACCAAAGAGGATAAGAACGGAAGGGAAACATACATTGTGAAGTGCACGCATTCCATTCACTCTTACCGGTCACTTACATAAAACATCTCAGTTTATAAACAGTGGAAAAATAAAAAAATTTTTATCACAAATAAGTCAGCTGTTCTTTCGAAATTACTTGACCGATTCCATGAAAGGCACATAGTTTGCAATAATCGTTTCTGGGCACAAAAAGACGATATCTGGCTTGATCAATTTAGCTTCAGTAAAAGCCAGCAGAATTAGTCGAACTTTTAAATGACCATATCGGGTGAACTCAATGACTTTGCAACAGCCTATGCTGGGTTTTAGCTGCATTTAGTATTGCACAGTCCATCTGAATCGTTGAGTACAAAAGCCAATATGGAAGGATAGAACAACAGGCGATTTCCACATTCACCAATCAGGTTAAACAAGTGAATATTCAGTCCGAGGGTGACAGCGTGAAAGAGCATCACGCATTCGTCTCCGGTGACAAAAACGTCAGCAAACAAAAAGACCAACAAACCCTTGAACTTGAGGAGGAAGTATATAGGGTTCTTAATATTACCGTGGGAGAATCGATCGTCCCTTACTGGATACCCACTACCTGTTACAGCTTGGTAGTCTTCAGTTTAGGTGTGCTCTCAATTTACCTGCTTCACTGAGTCCATGAAGCCAAAAGATAAATTTGAAGGCGAATTCCTAAGTACTACTCCAGTCAGTATGAAACGTACCTTGAGGATTCTGAGCTCAAACTCCAGAATATCATATGGTAGACCAAATTAAATGATGCTTCGCTGCTTTGTTCATGTACCTACGTTGGATCAACGCTCTACAGTCTACGCTTCTGACTAGTGAGCAGATGGTTCTCGTCGGGCTTCCTAAAAACTCCTAGTACAACTTTATTGCCCTTCCGGTTCCATAACCAGACGTATCAGTTTATGTTTCCAGAGAGAAATTGCATGACTGAATCGCGCGAAATGAACTCAGAACACAAGATAAATAGCACCGGAATATACTCATTTTTTCAGCATACAAATTACCGCATTTTTACGGGCGAAAAATGTATAGAGAAACATGGTGATAATTAATAGTTCAATTACATGAGCATGGAATAGAATTCGTAAGTGTACCGAATCCCGCTAGAAAACAGAGTTTGACGTGATTCAGGATTGTCAGAATCGATGAGCATGTATTGCAATCAAAGTCTGAGGCGGAATCATATTTGCATGACCAGTTGGTTGTGTGAAAACCAAGGTTGTATTATGGATTACACGTTTGAATAAATGTATTTCGCCTCAAATTGAATTCGCCATGTTAGATGTACGACATTAAATCGCCACAGAAACCCCTCCGATGAAGTGGTCATCTTTAGAGTACCACTAGTGAAAAGCTAATCTCATTTTCAATCCTACAGTTTGAACTCTAGTAGTTATCATATAACGGCGGAACGAACGAGTCATTTGATGCAAAAATTGTTTGAACAACGGCAGAAATCAGTGAACGTTCTCAAGCGAAACTATTTAACTTACTAGGCTGTCGTGAAAATTACTAGCGTCAAACAAGACATAGAGCTTTTCTAACTGGGACTATCGAAACCCAAAAAATAGACGCAAGATTTATTGCAAAACGCTAATAGAAGACCACTTTGAACAACTACAACAGGCTGAGCAGGTACAATTTTGGTCTGTTTCTTTCCTCTTCGCTTGTCAGTTGATCCAGTCTCGAGTTACCGTAGTCATTCTGGTGTCGTCATCGTCTCGTCGTATATTTTGTGCGGTTCGGTTGTGCAGTTCTCTGTGTACTGGCAAAAGTCGACTGAAGCGTCGATTTCTTTTCGCCATCATCGTGCCTGAATCCACCAACTGTAGCAATTCATAGTGACCTGTCTGTTTGTTTCGAAGCGAACGTTTCGGTCACGGTTGGCGGTTTCATCGCCCAGGTTTTAATTCTGAACCGGTAGGAAACCATTTATTCGACCTCTTTCCTGTTCCACTAGATTTGGCTGAAGCATCCGAATGCGTTCTGCTCACAGATTATTCCGGACGATTACGAGAGTTCCGCACGAAACCGAACACCATCTCAGCGGGAGTCATTCGGCGCTTTCACAACACTGGACACAAATTGGCAATGATTCTGTTGCTTAACGATTGGTATCGATCAATAAATGACAAAACAGGTATGGATCTAGATGTAGTTACCATTCCTCTATCCTTGAAAGAAGTATGTTATTGATTTACACCATCTTAAAATAAATAAAGCTTCTGGACTTGATGGGTGGCTTCGGTTTATAAATAAATTCTGGGACCCCCCGTATTTCGCATCAGAGATGACAACTCTGTCAGCTGATGTACAGGTGCTGTCTAAAGTCCCTGAATATCACCTTGTTTGACTACTCTTTTGCTCAGAAACTAGGTTGCACCCTAGTAAAGGTGTGTAACTTACTGGGGGAAAATGTGACGACTTGTTCCCAGAAACTAAGAATAAATTCTCTACCTTATCTAAATCAGGGCTATTATCAGGAAATTATGAAAATTGATGTATGAAAATGTGAAATTCCATAGAAAAAGGAAGGTTATTTCCTTGGCTATAATATATATAGCCTCATCTGAGTCACAACCTGGCACATTATTCTACAGCAAGACTGATTTTATTGACAAGGTCCTGGTCTGGCTGACACGGAGTTTCACTTTTTCGAACTTGGTGAACCGCAAATCGTTCGGGTTATCTTTGATAACACTGCACCGGCAAGAATGATCGCAATATTTTGCTGCCCATATCAACTGTTCTGGTAAGGTTTGGAACCTCAAAATAGCTAGAAAGATGTTCTGAGAAATTTCTTCTTAAAACTGACATATCTGAGAGCCCTCTACGTCTCATCACAGATCGTACTAAGTAAATCGATGACCGAAACAATTCACGGTGCCGTTGCAATATTTTCGCGGTTGTAACACATAGCCACCTTCGTTGTCAGTTCAATACTGGTCTTCGATCAACCGAACGGAGAATTCAGTAACTTTTCTCCACCCCTATTCGCAACGGCGTGTAGGAGTTTGCCGTCAGTCGTGTACTTATTGCTCTTTGTATGTCAATTTTATCATCGTATGGCTAACGTCATCATCCAAGTGGGACATGTTCGTGTTTTGCACATCTCATCTTGATATGACAAATTTTTACATGAATATTGTGATAACAAATTTCGTGACTCACAAAAAAATGTGCTCGATGGACTCTCACAATGTATTTTTACTCCTCTTTTATCGAGTAGGGGAATCCTTGTTTTTTTTTCGTAAATCTCTCTTCAATGTGACGATGACAAAATGGATATTTTAGGGACTACCCTTGTACGACCTGGAAAATTGAGCCATGCGTTTGAATATGCCAGCGTTTGCCTTCGGTCAGTTGGCTGTTGTATTGTTAGACACATAATAATATTTCGCAACAATCGGTACCCTAAAACCTACTGGAAAGCACTGCGCAGGTGCCATGTTACACCCAATGTCTGATCGCTCAGACGTCATGCGCTCAATCAACTTGACGCGGCCAAATCCAGTCCAGACGAAATAGAGCGGCTGGTGAATAGATACAAAACGAACGTTGCAGAACTACAGGAAGGTCATCGAAAAGAATTTCGGGAATTTGTGGATTCAGTTTGTCGAAAAGCTCGGGAAAAGAAGCGAGGGAAGTTCCTCAGCAGCTTGGAAACAAGAGTACCACCGTCCAGATTACCGGAAGATCCTGAAAGGTATGTCCACAATCATTCCTCTGTGACGCTTAGTAAATTGCAATATGAGGCTTTATCTCTCGGACCTAAGTTTTGTGCAACTCAACCACGTTATCATCAGGTGGAAATTGAAACCCAGTTTGAAAGTCTAATGAGCCAGTTGTACGACCTGTTACCAACATCATCTGACTCAGTGGACGGCCTGAAAACATCACTTGTTCATGAATGTCAAAAGTATCACGCTGCTAGATCTCCGTTGAACGGAATATTAACTAAGCAACATCGAGAAGCGGTCCAAGAACTAGTGAATAATGAAGATTTATTATTATCGAAACCGGACAAAGGTGCCGGATGGGTTGTACTAGACCGAAGCGATTACGACAGAAAATCGATGAATATTTTACCTGATGAGAGCAAGTTCATTTACCACCTGGGTGAGAAAGACAAAACACAAGACGCCGAGACTAAGCTGACAGATCTTGAAGCAGCTTCAATCAGAAAACACTATTTCTAAAACACTGTACGACAAGCTTGTGCCCTGCGGCTCACAACCATCTAGACTCTATGGGTTACCAAAAGTACACAAACCAAATGTACCCCTAAGACCGGTGATTGACATGAGCACCTCAGCCTATCACGCCACAGCTCAGTGGATTGCAGAAATTCTTGAACCTGTGCGCAAGTCACTAGCGAAGTATAGTGTGAAAGATTCGTTCGCTTTTGTGGAGATGATAAAACATCAGGACCTGTCTGAACAGACTATGCTTTCCCTAGATGTTGAATCCCTATTCACAAACGTTCCGTTGATCGAGACGGTAGAATTCATCTGTCAATACTTGACCGATAATGATATCGAACTCGACATTCCTGTGGCTAAGCTAAAAGAACTAATTCTTAGATGTACATGGAATATACAATTTCTGTACAGCGGAAAATACTACGGGCAGAAAGACGGGGTAGCAATGGGATCACCACTTGGACCCCTTCTGGCGGATATATTCTTAGCAAAACTCGAAAGTGGACCACTACGCAGCACCATCGACAGTCTATATATGTACACCAGATACATGGACGACACTTTCATAATTTGCGACTCAAAAAAAGACATTACCGAACTACTGCGAACATTCAACAACGCCCACGCAATGACCACATTTACAGTGGAAGTAGAGACGGACAATTTCCTCGCCTTTCTTGATGTGGGATTGCGTAGAATGGAGGACGGACACATAGAAAGGAGGGTGTATCGGAAATGTACATGGTTGGGGCAATACACATATTTCCTTAGTTTTGTCCCCCTACGATACAAAAGAAACCCTGTGAGCTGTCTGACCTTCAGAGCAAGAAACATCTGTAGTCCTGACACGATTGCCCAAGAACTCGAACACATACGCGGTACATTATTAAAACATGGCTATCCAGAACCGTTTATTCGTCAACATATGGGAGAGAGGAAACACAAAATGAAAGTTCAAATGGCCAAGAAAAAGGATATTTTTCTAACTGTCCCGTTCAAAGGTGAAAAAACGTTAGAAATACTAGAGCTGCGCATATCCAAGACCCTCGGGAAGTGTTTACCCGCTGCACATGTCCGAATTTTAACAAATACGAAGCCTTTCATTGTTCAACAATCCAAGGACAGGTTGCCTCATCAGTCTCAATCTTTTGTTCTATATCAGTTTACGTGTTCTTGTAGTGCGCAGTATATTGGACATACGACGAGACGCCTGTTGAAGAGGAAATCAGAACACGTCCCGGCTTCTTCACGCAAAGGTACAGTCCGGACTATCAATAGCGCAATCCTACAACATCTGGTGGATAGCGGACACCAAATCGACACGGTGACAGCTTTTAGACCAGTCCTGACAACTCCCAGAATTCACGCGAAAGGATTACGCAGGCGGTTGCTGATGACGTCAGAAGCCATAGCAATTCAGCTATTGAAGCCGGATTTGTGTAAGCAACGTAACCTCGTGCAACAGTTGTTGTTGCCGTGGCCGTTACAAGTGATTCTCTTATGGTTCCATTGTACCAATTCTCCCCAGCCCCACACCTCTTTTCACATCTTTGTTTTTCACACCTGTCTTTTCACGACATTTGGTTACACATTTCACACTTATTGTCGTTCACACAACGAACAAGATTCATCAAGTTGAAGCATGTTGTCGAGTTACCGGATTTGTTGCACATATACCCTCTTTTACCCAGTACTATATATGTCAATACCTGAAGTGATATATCGAAAAGAAATTTCTTCGTGTTACACGTTTTTTTCATGAAGCGATGGGCGTATTCTATGATAATAATATTCGCCAAAGAATTTCGATTTGTTTTTGGTTCCATCTGTAAAACAGGCACATGGCGGACATTTCTGATGAAAAAGAGCCTGAAGTGAGATCAGTATTTAATGGTGAAGGATGAAGATCACCTATGGTGAACTTTACTCTCAAAGGTTACCCAGTAATCAGTATTCCATATAAAGAACTATTTTCGGACTTCGGAACTTCAGGCTAATTTGTCATGGTAAACAAGGTGGCACAAATTCAATCGCCAGCGGACTGCTATACATCTGTGTTTGATGATAAAAGGTCGTATGGAATTTTATATTTCAGTCTTGGGTTATGTTGCGGTGAGTTTAGAATAGTAGAAGTACCTACACAGTATAAAGTTTGCCAAGTGAATTTGGACAAGTCCCATGAACAAAAAAGCATATAACAAACGATTCTACAATTCAGTCGACTTGTTTCATCACGAAAGGTAGCAAATTCTTTAGCAAAATCCGCTTTAAAGTGAAAATGAATGTCATCATATATTAATTTAAGTACTCCCTGGTAAAACAAATGAACTCACCATTTCAGTTTGCAATATTACCAGTCGCCACTTTTAAACAGAGCCGTAGAATAGTAAGGACATTTATAAACTCCTGCATTGGGAGATCCGTGACACAGAGAAGTCTGTCAGTTTGCTCTACCTCGACTGAACACATGAAAAGGAAAAGCAATATGAACATCGTGGTTGCCGGTACAGGTATTAGTGAGACCCATAGCATGCAGAGCGGATCATTATGCAAACGTATCTCGGTGCCCTTTACATTGCAGCAATCACATTCAACCATGAATCGGTAGCAAGCATAGATGTGACGCATCCATTGCTTCTTGAAGATCCGGGTGTCACGGAAGTGGTCGCTTTTGGTTCATCTCAGAATCAATACGAGGCTGTTGTTCCAGGTAACTTTGTCTATACCGTGGATACTGGAGTGGTGACTATTCTTCTGGACTTTTGTTCTCAAGAGCTCCGGTGACGAACTATCACGTTTAAACAAGCGTATAAAACTAGCGACATGAACTAGGAATGTCAAATTAGAGTGATCTATTGTTTGTCTGCCGGAAGTGAGTATTTTAATTCATGTTACAATCCAAGCGGTTATGTGAACTCTATAATAAAATAACATTGTTCTCGGCGAATCTTTATTTCACTGGAATTCATGCAAGTTATCCACACTGTATTCGTAAAAAACGTTTTGACTCTTAGCAGTCGTCTCCATCTTATCAGATAATGAAATATTTTAAAATCTCACCAAGTATTAGGACTACCCGGAGGAAATCCGAGTTAAAAACCTGCCCTTCGAAGGAAGGGGTTTGACATTTCCCACGTTCAATTATTGCGAATGAAAGACCTTGATAGATTTTAGAAAAAGAGATGCTTGAAACCGAGCAAGACTGAATTTGCAAGGTAACAGAGTCTGCAACATACTTTTAGAAGTCTAGGAGTAGGTTAAAATGTGTTTTGCCACATTTTAATCTTTTGATTTAGATTTTTTTATATATATTATTACTACCGTTTATTATTCTGTACAAGAGCAATATTTCAGGAAAAATGTTCCATCCAGTTGGAGTCTAACACTTAGAAAGACCGGCGGCCGAAGTAGGGTTTAAACCAGGGATCGGAGGGTTGGAAGTTCACCATGGTGATTGCTCGACCAAGCCGATCCTAATGAGTAAAAAACTACTTGGCCACTGTCCTGAATGGCGATAGGTATAAATTTGAAAGCAAGATGAAGCGAGATAACTTTTGTACTTATGAGCATTGAGGCTGACTGGATGGATGTCAGATTAGCCGGCTTCCCATGTCAGTGACAGCGAAGTGACCAAAATAGTTTCAAATAGTGAATCCCGTTAGGTGTGCTAGGGCGTTGATGACATTAAATACTGACGAATGAAGCAATAAATGATTGGAAAACATTCTCTGTGTTAAATGCTAAAGGGTTGTTGAGTATCAAAATTAAAGTTTGGTAGAAGTGAATTTCATATCCAGCGCGGGATCTATATTCTCTCACGAGTCCCAAGGTTACTATTCTCAAGTCTACAAGAGGTCTGTTGGTTTTAACACTGAGAACGGCTTTCACAAAGGGCGCAACAATTGGAATCATACGAAAACATAGATTTGAACCTTAGGAAGTAGTGAGAATTTAACCGTACTGTGTACCTTTTAATATGTTAGTGTTTAACTACACAATTACATATAAAATTACTGTTTGATGTACGTGAATGTGAAAAGAGTAATGTCCTAATACTAAAAATATTAATTCAGTTCATTTGAAGCCCTTATTTTACAAAAGCAATCAAAACTATGATGTAATAAGGATGACAAGTATTTCAGTGTCTTCATTTGCCTATTTCTTTCAACTGTCATTGAAAGTGAATAGCTGGGGAGTTTGACTATTTATAACCCTTCGCAAGCAGTTGCAGATGATCACTATCATACACCGGTGATGTCCAAATTTGACGCCAAAGTAATTCATTTCACCGCGAAATCCTCATTTAAAAAACTTGCATAACATGCCAACTGAATATTGCTTGCGTGAGTTCTACGATGATCTGTGGACTTGTGAATGTGTTTGTCTTTGATAACCCCGGTAAGTTTGTTAGAAGATTGAATCCGGAATATAGCAAAATGTCAAATAAGAAAAACAGTTCATGACGAGTAGTAATCATCACTGATGGACAAATATTGATCATACGAAAAATGGTTGTTTTGCACCGGTTAAACCTATATAGATACCTCGTCAAAAAGAGCAAAATCAATGCGAACAAATTTGGAAAGTGTTATATCATCTCGTGGTTTATTAGCAAGCCGGTGGTTTCAAGGGGGAAAACAATTTGGCTAATTCCTAATGAATGGATTTCTCACCAAAATCAAGTACGAGTGATCTACGGAATACCTATTTTCGTGGTGGTAATGGAGAAGTATTATCCCAAACCACAGAGTTCCATCACTTTGGGAAAAAGGGGAGAAAGAGGAAGATAGAGTTTTGTTAGCTCTTTGGGCACCGGATTCTTTCAAAAGCAAATTGGGGAATCTTTTTCTAAATGACAGTACTTTTATTTACAATATTCTTCTTAAACATGAAGTCACAAAAGGACACAAAGGGCAGAAGTTTGAGAAGTTTTATAGGAATGATAAATTTGTCAGAGTTTTCATAAAGGAGATGAATGTCCAGGGAGCAATAAATGTAGCCGGGCAAATGATGTCTTAGTGTGATCCCACAAACCTATAAGCAAAGATGGTTCAAAAAACCGTGTGCTTCCTTTGTTATCTCCAGACACAAGGCCGGCAATGTGGTCGTGAATTGTTCTGTCTACGGTTACACGACGTATTCCGTCCACCCATTCTCATAGGGAGCACAAATTTGGTCTGTGATAAAACGTTCGCAAAAAACCTCATTTCAATGACCTTGAGGTCGTAAAACGCACTACGCCGGTTGATTTAGACTGCGTTAAATTATGATCAACGTGTTCGAGGCTGCTTTATAAACGACATTTTCAACAACATGCAATTCGTCAGATCCGAAAAATAAGTGTTTCCAGTGTGTCAGACTAAGAGTTATTTGGAGGAGAAAATTTACTTCGAGGTTATGCACCATAACATGTACCGCAAAATGTAGGATACCAAACAGCCGTGACCATCTCCATTCGTTTGTCATGAGCCAGTACATTTTGAACGTTCCTCTTCCACAATTACTCATAGAAGTCCCACTTGAGTTAAGATGTAGAATTCATTTTGGTACCTTCAAAGAAGTTACGCACTTTGGAGTTCACAGTTTAAGGTTGTGCGAAATGGGCCAGCCTATCCCGCAAAATCGCATAAACACTCGAACTTCAACAGAGCCCGAATATTTCTCGCTCGATAGTCAGTGGCAACAAACATCAGAGTCGTCGCAGGGTCATATGATAAGGATGAATTTTTTCCACATGGCTACAAGTCGCGAACAATGTCACGGTTCTGAGCAGTCTGTGAAGGTTCGCGTTTAATATTTGACAGACCCTATTGTTGTGGAGCTTTGAATAACCACGACTAATCATACCTGATTTATTAACTGTTACCTGATTCAACCAACTCATCAGTCTCTGCACGAACAGTTTCATCGAATAACTCGCAAATGTTCGTACTTCTGAGAATAACTACTTGATAATTTATTGTAAAGCATGTAAAGGTTAATCATATTTAAATGTGCTCCCTGATGGTGACGTTCCTATTATTTCGTGCATAAACTATTGCACTTCGCAGACCACTTTGAACAAATTCATTTAATTATCTTGTGACAGATCGTCCTGGGCATAGGTCAGCACTTTTACTGAGATGAGATCTAGCCCGTAGACAGTTTTCGCCACTAAATTCCCCGGGCATGCGAAACCACTCTACTGAAGATCTTAATGACGGAAAATTCCAGCAACTTGAAAATGTTTCCTCTGATATTATCACACTGACAAACGTTTTGGGAAAATTGCTTCGCCATCGATACACTTGATTTCATTCTGCCCATATCATTCCGTGCGAACACCACGACCCTAGATTTCCTTATATTCATTCAAAACAGCTGATTTTCATCAATGTAACTGTTCTCGTTCATTTGTAACGTGGTTTTTTTCCCAACAGGTGATATTCTACTCAGTATCTAACGGTTCACGTACTTTCCGGTGAACAAATATCCTCCCATTGCAAACACTCGGCATTTGTGGTCACCAAGGTAACCCAAATCATTGGATTCATCCGTTTCTACATATTCTATTGGAAAAATATTACATAAGTTACCGAAACGAGCCTACAGAACAATGAGTGCCAAACGTATTAAATCAATGTATCTCATCACCACAATAAGAGACAAAAACCCATAATTCGTGGAAAAGACAACCATACAAAAAGATATATTTAGAAATCATGAATTCCCCGGCATTTGTGATTCATAACATTCAAGTCTGCGGTTATAATAAGCGAACTTCAAGCATAATGCTCGAAATAGTTCTACGTTAGTAACGGAAGTAACTATGGGTGATAAGTGAACATGTACTGAACAGAAGTGAGTGACAATGATATTTTCTAGTTTATAATCGGTGTGTTGGCAAAACTTGATTTATTAGCCATCGTTGAGTAGTGAGAGTTGCTGCATCTCGGCTTTTTCTACGTCGACGAACAAAGACTTATGACTTAGAAATTCATCGAGGAATTCAACCAGTGTGCACGACGCGTTTGGACGATCCAAAGCCAGAGCAAGATTGGTAGTAAATTGACGAGATGGAATGTTATTTCAAATGGTATCAATGCCCACCTCACTATTGATAATACATTTATTATAAAACTGTTTACCTTGAGCCTTTACGATTCACTAGTGCAGGTTGTAAACACTGATATCCAATGAGGACCCACAGCAAGAATTTCAACTTCCGAGTACCTCTTCGGGACGCTAATTGAAGCTCACGTTTACCTAAGTATGAATCCCAGTTACGTAAATGCACGCAATGGTGATGCTTTCAATCGTGTGAAGAACTAATCAATCCAGTAGTCAATCCATTCCATGCAATATTAGTAGAAAGAATAAACAAAATTATACGCTAGCAGAAAAATGGTTATGAAAAGACAAAACCTACTCTGGACACAAGTAAATGCATACCTAAGAGTAAGTTAGTCCATTATTCGAAGACATCCAAACATCAAATAGAATCTCTGGAAACAAAGCTTATTAGAACGATAGTTTCCACCCATTCTTTGATCTTTTCATCATATATAGAAAACACGAATAGCGAACAAGCTCGTGTTCGGTAACATCATCCTCGTGGCTAATACAGTTACATTTATAGGTTAGAAATGCATAAACTATGAACAAGGTCTGTGTGCTGAAGTTTGATTGGATGGTCATCAAAGTTGGTGTTGCGTAGTTAGGAAGGATAGGAGGGGAAATGTTGTTGTTTCGTGGTTGGGAAAGAGGCCCGTGAAACAATGAACAAGGGTTTTGGGGATTATCCATTTCCGGTTTGAACCAAATGGTCAACGTATGGGTCACACTGAGCTCCAGGGTCGGTCTCGGATCGCGGCCAGGGTAGTTTGAGTGCTTTAACGAAACGTTTCTGAGAACAAAGCGATGGATTGAATAATGTGATCGCCACAGCCTCTGCCGTTGCTAGATGTTGTTTTTGAGCGGCTTTCGGCGCATTCGTAGGGACTCTGTAGACTATTTTGAACGCATTGTCGTTTACGTGATGTCCAGTGTCTGCGAGGTGCGCCACAATCGCGCTGGTGATGGATTTTCTGTTTCCCGTCGACAGCCAAGTTAGTTTGTGCTCTTTGATCCTTTGTGATAGTTGCCGTGTCGTTCTACCTATATAGCTTGCCGAACATGAGCAAACAAACGAATAGATTAGCATGGATGAGGTGAGGACAGGTAACTTGTCTTTTAGGTTCGTCGAGATCACTGGTCGACTGGTGAAGTGGGCACGCAGTGTAGCAGCGGGAAAGGTGCGAGCGATCGCCTTTTCCAAGCGTCTTATTAGTAACTCGCTTTGATCTTTCTTGTATGCGCGGGTAGTCTAGACTCAGGCTTACCGGTTCCGTTTGGCCAATGAACATTGTGGTTTGGTTACCAAATGGTTCGTCATTTGGTAACAGAGCACAGCACCACTCAGCTGTTGCATTCTTGTTCAGTTTCATCAATAGTTCACATCCACTCAGCACTCACTGTGACTCAGGTCCTGCTTGAACGATCATGAGTCAAACATATAACCACAAAACCATTCAGATTTGACCTCAACGGTCTCTTGAACAAATGTACTATGTGATATAGCGCCCTCAAGTTACTGACATTTCACGTATGAACAAACCACTCACGACACGATGATTGATTCCCAAAGTGGACGAGTTTTACACGGAAAGCTCAAGTGGCAACTAAGGCTTCACTGTAGAAAAATCCGACACTGAATGGATTCTTGATCAGTGTACATGTTAGGAGATTTGATTTGATCATCAAACCAACTGGTAAAGAATAACAAGTATAATCATTACTTGAGTTGATGATGATTGAATTGCGGGAGGAATTATCATGTGAAGAATCAAGACGAAATGAGAACAACAAACAAATTTTCGGAAACACAAAAAAGTGTGCGTGAGTGTCCTCTAACGGTTTATGCTACTAGTTTATCAATGTACCCATCCGGAACAGTTTTTGTCTGTGAAGTAATTTTACAACGCTAGATTGATCTTCCATTGTTCCCAATACAATAGTCTTCTCTCCACCAAACTGTTCCAATCAATCAAAAAGAATCAAAGAGCGTTTCTTCTCATACGAACCGAGTAGGAATGAATTGTTATTATGCCGCATTCGGGGCGAATCTTGAATGTTTCTCTTTTCTTCTGAAAAGATAAATACAAAAGAAATTCAATACAAATAATGTATTTGTTCTATTACTTCTGAATCTTTCAACCTTCTCACATAGAAATAAGAATGATTTGCTCGGGTTATTAGTATCCTTATGACGATCTCCATTCACCAGTGACGATGTGATTTTAACTGTATACGAATACGGATTGGTTGGCGAGAATTTAACTAAATGTTACTCCTCACTGAGCGTGTGTATGGTTTCAATGAACGACACAAATGACAGCCGAAAAATCGGTCACTTTGGGCACTTTCGTTTCCTCTTCGTGAAGCGCTCGATGAAACTGGGCAATGAAGAGCCACACAGTCCGAAAACGGGTTTTCTAGGCATATACCATCCTATCTGCACCAGATTCTTCACACCGCAGAGCACAATCTACTATCAGGAAACGTCACCTAATTTTACCACCTTACAATCATTGTGCTCAGATCTGCAAACCATTCCCGGATTTTGTTCATCTATTCTGGCCAATACAAACGCAACGGAAACGTTCATGCGAGAAATGAATAATAATAATAATAATGTGCACATAGAAACAAATTTATCTACTATTATTGACCGCACACTGGAAGCCCTTTAAACTATGAATAGCTCAACTATGAAATGAAATCTGCACACTTAGACACTGAATTTTTACACATTCTACGATCAAATTAGTTGGAAAATCAATTTGGTCTCACTTCTATCCAAGGAAATCATATTATCGTTTGTAGTCAGCTTGAAGCAAAAGGAATAACAATGTGCAAAATAATAACTAGATAAAACTTTAACTATAAAATTCAACTGCAAGAGAAACAAATACACAATCCACCACAAATTACTACAAATGATTACCATCAATCCATCCTGAGACAACTCATCTTCTCAGATATTTCTAGAACGGAACTATAGATGTGAGATTTTCACTGAAGGAGATTTAAAAATCTGTCTCAAACCTACAAGCAGTATCAATTGTGATGCATAAGAAAATCTACTAGTGGGTATTTCGTGTTTCCGGAATAATTAAAGGTATGTCAGGCCATTGGTGAACCATCCGGAAATTTTGATAAAAGCTGTCTCTTGTGCCAATATATTTCACACAATTGTGCTTGGATGATAAGATTGAGGAGAAGTCTTTCATTGTTTGCAGATTTCACAATACAGGTGGTTTAAAAAGGCTTTTTACGATGACAACGAAACTGACTGAAATGAAGGAATTCCGGTTCGCATCAATATGAGTGATGGTTCCAAGGTAATTTGAGCGTGCTCCGTTATTCGCTTATATTGTTATCGCGATAGAGGAGGGTAGATCCAACAAAACTGATTGTTCTTGGCACTTCCACAAGTAAGACCAAACTGGAATTTCAAAGGCCTCTCATTTCGAATCCTTTTCACCGTATCCTGCTCTGTATTTTAATGCAAATGGAAGCACCAAACAGCTAAACCACTCCAAGTAGACAGTTCGGAGATAGGTCAACTAGCAAATCGAATTCACGTGACGATCTTTCGTGCATCGTGATCAGCAAATCAGTGCCAGAAATCTTTGTCCTTATTGCAGCGCGAGAACATTCCCGGGTTGTCCCACTCCCTGTTCCGAATAAAGTAGTGACAATTTTCAAAGCGACCAGTATCATGTGATATGAAGATTTTCGTAATTGGTTTGTTTCTCGAATGAGTATCTGTTACACGATGGGCCATAGAAGGACCAGAAAAATAATGTCTCGTGCAGGAATCCCTCTCCCCTCCAAGTTATCCCGCAGAATGTCGATATATCATACCAACCAATGTTATACATTCGGATCGAATAAAAAAACACGTTTAGCTTTGTTAGTTGACTTCAAGTAGAAATGCCTCGAATGTGGGCAAAATGTTCACTGTTGTGAATGAAACGTCCCCGAATTCCAGGAAATGATATCAGTTGGGTGGAAATAGTTATTCAGAGTGAAGCTCCATGATTTGTATCAAAACAGGTTTGAAAACTAATTTGTGCAGAACAATTTGTCTGTTCACTATTCACTGTAAGATTTGTATGTGTGTGTGTGTGTGTGTGTGTGCAGCATTGAGGACAAGTTCACACAGTCATTCTCTAATGGCGCAGATTTAAACGTAATCGTAAGAATGTATCTGTTCCAGAGAGAGAAGGCAATGAACTAGCTACCCACAGACCATTACAGTCAGAAGGTGCGAAACGTGATGGTGTATGAGAGAAAGGATTATTCCTTTTCCCACGTGGTAGACTCTAAGCAGATCAGATAGTGGGAAATCCCGAATAATGACGACGGGCCGAATTTCTGATGCCATGTACAAACATTGTGTCATAAAGTAAAACTAGTGTTAATTCAGTGTAAAAATGCTACAATTACACTCAGAGACTCTTGTGTTTCTTAGAAATCATTTTCGCTGGTCATCTTTTGAATTTTTCAATGTGGTCACTTTTTGGGGTTTTCCCAACGATTACATGACTTGTATCTGCCTAGGGGTTATGCATACAGTGGCATTCTTGGGAATGGTTTTGCCAGAGGGCGAAGGATACATTCTTCCAAAGAAACAAATTAGTGTAGTGACTTGTCATTTCCAACATTTTAGATCTCAGCTAGTAATTGAGTTAATGGGACCAGATTATTAGCATCTCCATTTGCGGACAAAGATATTGTGGTCCGTTATAAGAATGTTACCTTATTTGTATTTGTGTAAACAGCCATGTAAAGCATCGAGCAGTTATGCAAAAAACCACATTGTGGAAGACTGAGGTGGTATCCCATCTGTTACCAAGGATATCAACTACATCCCCCATATCACAGAAGGCGAAGGATAAAATCCAGGTGGAGAAGTCATCGTTGTTACCCACAGAGCAGATTGATCGAATTTCCTCGCTGGTTTTAATCACCTTTCCTCAGTTCCAGTGAGTAGAAATGCCGCGTCATTCTCTTCCTTTGTCTACTAACATTTTCCGCTCATATCCTGCTACGAAACAGCCACTATTTTTAATTTATTTTACTATTGGCTAGAAACTTGTGAACTTTTGTTTTTTCATGTCTCTGAACATGAATCTGAACTGCGTATTTTTTTCCACCCCGCCCCCTCAAGTGTATGATTGCGGTTGAATGTATAAAATTATTCCCCGGAGGTTATATGGAAAATTACGAAAAGATAAATACCTTCGTACAAGGAACACATTCTCAGGTTGCACCTACATTTTATAGTGTTGACAGGATGTCCACTCTCGTTATCAACAATAACATTTTTTTTGTCTGTTAAAGACAAATGGGGTAAGGTTTCGGTCAGAAAATAAATAGTCCAACTTCTGTTTTTTTAAATCAGCTGTAAAAGTGGGTTTTATGCTTTCATGTATGTTGTGGAAATGTGCTGCGTATTAATATTGACGGTGTTTTCGACTTAGGTTCAAAGTTCATGTAACACACTGACAGCTAAGCCCAGGGTTAAAATGACTGACCTGCCGCTTTCAGCAGAGATTGTAATATCATCTGCCCAACTGATGAAGTCTTATTCCAAGTTAGCAGCAGTATCAAATTGAATTTCCAGGTTTTAAAGGAAATTCCTTCAGCATCTCAGCCCTCAGTTTATTCTACTTCAATATGGTAAGTTGCAGCATGACGAGATGTTCTGTATTATATGAAAAATTGCAACACCTTCTTCCCTGAACACCGAGAATAAATTCTCAGTTTTGTTCAAAATACAGTTTTTAGCAAGAATTTGTAAGCGCAGAGTTATTAAAGTTTCTAGTGGTTTCAATACTGTTGAGGTTTATAACAAATGAACAGTTATGTCCACGGCTAAGAAACCTCGAGTGAGACAGGACTTTGTGCATTATTCTGTCCGATTAACTCGACTCTGTTCGCGGTATCCTGGATAACGCGCCATCAACAAGGTTGACATCAACCAGTGGGAAACAGATTAAAATAGTCCTTCCGGTAAAGCCGTCATCCACCTTGGGTTAGCTACTGAGCTTCGGGATAGAAGCATTGTCCGATTATTCCTGCTGAGCACACTTCGGGGAAATCGATGGGCATTCAAGCTTGTTTTTGGTGATTCACACGGATGTCATCACAGTGTATTACAACAATTTAAGGGATTGACAAAAAGGAAGAGATAGAGATTAATTTTCGCATAAAAGTAAGGGAAAAATTGAAATCCAGGCTTGAATCAAAACCGGATGTGTACTGTTTTCCTCGTTTTGTCAGCTTTCATTTGGTCTGTAGCCCGTGGATCGTTTCTCACGTGTCATGTCAACTTTTATCTAGTCTATGGTTTCTCAGTTTGGAGAGTGGACTAGAATGTCTTAAGAGCGCACACAAATTGTTTTTGAGCACATAGAGGAGGGTTGAGCAGGCGGACGCCGACAGCCTCAGCCTTAGCCAGGTTTTGACATTTTTCTAGTCTCGGTTGTCGACTTTATGAAGGTCACAGAAAGTTTCGAAAAGGGTCACTGCGAGATTAGACTGAGCTTTGTGTAAAATGGCCGCAGGAACGACTTAGTTGCTCCAGTGTTCAACCATGCAGGTTGATGCTGGAGGATGCTTTCCGACAGAAGCCCGGTCATGACGCCGACGTATAATGTTCCATTAGAACAAGTAAATGTTTACAAACAGAATGAGGCTGCAGAACTGGGTGTTTTGTCATTCATCCACATAACACAGTTGGTGTTTTATTACATGTCTGCACATGAGCACAGTGGGAAGGTGGTGCCCTATATCTGCGAAATTCACGGCAATATTAGAGCTTTTGAGGTGATCCAAATGTGAGAAGTCTTTGGCCCCGGCGAGATTCGAACCCACTCATGGTCACCACCCTGGTATTAGTACCGCCGGGCCAAAGACTTCTCACATTTGGATCATCTCAAAACATTGCCAAAATCTGTCAAACATCAATACAATACTAGAGCCATCAGACCCTGAGACTTGGACTGGTGAACCAAAATACAGTCTCAATAGATCAGGTGTGATAAAGAGCCGGAAGACGGTAGATTACTGTCTACTGACAATTAGGTTTGGTGGAAAACCGAAACTCTAACCTCAGAGGTGGTAAGAAAACACTCTAAACCGTTAGACCGACAGTCCGGACTGGAGCAACATCCGGGGATGTTGGTGCGTGAAATGTCTTGCTGATGATGCTTGATAATATTCTCTGCGTAATCTGTGCCGGCATGTCTCCTTTAGATAGCGAGAATATGTCTACTGACTTTCCTTGCACCACCGATAGTTTTTGCACTTTTCACCTACATCTGCATCATCTCACCAAATAGGCGATCGAGGTAGCAATTCTGGAGGTAAATTCTGCACACCGGTTGAAGTTCTTCCTCAGTGGTGTTTTCTGAGCACGTTCATCTTGTTCTGTTTGTGGGGCACCTAAAATAATTTCCTTTTGTCCTTAAGGGGCACAACATCATAGCAGTGGATGAATTCCCCTTTCCAATTCTCCTTTCTATGCACTGACCGAACAAGGGAACCATCATCATGACGACTTATCAGAACGCTCGAGAAGCGTATTGTGCTGCCTGATACTGCATCCGTTGTGAACTACAAGCTTACATGAACTTAGTCAAGCACATTTACCAGTTGACGCATCTGGTCTGAGGACTTGATTGCACACGGGATGTCATCTACATGACGTTGGGACAAACAGTAGCTGTGGGTAGTTGAATACAGTGGGCTACTTTCCAGCTTTGAGACAATGTGGTATTATCAAAGGCTCACTCGCTTTGTCTTCTTTTCTGTTTTTCAAGCAGACACACGGTAGAAGAATCCGAAAAAGTAAATGTTTGTGGTAGGATCAGCAATTCCTAATCAGCAACCGAACCACCCACGGGTAATTTCCAGTTGGTCGTATATCAGTTGAGAGGTTTCTAACCCTTCTGATCGTCAAGCCTAGCTACCAAAATTAGCATTGGCGGCAAAACGTCAAAGGGTCAACTTTCTATAATTTGCATTCATCTAAGGTTAGGGTCGAATCTCGGACAAGATTCTCACAAATACTAACGAGTATGAGACCTTCACCCGCCAACTGACGGTTTCACCTCAACTGGTGATAAAGTCTTTGCGATCTTAACAACAAGCTCAGCAATCAGGAGCTGCTGGGAACAATAGCCATTTTGAAAATTCCCCCATGTTGAACCAGTAAGCTTTCGGATAAGTTATAATGGTCACCAAGATCACACAGTGTCCACCAACGATAAATCATCGTAGAACTTACGCGACCATTATCGAGTTCTAAATAATTTTACATTTCTTGTTCTATGTTATAGCCCACCAGAAATACGTTTGTCTAAGAAGTTACTGTAACACCTTCAGGTTGCGGGAGGTAGGCACTTCTTATATTTCTCCTCTTATTCAATAAATGAAATCCTCCCAGTTCAAAGATGTAATCATAAGTGATAAATAAAGGTGGGGTACACTAAATTGTAGACCGTGTCACCGTGGATGGTGATTCTTATCAGTCATCAGTAGTCTGTACCCATTATAATCGCATACGCTCACTGAACAGATGGAAGCTTACGACAATGTCGATCCATTTTTTGCTTGTTTGTGCATTTGTGAACGAATGCAGCTGTTAAGATCAATTCAATTTTTGGTGTTACCAACGTTAGGCCAAATGTGTGTGGGTTACGATCGGGCTAAGTTGCTGTACGATAAAAGCTAAGTTGAGAAGTCCTACCCAAAGGCAGTATGCTTGTTGTGTATAAAGGAATGTCATAAGGTCCTGATGCGCTCACAAAAGCATGGTGAACAAACATGTTTGAAGCAAAACGTGTTCACCTTGAACCTCGTCCGAAAATACCACCAACGAAAAGAATTATACACTTTCGTTGCACTCCAGTCTGTTATGTCCTAATTGCCACAACATTTGAGAACTGGCTCACTTCACTTTCGTGAGCTAGTAAGTACAATAAAGTACTCTCAGTGTTTCTTCCAGATAATCCGATGCACAATCGATAGTAAACCGGTTCACTGCTTATTAGGTATTTGAGTTCAGATTTGCATTTGAACATTTATTACATATGTGAATCCATTCCAGTATGACAGGGTAAGCAGACGTATACGGCTTGAGTGGTTCACACTCTATAGACGTGGGAGTTGGATGACCATTAGACGGATCACGTTTATTCGCGTTTACGTTCTGGTACTCTTTGATGATAAATGTCATTTTTTCCCTCTGTTGAACAATTATTCTGGTGGATTTGACAAAAATTAAAGTGATCTACGTGTAACAAGTCATCTGTCCCGTTCGTGGTTCTACGATGCGCAGTTGGACGTCACTCGTATACTGTTTCACTGACCGAGCTACGGAGAGAAACGGAGGGTCACGATGAATTAAGATTGTAGAACAATAAGACCAAACAATGAGAACAGCCAGTTTTTCAATGGTGGTGCTATTTTCATATTTTTAAAGATGGAAAATGAACCAACGTTACTGTTGTTCACTAAGTAAATTGTACAGTCTCTCCAAAAATACCACGATACTCTCAATTCCATCGAAACCTCTGCACACTGTCATGTCAAGTTTGTACTACTGACTTTGCTTTCTTTCTCTAAACAAAGTATTCGTTGTATACTTTTGGCTACTGACAGTAAAATCAGTTGTATAAACTAGAGTTCAGCACCATGTCCGAATTCCGAACAAACTGAAGTGACCACGAACTTGTGGAAAGATTGTGCGTTATTCACATCATCAGATTGGAATCTTCGATATGTTCCGTGGATAGTTTTCATTGTTACACTCTTCAGCAAAAAAGAAGAACTTACCCTGAAGGTCAGGAAACTTTCTGTAGTTACACACTGGAGAACTGAAGTGTTCTCAGTAAAGCAGTAGACGGATCGTTGAAAATGAGGGTTTTCCAGTGGAGAAAGAGGGATACTGAGTGATGGTATTTTCTATCACAGAATTCTTTATACTGTCAGGATGAGAGAATAAGATGTGTACATGGATTTTCATTTGCGCGACCTGATACTTTCACTGCTCTAGGTGTACTGGCTTTCCTAAGCAAGTCTTTTTCCATGATCCGTTCTGATTTTGGTAACAGATGTTTTGTAGGTTGTTCTTTACTTTGAAGAAAAAGTCTGCCAAAATCACTCATACCTCGGGATGATGTAGAAACCTTGAAGTGAAGGTGTTTTTTCAATTGCATTTCATCAGTCATAGGTAAAATGACTATCAGGTTATAAAAATTGTTTCAGCAAAAATTGACATTGAACACTTTTGTGAAGATTTGACGGGGTTATTGTGGTTGAGCTCGAATAAATCATCAAATCTGGTGGAAACAATGAGGAATGCACTCCGAAGTAAGGCATTGTGTTGTGAAATTTTATTGAGCCCAAGACGTTGATAGTACGCTCCAAGTATACACTAGACTAAAATCACTTATCTCCTCCATCAGATAACAAAATTACATTTCTATATTGATCTGGATTGTGAATCCTCCTTACGTCTCCGATGGTTGAGCTTGGTGTGTAACCGGCAGAGTAGAAATTATCAGTGCACACTGAACATATCATCCGACAGGATAACAAGGCTGAGCTGTTCTTTCAGCTCAACTGCAAAAGCAGACCAAGAGAATGAGAGCTTTGTCAAATCAAGTGGATTGAATGTCCCCCTCCCCCATCACAATAACTATTGCACAGAGCGTTTTCCATTGAAACATTTGTGATCTGACTGCCTCCAATGAGATTTCTCAATGTTTCGAATGAACCCCGCTCGGTTGTCAGGTGACTTGTGAAATCTAATGAGTGAAGATAATACTGGGCCAAAGACGGTGTATCTTTCTATGGAATTGCTTCATGTCAGGAAAGAGGAACGCAAACATCGATTCAACAATGTATACACAGTCCTGCTGCAGGTACTGTCGAAACCAAGGCATATGGTTGTGTCATACACGATAGCATTACAGCAAAACCGTATAACATTATATGTACCATAACCAGTAAGTGTTGGTGTCGTCTTACAATTAAACTTGTGGACTGCTTATGGGTGGTGACCAGCTATGGTCAGAATTAGGACGAAACCGTATATTCGCTATTATCAATGGGCTAAAACTATGATGGAATAGGGGAATCTGAGGGAAAACCTAGAAACATCATTTACATTAGAAAAATTGACGAGTTATTCAGAACATAATGTTTGTACATGGCATCAGAAATTTGGCCCGTCGTCATTATTCGGGATTTCCCACTATCTGATCTGCTTAGAGTCTACCACGTGGGAAAAGGAATAATCCTTGCTCTCATACACCATCACGTTTCGCACCTTCTGACTGTAATGGTCTGTGGGTAGCTAGTTCATTGCCTTCTCTCTCTGGAACAGATACATTCTTACGATTACGTTTAAATCTGCGCCATTAGAGAATGACTGTGTGAACTTGTCCTCAATGCTGCACACACACACACACACACATACAAATCTTACAGTGAATAGTGAACAGACAAATTGTTCTGCACAACTTAGTTTTCAAACCTGTTTTGATACAAAGCGTGGAGCTTCATTCTGAATAACTATTTCCACCCAACTGATATCATTTCCTGGAATTCGGGGACGTTTCATTCACAACAGTGAACATTTTGCCCACATTCGAGGCATTTCTACTTGAAGTCAACTAACAAAGCTAAACGTGTTTTTTTATTCGATCCGAATGTATAACATTGGTTGGTATGATATATCGACATTCTGCGGGATAACTTGGAGGGGAGAGGGATTCCTGCACGAGACATTATTTTTCTGGTCCTTCTATGGCCCATCGTGTAACAGATACTCATTCGAGAAACAAACCAATTACGAAAATCTTCATATCACATGATACTGGTCGCTTTGAAAATTGTCACTACTTTATTCGGAACAGGGAGTGGGACAACCCGGGAATGTTCTCGCGCTGCAATAAGGACAAAGATTTCTGGCACTGATTTGCTGATCACGATGCACGAAAGATCGTCACGTGAATTCGATTTGCTAGTTGACCTATCTCCGAACTGTCTACTTGGAGTGGTTTAGCTGTTTGGTGCTTCCATTTGCATTAAAATACAGAGCAGGATACGGTGAAAAGGATTCGAAATGAGAGGCCTTTGAAATTCCAGTTTGGTCTTACTTGTGGAAGTGCCAAGAACAATCAGTTTTGTTGGATCTACCCTCCTCTATCGCGATAACAATATAAGCGAATAACGGAGCACGCTCAAATTACCTTGGAACCATCACTCATATTGATGCGAACCGGAATTCCTTCATTTCAGTCAGTTTCGTTGTCATCGTAAAAAGCCTTTTTAAACCACCTGTATTGTGAAATCTGCAAACAATGAAAGACTTCTCCTCAATCTTATCATCCAAGCACAATTGTGTGAAATATATTGGCACAAGAGACAGCTTTTATCAAAATTTCCGGATGGTTCACCAATGGCCTGACATACCTTTAATTATTCCGGAAACACGAAATACCCACTAGTAGATTTTCTTATGCATCACAATTGATACTGCTTGTAGGTTTGAGACAGATTTTTAAATCTCCTTCAGTGAAATTCTCACATCTATAGTTCCGTTCTAGAAATATCTGAGAAGATGAGTTGTCTCAGGATGGATTGATGGTAATCATTTGTAGTAATTTGTGGTGGATTGTGTATTTGTTTCTCTTGCAGTTGAATTTTGTAGTTAAAGTTTTATCTAGTTACTATTTTGCACATTGTTATTCCTTTTGCTTCAAGCTGACTACAAACGATAATATGATTTCCTTGGATAGAAGTGAGACCAAATTGATTTTCCAACTAATTTGATCGTAGAATGTGTAAAAATTCAGTGTCTAAGTGTGAAGATTTCATTTCATAGTTGAGCTATTCATAGTTTAAAGGGCTTCCAGTGTGCGGTCAATAATAGTAGATAAATTTGTTTCTATGTGCACATTATTATTATTATTATTCATTTCTCGCATGAACGTTTCCGTTGCGTTTGTATTGGCCAGAATAGATGAACAAAATCCGGGAATGGTTTGCAGATCTGAGCACAATGATTGTAAGGTGGTAAAATTAGGTGACGTTTCCTGATAGTAGATTGTGCTCTGCGGTGTGAAGAATCTGGTGCAGATAGGATGGTATATGCCTAGAAAACCCGTTTTCGGACTGTGTGGCTCTTCATTGCCCAGTTTCATCGAGCGCTTCACGAAGAGGAAACGAAAGTGCCCAAAGTGACCGATTTTTCGGCTGTCATTTGTGTCGTTCATTGAAACCATACACACGCTCAGTGAGGAGTAACATTTAGTTAAATTCTCGCCAACCAATCCGTATTCGTATACAGTTAAAATCACATCGTCACTGGTGAATGGAGATCGTCATAAGGATACTAATAACCCGAGCAAATCATTCTTATTTCTATGTGGGAAGGTTGAAAGATTCAGAAGTAATAGAACAAATACATTATTTGTATTGAATTTCTTTTGTATTTATCTTTTCAGAAGAAAAGAGAAACATTCAAGATTCGCCCCGAATGCGGCATAATAACAATTCATTCCTACTCGGTTCCTATGAGAAGAAACGCTCTTTGATTCTTTTTGACTGATTGGAACAGTTTGGTGGAGAGAAGACTATTGTATTGGGAACAATGGAAGATCAATCTAGCGTTGTAAAATTACTTCACAGACAAAAACTGTTCCGGATGGGTACATTGATAAACTAGTAGCATAAACCGTTAGAGGACACTCACGCACACTTTTTTGTGTTTCCGAAAATTTGTTTGTTGTTCTCATTTCGTCTTGATTCTTCACATGATAATTCCTCCCGCAATTCAATCATCATCAACTCAAGTAATGATTATACTTGTTATTCTTTACCAGTTGGTTTGATGATCAAATCAAATCTCCTAACATGTACACTGATCAAGAATCCATTCAGTGTCGGATTTTTCTACAGTGAAGCCTTAGTTGCCACTTGAGCTTTCCGTGTAAAACTCGTCCACTTTGGGAATCAATCATCGTGTCGTGAGTGGTTTGTTCATACGTGAAATGTCAGTAACTTGAGGGCGCTATATCACATAGTACATTTGTTCAAGAGACCGTTGAGGTCAAGTCTGAATGGTTTTGTGGTTATGTGTTTGACTCATGATCGGTCAAGCAGGACCTGAGTCACAGTGAGTGCTGAGTGTATATGAACTATTGATGAAACTGAACAGGAATGCAACAGCTGTGTGGGGCTGAGCTCTGTTACCAAATGACGAACCATTTGGTAACCAAACCACAATGTTCATTGGCCAAACGGAACCGGTAAGCCTGAGTCTAGACTACCCGCGCATACAAGAAAGATCAAAGAATGGGTGGAAACTATCGTTCTAATTACCTATTGTTTCCAGAGATTCTATTTGATGTTTGGATGTCGTCGAATAATGGACTAACTTACTCTTTGGTATACATTTACTTGTGTCCAGAGTAGGTTTTGTCTTTTCATAACCATTTTTCTGCTAGCGTATAATTTTTTTTATTCTTTCTACTAAGATTGCATGGAATGGATTGACTACTGGATTGATTAGTTCTTCACACGATTGAAAGCATCACCATTGCGTGCATTTACGTAACTGGGATTCATACTTAGGTAAACGTGAGCTTCAATTAGCGTCCCGAAGAGGTACTCGGAAGTTGACATTCTTGCTGTGGGTCCTCAATGGATATCAGTGTTTACAACCTGCACTAGTGAATCGTAAAGGCTCAAGGTAAACAGTTTTATAATAAATGTATTATCAATAGTGAGGTGGGCATTGATACCATTTGAAATAACATTCCATCTCGTCAATTTACTACCAATCTTGCTCTGGCTTTGGATCGTCCAAACGCGTCGTGCACACTGGTTGAATTCTTCGATGAATTTCTTGGACATTAGAACACTTTCTCCGAAGTAGAAAAAGCAGACATTCAGAATCAATCAACTTCAAATAACGATGAACGAAATACCTACTTCGAGATCGACGTTACATGCATGAAAACTTATGTTTCTCAATGCTCTGTTTGACAGTCTGCTGTTCGCAATTGGAACCCTCGATGTGTCACTACGTGAGTGAAGTTTATATCGGTGGAAGCAAATATATAATACAGTTCTTGCTCATACCTTACCAGACACTCAAACATTTATAAGGAACTGATTCATTTCGAATGGCTGGCAACAATATATTTCGTCGCAATACTATGTGAAAAAGCTGTCACGATACACCTTAGATTGCAACACAGACGGACGACTAGTCAGTAGAATGTAATGTGATAATTGTCATGTGGTCTCGGTACTGAATACAAAGGATTTGTTTACAAACGTCGAGTAAACTGTCACATAAAAACAGGTAAAAATTACAGTTGAATATATTCTGTTGAATGACTAATATATTCGAGAGGTATATCATTGAGTACAGACAAAATTGAATAAATCTATTTTGCAATGTGGTCTTCAATAGTGCTGCTATGCCCCGGCGTGTGTTCTCGTGGTCTAGTGGTTAGGGTTCCTGGCTGTCACCCAGCCGGCACGAGTCCGTCTCCCAGCAAGAGACTTACATTTCACACAGAGATTTAGACTGTGAAAAAGAGTGAAAATCAGTCAAAACCATGAATTCAGATCGATTTTATATAATTAACAGCATAGAATAGGACTAGCACTGACTGGATATGAATATTGGCAAAATCGTTCATCTCGATTTTCTCAGGTAGAATATAAGAATTTCAGTGTCATCACACAATGCGATCCGCGTTGCATTATCTGCACTTCGGTAACTCGAATGATTCACATTTACCGATTTAACTCGTCCTTGACGTGGTGAATGATTATTGACAAGGTGAATATGGATACCCCACAATCCACTTACACTTTATACATATAGTCAAGGAACGGAAAATATTGTAATGGTAACTTGGCTAACCTGATAATTCACAGCAGCATATACAGTTTATTTCACACGCTAATGTTGTCATTTTTGCAAAACTGAAGTCGAACGAGGAGCTTTTGCTAATCGACATCGAAATGCAACGTACAAAACAGAATTCTGTAGACCACTTGAATGCTTAGACTAAGTGAACACATCAAAAATATTATCCATGAATGTTTGTTTGATAGGTGAATCTGGTCTTCATTTATCATAGAGAGCTGCCCCATTGTTTCTGGAAGTTGAAAGATGTGGTCGTTTAGCAGCTTTCAGAAGGGTGAATTGCTACCATATGGCACCACTAAAAACCCACTGTCTGAGGAACCATAATCGAAAAGGAGATTATTGTCTGAATAATCCCTGAATTGATTCCAATAGAACTAACTCCTAACCCCGTTTGTCGTTTTCAATGGTCAGGATTTTACCAATACTCAACAGATAATGAAATCATTCACTTTACACAAGGACATCTCCCTCTTCTATAGTTCAAACTCACCCTTGATTTTAGTGGGAGATATAAGGAAGAGATTCAATGAGAAACGGTTCCCACGGACGCATGGTTATGTACTATGTTATTTAGGGATAAATTGCCACTAGTCTTGAAAAGTCAGCCGGAATGACCGAAGGATAATATGTGGAACTTACAATGCTGCATTCACTGTGTGATTCCCCGTTGTGACTCAGTGCATTGATGATTGTGAGCAAGTGGGTTAAACCAGATGCACAATGAGTGTCTGCATGACATTCTAGAAGCATGAGTTAAAGCTCTCAAATCAAGACATAGAATCGCGTTGACAGACGTCATATTGGATCCGATTCGATCAGCTGGAAGAAACAAAGTCCGTCCTTCTCCATTTCTCGTTAAGCAAGTGGTTGTTGTTATCCTTCCTATTCACAGTGCAGACAACAATATGCTTAGTTCGAATAACACTATACCACAACTCTGTCAGTAATACATAAGCGAAATATCCGATTTTACCAAAAAACATTTTGAAATTCCATCCAATCGAAAACTCCCTTGAGAATGATATATTACAATTTATTGAACCTTACTCAAATGAATCCACTTAAGGTTTTGCTCCATTTGAAATATTTGTGCGCACAGTTGAAAACCCCCAATTCCAAATAATAGTATTTAGAAAACATAAATGTATTTGTGTGAAAAATTATGACAAATATGGACGCAAAATTGTCGGATTGTTTTTCTGCTTTGACAAACAAAAATATACGAAGTGAATGAGCAATAGGCAAAACCACCAACATTTTTGATTCGCTTTGTTCACTGTCCTAGGGGTCGGATTGGGAATAGTGATTACGGACAGCCTGGAGCCGAATAGCAGTGATGCGATTAGCCAAAACTGAATATATATATATATATATATATGTGTGTATATATATATATGTATATGGAGAGATAGGAAGGAACCGACAGAGTGAGAACGGGTGTGCGCGTTCCTAGTAACAAATGATTCAATCATACAAAAATTGAAATTCTAGTTATTTTCATGACGAATAGTGACAGAGATATTTCATACATCATCAATTGAGCAGTGTTGTTCGTTTCACTTGTGGTCGAGTTTTGTATCGTTATAACATTCTCCTGTCTTCATCGGCCGATTAAATCTACCAAACGTGAACAAATTCAGTAAATATTCACCACAATCTGCAGACCATCTGTGATAAGCAATTCGTAGACGAATATGAGAGCTGAATAGACAATCAGTGAACGGACTGTTTTAACACACAAAACCGAAACAAATATGAACTATATTGAGTTTTGGTAATAGAATCGTTCCACGATTCATGCGAAACAGTCCCGATTCAGTGAGTATCGTGAGGGAAAATCTCGGTGATATGAAATGAGCAACTAAATGGATGAAAACAGAGACTACACATTAAAACGACACACTTGATGATATAATTCCGATATGTAGGACCACGATGTTTGGTACAATTTATCAGGTGAATTTGTGGGCCACTAATGTGGACTGCATGTCAATGTTTAGGCAAATATTTTGGGACAAGAGGATCGTGAGCTGCAATTGTTCTCAGAATTGCCGTCGTCTGAAGGAAATGAGTTGGATTTCCGCGAAATCATTATACGATAAGTCCGAATCATTTTCATTCAGAATTTCGGACTAGCTGGATTGGTATCAAAATAAATCATGCAAAGCTATTTTATTATTGTTCAGGGACACGCGCATGTTTTCAAGATATATATGGAACATTCCATTTAGAAATAAAATGAGAATAATAAGCTTGTCATGTTATAACTTTGGAAGTTCAAATTCATTCGAATGGTACACAAATGAACTGATAACAAAAGATTCCTCAGGTTATCGAGTCGATCGGAATATATATGCAGATGAAGGAAAACGACACTCCCACGCCGGGAGTCGAACCCGGGCCGCCTGGGTGAAAGCCAGGAATCCTAACCGCTAGACCACGTGGGATGCCACCTGAATCACAACTGCACAATCAGAAGCAACACTATAAAATCACTGTGTGCAATTCTCATCTTTTTCATCAACACACGACAGCGGTGCGACAGTTTGTTTGATTCAACATGTTCACTCAATGTGTAAGCGTGTGAATTCGTGCACAGTATATGCCGGTTCATTCAACAGAATAGTATTCGACCAAGAATTTAAAAAGCATTATGTTGTGAGCAACTGATTGACCACATGACGTTATTCACATTGCTGTCTACAGATAACGGACGCTTACTTCCATCACTCACAATAGATCATGTTTACGGCGTTCATATCTTCACAAATATATTGATATGAACAACTTCCACTACGTTTTTCATTTTCAGCTATCGTTTCGTGCATGAACAAGGATCTAGTTAGTATTCGTTCGACAATCGACAGTCACAAAACTGGGATGACGAAAATGCCTCATTCACTTAAACATTTAGCAGTGCAGTTCAGACCAGTGACCAAGATGGTTGTCACAATGGTGTCATCGATAAACCGTTTTCAACTAACACGATTAAACACATTGGCGTGTCTTGAGAATTCACGTATCACCTCATGTGACGGCAGTTGTATCGAATCAGAACATAATCATTTGTACACGGCATTGCATGAATAACCGTCATTTCCCACTCACACCCCCATACTAACCATCATGAAGCAAATTCACGGCATTAGATGGGGCAAAAATCAGCACGCAGTTAGTAAGTAAACCCACGCGCATCGTGGACTCGTAACACCTGTCGGAATGGATTCAGTGGAACGTTCTATGCAATGAACATGTCATTACTTCCCATTATTATTATTATTTTATAACCTCGATTATTAAAGCACAATTGTTTTTCCTTGTTCCTCGCGTGTAATTGTTGCAGCACGATCATATACAGCACCTTGACCGCAGAGTTCAAACTCACTGGATAGTTAAAGATGCTACATGTAATTTGCATCGTTTAACGATTCACGCACTCATTTGTTTTATGTGAATAATTCGAAAAGCTTTCAAAAATGAATCCACTCAGATCAGCCAGTAACGCAAATGATTTCCCAATAAATGGAGTGACCCGTGGTGTTCCACGATGGAATTGAAGACGTGTGTTCTTTTGGATTCAAACTGTGCCCAGTCGATCCTTTCCCCATCTCCCATACTCAAATTGGAAGCCTCTTCCAAATATTGAACCAGTACTGCATATCAGAAATGAGGAGCAATACAGTGGAAATTGACTTCATGGGTCAATAAATTGTGAATTGATTCCAGAAACTATCAGTTCTCCTCAGATTTCTCATGATTCGCAGCCTGATTCACGAGCAAACAATTGTATATACAACACGAAATCCGTGGAAATTCAACTCAATTTATTCATTTTCCATCGTGTTATGGATTTGCACCGGCGCCGCATAAGTATGGTGCGTTCAGAAATTCTTTGTAGATTAAGTAAACAAGTGGGAATCATTTTATTTGGAAATCTTTCTTCATTAATAGTTTAATAAATTGTCGACAGACACCACAGGAAATCGTGTAGCAATTTGATGCTCACGCAGACGACGAAACTGGAGTAAGTATTCATACGTTCCGTATTGTTTGAAGATGCATTCAATTCTCAGGCACACAAATCATAATTTAAGCTCCACTCTCAATCAGTTTTGACTGGCGAGTGATGCAAGCCACTAATGATCAAATACTCCTCATCCATTCTGAAATCCTCAATGATCGTGATGTCTCGCGTGTTGTCTACCAGTTTACTTGCAGTTGCGATGACACGTCATTTGATAAAATAGAACGGTATTCGGCTCAAAATGTTTTCCAAAATATTCCGAAGTGGTTTGTGCACGTAAGGAATCTGTTCATATTAACATCCAAATAACTGTAAGAAACAGATATCGGATACCGTGAAGGATTATCTCTCAAAACGAAATTGAATTGACCTGGTGTAGTTATTCACAGTGCAAATACACAATCAGAATCTAATACCGACTGCATGTGGCAGGAATACACTGACTGAGTAGATAAATATTCACCTCTGTGCACGAAAACCAATAATCTAAACAATTTAATTATTTCTGGTTTTCTCCAACACAGAAGCGAGTAACCATATACATGTTATCTTGACTATGGATGTATCAGATTTAAAAGCAACGGTACCATAACTTAAGCTTCTTCCTACCGAATCACACAAGGAAATTCGTGCAAACCACTCATTGATTTTGATATTTCGTGTTTTGTCTACCGGTTCACTGGAAATTGCAACAACAACTACATTGGTAAAATAGGACAGTATTCCGCTCAAAACGATGCCGACAACATATGGAAATGGTCTTTGCAAACACCAAATCAGTTCATGAACATCTCTGTAGGAAATCGGAATAGGAATCATCTTTCGCGAAGAATGTACACTCAAACGACATCGAGTTGAACTGACGAAGTTATTCAGAGTGATACTACGTGATCTGTTCACAAAGCAACGTCGTTAAAGGGAAGAAATATATTCCGTCCCTCGAACCGGATAACACGAATATGAAATCTTCAAACGCTGAATTGAACAAAACACGAATCACGCACCGATTAACCAACAACAGTTTTGGGCACGTGATTATGCCGGCAACTGCAAGTCCACACTCACACAAGAACTAGGGAGCATTCATTGTGAACTCCTGGTATGATATGTTGGTTTCCGATCAGTATGCACCATTACACAATCCAAAGCAAAGGCTGGGCGCATTCAAGTGAACCACACTGACCACGTAGGAAAAGCCCTTGTAAACGTGAACGAAAATCCTGCAGTTTGTTTGCCACTGGCTTCAGCCGCACAATCCCATTTTCAGCACGTGATCGCCTAGTCCTTAAGCCTTCATATACTGTCAGGTTGATGTTCAATTATAATATTGATATCATTATTAGTTGTTTTATTTGTCATACCATTCTCATTGTATTTATTATTCCAAATGATTTGTCATGTACAACGTGAGGTAATTAAATGAAATTCTTGCAACCAGTGAATTTTGCTTTCTCCTAATTCTTATCAATTGCATGAATGGGACACAATGTTACATGTTCATTTCGGAAAAATATTCGAGTGAGCATTCTTCGATTTTTTTGCAGAATTACAACTATATTTTCAGACGACATGACAAAGTGTTTCGAGAAAGATCATTCACCCGTCAGGCTGAAAATATTTGCAATATGATCCCAATTATTCTCAAAAGTTGAGCCAAACAGATTGACCTATTCTAATATTCTACTGAATTTCAGTTATTATTCAGTGACGAACGAACCGAATAACCCGTTGATTCTATTCACAGATTGAAATTCAATCGCTCCCTGTTGAAAATGTGGATGGTTTCATCACTGTGAGTGTTTGTGGTGTGGGTGGAGTGCAGTGCAGTGGGAATGGGGGTAAGCTTATTCATTGAAATGCAATGGATACCAAAATACACTTTTCATTATCTTTCTTTTTTATTGTGTATATATTAAAGTGCAATAATTCAAGGAAGGGCAAAGGCTGATGGATGGCTGTCAAATGATAAAGTGACCGGCAGTGGCCATAATCGAACCCGGGTCGTTATCATCAAAGGTTCACGATGATAACCGTTTGACCACCACCAGTAATTTACTCACAGACAATGTTAAATAATTTCCCATACCGCTCAATCATAGGGAGTCCTTTTGGAAGAACGTTTATAGGAGGAAAACAGAACGAAACCAGAATCGTTCATTCACAAATTTGATAGACGAAGTTGGGTGTACCAATGTATTTCTCGTCATTTGATTGAGTGATGTGAGTAGATTGGGGGTCATTCGTCACAAAGGGATTATTTACACATGCAGATATAAACGATCACTCAATTGTTGTTTACCACGGACAGACTAAGCCATGTAGCATTCGTGGATGCGATTCACGGATTCATCACATCACATGATGTATTTGGAATTCCAAGGTGAAACTGTCCCCAATGCGGAAAGAACGAGCTAGAGGAAAACGCGACCGAAATGTTTTTCAATCTGATCACAGTAACTTCATCAACTCTAGCTGCTTTCATACCACAGATGCTAAACAAGAATGGCGAGATTGGAAAGCTGACCCACGGATCCTCCATCATCCTCGCATTTCATACTAGATGAGATCCGTCATCTGTTCACTTATGCAGAAAACTTGCAAAACTAAGTTACTTAATGGGAAGATGATGATTCAAATGATTCAAATGATGGAGAAAAATCAACGGATTTCGATGAAAAGAATCACGATGGCGAATATAATGACGACAGTGGTCCGAACGACAAAGATGTTTTTGTTATAACTTGTCCATCTGGATGGTTATGATTTGGACGAGGAGGCTGCTGCTACCACTGCCACTGCTGATGGTAGTTTGATTTTGTTCTGTTCTGTCCGGGTGATTCCATTGCGAAGACTCTTCTTTCTTCGAATCATCTCAGCTTAGCTTTGATACAAAATAGATTTTTCATATAAGATGCATGGTGATCATGACCAAATACTTGGCTACGAGTTTATTGACTCAGTTATCGTTGACATGCCCCTCTCGTGGCTGGCTGATCTGATTGCAAACCGATTGGCTGATTCAGATGTGATCGGTTCAGATAACAATTGATCCGGGATTGGGCCATCACTGTGCTTCGATGGTCCCAATCTTGTCCTCATTTCCGGGTTTAGCGATGACACACTGTCTGCCAGCCAAATGATCGATCTGCTTCGCGAAGACCAACCTTGTCCTTTATTCTGGACAGGCAAAGGAGTGCTATCTGAACACCAAATTGGGACTTCATTGACCAGTAGTCCTCGTGCACAAAACTTAAACAACACACGACTACATGCGACCATGTGACCATGTGACCATTTGACCATGTGACCATGTGACCTGCTCATACACTACACAGAATATCTCGCGCGAAGTGAACCACGAAGACTCAATCATACATATATCTATCCAGATTGTGAAATATCTAACTAACTAGATAACTAACTGACGATAATTGAGTCAATAAATTCGTAGGCCTATATTCTGGTCATGATCACCACGCATCTTATATGAAAAATCAAGTGAATGAGGCAATTTCGTCATCCCAGTTTTGTGACTGTCGATTGCCGAACGAATACTAACTAGATCCTCGTTCATGCACGAAACGATAGCTGAAAATGAAAAACGTAGTGGAAGTTGTTCATATCAATATATTTGTGAAGATATGAACGCCGTAAACATGATCTATTGTGAGTGATGGAAGTAAGCGTCCGTTATCTGTAGACAGCAATGTGAATAACGTCATGTGGTCAATCAGTTGCTCACAACATAATGCTTTTTAAATTCTTGGTCGAATACTATTCTGTTGAATGAACCGGCATATACTGTGCACGAATTCACACGCTTACACATTGAGTGAACATGTTGAATCAAACAAACTGTCGCACCGCTGTCGTGTGTTGATGAAAAAGATGAGAATTGCACACAGTGATTTTATAGTGTTGCTTCTGATTGTGCAGTTGTGATTCAGGTGGCATCCCACGTGGTCTAGCGGTTAGGATTCCTGGCTTTCACCCAGGCGGCCCGGGTTCGACTCCCGGCGTGGGAGTGTCGTTTTCCTTCATCTGCATATATATTCCGATCGACTCGATAACCTGAGGAATCTTTTGTTATCAGTTCATTTGTGTACCATTCGAATGAATTTGAACTTCCAAAGTTATAACATAACAAGCTTATTATTCTCACTTTATTTCTAAATGGAATGTTCCATATATATCTTGAAAACATGCGCGTGTCCCTGAACAATAATAAAATAGCTTTGCATGATTTATTTTGATACCAATCCAGCTAGTCCGAAATTCTGAATGAAAATGATTCGGACTTATCGTATAATGATTTCGCGGAAATCCAACTCATTTCCTTCAGACGACGGCAATTCTGAGAACAATTGCAGCTCACGATCCTCTTGTCCCAAAATATTTGCCTAAACATTGACATGCAGTCCACATTAGTGGCCCACAAATTCACCTGATAAATTGTACCAAACATCGTGGTCCTACATATCGGAATTATATCATCAAGTGTGTCGTTTTAATGTGTAGTCTCTGTTTTCATCCATTTAGTTGCTCATTTCATATCACCGAGATTTTCCCTCACGATACTCACTGAATCGGGACTGTTTCGCATGAATCGTGGAACGATTCTATTACCAAAACTCAATATAGTTCATATTTGTTTCGGTTTTGTGTGTTAAAACAGTCCGTTCACTGATTGTCTATTCAGCTCTCATATTCGTCTACGAATTGCTTATCACAGATGGTCTGCAGATTGTGGTGAATATTTACTGAATTTGTTCACGTTTGGTAGATTTAATCGGCCGATGAAGACAGGAGAATGTTATAACGATACAAAACTCGACCACAAGTGAAACGAACAACACTGCTCAATTGATGATGTATGAAATATCTCTGTCACTATTCGTCATGAAAATAACTAGAATTTCAATTTTTGTATGATTGAATCATTTGTTACTAGGAACGCGCACACCCGTTCTCACTCTGTCGGTTCCTTCCTATCTCTCCATATACATATATATATATACACACATATATATATATATATATATATATTCAGTTTTGGCTAATCGCATCACTGCTATTCGGCTCCAGGCTGTCCGTAATCACTATTCCCAATCCGACCCCTAGGACAGTGAACAAAGCGAATCAAAAATGTTGGTGGTTTTGCCTATTGCTCATTCACTTCGTATATTTTTGTTTGTCAAAGCAGAAAAACAATCCGACAATTTTGCGTCCATATTTGTCATAATTTTTCACACAAATACATTTATGTTTTCTAAATACTATTATTTGGAATTGGGGGTTTTCAACTGTGCGCACAAATATTTCAAATGGAGCAAAACCTTAAGTGGATTCATTTGAGTAAGGTTCAATAAATTGTAATATATCATTCTCAAGGGAGTTTTCGATTGGATGGAATTTCAAAATGTTTTTTGGTAAAATCGGATATTTCGCTTATGTATTACTGACAGAGTTGTGGTATAGTGTTATTCGAACTAAGCATATTGTTGTCTGCACTGTGAATAGGAAGGATAACAACAACCACTTGCTTAACGAGAAATGGAGAAGGACGGACTTTGTTTCTTCCAGCTGATCGAATCGGATCCAATATGACGTCTGTCAACGCGATTCTATGTCTTGATTTGAGAGCTTTAACTCATGCTTCTAGAATGTCATGCAGACACTCATTGTGCATCTGGTTTAACCCACTTGCTCACAATCATCAATGCACTGAGTCACAACGGGGAATCACACAGTGAATGCAGCATTGTAAGTTCCACATATTATCCTTCGGTCATTCCGGCTGACTTTTCAAGACTAGTGGCAATTTATCCCTAAATAACATAGTACATAACCATGCGTCCGTGGGAACCGTTTCTCATTGAATCTCTTCCTTATATCTCCCACTAAAATCAAGGGTGAGTTTGAACTATAGAAGAGGGAGATGTCCTTGTGTAAAGTGAATGATTTCATTATCTGTTGAGTATTGGTAAAATCCTGACCATTGAAAACGACAAACGGGGTTAGGAGTTAGTTCTATTGGAATCAATTCAGGGATTATTCAGACAATAATCTCCTTTTCGATTATGGTTCCTCAGACAGTGGGTTTTTAGTGGTGCCATATGGTAGCAATTCACCCTTCTGAAAGCTGCTAAACGACCACATCTTTCAACTTCCAGAAACAATGGGACAGCTCTCTATGATAAATGAAGACCAGATTCACCTTTCAAACAAACGTTTATGGATAATATTTTTAGATGTGTTCACTTAGTCTAAGCATTCAAGTGGTCTACAGAATTCTGTTTTGTACGTTGCATTTCGATGTCGATTAGCAAAAGCTCCTCGTTCGACTTCAGTTTTGCAAAAATTACCATTGCAATATTTTCCGTTCCTTGACCATATGTATAAAATGTAAGTGGATTGTGGGGTATCCATATTCACCTTGTCAATAATCATTCACCACGTCAAGGACGAGTTACATCGGTAAATATGAATCATTCAAGTTACCGAAGTGCAGATAATGCAACGCGGATCGCATTGTGTGATAACACTGAAATTCTTATATTCTACCTGAGAAAATCGAGATGAACGATTCTGCCAATATTCATATCTAGTCAGTGCTAGTCCTATTCTATGCTGTTAATTATATAAAATCGATCTGAATTCATGGTTTTGACTGATTTTCACTCTTTTTCACAGTCTAAATCTCTGTGTGAAATGTAAGTCTCTTGCTGGGAGACGGACTCGTGCCGGCTGGGTGACAGCCAGGAACCCTAACCACTAGACCACGAGAACACACGCCGGGGCATAGCAGCACTATTGAAGACCACATTGCAAAATAGATTTATTCAATTTTGTCTGTACTCAATGATATACCTCTCGAATATATTAGTCATTCAACAGAATATATTCAACTGTAATTTTTACCTGTTTTTATGTGACAGTTTACTCGACGTTTGTAAACAAATCCTTTGTATTCAGTACCGAGACCACATGACAATTATCACATTACATTCTACTGACTAGTCGTCCGTCTGTGTTGCAATCTAAGGTGTATCGTGACAGCTTTTTCACATAGTATTGCGACGAAATATATTGTTGCCAGCCATTCGAAATGAATCAGTTCCTTATAAATGTTTGAGTGTCTGGTAAGGAATGAGCAAGAACTGTATTATATATTTGCTTCCACCGATATAAACTTCACTCACGAATAGATTTATTCATTTTTTTACTCAATGATATACCTCTCGAATATATTAGTCATTCAACAAAATATATTCAACTGTAATTTTCGAATGGAAATGCACAGATATTGGATGCAAAACTGTTATTGGAATGGTATGTTCATCTGTTTATTTCGACGTTTACAGTGTGTTTGAACTGTCTAAGTGAAATCCGATGGAAGCATTTGTTTACCCAATATAGGGTGAAATTTCGACACACACATGATTTACCGTGGAATTCAGAGACTAGTGATGAGGTCAATTGGAATACGGCAAAGAAGACATGGAGGAATTACTGGGCAGTAAACACATTTGGATTAGTCACGAAGATGAACAACGAGATTAGTGATTAATTGACTAGTAACTAAAAATAGACAAGTAAGGTAAAAGATAAGGCTGTTTTCATTGACAGGTGAACGTGAAGGAAGTGCATGGAATTTCAGACAAGTGTAAAAGTAGGAGAAGGCTTTGTCGAGTAAGAAGTGAAGGCAACAGTCGGTGTTGGATAATAATTGCTTACGAGTGAATTTGTTGCACGCATTGTAGTGCTAGCCTCAAGATGAAATCGGTGACAATATTGATGTTGCTACAACGAGAAAACATCTTCGAAGACTTGATGATATCGCCAAAACATTTAATGTTTTACCAAGGAAAATCATGGGTGGACAGTTAAGTCAGTCAGGGCGAATGCAACAATTTGCAAACTGCAGTGCAAGATTATAGGGCCCTCTGGGTCTCATTAGTCTGAAAGATAAATAAACAAAGTCTCGGTACTTTGAGAATAGAACAGCTTTGTGTGCACACACACAGACATACATTTGCACAGACAGATTTGCGTTATCCCTAGGTAACGGACAAGGGAAGCTCTGGGAGAGATGTTGATTTTTGATGGAAATATTTGAATTTTAAAGAAAGCAAATTTCAGCAGGTTGATCCACAATGAATTTGGAAGACCTCATCCGCGCATTTGCACGATAAAATTATGCCATTCATGTTGGCCGTTTGAAAGAATGTCCAGATATTGGTTTCCTTTATAAGAGAATCCAAAGACAGCATCACTGGCGTGTTGACAACCTGTGACAAGTCTACCACTGTAAGAAGAGAAAATAAGGGTGGATAGAATAGCAACTACTCGCGAATGGAAGTTAAAATACAACACTCGAATTGTTCTCAGTCAGAAGAGTGGAATTAGCGAATTATTGGGTTGAGAATGGCATTTTCAAGTACTTCCAGCAAAACAGATGTGTAGGCCAGCGGAAGATATTTGTTGGATACTTTCTTTAACACATGTGTAATGCTTACATGTCTCCAACAATCGGGGATCGCCTCAGAATGAAAAAAACGAATAAATAGATTTGTTACGGGGATGTATATCAATCCGTCTCAATAACATAAGTGAGAAGTCCTTTCTGCCTGCGAACTGTCTCATTTTGTCAGTGTAAAACACAATGCACATGTAATTTGTTGGTCCACGTTCCCAGTCGTTGCACCTAAAGCATTGGTCCGACTGGTGTGGGCGACGGAGCCTTGAGGCTTGAACACCACCGTCAGGATTCATCTCTCACTTCAGAAATCCACGCCGTCCATCTGTCATCCATTCGTTCGTGGTTTTGTGGACTCGGAGCTGTTTCTGACTCACAGTCTGACTGTGAGACTAAGCCACCCATCGAACAATATGTCAGATCATACTCATACGAGTACGAAGCAGTAGACTTTTAGTAACAGTAGAGCTAGCAAGTCGGAGACACCAGACACGTTTAAGTCAAGGTGGAGAGGTGAGAGGGAAGATGAGTCGAAATTTTCGACCAACTGATGATTCAGATCTTCGATTTTTAGCTTCAAATTGAGCTTGGCATAGCCCAACTATGTTGGAAAGATCCAAGAAAGTGTGGCCTAAGCCGAATTTCAATGCAGTTTATCTATGTCTTGTTGAATTGAAGTTGAAGATGAGAAGACTTGCACTACTTGCAGCGGATGAAATTAATTAGCCCACGTCTGTGTTTTCTTAGACTCACAGACTGGCTGCTCTTAGAACGTCCCACTCATCAACATGAACCACATCACAACCAATTTCTTTGTACAACCTACTTTTTCGGGGGGAAATGCCTAGAAGCTTTTTGATTTGTTTACCGCAGTCTTATTGGATACTTCATCAGGTTTCCTCAAAGGAGAACGGTATTTTGTGAAAAACCTTGCCGATACTTGCATTTTGGAAACAAAACAATATCTAAGACCTGTTCTCCAACGAACAAGATGATCTATCTTACCTTCTGTGAATCACACAAGTTATCTCAGAGCACTCAGTAATACTGGAAACGCACTAGCTTAGGATGCTTCTGCGAACACCATACCCAACGGTGGTCAACCGGTCATCCTCATGGAATTCGGATCAGGAATTCTCGAGTTAGATTCCAGCTTCGGCTGGTCACTTCCTCATTCAGAAGTTCTTGAATGACCGCAAAACTCTTCCAGAATTGATGCCCATCATCCTGTAGTGAATAAGGGAATTAAAACGGTTATCATTGTTATTAATAATAATTTGATTTTCTAAATTTATAAATCACAGAATGGTCAGCAGTCGTCAAGGAAAATTCGTCAGTATTCGAACAAGTGATTTGCCACAGCTAATCCGATATCGTTAGTTGTGTTTTCTGTTGACGTTATGGGTAAGTCAGATTTTCATCCTATGAAGCATACATAGAATCGTAAAACGGTGTACCTTAAGAATGGGTTGTATTATCGTTCCAGTATACACTACCAAGAACCTAAACTACAACTGCAACACCAATAACAACCAACAAAACTACTACTACCACTATTACTGGCTCTAATAACACTACTACTACTACTACTACTGATACTACTACTACTACTACTACTACTACTACTACTAATACTACTACTACTGCTACTACTACTACTACTACCAACTATGGGAACAATAAACACCTCTGTTTGACTGAATTCCTTGAGTATCTGACGCGGATGACTCGGTGCTTGCGGACAGGATTCACGAAGATAAATCATTGATGAAGAGGTCACAAAAGCCATTCCGAGAACAAATTCGTTGCACGGCCAGTAGCATACGGCAAGGAATACCACCGCACCCCAATCGGAGTGAGGCTGTGAACTTTAATTTAGGATTTTATTAGTAGAAAATGAAAGAGTAGAGGAGGATTGAGGAGGATTGATGAGCCCCACAACAATTAGGGTTGCAGTTTTGAAGGATGGGATGTAACTGGTCATAGTGTTGTGTGAGAATTTGGGATGAAATGAAGTAACCCAACACCAGCAACAGGTTCTGAATCTCGATTGTATTTATTTGTTGGCAAGACGGAGAACCACTCCACCACCAACGTGCAAACAGCATGTCAATTCGGCCGGATGAAACGATTTCTGTCACCTCTAACCGAGACACTTGTGGCATGACATTTTACTACAAAATGGTAATGAGAACATGAGGTACAATGGAATTAACTTGAGAAGGTATTTGTGCAACAAGTGGAATTATAATCAATGCAACTCACGAAGGGGTAAGGTTCCCTGACTATGCAATCAACGATGACAGATACAACTTTTGATTTTCTTCATCCAGTTCACCTGCAGTTAGATGCTGGAGGGACTAAACTGAATGTTTTACAGCCCATTATTAGTATTATTTTTATTGTTATTATTATCACGAATTCGACAAAGAAACCCGTATAATATCACATGATGGTGCATATCAAAACCGTAGAGCCATTATCAATCTGCGCAGTAATTTTAATCCCTTCTTTTCTCGGTTAAAACAAAAGACACTTTCACTCTAGTTTATCCATGGATCATTTCTTCGCATTTCTTATCTATCGAGAGTATCAAAATTTCTTTGGTTCCTGTAATACCACTCACTATCTCCACCCTGCACAACAATCGACACACATAGATAAAACATGTGGTTGGTGCAATGAACACATACGATAAATACACCATACTGAACCGAAAGTGAAATCCAGGTGGTGTTCTCGGCAATCTGTGCTCACATCAGTATCTTGCTGTAGCAAACTGGACAATGTACCCCGAGTGACTCCCTTTCTTGTTGCGCTATCATAATCTGGGTTTTGTTCTTGTGCTTCTTTAACTCTTCTTAGGTCACGTGTCCAGTCCGGACAAGTGAACTCGTGATGTCCATAATGTAGACCGAAAATGAACAAGAGAGAATCAGATAAAACGAGATCAACATGATCACTCGGAAAATCGTCAACTAATGCAGCTTCACTACGGAATTTATTCAGAGCAAACGAGAGTCCCGCATAAAGAACAAAAACTAACGTCTATGATTTACCTGCACCTTATATCTACGTAGAACGGTGACACTTGTCCATCTGTGAATAGTGATTATTGGTTTCCTATCCTATCGTAATATTTTCGTTTAATTTTGTAAAACTTTTCGCAAGGTATCATATCAGTATTCGTTCGTAAAACAGAATGGACGTTTGAAAACCCAGAGTGCACACAATTACAACTTCATGTGTAAACGTAGCCTGACAGTGACGTGGATAAAAGAGCTTTCGTTTCCCTTAGGCCTCCAACAAGAAGGATGGTCGCTGTGGAGAAGTCGACCGCCCTTTGTGTGTGTGACGGGATATAGCCAATCAGAGTCAGTCACCTAAGGGCGCTATCACACACATACGACATGCAGTCAACCTGAAACAAATCATCGGCAGCCAGCTTTTGGTTAGCTTGGTGATAAGAAATGTGTGTTGGACTCGTAAACATACACTCCGTGTTCAAATCCCAGCACGGGGATTGGAGAATGTGTACTGTGCACTCTCTAACAAGCCGTTTGAAACATAGTGGTGGATTCAAAGAAGAGTTGTGCGTTCATGCTGCATGAAGACGCACTTCGAATAGAATGTACACTTAGCCATTTCGCTGCCATTTTGCTGCTCCACACTTTGGTCCGCAGTTTTCTGGTGTTATTTTACTTCATTTCGTTCTTCTTCTGTAGTAACATCTCTCCACTTGTGTATCAGACTATTCCGGTTAACAACGAGAGAGAATTATCAGCAAGGTTCCATCAAATAATGCCAACTACATCATAACCTAATGTGTGGGAAAACACTAAGTTGTTTCGTGTCCGACTAATTTTCTTTGAAAAGACGAGGCACGAACCGGTCGAACCCAACATTATGTGCAATTAACTTGCATTTCTATAGCTTACCTATTGAGTCAAGTCCCATGTCGAATACGTAGCGTTTGTTTTGTACCCTCAGGGGATATGAATAAATGGCGATGTGAATCAATTTTGAGATGAAAGTAGGGAGATTTCCAGGCTGCCGCCAAATACGAAGCTTAAGAAGAACAGTGGCAGATGACTTGTCCTTAATATCAACTCTAACTAACGTGCTCAGTCTCATTCAGTTCCTCATTCTTCTCATCATACCTGATTATTGACTTATTTCCGTCACTCGAGATTCTGGCGTTTTAGTTAACATATCACTAAATTAGGGTTATACCGAGAACAAATTTCTTCTCAGAATATATATATATATATATATATATATATAATGTACTAATTTCCTTGGAGTCAAACCACTCAGTAAATGTGATAAACGCTTTCCGCACCACTTACGAAGTCCCTGGAAAACCATCACGACTTGTCAAGTTCCGCATCTTATCCTCAGCCGAAGCCGTGGAAATTCGTCTCCTCAATTCTTCCCTGTGTGTTCATTGCACATTTTGTGCAAGCACTCAAATCCTCAAGTCCCATTTCTTGTTCCCGAACAAGTGTGCGACCATGCGAATATTTTTCACTGTGATGAGTTTCACATGCACTCACACGTGCAAAGACAGATTCGGATGATCATTTTTTCCCTTGTTTTGAACCACAATAATTGTTATCCATTGATATGATTACGAATAACTGTAAACGAGCTTATTCGCCACGTTGTTTTATTCCTAATAACGTTTTACGTCATTTATGTTTTATATTCATTCCAAATTCTACACTTTTATTCGGATTTTGGAAATACCTTTATTTCACTTGTAACAGTACACTGTATTGTGGGCCATACGACTGCAGACAATATTGTTAGTTAATTAGTTGACGGAATATTATACGCATTTGAATACTTGCTAATCAGTGCATACGATTCACCAAATTTATCCGCATCCATGGCTGCATGTGATAAGGTTTCACAGTTGTAGCCTAATAGTGGAGCAATCCATGGGACCAGGTCTATCATAAGGTCGAAAAAGAAATTGACAAGTAACATTTCTGACAAACATCGTCGGGTAAGTTAGAAGGAGAGCACACAAATGGTATAGATGACTGCATGCAAAATCAGATAAAGAGTGATATCTTCACTTTCATGTCGCTTTGTTCATAGACTTGAAGACTGGATATTGTACGGTATTATATACTGTGTTTATATAATGCGTATGTTTAGTAATACAATAGAATCTCAGATCCTAGAAAGAGAATTGAAAGTTTTGCCGACGATGGAGTGTTTGTTATAATGTAAATAAGCACATGACCTCCTTAGTATTCACAGTGTTTCACTAAGCGATTGTCACGATCATCATTATGAACGAAACAATGGTAGGCTGAACGTTACCACTGTGTGATGAAGAATTGTCTACTACTGAAATATTTGAAGCAGCCACCTCTTGTTACTTGTTTGTACTTCAGTTTCACTTAAACCTCGTACTAAGATGGCGTTCATGTTGGAGTCGATCATCTTTGGCTGGCCAAATGCCAACCTCTATAGTCAGTGATGAATGGGCACTGTGTTACTTAGTGTTGACTTGAAATAAGCCTTTGAAGATCAGCTGGAATTGTTTTGAACTTAGAAACCTACACAATGAGGTTCAAGACACAGTAAGGAATTGGGAGATATATGCTATTGACGTTGATTCTATCAGGCCATACAAATGTGGTACACAGTCCGTTTTCATGAGTTTTCAATAGCATGTTGAAGGTGGTTAGTTTACGCTGAAGCATCCTGTAGGAAATTGAGTGGGATTTTGTAAATTGTGTTTTTATCGCAAAGATGTCTGAGATAAGAAGAAAGTGACTGACCTTACCTTGACAAGTTGCGGGTAGTGTCAAAATTTGAATAAAAGTGTAGTATTTGAAGTGAATATGTTCACGACACTAAACATTATAACGTGATACAAATTTTTATATCAGTATAGTGACAGTTTGTCAAATTATTTTACAAGCATTTAGGAAACTGAACCCCTAAATCCCCCACAGTTTTGCTACTGTAAAGCATATAACAAATGAACAGATACGTCCACGGCAGTAGCATAACCAATACTATTGCAGGCTTAACGTAGCACATCACCTGGAAGCAAACCAGTCCTCTTAAAAGTACCTTTAATTAAATAGACAGGTCAATGTATATTCCCAACCCGCTGAAATATTCAGAAGCTGCCTTCTCGTGAGTCTATCATCAACCGCAAAATCGCTAACAACCACCAGATGATATCGTTTGTTTTCTAGTCGTGTATGCATTGCTTTTGCTTCCTTCTATTTGACAGGAACACGAACGACACTTCCAGAGAAGAAACTGTTCGTAGCAGGGTCAATAATCATGCCTCAGTGGTTTAAACCACATACGATGAACTCAACTTTCATGAGTATTTTTACATCTGAACTGAATAATATAACTTTACGAAAAGGACTTTTAAACTGCATATAATTGGCTGTTCAATGACTTCCGTTCACCAAGCATCTGTCGAATTATTCATATTATTCATAGTCACGCAATCTCAACGTCACACAGAAGAAAACTTTTGACGTTCGTGCAGTATTCTGATGTTGAGAGTACAGTGTTTACAAAGCGCTTCTAGCACGAGTGACGATAATGATGAGGATGGTGGTGATAAAGATGATGATAATGATGATGATGAACGTGTGGATGGTGATTACGATAATAATAATAATAATAATAATAATAATAATAATAATAATAATAATAATAATAATAATAATAATAATATAATAATAATACTAATAATGACGATGATGATGATAATGAATCGGATGATGACGCCTCGGATGCTGATGATGATGAGTATGTGGATGATGATGATGATGACGCGCATGATAAAACTGATGATGATGAATATGTGGATGATGATCATGATGACCCAATAAACATTTCAACTGGTTTGTAGAGTGAATATCTGGCTTTTATTCGAAAGCTTGTGTAAATCCATTTACAACAAATGCAGCGAATGGATATCCGTTCTGTGAACTCGTTTATGTTTTGTTTTACTCGTGATATTGCAATAGACCCTCTGCATTGAACTGGAATCTCCGACTGCTTTGACAAATTTGATTCAAGTGCTAATCACCACTGACCCAGCGACCGATGCACCCATGCTTGAGAATCAAGTGTGCTTTACCAGCTGAGTTACAAAACCACACCGGGAGCTCAGGATATGTCACCAAATGTTAAAATTTTCCAGCACCAACATCGTGAAATGTATTTAGAGCAGAATACTGTATTCGCCACTGCATAGGGATCATTTGGATGCCTACAACCACATAGGTCGAAATTAGGCTCAAATCAGGACTTGATACAAGTGCTATACCGGTAGATTTTAATTAATCCGGTGAAACAGCTGTTCAGTGATTTCGCGGCTGACCACTCGCAAGTGACTGATCCACTGGATATAAAGAATTATAATGTAACAAAATGCACCAAAATGCTGAGCACTTATGGATGTTAGTTGAGAAAATGGTCTGGTAAAATTTGTCTACACCTGTGAAGATGTAGTGTCGTTATCACATTGTGGAAACGTTTTACATAAAAGCCCCTTTTTAACAGATTTTTGTTCTTAAATTCCATTAGGTGACGAATGATACGTGTAGCAATTATCCCGATCACATAGGCTGTCAATATAGCAGAAACTCAGTCTCACTAGCTTTGCGCACGATATGGGCTGTACACGGCTATGGGCAGCAGAACAAATTCCAGTTGATTAACCCTGTTTATCGTAACTTCATGGTTCGATTTGATGAAATACATAGGAATATATTTAAAGGCAAATGAATGACAGCCAGTTGAGCAACCAGGAACAACAGTATGGAAAGCTATCCGGTATATCTGGACAGTGCGGTCACAAACGGTCCACTCAGCAAGGAGTCGAACGAAACTGTGGAGCAGCACAGTCATTGTACAGATAGTAAATCAAGAAGCTTTCTAGCTAACAAGAAATGATAGCTTCAGTCACCGAATAAGAAAATAGTCTAAAATAAGCTAGAATGAGCAAATTTCTATGTTCTATGGAGTTACCAATGTCAAAGTACAAATAGTAGCAATCGTAAGACGACAGGAGTGATATTACTCAACCTGGACGCCTGAGACGATGGCAAGATTTTGCATCGGTCATCCCCATCAGTGTGCTTGTCGCCGGCTGATGATCTAGGACTTCCGACGACTCCCAATCCATCTATATGGGAGTTGCCCTAATATCCAGGCTGGAAAGAATCGCCGTCTTACAACTTCGGACAGTACTGCCAATTTTCATCTTCCAGCACGTCTTCGATTACAACTATTTTCGACCACGCACGTGACTTCTCCACTACTGTCATGGTAGGGGCCCTAGAGCCGAGTAGGGCATTCTGCTGTAGTTGAGGGTTTCTCACCAGTGCCCTAGTTGGTCTAGCCAAGCTTTTAACCGATGCTAGACTACCAGGCCTTGCACACTTCCGACTCTATACAGTTTAAAACACGTTTTCCGCACTCAGATGCGAGACTGGGGTCAGAAGCGTGTGGCATACAAAAGGACAAAAAATGTAAGAAAAAAGGGCTCAAATGCTTTTTAACCAAACGCCGTGAATGAGGTGATTTGATGTGATGTGATGTGATGTGACGTGAGTGTGTTTTTTTTTCGTGTTTTGGGTGCGAGATTTAGTTGTCAGTGTTCCAGATGAGTATGATGATGGATATGCTGTGTGTGTTCGGTGGATGTGTGGAGGTGTGGACGTGGCATGAGGTTTGGGGTTCCGTGGTATATTGGTTATTACGTCTGTCTAACACACAGGAGGTCCCCAGTTCGAGCGTGGGTGGAGCCATTTGCTATTTATCTTCTCTCTATGATTCTCTCTCTGTCTCACTTTTCACCTCGTCCTTTGGTGAGACTAAGATATATCAGTTCAGATACAACTGAGCTGCGTACTCGAAGAACAAGCAATGTATATATGGAGAGAGAGAGAGAGAGACAGTAGTAGAGAGAGAGCGAGAGAGAATGTCAATGAAAGAGAGAAATGTGTGTTGTGTGTATTTACCGGTGGGTGATGAGTTGTTTGTGTTCTCTTAGTGTGTGAGGAACCTGTGTGTGCGTGAAAAGTTGACTGAGCCCCGGTAGGTCAGCTAGCCAGAGTGAGTGTTATTCTTATTTGTCATGTTATTTGTGTAGGCATTGCTCGTTTACGGTATGGTATGGTATGGTTTGTTATGGTATTGTAAGGGAGTGCCCGACCATTGATCGTGACTAGTAATTCCCGCGTGGTCTAATGGTTGTGATTCCTGGCTGTTCCCCAGGCGGCCCGTGTTCGAATCTCGGTGTAGGAGTGCAGTTATTTTAGCGCGTTCAACCAGACCTAATATGGAATATTGATCACCATCACCAGGTAGCAGTCAGTCAGTTAGTTGGCTATCTAGATGATTAGATGAATAAGTGAGTCCACGTTGTTCGCTTTACACGAGATGACATTATCTGGTGCCTGTTGGAAACCCGTGACATGGTGCGTCTACCGTCTGGTCACATGATAATATGAATTTGGCTTAATCCTTCTACGAAAAACTGATGTCAGTAATCAGTTTTTCCATGGAGATAATTACTTCTGCTTTTTTCCGGATGTTTTTTTTCTCCATTTTTCCTAATCACGATTATCTCATCAGCTACCCAACTGCAGTATTGATATATGTGAAGTAAATTGAATACAAAATATTCAACGGTGTGTCATTCTCAATCCATTTACATGTTGTCCACTGAGTTCTGTTTGATTTAGTAATTCACCTGGTAGATCGCATGAGATATAAGTCATTCGCTGTGCGTCATTGCGCGGATTCAAGTCCCGTTCCGGCTGATCAGAATTGTGATGAGAAAAAGAAAAGAGTGAGAAAAGAAGTATAAAATGGTTTCATTGATTTATCATTAGGAATATACTTCTAGACTGACATTGTGGATCAACTTTGATGGCAATTATAACGGTATTCGCGGATATTTTTTCGGATTAAAGACATTCGAATACGGTAAGAAACCGAGTGGCTTCAGATCGTAAATACTATCACAAATAAGTGTATTTCTTCCGGTGCCCACAAAAAGAAGATACGTCACTTTCCTATATTGATGGATATTTTTGCTCTCGAAAAATGCCCATTAGGAGGCGTTGCAGTTTTGTTAGGCCCTAAGGTGCTATCATGTTCGCGTTGCCCGAAATTCCATTTTCATCAGTTTCAGGTATTCGGATCCCCGTCTAAACATCTGCTTAGATGTGTGAGTCGAAATATCCTATATTCCACTGCTTACATAAGGTGTGGGACAGTCTGTCGAACAGTCGTTGATTAATGACTGTTGTGCTGTGGTGGAAGGCGCACAAACTGCTGCGTGTTGCTCCAAAAATACCGAAGATTCTGTAGTTGGTTACTTCAGTGAAGATTGTCATGCACTACATAATAAGACTGATAACAAACTGTGAACCAATTACCTCACATCTGATCAACTTGTCAAGGCTCCCAGTCCTTTCATGGTTTACGCAGTCTTGCCTCTGACTGATATAACGATTTTCCTACTCGGTATACGGGTATGAAAACTAATCCTTGCCACTTTAATGCAGGGGTGGATGGGTGTGAACAGCGGCTTCTCCGGTACTGTTTTCTGACGCCCGATTTGTGGCACCATTACCAAACCTATTCCACCTATTCCGATATCCCATACTTTTATCGACATGGTCAAAATCAAAAGAATACGTATTGAAGTTGTCAGTCTGAAATCCCACTTCGATTCAAAGTTGTAAGATGAAGTCAAATGGAATTTAGCAACATATCCTACGCTCACCAAAGTTATTTGAACTGATAACTAAGCGTAACCATTGGAGACACTCTCTATCACCGGGTCACACGAACTTTGTCCAATGTTAGGCTAAACACCGATAACCGAGCACAAAATAGTCGCAGTTACCGTGCATTTTGTCATAACTAACTAATATGTTTATCACACCTAATGATCGGTGAGGAGAAGTTATTGCCAGGAGACTGAAAATTACGAGTTACATGTGAATATCCGTTTCATCACAGTATGCGCGTTATGAGGCAAAATACAATAACCAGGTTCAACCGGTAGTTGCGTTGACGAAGTCGATTTATTGATTGTTCATATACCAATAATGGTCCACCGATTTATGCAGGTAGTTTTATCTTATCACTCTGTTGTCAAAAATGGCATTTGTGGATGTTTAATTGCAAATCTCGGTTTCTTTCACAGTCTTATCAAGTGAGAAATGCAATGTTATTTTCCCCTTGAGAAATGTAGCTACTGCTGCAGTCCTCAGTAGCAAGTGTAGAAAATCAAAGCTCCAGGAGTGTATGTGCTCACGATAAACTCACTGTACAGGTGCTGTTTCATCTGTCCTTCTGGTCATCGTCAGCTACAGTGGCTTTGGTCAAACTGTGACATGCGAGTACTTGGCGTTTTGTGCTCCTTGGTTCAAATCTTCACACCCCTTTTCGACAGTCTGTAACTGACCGCAATCCTCTTCGTGAAATATTGCAGCATTCCTATATGACAAATAAACGGGGAGTAAATTATTAGATTATCGTTACTCGGGGCTTAATATATTCGAACGCGCATATTTACTGTGTGGCTTTCCAAACTTACTCTTGAGAGCTTGCTTTCCATCTATGCAACTTATATTTGTTCTCCCTTCACTTGTTGTAAATTGACATCCTGAGTAGAAAAATTGACTCTGATTATGGTAAAAAATTTCTGAAATGTGTGTGCCGGTGTTAGAAGGCTACCTCGGGGGAGGAGAGAAGAGGCTGAGGGCAAGCTCTCGTGGGATTCATTCCTAAGATTTGATAGGCATTGTGATCATGGCTTGATCATCTTCTCTTCTTTCGGACAAAATGTGCTGAGGTTCCGTTCAGCCCCTGAATAATTCCGAGATAACGAATCGTATAAATATCACATAACAGAACTCTAATTCCGTCGTACTTGAGTAATCCGGGGAGAAATATTAGACAATACATGTGTACAATCTACCAACGGAATACAAATCAACGGAGTTGTATCAAATTACTCCACTGTGGGACACAAACAGTCACAGCCTTGTAAACACTAAAGCGAGTTAACAAACACGAAGACTTATATGGATCATACGGGTTTGATCAACAAATCCAATTTTGGTGTTCGGCCTCAAGCGTGATGATCTAGTCACGTCAAATGCGACTGAGCGAAACGACCAGATAGTGAGATAGACTCCTGAACACAATCACATGTACAAAGTGCGACAGGATAAACGCCAGTGCACTGTGGAATGGACTAGAATCATCTCTAGACTAATAGCTTCAGATTAAGATGCCACGATAGCGAACAAGCTTGTTTTTGGTAACTTCATCCTCTGGCTAAAGCAGTTACATGTATGCGGTGGGGAAGCATATTTCCAGAATAATGTTTACAGCATCCAATTAAAGTTGGTTGATCAGTGTTGTAAGTGTTTTACGGTTCGGAAAAGTGGGCGTGTTTAGTTTTCGTGGTTGGGAAAGTCAGATGAACAAGGTACATCTAGGGGAGTTGACTGACTCAGGTGAATTCTGCGTAAATTTACGCAAAGCCATCAATTCAATCGCCCTCGAAAATCACAGACACGTTACTGGCTTTGTGGCCGTCACTCGTCATCTGCTCTTGAAGCGCCTCTGTCCCGTCACGACCCATTACCGATATATTGAATCCTTTGTGACAAGTGCAAATATATGCGAATAGGAGATATTCCAGTGATTTCCAGTACTCGGGGATGATTGGTTAAGAGTCATTTAGCGTGGTTCGGGAACAATGTTCACTCAAGCCGTGCTTTGCGGTCAGGAGTAATGACCTCCCATTTATCAAAATAGAAGAATGGCAAGAGGCCCAGGACTGTCTGAACTGGAACAAGGAGAAATATTCGCACAAAAGACTCGGGAATGAGCATACACCGGATTTCGAAGGAAAAACTCTAGACCGACATGAGCCATTCGTAACAGTTTGAAGTGTCCTAATCATTACGTAGCGAGGAGTAGACGTCAAATTCGGAAATCGCGGGACGCAGGAAAACTCTTGCATAAGGCTTTGAGTCGATTTGCAGGTGCATCAAAGCTACATAGGTCCTAGTAACTAAATGTGAGCTTTTGACGCGCATGGCAACTCCCACGGTCTGCATCACATATTCAGTACTGAAATATGAGATCAGTGCCTTAGATGACAGACGGTCCTGTTCGAAATCGAGAAGACTGATACAAAAAAATCTGTGATGATCAACTGAGTGAAGATACACTTAGTGGCGGGATATAGTTTTACTTCAACGATTCAGGTGGAATCAGGTTATACTGGGACAACTTCAAGAAGAGCAAGCTGAACCTCAGTGTATGAGCCTTTGGTGATGGCTTTGCCGTGATTGCGAATTTTGAGGACTGAAAATCTCAACTGGCACTTCTAGAAGAGAACTAGACGATTGATTCATACATCAGAACTCTGAACGAGTTTATTCCGGGAACTTAACTAAGTCCCATGATCTTTCAAAATGATAGCATTTACATACGTACGTCAGTCTCACAGTTATGTGGCTAGGGTACCGTACTGTGAAAACTATAGACCGGAGCTTTCACAAAGCAGACTTGAACCCAACTTAGAATTTCTAGGGCCTATAAGCGGGAGGAATCTACGCGGATGGAACAGTCCCTGGCATTCTGAATGACTTGACGTCCGCCATATTCGCTGAATGGACGACATAAAATTTTAAATCGTCCAGAACATCCTCGAAGCAAGTTTGAACGTTGTATCTCCGCCCTTAACAGTAACAATCATTGCATTTCGTAACTAGCTGATAGTTTTGCTATACACCCAAGGATGGGTTTAATAGAAATTCACACCGTTTGAGGTATATTAGGCCAGGATTAATCAATTCATCTGGATCATGTTCATAATCAGCGTGCATGTATAATGCAGAAACGGGTTCGCATATCAGCATAAGAAACGTGGTCATCCTAACTGGTTAGGTTCAACATTAATTGCAAGCAAACAAAATAGGTTCATAGGCATTTCGCACATTATATTGCACGATGAATTACTTAGTAGAAATGTGAATAACCGACTACTTACATCGATTTTGCAAGATCACCATTGGTGGATGCTCATCAAGCCATCTTTACAAAATTCTCATTCACGTCAGTTCTGAAACAGGAATCATTTTTCACTGTCTCCAATTACTGCAATTCTTAGTAATAAAACCCAAAACATCCAACTTTCGCCCAACATACCAATTCACCCGATTGAATGAATACCTGGATGCGGGTAAAATCACGATATATAGAAGAATGGAAAGACGATTGTCTCCACATCAATTTCTCATTTTGGTGCTAACTGATGTGATTCTTCAGTAAATGATTGGCAGTTTGTTTTCATAGAAAAAACAGGAATTGGTTGAGTATATATGTTTACTGAACCTGAAGACTGGCTATAGTTTCCATCAATACCGGTAACTGGGCAGTCATGCACATGATGTGCAAAAGCATTGCTAGATCTACAAAAGGACATAGAGAGAGAGAAATCTATTGTGTAAGTGGACGATTTTCAGTGAAGCGTGGTTAGTAATGACTCTGGTAAAATCACTGCCTCCAGGCTCCAGTTGGTCCAAACTGGATTATTGCTACTGATTCATATTAAAAAATTACTTTTTCGTATTTTGCATTCTCATGACATTCTCACTTGTCCTACTGATGAGTAGCGTGCACATATATCATGGACATCATGCAGTGCAACGAATTTGTTCTTTGAAATGGCTTTTGTGACCTATCCATCAATGATTTATCTTCGTGAATCCTGTCCACAAGCACCGAGTCATCCTCATCAGACACACATGGAATTCAGTCATATAGAGGTGTTTATTGTTCTCATATTTTGTAGTAGTGGTAGTAGTATTATTAATGGAGCCAGTAGTGGTAGCAGTAGTTTTTCTTTTTGTTATTGGTGTTGAAGTTGTAGTTTAGATACTTAGTAGTATATACTGGAATGATAACAACAGAACATTCTTAAGGTACACCGTTTTACCATTTTATGTATGTTTCATATGATGAAAATCTCATATACCGATAACGTCAACAGAAAACACAACTAACGATATCGGATTAGCCGTGGCAAATCACTTGTTCGAATACTGACGAATTTTCCTTGACGACTGCTGACCATTCTGTGATTTATAAATTTAGAAAATCAAATTATTATTAATAATAATGATAACCGTTTTAATTCCCTTATTCACTACAGGATGATGGTCATCAATTCTGGAAGAGTTCTGCGGTCATTCAAGAACTTCTGAATGAGGAAGTGGCCGGCCGTGGCTAGAGTCTAACTCGAGAATTCTTGATCCGAATTCCATGAGGATGACCGGTTGACCACCGTTGGGTATGGTGTTCGCAGAAGCATCCTAAGCTAGTGCATTTCCAGTGTTACTGAGTGCTCTGAGATAACTTGTGCGATTCACAGTAGGTAAGATACATCACCTTGTTGATTGGAGAACAGGTCTTAGATATTGTTTTGTTTCCAAAATGCCAGTACCGGCAAGGTTTTTCTCAAAAGACCGTTCTCTTTCGAAGAAACTTTTCTCCGACTTGCTAGCTTTACTGTTACTAGAAGCCTACTGCTTCGTACTCGTATGAGTATGATCTGACATATTGTTCGATGGGTGGCTTAGTCTCAAAGCCAGACTGTGAGTCAGAAACAGATCCGAGTCCACAAAACCACGAACGAATGGATGGCAGATCGACGGCGTGGATTTCTGAAGTGAGATATGAATCCTGACGGTGGTGTTCAAACCTCAAGGCTCCGATGCCCACATCAGTCGGACCAATACGTTAGGTGCAACGACTGGGTACGTGGACCAACAAATTACATGTGCATTGTGTTTTACACTGATAAAATGAGATAGTTCGCAGGCAGAAATGACTTCTCACTTATGTTAGTGAGACCGATTGATACACATCCCCGTTACCAAATCTATTTATTCGTTTTTTTCATTCTGAGGCGATCCCTGATTTTGGGATACATGTAAGCATTGCATCTGAGCCAGAGAAAGAATCCAACAAATATCCTCCGACGGCCTACACATTTGTTTTGCTGAGTGTACTTGAAAATGTCATTCTCCACCCAATAATTCTCTAGTTTCACTCTTCTGACTGAGAACAATTCGAGTGTTGTATTTTAACTTCCATTCGCGACTTGTTTTTTTGCAGCTGCACACAGATCACGTCTTGTGTTGACAAGCTTCTGTCTTCTAATCAAGGTAAATTCTGGTAATTTTTGAGGTACTATTCTATCCACCCTTATTTTCTCTTCTTACAATGGTAGACTTGTCACAGGTTGTAAACACGCCAGTGATGCTGTGCTTGGATGTCCTTATAAGGGAGACGAATGTCTGGACATTCTTTCAAACCGCCTGCATGAATGGCAACACTTTATCGTGTAATAACACAGCGTAGTCGAAATCGTTGCCTACATGAACTCTGCTTTTGGCCCGCGTCATATTCTGTTCCCCTTCAACGTATCAAAATGCGCGGATGAGGTCTTCCAAATTCATTGTGGTTCAAGCTGCTGAAATGTGTTTTCTTTAAACTCACAATATTTCCATCGAAAATCAACATCCCTCCCAGAACTTCTTCTTTCCGTTACCCAAGGGATTATGCAAATCTGTTTGTGCAAATGTGTGTCTGTGTGTATGCACACAAAGCTGTTCTATTCTCAAAGTACCGAGACTTTGTTTATTTATCTTTCAGACTAATAAGACCTAGAGGGCCCTATAATCTTGCACTGCAGTTTGCAAATTGTTGCATTCTCCTTGACCGACTTAACTGTCCACCCATGATTTTCCTTGGTAAAACATAAAATGATTTGGCGGTATCATCACGTCTGCGAAGATGTTTTCTCGTTGTAGCAAAATTAATATTGTCACCGATTTCATCTTGAGGCTAGCACTACAATGCGTGCAACAAATTCACTCGTAAGTAATTATTATCCAACACCGACCGTTGCCTTCATTTCACACTCGACAAAGTCGTCTCCTACTTTCCCACTTGGTCGAAATTCAGTACAATTCATTCACGTTCACCTTTCAATGGAACCAGCCTTATCCCTTACCTTACTTGTCTAATTTTAGTTACTAGTCAATTAATCACTAATCTCGTCGTTCATCTTCGTGACTAATCCAAATATATTTAATGCTCAATCATGCCTCCAGGTCTTCTTTGCCGCGTTCCAATTGACCTCATCACTAGTCTCTGAATTCCACGGTAAATCATGTGTGTGTCGAAATTTCACCCTATAATGGTTAAACAAATGCTTCCATTGGATTTCAGTTAAACAGTTCGAACACACTGTAAAAGTCGAGTGAAAAAGATACACATCATGTTTCAATAACAGTTTTGCATTCAATCCCTATGCATTTTCATTCGAAAATTACAGTCGAATATATTTTTTTTTTCGAGAGGTATATCATTGAGTAAAAAAATGAATAAATCTATCCGTGATTGAAGTTTATATCGGTGGAAGCAAATATATAATACAGTTCTTACTCATACCTTACCAGACACTCAAACATTTATAAGGAACTGATTCATTTCGAATGGCTGGCAACAATATATTTCGTCGCAATACTATGTGAAAAAGCTGTCACGATACACCTTAGATTGCAACACAGACGGATGACTAGTCAGTAGAATGTAATGTGATAATTGTCATGTGGTCCCGGTACTGCACCCAATAGATTCGTTTAAAAACGCCAGGACTAATATATTCGAGTGATATATCATTAAGTACACACAACATTGGATTTCAGTTAAACAGTTTGAACACACTGTAAAAGTCGAGAGAAGAAGATACATATCATGTTTCAATAACAGTTTTCCATTCAATCCCTATGCATTTTCATTCGAAAATTACAGTTGAATATATTCTGTTAAATGACTAATATATGCGAGAGATAAATTAATGAGTACAAAAAAATTAAATAGATCTATTTTGCAATGTGGTCTTCAATAGTGCTGCTTTGCCCCGGCGTGTGTCCTCGTGGTCTAGTGGTAAGGGTTCCTGGCTGTCTCCCAGCAGGCTCGGGTCCGATTCCCAACAATAGACTTACATTTCACACAGAGATTGAGACTGTGAAAAAGAGTGGAAATCAGTCATTGCCATGAATTCGGATCGATTTTATATAATTACCAGCATAGAATAGGACTAGCGCTGACTAGATATGAATATTGGCAGAATCCGTCATCTCGATTTTCTCAGGTAGAATACAAGAATTCCAGTGTCATCACACAATGCGATCCGCGTTGCATTATTTGCACTTCGGTAACTTGAATGATTCATATTTACCGATGCAACTCGTCCTTGACGTGGTGAATGATTATTGACAAGGTGAATATGGATACACCACAATCCATTCAAACTTCATATATACGGTCAAGGAACAGAAAATATTGCAATGGTAATTTGGCTAACCTGATAATTCAAAGAGGAAGATACAGTTTATTTCACACGCTAATGTTGTCATTTTTGCAAAACTGAAGTCAAACGCGGAGCTTTTGCTAATCGATATCGAAATGCAGCGTACAAAACATAATTCCGTAGACCACTTGAAACCTTGGACTAAGTGAACACATCAAAATTATTATCCATGAATGTTTGTTTGATAGGTGAATCTGGTCTTCGTTTATCATAGAGAGCTGTCCCATTGTTTCTGGAAGTTGAAAGATGTGGTCGTTTAGCAGCTTTCAGAAGGGTGAATTGCCACCATATGGCACCACTAAAAACCCACTGTCTGAGTAACCATAATCGAAAAGGAGATTATTGTCTGAACAATCCCTGAAGTGATTCCAATAGAACTAACTCCTACCAACGTTTGTCATTTTTCAGTGGTCAGGATTTTAACAATACTCAGCAGATAATGAAATCATTCACTTTACACAAGGACATCTCCCTCTTCTATAGTTCAAACTCACCCTTGATTTTAGCGGGAAAAATAAAGAAGAGGTTCGACGAGAAACAGTTCTCACCGACGCATGGATATATATTACATTATTTAGAGATAAAATGCCACCAGTCTTGCAAAGTCAGCCGGAATGACCAAAAAATAATACGTGGAACTTATAATCCTGCATTCACTGTGTGATTCCCCGTTATGACTCGGTGCATTGATGATTGTGGGCAAGTGGGTTAAACCAGATGCACAATGAGTGTCTGCATGACATTCTAGAAGCATGAGTTAAAGCTCTCAAATCAGGACATAGAATCGCGTTGACAGACGTCATATTGGATCCGATTCGATCAGCTGGATAAAACAAAGTCCGTCCTTCTCCATTTCTCGTTTAGCAAGTGGTTGTTGTTATCCTTTCTATTCACCGTGCGGATAACATAATGCTCAGTTCGAATAACACTATACCACAACTCTGTCAGTAATACACAAGCGAAATATCCGATTTTACCAAAAACATTTTGAAATTCCATCCAACTGAAATTTCCCTTGAGAATCATATATTACAATTCATTAAACCTCACTCAAATGAATCCACTCAAGGTTTTTGCTACATTCGAAATATTTGTGCGCACAGTTCAAAACACCCAATTCCAAATAATAGTATTTAGAAAACATAAATGTATTCGTGTGCAAAAATTATGACTGTTTTTCTGCTTTGACAAACAAAAAATATACGAAGTGAATGAGCAAGAGGCAAAACCACCAACATATATGATTTGCTTTGTTCACTGTCCTAGGGGCCGGATTGGGAATAGTGATTACGGACAGCCTGGAGCCGAATAGCAGTGAAGCCATAAGCCAAAAATGAATACATGGGGTTGAACGAATGCTGTGACAGGGTTGTTTCCTGCGATTGGAAAACAGTAAGATCTAAATACAATGGGTGCGAATTATCAGAACAGATTTTCAGTACAAACGCAATGGATGTTGTTATGTGACTAGCGCGTAGCTCCAAGACTACTTCATTTGAGGTTACACCAGAAGTAAGACTAATGATAAGCTTGCTACGCTGCAGCGCAACATCAAGATATTTCACGTGATCACTACATGCCAATATATATATATATATATATATATATATATATATATAAACATGGAGGGATAGGAAGGAACCGACAGAGTGAGAACGGGTGTGCACGTTCCCAGAAACAAATGATTAAATCAGACATAAAATTAACATCTTAGATATTTTCATGACGATAAGTGACAGAGATAGTCCATACATCATCAAGTGAGCAGTGTTGTTCGATTCACTTGTGGTCGAGTTTTGTATTGTAATAACATTCTCCGGTCTTCATCGGCCGATTGAATCTACCAAACTTGAACAAATTCAGTAAATATTCGCCAGAATCTGCAGACCATTTGTGGTAAGTAATTTCTAGACGAATATGAGACCTGAATAGACAATCAGTGAACGGACTGTATCGTGAGGGAAAATCTCGGTGATATGAAATGAGCAGCTGAATGGATGAAAACAGAGGCTACCCATTAGAACGACACACTTGATGATATAATTCCGATATGTAGGACCACGATGTTGTTCTCAGAATTGTCGTCGTCTGAAGGAAATGAGTTTGATTTCCCCGAAATCTTTATACGATAAGTCCGAATCATTTTCATTCAGAATTTAGGACTAGTTGGAATGGTATCAAAATAAATCATGCAAAGCTTTTTTATTATTATGCAGAGACACGCGCATGTTTTCCAAATATATTTATAGAACATTCCATTTAGAAATAAAGTGAAAATAATAAGCTTGTCACGTTAGAACATTGGCAGTTCAAATTCATTCGAATGCCTGAATAAATTAAAAAACCGGAGGTTCATTAGGTTATCGAGTCGATCTGAATATGTGCAGATGAAGGAAAACGACACTCCCACGCCGGGAGTCGAACCCGGGCCGCCTGGGTGAAAGCCAGGAATCCTAACCGCTAGACCACGTGGGATGCCACCTATTCCACAACTGCGCAGTCAGAATCAACACTATGAAACCACTGTGTGCAATTCTCTTCCTTTTCATCAACACACGACAGCGGTGCGACAGTTTGTTTGATTCAACATGTTCACTCAATTTGTAAGCGTGTGGATTCATGCACAGTATATGCCGGTTCATTCAGCAGGATAATATTCGACCAAGAATTTAAAAAGCATTATGTTGTGGGCAATTGAACGACCTCGTGATATTATTCACATTGCTGTCTACAGATAATCTGCGTATGAAATGATGAAGCAATATATTCTGACCATCTGTATACTTACGTTTCACAATTCGTTCGTCACTAACGGACGCTTACGTCCATCACTCACAACAGATCTTGTTTACGGCGCTCATATCTTCACAAATATATTGATATGAACAACTTCCACTACGTTTTTCATTTTCAGCTATCGTTTCGTGCATGAACGAGGATCTAGTTAGTATTCGTTCGACAATCGACACTCACAAATCTGGGATGACGAAAATGCCTCATTCACTTGAACATTTAGCAGTGCAGCTCAGACCAGTGACCAAGATCGTTGTCACAATGGTGACATCGATAAACCGTTTTCAGCTAAGACGATTAAACACATTCACGTGTCTTGAGAATTCACATATCACCTCATGTGACGGCAGTTGTATCGAATCAGAACATAATCACTTTTACACGGCATCGGATGAATAACCGTCATTTCCCACTCAAACCCTCACAATAACCATCATGAAGCAAATTTGCAGCCCAAGATGGGGCAAAAATCAGCACGCAGTTAGTAAGTAAACCCACGCGCATCGTGGACTTGTAACAGCTGTCGGAATGGATTCAGTGGAACGTTCTATGCAATGAACATGTCACTACTTCCCATTATTATTATTTTATTACCTCGGTCAATAAAGCACATTTCTTTATCCTTTTTCCTCGCGTGTAATTGTTGCAACACGATCATATCCAGCACATTGACCGCAGAGTTCAAACTCACTGGATAGTTAAAAATCGACATGTAATTTGCATCGTTTACCGATTCGAGCACTCATTTGTTTTATGTGAATAATTCGGTAAGTTTTCAAAAATGAATCTACTCAAGTCAATCTGTAACGCAAATGATTTCGCAATAATTTGAGCAACCCGAGGCGTTCCACGATGGAATTGAAGACGTGTGTTCTTTTGGATTCAAACTGTGCCCAGTCGATCATTTTCCCATTTCCCATACTCAAATTGGAAGCCTCTTTCAAATATTGAACCAGTACTGCATATCGATAGTGAGGAGCAAAACAGTAGAAATTGAATTCACGGGTCAGTAAACTGTGAAATGATTCCAGATATTATCAGTTCTCCTCAGATTTCTCATAATTTGCAGCCTGATTCACGAGCAAACAAATGTATATACAACGCGAAACCCGTGAAAATTCCACTCAGTTCGGCTATTTTCCATCGTGTTATGGATTTGCACCGGCGCCCCATAAGTATGGTGCATTCAGAAAGTCATTGTAGATAAGGTAAACAAGCAGGAATCATTTTATTTGGAAATTTTTCTTCATTATTGGTTCAATAAATTGTCATCAGACACCACAGGAAATCGTGATGTAAACTGATGCTCATGCAGACGACGAAACTGGAGTAAGTAATCATACGTTCCGTATTGTTTGAAGATGCATTCAATTCTCAGGCACACAAATCATAATTTAAGCTCCACTCTCAACCAATCTTGACTGGCAAGTGATGCAAGCTACTAATGATCAAATAATCCTCATCCATCCTGAAATCCCCAATGATCGTGATGTCTCGCGTATGGTCTACCAGTTTACTTGCAGTTGCGATGACACGTCATTTGATAAAATAGAACGGTATTCGGCTCAAAATATTTTCCAAGATATCCCGAAGTGGTTTGTACACGAAGGGAATCTGTTCATAATAAAATCCAAATAACCGTAAAAAACAGATATCGGATACCGTGAAGGATTACCTCTCAAAACGGAACCGAGTTGACCTGGTGTAGTTATTCAAAGTGCAAATACACAATTGGAATCTAATGCCGACAGCATGTGGCAGAAACACACTGACTGAGTGGAAAACTATTCACCTCTGTACACGAAAACCAATAATCTAAACAATTTAGTTTTTTTTGGTTTTCTCCAACACGGAAGCGAGTAACCATATACATGTTATCTTGACTATGGATGTATCAGATTTAAAAGCAACGGTACCATAACTTAAGCTTCTTCCTACCGAATCACACAAGGAAATTCGTGCAAACCACTCATTGATTTTGATATTTCGTGTTTTGTCTACCGGTTCACTGGAAATTGTGGTAATGACTACATTGGTAAAATAGGACAGTATATAGCTCAAAACGATGCCGACAACATATGGAAATGGTCTTTGCAAACACCAAATCAGTTCATGAACATCTCTGTAGGAAATCGGAATAGGAATCATCTTTCGCGAACAATGTACACTCAAAAAGATATCGAGTTGAACTGACGAAGTTATTCAGAGTGATACTACGTGATCTGTTCACAAAGCAACGTCGTCGAAGGGAAGAAATATATTCCGTCCCTCGAACCGGATAACACGAATATGAAATCCACAAACACTGAACTGAAAAAGCACCAATCATGCACCGATTAACCAAAAACAGTTTTGGGCACGTGATTATGCTGGCAACTGCGAGTCCACACTCACACAAGAACTAGGGGGCATTCATTATGAACTCCTGGCATGATATGTTGGTTTCCGATCGGTACGCACCATTACACAATCCAAATCAAAGGCTGGGCGCATTTAAGTGAACCACACTGATCACGTAGGAAAAGGCCCTTATAAACGTGAGCGAAAATCCTGCAGTTTGTTTGCCACTGGCTTCAGCCGCACAATCCCATTTTCAGCACGTGGTCGCTTAGTCCTTAAGCCTTCATATACTGTCAGGTTGATGTTCAATTATAATATTGATATCATTATTAGTTGTTTTATTTGTCATACCATTCTCATTGTATTTATTATTCCAAATGATTTTTCATGTACAACGCGAGGTAATTGAATGAAATTCTTGCAACAAGTGAATTTTGCTTTCTCCTAATTCTTATCAATTGCATGAATGGGACACAATGTTACATGTTCATTTCGGAAAAATATTCGAGTGAGCATTCTTCAAATGTTTTTGCAGAATTACAACTATATTTTGAGATGACATGACACAGTGTTTCTAGAAAAATCATTCATCCGTCAGGCTGAAAATATTTGCAATATGATCCCAATTATTCTCAAAAGTTGAGCCAAACAGATTGACCTATTCTAATATTCTACTGAAATTCAGTTATTATTCAGTGACGAACGAACCGAATAACCCGTTGATTCTATTCACAGATTGAAATTCAATCGCTCCCTGTTAAAAATGTGGATGGTTTCATCACTGTGAGTGTTTGTGGTGGGGGTGGAGTGCAGTGCAGTGGGAATTGGGGTAAGCTTATTCATTGAAATGTAATGGACACCAAAATACACTTTTCATTATCTTTCTTTTTTTATTGTGTATATAACAAAGTGCAATAATTCAAGGAAGGGCAAAGGCTGATGAATGGCTGTCAAATGATAAAGTGACCGGCAGTGGCCATAATCGAATCTGGGTCGTTATTGTCAAAGGTTCACGATGATAACCGTTTGACTACCACCAGTAATTTACTCACAGACAATGTTAAATAATTTCCCATACCGTTAAACCATAGGAAGTCCTTTTGGAAGAATTCTTGTAGGAGGAAAACAGAATAAAGCCAGAATCGTTCATTCACAAATTTGATAGACGAAGTTGGGTGTACCAATGTATTTCTCGTCATTTGATTGAGTGATGTGAGTAGATTGGGGGTCATTCGTCACAAAGGGATTATTTACACATGCAGATATAAGCGATCACTAAATTGTTGTTTACCACAGACAGACTAAGCCATGTAGCATTTGTGGATGCGATTCACGGATTCATCACTTCACATGATGTATTTGGAATTCCAAGGTGAAACTGTCCCCAATGCGGAAAGAACGAGCTAGAGAAAAACGCGACCGAAATGTTTCTCAATCTGATTATAGTAACTTCATCAACTCTAGCTGCTTTCATACCACAGATGCTAAACAAGAATGGCGGGATTGGAAAGCTGACCCACAGATCCTCTATCATCCTCGCATTTCATACTAGATGAAATCCGTCAACTGTTCACTTAATGCAGAAAACTTGCACAATTAAGTTCTCAAATGGGAAGATGATGATTCGAATGATGATAATAATGGAGAAAAATCTACGGATTTCGATGAGAATAATCACGATGGCGATTATAATGACCACAGTGGTCCGAATGACAAACATGTTTGTGTTATAATTTGTCCATCTGGATGGTTATGATTTGGACGAGGAGGCTGCTGCTACCACTGCCACTACTGATGGTAGTTTGATTTTGTTCTGTTCTGTCCCGGTAATTCCATTGAGAAGACTCTTCTGTCTTCGAATCATCTCAGCTTAGCTTCGATACAAAATAGGTTATTCATATAAGATGCGTGGTGATCATGACCAAATACTTGGCTACGAATTTATTGACTCAATTGTCGTTGACTTGCCCCTCTCGTGGCTGGCTGATCTGATTGCAACGCAATTGACTGATTCAGATGTGATCGGTTCAGATAATAGTTGATCCGGGATTGGGCCATCACTGTGCTTCGCTGGTCCCAATCTTGTCCTCATTTCCGAATGAGCGATGACGCACTTTCTGCCAGCCAAATGATCGATCTGCTTCGCGAAGACCAAGCTTGTCCTTTATTCTGGACAGGCAAAGCAGTGCTATCTCTTCACCGAATACTCAGTCAGTCGGTTAGTCATTCAGTCAATCTAGCAATTAGTTAGTTAGTTGTAAGGTTACTTAGTTAGATAGATGGATAGATAGATAGTTAGTTAGTTAAGTAATGAGTCCGTTAGTCAGTTAGTAACACCATGAAATATTGTGTGCGCTCGACAGCGACCCAGTCTCAAACATCTTTGAGTATACGCCGAAAAATATACTGGGCGGAAATTTAAACCGCACTAATCAGCAATGGGTGTTTTTATATTCTCACTACATGAATTGTCGACAAAGTGGTTCAGCGTAGCTAGTTCACAGACAAATTTTGCTGTTCTCATATTGCCGAACGAAAGCAAGTACGCATACCGAGATTCTTCACAGTCAAGAATGGGGAAACATTTAAAAGCGATAACTGGGGTGTGTAAACTATTAGGCATCAGCGTCCACTTTATTATTCCAGGGAAACAGTGGTCAGTATTATTTCTTAAATCATCCCGGTGAGTCTCTCAATATTTCTGAACGAAGATCAACACAGTTTCACTTGTGATTTGTGCAATATTCGGTATTCGAGAGTATAGAGTTTCCATTGTTCATTTACTGCTAGGGATGATGATGATGTTGATGATGATGATGATGAAGATGATGATGATGATGATGATGATGATGATGATGATGATGATGATGATGATGATGATGATGATGATGATGATGATGATGATGATGATGATGATGATGATGATGATGATGATGATGATGATGATGATGATGATGATGATGATGATGATGATGATGATGAAGATGATGATGATGATAGTGATGATGATGATGATGATGATGATGATGATGATGATGATGATGATGATGATGATGATGATGATGATGATGATGATTATGATTATGATGATGATGATGATGTTGTTGTTGATGATGACGATGATGATGATGATGATGATGATGATGATGATGATGATGTTGTTGATGATGACGATGATGATGATGATTCGGATGACCATTATTATGATGATCATGATCATGATGACCCAATAAACATTTCAACTGGTTTGTAGAGTGAATATCTGGCTTTTATTCGAAAGCTTGTGTAAATCCATTTACAACAAATGCAGCGAATGGATATCCGTTCTGTGAACTCGTTTATGTTTTGTTTTACTCGTGATGTTGCAATAGACCCTCTGCATTGAACTCGAATCTCCGACTGCTTTGACAAATTTGATTCAAGTGCTAATCACCACTGACCCAGCGATCGATGCACCCATGCTTGAGAATCAAGTGTGCTTTACCAGCTGAGTTACAAACCCACACCGGGAGCTCAGGATATGTCGCCAAATGTCAACATTTTCCTGCACCAACATCGTGAAATGTTTAGAGAAGAATACTGTTTTCGCCACTGCATAGGGATCATTTGGATACTCAGAACCACATAGGCCGAAATTAGGCTCAAATCAGGACTTGATAAAAAATGCTATAGAGGTAGATTTTAATAAATCCGGTGAAACAGCTGTTAGGTGATTCCTCAGCTGACCACTCGTAAGTGACTCATCCACTGGATATAAAGAATTATACTGCAACAAAATGCACCAAAATGCTGAGCACTTATGGATGTTAGTTGGGAAAATGGTCTGGTAAAATTTGTCTACACCTGTGAAGATGTAGTGTCGTTATCACATTGTGGAAACGTTTTACATAAAAGCCCCTTTTTAACAGATTTTTGTTCTTAAATTCCATTAGGTGACGAATGATACGTGTAGCAATTATCCCGATCACATAGGCTGTCAATATAGCAGAAACTCAGTCTCACTAGCTTTGCGCACGATATGGGCTGTACACGGCTATGGGCAGCAGAACAAGTTCCAGTTGATTAACCCTGTTTATCGTAACTTCATGGTTCGATTTGATGAAATACATAGGAATATATTTAAAGGCAAATGAATGACAGCCAGTTGAGCTACCAGGAACAACAGTATGGAAAGCTATCCGGTATATCTGGACAGTGCGGTCACAAACGGTCCACTCAGCAAGGAGTCGAACGAAACTGTGGAGCAGTACAGTCATTGTACAGATAGTAGATCAAGAAGCTTTCTAGCTAACAAGAAATGATAGCTTCAGTCACCGAATAAGAAAATAGTCTAAAATAAGCTAGAATGAGCAAATTTCTATGTTCTATGGAGTTACCAATGTCAAAGTACAAATAGTAGCAATCGTAAGACGACAGGAGTGATATTACTCAACGTGGACGAATGAAACTGGTATTAGGTTTGTTAGCACGCCATGGGAGTTCAGTGCCGTCCGACGGTGTAGTGCAGTGGCAGAAAATTGTTCTTACAGTGGAAATATGCAGTCATAGAACAACAACATCAGACATATAAAAGTAGAATAATAATGCACTAAACAGCATAAAAGTTGATAGGAAGTGCTTCAGTCCAATGGAAAAGAAGAAATGGTTCATGAGTGCACGACATCCATGATACATGTGCACGCTACTCATGAGTAGGACAAATGAGAATGTCATGAGAATGCAAACTACAAAAAAGTGATCTACAATAAACCAGCCTGGACCGACTGGAGTCTGGAGGCAGTGATTTTACCAGAATCATTATCAAAGACGCTTCACTGAAAATCATCCACTTACACAATAGATTTCTCCCTCGTTATGTCCTTCTGTTAATATAGCAATTCTTTTGCACATCATGTGCATGACTGCCCAGTGACCAGTAGTAATGGAAATTATAGCCAGTGATCAGGTTCAGTAAACATATATACTCAACCAATTCCTATTTTTATCTATGGAAGCAAACTGCTAATCATTTACTGAAGAATCCCATCAGTTGGCACCAGAATAAGAAATTGATGTGGAGATTTGTAGTAAATTGACGAGATGGAATGTTATTTCAAATGATATGATATATTTACTGCAAACGATTTCAACTGCACTCTCGTAATGACACATCGAGGGTTTCAATTGTGACAAGCAGGCCGCCAAATAGAGCATTATAAGCATAAGGTTCCGTACAGGTAACGTCGATCTCGAAGTATACGAAAATTTACTGAGTAGATATTTCGTTCTTCGGTAATTGAAGTTGATTGATTCTGAATGTCTGCTTTTTCTATTTCGGCGGACGTATTCATATGACCAAGAAGTTCATCGAGGAATTCAACCAGTGTGCATGACGCGTTTGGATGATCCAAAGCCAGAGCTCTATTGGTAGTAAATTGACGAGATGGAATGTTATTTCAAATGATATCAAGGCCCACCTCACTATTGATAATACACTCATTGTAAAACTGTTTACCTTTAGCCTTTACGATTCACTAGTGCAGTTTGTATACACTGATATCCAATGAGGACCCGAAACAAGAATGTCAAATTTTGATTACCTCTTCGGAACGCTAATTGAAGCTCACGTTTACCTAAGTATGAATCCCAGTTACGTAAATGCACGCAACAGTGATGCTTCCAATCGTGTGAAAAACTAATCAATCCAGTAGTCAATCCATTCCATGAAGTCTTAGTAGAAACAATGAACAAAATTATGCGTTAGGAGAAAAATGGTTATGAAAAGACAAAACCTACTCTGGACACAAGTAAATGTATACCAAAGAATAAGTTAGTCCATTATTCGAAGACATCCAAACATCAAATAGAATCTCTGGAAACAATAGCTAATTAGAACGATAGTTTCCATCAATTATTATTTCCACCCATTCTTTGATCTTTCTTGTATGCACGGGTAGTCTAGACTCAGGCTTACCGGTTCCGTTTGGTCAATGAACATTGTGGTTTGATTACCAAATGGTTCGTCATTTGATAACAGAGCTCAGCACCACACAGCTGTTGCATTCCTGTTCAGTTTCATCAATAGTTCATATCCACTCAGCACTCACTGTGACTCAAATCCTGCTTGACCGATAGTGAGTCAAACATGTAACCACAAAACCATTCAGACTTGATCTCAACGGTCTCTTGAACAAATGCACTATGTGATATAGCGCCCTCAAGTTGCTGACATTTTACGTATGAACAAACCGCTCACGGCACAATGATTGATTCCCAAAATAGACGAGTTTTACACGGAAAGCTCAAGTGGGAACTAAGGCTTCACTGTAGAAAAATCCGACACTGATTAGATTCTTGATCAATGTACATGGTAGGAGATTTGATTTGATCATCAAACTAACTGGTAAAGAATAACAAGTATAATCATTACTTGAGTTGATGATGATTGTATTCCGGGAGGAAATATAATGTGAAGAATAAGGACGAAATGAGAAAATCAAACAAATTTTCGGAAACACAAAAAAGGTGTGCTTGTGTGTCCTCCAACGGTTTATGCTACTAGTTTATCAATATACCGATCCGGAACAGTTTTTGTCTGTGAAGTAATTTTACAACACTAGGTTGATCGTCCAGTGTTCCCAATACAGTAGTTTTCTCTCTACCAAACTGTTCCAATCAGTCAAGAATAATCAAAGAGCGTTTCTTCTCATACGAACCGAGTAGGAATGAATTGTTATTATGCCGCATTCGGGGCGAATCTTGAATGTTTCTCTTTTCTTCTGAAAAGATAAACACAAAAGAAATTCAATACAAATAATGTATCTGTTCTATTAGTTCTGAATCTTTCAACCTTCTCATATAGAAATAAGAATGATTTGATCGGGTTATAAGTATCCTTATGACGATCTCCATTCACCAGTGACGATGTGATTTTAACTGTATATGAATACGGATTGGTTGGCGTCGATATAACCAAATGTTACTTCTCCGTGAGCATGTGCATGGCTTCAGTGAACGACACAAATGACAGCCGAAAAATCGGTCACTTTTGGCATTTTCGTTTTTTCTTCGAGAAGCGCTCGATGAAACTGCGCAATGAAGAGCCGCATAGTCCGAAAACGGGTTTTCTAGGCACATACCATCCTATCTGCACCAGATTCTTCACAGCGCGGACGCACAATCTACTATCAGGAAACGTCACTTAATTTTACCACTTCACAATCATTGTGCTCAGATCTGCAAACCATTTCCGAATTTTGTTCATCTATTCTGGTCAATACAAACGCAACGAAGATTTTCATACGAGAAATGAATCTAATCGATTTGTCTCCACGCATATATGCATAATGTGCACATAGAAACAAATTTATCTCCTATTATTGACCGCACACTGGAAGCCCTTAAAACTATGAATAGCTCAACTATGAAATGAAATCTTCACACTTAGACACTGAATTGTTACACATTCTACGATCAAATCAGTTAGCAAATCAATTTGGTCTCACTTCTATCCAAGGAAATCATATTATCGTTTGTAGTCAGCTTGAAGCAAAAGGAATAACAATGTGCAAAATAGCAACTAGATAAAACTTTAACTACAAAATTCAACTGCAGGAGAAACAAATACACAATCCACCACAAATTACTTCAAATGATTATCATCAATCCATCCTGAGACAACTCATCTCAGCTTTTTCTAGAACGGAACTATAGATGTGAGAATTTCACTGAAGGAGATTTAAAAATCTGTCTCAAACCTACAAGCAGTATCAATTGTGATTGAGGAGAAGTCTTTCATTGTTTGCTGATTTCACAATGCAGGTGGTTTAAAAGGCTTTTTATGATGACAACGAAACTGACTGAAATGAAGGAATTCCGGTTCGCATTAATATGAGTGATGGTTCCAAGGTAATTTGAGCGTGCTCCGTTATTCGCTTATGTTGTTATCGCGATGGAGGAGGAAAGATCCACCGAAACTGATTGTTCTTGGCACTTCCACAAGTCAGACCAAACTGGAATTTCAAAGACCTCTCATTTCGAATCCTTTTCACCGTATCCTGCTCTGTATTTTAATGCAAATGGAAGCACCAAACAGCTAAACCACTCCAAGTAGACAGTTCAGAAATAGGTCAACTAGCAAATCGAATTCACGTGACGATCTTTCGTGCATCGTGATCAGCAAATCAGTGCCAGAAATCCCTGTGCTTAATCCAGCGCGAGCACATTCCCCAGTTGTCTCACTCCTTGTTCCGAATAAAGTAGTGACCATTTTCAAAGCGACCAGTATCATGTGATATAAAGATTTTGGTAATGTGTTTGTTTCTCCTATGAGTATCTGTTACACGATGGGCCATAGAAGGATCAGAAAAATAATGTCTCGTGAAAGAATCCCTCCCCCCTCCAAGTTATCCCACAGAACGTCGATATATCATGCCAACCAATGTTTTACATTCGGATTAGATAAAAAAAAACACGTTTAGCTTTGTTAGTTGACTTCAAGTAGAAATGACTCGAATGTTGGCGAAATCTTCACTGTTGTGAATGAAACGTCGCCGAATTCCAGGAAACGATATCAATTGGGTAGAAATAGTTATTCAGAATGAAGCTCCATGCTTTGTATCAAAACAGGTTTGTGAACAAAGTTATGCAGAACAATTTGTCTGTTCACTATTCACTGTAAGACTTGTATGTGTGTGTGTGTGTAGCATTAAGGACAAGTTCACACAGTCATCCTCTAATGGCGCAGATTTAAACATAATCGTAAGAATGTATCTGTTCCAGAGAGAGAGAAGTCAATGGACTAGCTACCCACAGACCATTACAGTCAGAAGGTGCAAAACGTGCTGGTGTATTAGAAAAAGGATTATTCTTTCGCCCACGTGGTAGACTCTAAGCAGATCAGATAGTGGGAAATCCCGAATAATGACGACGGGCCAAATGTTTGATACCATGTGCAAACATTGTGTCATAAAATGGTCATCTTTTGAATTTTTCAATGTGGACACTATTTGGGGTTTTCCCACCGATTACATGACTTGAATCTGTCTAGCGGTTATGCATACAGTAGCATTCTTGGGAATGGATTCGCCAAAGTACGAGGGTTACTGTCTTCCAAAGAAATAAATGAGTGTAGTGACCAGTCATTTCTAACATTTTAGATCTCAGCTAGTAGTTGAGTTAATGGGACCAGATTAGCAGCATCTCCTGTTGCGGACAAAGATATTGTGGTCCGTTATAAGAATGTTACCCTATTTGTATTTGCGTAAACAGCCATGCAAAGCATTGAGCAGTTATGCAAAAAACCACATTGTGGAAGACTGAGGTGGTATCCCATATGTTACCAAGGATATCAACTACATCCCCCATATCACAGAAGGCGAAGGATAAAATCTAGGTGTAGAAGTCATCGTTGTTACCCACAGAGCAGATTGATCGAATTCCCTTGCTGGTTTTAATCACCTTTCCTCAGTTCCAGTGAGTAGAAATGCCGCGTCATTCTCCTCCTTTGTCAACTAATATTTTACACCCATATCCTGTTACGAAACAGCCACTATCTTTAATTTATTTTACTATTGGCTAGAAACTTGTGAACTTTTGTTTTTTCATGTCTCTGAACATGAATCTGAACTGCGTATTTTTTTCCACCCCGCCCCCTCAAGTGTATGATTGCGGTTGAATGTATAAAATTTCTCCCTGAAGGTTATATGGAGAATTACGAAAAAATAAATACCTTCATACAAGGAACACATTCTCAGGTTGCACCTACATTTTATAGTGTTGACAGGATGTCCACTCTCGTTATCAACAATAACATTTTTATTGTCTGTAAAAGACAAATGGTGTAAGGTTTCGGTCAGAAAATAAATAGCCCAACTTCTGTTTTTTTAAATCAGCTGTAAAAGTGGGTTTTATGCTTTCATGTATGTTGTGGAAATGTGCTGCGTATTATTTTTGACGGTGTTTTCAACTTAGGTTCAAAGTTCATGTAACACACTGACAGCTAAGCCCAGGGTTAAAATGACTGACCTGCCGCTTTCAGCAGAGATTGTAATATCATCTGCCCAACTGATGAAGTCTTATTCCAAGTTAGCAGCAGTATCAAATTGAATTTCCAGGTTTTCGAAGAAATTCCTTCAGGATCACAGCCCTCCATTTATTCTACTTCAATATGGTAAGTTGCAACATGACGAGATGCTCTGTATTATATGAAAAATTGCAAAAACTTCTTCCCTGAGCACCGAGAATAAATTCTCAGTCTTGTTCGAAATACAGTTTTTAGCAAGAATTTGTAAGCGCAGAGTTATTAAAGTTTCTAGTGGTTTCAATACTGCTGAGGTTTATAACAAATGGATAGTTATGTCCACGGCTAAGAAACCTCGAGTGAGACAAGACTTTGTGCATTATTCTGCAGCAAACTAGTTGTCCTAGAAGGGCTTTTGATCTAACAGTCAGGTGGCCCATTATTTATGTCCAATTACCTCGACTCTGTTCACGGTATCCTGGATAATGCGTCATCAACAAGGTTGACATCAACCAGTGGGAAACAAATTAAAATTGTCCTTCCAGTAAAGCCGTCATCCACCTTGTGTTAGCTACTGAGCTACGAGATAAAAGCATTATCCGATTATTCCTACTGAGCACAAATCGGGAAAATCGATGGGCGTCCAGGCTTGATTTTGGTGATTCATATTGATGTCATTACATCACAGTGTATTACAACAATTTAAGAGATTGACAAAAAGGAAGTGATAGAGATTAATTTTTGCATAAAAGTGAGAGAAAAATTGAAATCCAGGCTTGAATCAAAACCGGATGTGTATTGTTTTTCTCATTTTGTCAGCTTTCATTTGATCTGTAGCCCGTGGATCGTTTCTCACGTGTCATGTCAACTTTTATCTAGTCTATGGTTTCTCAGTTTGGAGAGTGGACTAGAATGTCTTAAGAGCGCACACAAATTGTTTTTGAGCACATAGAGGAGGGTTGAGCAGGCGGACGCCGACAGCCTCAGCCTTAGCCAGGTTGTGACATTTTTCTAGTCTCGGTTGTCGACTTTACACAGGTCACAGAAAGCTTCGGAAAGGGTCACTGCGTGATTAGACTGAGCCTTGGGTGAAATGACCGTACGAGCGACTTAGTTGCTCCAGTGTTCAACCATACAGGGTGATGCCGGAGGATGCTTTCCGACAGAAGCCTGGTCATGCCACTGACGTATAATGTTCCATTAGAACAAGTAAATGTTTACAAACAGAATGAGGCTTCAGAACTGGGTGTTTTGTCTTCCATCCGCAAAACACAAATGGTCTTTTATTACATGTCTGCACATGAGCACAGTGGGAAGGGGGTGCCCTATAGCCACGAAGATTCACGGCAATATTAGAGCTTTTGAGGTGATCCAAATGTGAGAAGTCTTTGGCCCCGGCGAGATTCGAACCCACGCATGGTCACCACTCTCGCTTTAGTACCGCCGGGCCAAAGACTTCCCACATTTGGATCATCTCAAAACATTTTCAAAATCTGTCAAACATCAATACAATACTAGAGCTATCAGACCCTGAGACTTGGACTGGTGAACCAAAATACAGTCTCAATAGATCAGGTGTAATAAAGAGCCGGATGTCGGCAGATTACTGTCTACCAACAACCAGGGTTGGTGGAAAACCGAACCTCTGACCTCAGAGGTGGTAAGAAAACACTCTAAACCGTTAGACCAACAGTCTGGACTGGAGCAATATCCGGGGATGTTGGTGCGTGAAATATCTTGCTGATGATGCTTGATAATGTTCTCTGCGTAATCTGTGCCAGCATGTTTCCTTTAGATAGCGAGAATATGTCTACTTACTTTCTTTGCACCACAGATAGTTTGGAAGTTTTCACCTACATCTGCGTCATCTCACCAAATAGGCGATCGAGGTAGCAATTCTGGAGGTAAATTCTGCACACCGGTTGAAGTTCTTCCTCAGTGGTGTTTTCTGAGCACGTTTATCTTGTTCTGTTTGTTGGGCACCTAAAATAATTTCCTTTTGTCCTTAAGGGGCACAACATCATAGCAATGGATGAATTCCCCTTTCCAATTCTCCTTTCAATGCACTGACCGAACAAGGGAACCCGCATCATGACGACTTATCAGAACGCTCGAGAAGCTTATTGTGCTGCCTGATATTGCACCCGCTGTGAACTACAAGCTTACATGAACTTAGTCAAGCACATTTACCAGTTGACGCATCTGGTCTGAGGACTTGATTGCACACGGGATGTCATCTACATGACGTTAGGACGAACAGTAGCTGTAGGTATTTGAATAATGTGGGCTACTTTCCAGCTTTGAGACAATGTGGTATTATCAAAGGCTCACTCGCTTTGTCTTCTTTTCCGTATTGTAGGCAGAGAAATGGTAGAAGAATCCGAAAAAGTAAATGTTTGTGGTAGGATCAGCATTTCCTAATCAGCAACCGAACCACGTGCGGTAAATATTTGGTTGGTCGTATATCAGTTGAGAGGTTTCCAACACTTCTGATCGTCGAGCCTAGCTACCAAAATTAGCATTGGCGGCAAAACGTCAAAGGGTCAACTTTCTGTAATTTGCATTCATCTAAGGTTAGGGTCGAATCTCGGACAAGATTCTCACAAATACTAACGAGTATGAGACCTTCACCCGCCAACTGACGGCTTCACCTCAACTGGTGATAAAGTCTTTGCGATCTTAACAACAAGCTCAGCAATCAGGAGCTGCTGGGAACAATAGCCATTTTGAAAATTCCCCCATGTTGAACCAGTAAGCTTTCGGATAAGTTATAATGGTCACCAAGATCACACAGTGTCCACCAATCGCAGAAATTACGCGACCAATATCGAGTTCTAAATAATTTTACTTTTCTTGTTCCATGTTATAGCCCACCAGAAATACGTTTGTCTAAAGAGTTACTGTAACACCTTCAGGTTTCGGGAAGTAGGCAATTCTTATATTTCTCTTCTTAATCAATAAATAAAATCCTCTCAGTTCATAGATGTAACCGTGATTGATACATAAAGGTGGTGTAAACTAAATTGTATGCTAATGGAGTGTAGTTTACAGGGACTGGTGCTCCTCCGTGAAGTGGGGTGGGTTGCTTGTGTTTCATCTATAAAGCAAAGAGGGAAGAAAAGCGCATGAGTTCAAGGCTTAGTAAGTGCATCGTAGAATTCGCGATGATCTCATTTGCACCAGACGCTTTCTCCGTGGTGATTCAGGGTCAGAGTTGATGACGTACTTTCCCTTGCGGGCGCACAAACGTACTCAAGGTCATTCGCGGACTCTTATGAAACAGCAATCGATTGGCCTGCCGCTGGTATACCGACACTGAAGAAGGATGACGAGTCTATGGAATGTATTGCTAGCAGAATTGGTGGAAGAGGGAAGTGACCACATATTCAAGCAACGCGTGGATCTCCTTCTGAAGAGGTTATGGCAGGACAGGTATACCTAAGTTCATACCCCAGCACTGGGGTGATGAGGCTCAAACGAGAGACTGCCCTACGGCCTCTAATTTTAAAGATTGAAAAATGAAGATCAAAAGGATCCTACACATACAATTATCGAATATCAATAAGGCTGCTAAAGGCCTATTCACTACAGAAGAGGATATAGGCCGTGTTTTAATTATCGCCAAGTTTAACACATATTTTATGTCAACCGTTTTGTAAACGATACTTTGACTGATGTATCCTACTAAATATCGCCTCACTGAACGCAAGTATCTTTAATATGAAATTTCACAGCATCAATTTAGAAAAATTGCGGGTCAGATTATCGTCTTGTGTTATTGCAATGAATGGTTTCATAGTCAGAGATGTAGGAGAGTTTGCATTTTCTTGCAAGTTACCAGGCAGTGGGCTGCCTCGGTAATATTTGAAAAAGTTCGGCTGTATGGTCCAACGTTTGTTGAATCAAGTCGATGTATTCGCTAGCCAAAGTGCAAATAACTCTACAGACAGGGTATGTGAAAAACGTTTGGATCAGCAAAGCTGATTGATCACGGAAAGACAGCTCACTGACTATCGGTGAGGGAAGCAACGAAGTAGCTGTATACGTATTCTAGGATTAAATAAATGTAATTTATTTGGTTAAACAAATGATTACCTTCAAAGTATAAATATAATAAAACGTCGGTTGTTTCGGTGGTAATTCTTTGTGAACACTCGTTTCTGTGCTTACGGATGTGTGACCGCGTTTTCCAGCCAAGGGTTATGTATAGCATTTTTATTCAGAAGTTGGTCTTTGATGCGGATCACTTTTGATCTGATAGGACGATCACTGTTAGACACTCTTTTCGTCCACGATCGATGCACCAATCATTATGCATTCGCTCTACTGCTGGACATTCACACAGTGTACATTCTGTGACCTTGATCCCGATGGGATGATACTTCCTAATTAGACCGTGTCACCGTGGATGGTGATTCTCATCAGTCATCACTAGTCTGTACCCATCTTAATCGAATACGTTCAGTGTACAGATGGAAGATGTCGATCCACTTTCTGCTTGCTTGTGCATTTGAGAACGAATGCAGCTGTTAAGATCAATTCAATTTTTTTGTGCTACCAATGCTAAGCCAAATGTGTGTGGGTTACGATCGGGCTAAGTTTCTATACGATGAAAGCTAAATTGCAAAGTCCTACCCAAAGACAGTATGCTTGTTGTATGTAAAGCAATTTCATAAAGTCCTGATGCGCTCACAAAAGCATGGTGAACAAAAATGTTTGAAGCAAAACGTGTTTACCTTGAACCTAATCCGAAAATACCACCACCGAAAAGAATTATACACTTTCGTTGCACTCCAGTCTGTTATGTCCTAATTGCCACAACATTTGAGAACTGGCTCACTTCACTTTCATGAGCTAGTAAGTACAATAAAGTAATCTCAGTGTTTCTTGCAGATAATCCGACGCACAATCGGTAGTAAACCAGTTCACTGCTTATTAGGTATTTGAGTTCAGATTTGCATTGGAACATTTATTACATATGTGAATCCATTCCAGCATGACAGGGTAATCAGACGTATACGGCTTGAGTGGTTCACACTTTGTAGACGTGGGAGTTGGATGACCATTAGACGGATCACGTTTATTCGCGTTTACGTTCTGGTACTCTTTGATGATAAATGTCATTTTTTCCCTTTGTTGAACAATTATTCTGGTGGATTTGACAAAAATTAAAGTGATCTACGTGTAACAAGTCATCTGTCCCGTTCGTGGTTGTACGATGCGCAACTGGACGTCACTCGTATACTGTTTCACTGACCGAGTTACGGAGAGAAACGGAGGGTCACGATGAATTAGGATTGTAGAACAGAAAAACCAAGCAATGAGAACAACCACTTTTTTCATTGGAGGTGCTCTTTTCATATTTTTAAAGATGGAAAATGAACCAACGTTACTGTTGTTCACTAAGTAATTTGTACAGTCTCTCCAAAAATACCAGGATACTCTCAATTCCATCGAAACCTCTGCACACTGTCATGTCACGTTTGTACTACTGACACTGCTTTATTTCTCTAAACAAAAGTATTCGTTGTATACTTTTGGCTACTGACAGTAATATCAGTTGTATAAACTAGAGTTCAGCAGCATGTCCGAATTCCGGACAAACTGAAGTGACCACGAACTTGTGGAAAGATTGTGCGTTATTCACATCATCAGATTGTAATCTGCGATATGTTCTGTGGATAGCTCTCATTGTTACACTCTTCAACAAAAAAGAAGACTTTACCCTGAAGGTCAGGAAACTTTCTGTAATTACACACTGGAGAACTGAAGTGTTCTCAGCAAAGCAGTAGACGGATCGTTGAAAATGAGGGTTTTTCAGTGGACAAAGAGGGATACTGAGTGATGGTATTTTCTATCACAGAATTCTATATACTGTGAGGATGAGAGAATAAGATGTGTCCATGGATTTTTATTTGCGCGACCTGATACTTTCACTGCTCCAGGTGCACTGGCTTTCCTAAGCAAGTCTTTTTCCATGATCCGTTCTGACGTTGGTAACAGATGTTTTGTAGGTTGTTCTTCACTTTGAAGAAAAAGTCTGCCAAAATCACTCATACCTCGGGATGTTGTAGAAACCTTGAATTGAAGGTGTTTTTTAATTGCATTTCATCAGTCATAGGTAAAATCACTATCAGGTCATAAAACTTGTTGCATCAAAATTTGACATTGAACACTTTTGTGATAATTTGACGGGGTTATTGTGGTTGAGCCCGAATAAATCATCAACTCTGGTGGAAACAATGAGGAATGCACCCCGAAGTAAGGCAACTTTGTAATAAATTATTCAATCATACGAAAAACTGACATGCTAGTTATTTTCATGCCGATGAGTGACAGAGATAGTCCATACATCATCAATTGAGCAGTGTTGTTCGTTTCACTTGTGGTCGAGTTTTGTATTGTAATCACATTCTCCTGTCTCCAGCGGCCGATTAAATCTACCAAACTTGAACAAATTCAGTATTTATTCGCCACAATCTGCAGACCATCTGTGATAAGTAATTCGTAGACGAATACGAGAGCTGAATAGACAATCAGTGAACGGACTGTTTTAACACACAAAACCGAAACAAATTTGAACTATGTCGAGTTTTGGTACAGAATCGTTCCACGATTCATACGAAACAGTCCCGATTCAGTGAATATCTTGAGGGAAAATCTCGGTGATATGAAATGAGCAACTAAATGGATGAAAACAGGGACTACCTATTAGAACGACACACTTGATGATATAATTCCGATATGTAGGACCACGATGTTTGATACAATTTATCAGGTGAATTTGTGGGCCACTAATGTGGACTGCATGTCAATGTTTAGGCAAATATTTTGGGACAAGGGGGTCATGAGCTGCAATTGTTCTCAGAATAGCCGTCGTCTGAAGGAAATGAGTTGGATTTCCGCGAAATCATTGTACGATAAGTCCGAATCATCTTCATTCAGAATTTAGGACTAGCTGGAATGGCATCAAAATAAATCATGCAAAGCTTTTTTATTATTATGCAGAGACACGCGCATGTTTTCAATATATATATATGGAACATTCCATTTAGAAATACAATGTGAGTAATAAGCTTGTCATGTTAGAATTTTGGAAGTTCAAATTCATTCGAATCGTTCACAATTAAATTGAAAACAGGAGACTCATCAGGTTATCGAGTCGATCCGAATATGTGCAGATGAAGGAAAACGACACTCCCACGCCGGGAGTCGAACCCGGGCCGCCTGGCTGAAAGCCAGGAATCCTAACCGCTAGACCACGTGGGATGCCAGCTGAATCACAATTGCACAATCAGAAGCAACATTATAAAACCACTGAGTGCAATTCTCTTCCTTTTCATCAACACACGACTGCGGTGCGACAGTTTGTTTGATTCAACATGTTCACTCAATTTGTAAGCGAGTGGATTCATGCACAGTATATGCCGGTTCATTCAGCAGAATAATATTCGCAATTGAGTAGTAGGAGATATGATTTGTATGTAATATGATTCATCATGCAGCTTGAAGGCTCAACTCACCATTGAGAATAATATTCGACCAAGAATTTAAAAAGCGTTATGTTGTGAGCAATTGAATGACCTCGTGACATTATTCACATTGCTGTCTACAGATAATCTGCGTATGAAATGATAAAGCAATATATTCTGACCATCTGTATACTTACGTTTCACAATTCGTTCGTCACTAACGGACGCTTACGTCCATCACTCACAACAGATCTTGTTTACGGCGCTCATATCTTCACAAATATATTGATATGAACAACTTCCACTACGTTTTTCATTTTCAGCTATCGTTTCGTGCATGAACGAGGATCTGGTTAGTATTCGTTCGACAATCGACACTCAAAATTCTGAGGTGACGAAAATGCCTCATTCACTTGAACATTTAGCAGTGCAGCTCAGACCAGTGACCAAGATCGTTGTCACAATGGTGACATCGATAAACCGTATTCAGCTAAGACGATTGAACACATCCACGTGTCTTGAGAATTCACATATCACCTCATGTGACGGCAGTTGTATCGAATCAGAACATAATCACTTTTACACGGCATCGGATGAATAACCGTCATTTCCCACTCAAACCCTCACAATAACCATCATGAAGCAAATTTGCAGCCCAAGATGGGGCAAAAATCAGCACGCAGTTAGTAAGTAAACCCACGCGCATCGTGGACTTGTAACAGCTGTCGGAATGGATTCAGTGGAACGTTCTATGCAATGAACATGTCACTACTTCCCATTATTATTATTTTATTACCTCGGTCAATAAAGCACATTTCTTTATCCTTTTTCCTCGCGTGTAATTGTTGCAACACGATCATATCCAGCACATTGACCGCAGAGTTCAAACTCACTGGATAGTTAAAAATCGACATGTAATTTGCATCGCTTAACGATTCGAGCACTCATTTGTTTTATGTGAATAATTCGGAAAGTTTTCAAAAATGAATCTACTCAAGTCAATCTGTAACGCAAATGATTTCGCAATAATTTGAGCAACCCGAGGCGTTCCACGATGGAATTGAAGACGTGTGTTCTTTTGGATTCAAACTGTGTCCAATCGATTATTTCCCCATTTACACACTCAAATTGGAAGCCTCTTTCAAATATTAAACCAATACCGCATATCGATAATGAGGAGCAAAACAGTAGAAATTGAATTCACGGGTCGGTAAACTGTGAATTGATTCCAGATATTATCAGTTCTCCTCAGATTTCTCATAATTTGCAGCCTGATTCACGAGCAAACAAATGTATATACAACGCGAAACCCGTGAAAATTCCACTCAGTTCGGCTATTTTCCATCGTGTTATGGATTTGCACCGGCGCCCCATAAGTATGGTGCATTCAGAAAGTCATTGTAGATAAGGTAAACAAGCAGGAATCATTTTATTTGGAAATTTTTCTTCATTATTGGTTCAATAAATTGTCATCAGACACCACAGGAAATCGTGATGTAAACTGATGCTCATGCAGACGACGAAACTGGAGTAAGTAATCATACGTTCCGTATTGTTTGAAGATGCATTCAATTCTCAGGCACACAAATCATAATTTAAGCTCCACTCTCAACCAATCTTGACTGGCAAGTGATGCAAGCTACTAATGATCAAATAATCCTCATCCATCCTGAAATCCCCAATGATCGTGATGTCTCGCGTATGGTCTACCAGTTTACTTGCAGTTGCGATGACACGTCATTTGATAAAATAGAACGGTATTCGGCTCAAAATATTTTCCAAGATATCCCGAAGTGGTTTGTACACGAAGGGAATCTGTTCATAATAAAATCCAAATAACCGTAAAAAACAGATATCGGATACCGTGAAGGATTACCTCTCAAAACGGAACCGAGTTGACCTGGTGTAGTTATTCAAAGTGCAAATACACAATTGGAATCTAATGCCGACAGCATGTGGCAGAAACACACTGACTGAGTGGAAAACTATTCACCTCTGTACACGAAAACCAATAATCTAAACAATTTAGTTTTTTTTTGGTTTTCTCCAACACGGAAGCGAGTAACCATATACATGTTATCTTGACTATGGATGTATCAGATTTAAAAGCAACGGTACCATAACTTAAGCTTCTTCCTACCGAATCACACAAGGAAATTCGTGCAAACCACTCATTGATTTTGATATTTCGTGTTTTGTCTACCGGTTCACTGGAAATTGTGGTAATGACTACATTGGTAAAATGGGACAGTATATAGCTCAAAACGATGCCGACAACATATGGAAATGGTCTTTGCAAACACCAAATCAGTTCATGAACATCTCTGTAGGAAATCGGAATAGGAATCATCTTTCGCGAACAATGTACACTCAAAAAGATATCGAGTTGAACTGACGAAGTTATTCAGAGTGATACTACGTGATCTGTTCACAAAGCAACGTCGTCGAAGGGAAGAAATATATTCCGTCCCTCGAACCGGATAACACGAATATGAAATCCACAAACACTGAACTGAAAAAGCACCAATCATGCACCGATTAACCAAAAACAGTTTTGGGCACGTGATTATGCTGGCAACTGCGAGTCCACACTCACACAAGAACTAGGGGGCATTCATTATGAACTCCTGGCATGATATGTTGGTTTCCGATCGGTACGCACCATTACACAATCCAAATCAAAGGCTGGGCGCATTTAAGTGAACCACACTGATCACGTAGGAAAAGGCCCTTATAAACGTGAGCGAAAATCCTGCAGTTTGTTTGCCACTGGCTTCAGCCGCACAATCCCATTTTCAGCACGTGGTCGCTTAGTCCTTAAGCCTTCATATACTGTCAGGTTGATGTTCAATTATAATATTGATATCATTATTAGTTGTTTTATTTGTTATACCATGCTCATTATAATTATTATTCCAAATGATTTTTCATATACAACGTGAGGTAATTGAATGAAATTCTTGCAACAAGTGAATTTTGCTTTCTCCTAATTCTTATCAATTGCATGAATGGGACACAATGTTACATGTTCATTTCGGAAAAATATTCGAGTGAGCATTCTTCAAATGTTTTTGCAGAATTACAACTATATTTTGAGATGACATGACACAGTGTTTCTAGAAAAATCATTCATCCGTCAGGCTGAAAATATTTGCAATATGATCCCAATTATTCTCAAAAGTTGAGCCAAACAGATTGACCTATTCTAATATTCTACTGAAATTCAGTTATTATTCAGTGACGAACGAACCGAATAACCCGTTGATTCTATTCACAGATTGAAATTCAATCGCTCCCTGTTAAAAATGTGGATGGTTTCATCACTGTGAGTGTTTGTGGTGGGGGTGGAGTGCAGTGCAGTGGGAATTGGGGTAAGCTTATTCATTGAAATGTAATGGACACCAAAATACACTTTTCATTATCTTTCTTTTTTTATTGTGTATATAACAAAGTGCAATAATTCAAGGAAGGGCAAAGGCTGATGAATGGCTGTCAAATGATAAAGTGACCGGCAGTGGCCATAATCGAATCTGGGTCGTTATTGTCAAAGGTTCACGATGATAACCGTTTGACTACCACCAGTAATTTACTCACAGACAATGTTAAATAATTTCCCATACCGTTAAACCATAGGAAGTCCTTTTGGAAGAATTCTTGTAGGAGGAAAACAGAACGAAGACAGAATCGTTCATTCACAAATTTGATAGACGAAGTTGGGTGTACCAATGTATTTCTCGTCATTTGATTGAGTGATGTGAGTAGATTGGGGGTCATTCGTCACAAAGGGATTATTTACACATGCAGATATAAGCGATCACTAAATTGTTGTTCACCACAGACAGACTAAGCCATGTAGCATTTGTGGATGCGATTCACGGATTCATCACTTCACATGATGTATTTGGAATTCCAAGGTGAAACTGTCCCCAATGCGGAAAGAACGAGCTAGAGAAAAACGCGACCGAAATGTTTCTCAATCTGATTATAGTAACTTCATCAACTCTAGCTGCTTTCATACCACAGATGCTAAACAAGAATGGCGGGATTGGAAAGCTGACCCACAGATCCTCTATCATCCTCGCATTTCATACTAGATGAAATCCGTCAACTGTTCACTTAATGCAGAAAACTTGCACAATTAAGTTCTCAAATGGGAAGATGATGATTCGAATGATGA